>CM070544.1:33270675-33902386 GCA_036346415.1 Raddia guianensis
TGAAGGGTGCAGGTTTGTTGGTGTATTATATGCTGGGCTTATGATTGAGAAGAAATCTGGGCTGCCTAAACTTATTGAATACAATGTACGATTTGGTGATCCAGAATGCCAGGTTAGTAGTTGTCGACAAAGCTATGCATTCTAACCTTCTGTGATTTATCATCTATTAGAAGAATTTATGATATTTGCAAACTTGCATGATTACAATTTACATATTTACATATTGGTTTGTATAGTCAGAATAGAGTCAACGTGTTGTCCTTGGACTAGAATGGGATGAATATGTATGTTTGCTTTTTCCAACAGAGTTTGTGGTTGTCCTCATACTGCACTAATGCAGTATTGCCCCAAATGGAATGCTCACCTGAAATCCTGAATTTTCCTTTAACTTGTCACTTAACCTACTATGTGTCTAGTATTTTCCTTTTCTTCCAGTGGAGAAGCTGAGTAGATTCTATTCAGTGGAATGGTGCATTTGTGTTGAATGCAATTTCACGGCAATTACAGATATGGTGTACATAGAGAACAGCAAAAGTAAGGTCAACAGAGGAATAGCAGTGCTTTCCCATGAAGACCAATTCATTTTAGCCATTATAGTACTGCACCATTATGCTGTTATATTTATTATCAATTTGTACCAGCATACTGCTACTGTGTGTTCGTCCATGTAGGCAGGAATTTTTGCTTACCACCGTGCAGTCCTCATTTTTTTTTCCTGTCTGCTCAGAGAACCATGCCACTTTTACATCAGTGCTTGTAAATAATTTCTAACTTTGAACAAACTTCATAAATGTCTAGACTAGCTGCAAAAAAATTATTCAGGCATATTTATTATACAATTACTTTCACTGCATCTAGTTTTTTATAAACTTTAGGAACATATTATTAATGGCAATTAATGTGAAGGTTAAATATCAAAGTATCAATGGGAAAAATATATCAAGTCCTATTTTTGTTCGCAGATAGTATAGTTATTCACCTAAGGTCAAATGTTCTCTGAATTTGTCAATCCAGGGTCCATAACACCCTTTCCTATCTCGAAATCTAAGTGCACTACTGCATTTTCATATATATTTGATAGACAGTTGTGAAAAAATAATTTGTCACATCTTCATTGTGCTTGCTAGTATATCGCAGAATTATACTGGACAAATTTCTGGATAAGATAGTATATTTTTTACTTTTAGCTGCTTAACTTGTCTAGTTGACCTGCGAACAATGTTGCTACAAATTATGATTGTCCATTTATGTTTTAATACGTTTTACCTTTTCTTCAGGTTCTGATGGTGCGATTAGAATCCGATCTCGCACAGGTTCTGCTGTCTGCATGCAGAGGAGAATTGGACAAGGTTTCATTAACCTGGTCGCCTGAAATGGCGATGGTGGTTGTGATGGCAAGCCAAGGATATCCTGGTTCTTATAAGAAGGGTACTGTAATAAAAGACATCGACAAGGCTGAGCAGGTTTCTCCAGCTGTTAAGATATTCCATGCTGGAACAGCTTTGGATGGAGATGGCAACCTTGTAGCTGTGGGAGGCCGAGTATTTGGTGTCACTGCAAAGGGCAAGGACATTGAAGAAGCAAGGGCAAGAGCGTACGAGGCAGTAGATATTGTTGACTGGCCTGAAGGATTCTTCAGGCGTGATATTGGTTGGAGGGCCCTGAAACACAAGCAGTTGGCTAACCACTGATGAGTTATGTCCTAATGCACCAGACTTACGGTGAGCTTGTAATGCTGAGTGGAATAAAAGAGGGAATAGTGTAACCATTAATTTTGCGGCTCTGGAACGATTGAAGCACATCTGGTGAAATTGTAGCATGTTCATTTTTGAAAAATATTTTGAAGAATGGTTTGGTTCTTAAATCCTTATGAGTTGTGATCTTATCCCTTTCGCAAGTCAACATGGTATCTCATCTATCGGAATGAACACCTTCATCTCAGGTCTCAGCTCTTAGCAGCGTTGCATTGCGGCTCTCAATTCTGGAACAGTTTGGCCTGGTCCCTAATAAGCAGAAAAACGGAATGTTGTGCTGGGTAATTTCTTTCAAGGCTAATTATCTGTATGATTTGCCCCTAGGTAATTCCATTTCACCGGATCAATGATATCATCTGAAAGTACAACACAGGTGCACACTAAGCTATCAAGGGCTATCAAGGGCCATCTTTGTGGTGGATCTGTGTTGAGCTGCATTAAGCTATCTTAGCCATCCAATCAGAATCTAACGGTTCAGATCGAGTCCTATAAAGGAAATGCTTAAAGTGAAATTGTGGCACAGAAAAAATCGGCACTATTGCTAGGAGGTGCTGAGGTACTACTGCAGATTGCAATAGCACCAGATGCCTCATGAGTCATGAGTCATGATAAGATCCACACAGTGAGCTTGCAGTAGCTTCTGTTCACGTCCATTTATACAGTGGCTCTGCCGGTTTACTGCATCCTCTGCATAAGATGTGTCCCAGTGTCCAGTGAGATCATCGACAGTTCGCTGCCTTTTAGGTGAAACCCCAGGCATCCGATCAAAATCTAACGGTTCACATCAAGGCTGACAAACAACAATGCTGCTGTGAAATGTTCACATATTTTTCTTGGCAAATGAGAGGGTTTTGCTTCAGCAAGTGCCACTGTACTATTGCAGAGAATGCTCGTCTCAGAGGGGAACAGAATATTCTCTTCCGTTTTCCCCAGATTGCCTAATTTTTTAGCAAAAAACAAATGGACAATAAATTACAAAAATATACATGTATCCTTATTTACAAAAAGAGGCCTGAATGTGTTATTATTTATTTTTGAAAAATTCTCTTTTGTTTTGTATTTGATAAAAAAATCGCTCAGATTGCCAGATAAGTGCTGGTGACAATTTCCTAACCAATCCAATCCTGCATGGTGGAATCACAAAATAATTATCCAAAGGCCAGCACAGAGTATGCATCTTTCTTTGCTTTGATCAGCCGTCCGAAACTTGCAGTTTCTATATCCTTTCATGATTAAAGCAATGTGTGATCTGTGAGACTGTCGCCTACATGAATTCAGATTTCTGGAATCACTGACACTGAAAGCCCTGAAACCATGTATCATCGTTTCATGATGGGAGTTCTTCAAAATCTTCCTACTCGATGTTTCACCCTAGCACTTCCAATTTTCATAAAGTTGTGCAAATTCACTCCCACTCTGGGTGCTTTAAGCTTTGGGAACAGGAACGTTTTCAAAGACTGCCAAGTACTTTCTCTGTCTTTTCTTTTTTTTCTTTACTTTTGCTGAAACCAAAGTTCCAGTCAAGAATCTTCCAAGAGATGGATACCACACCTCAATGACAAAAATTGTTTGAAATAATACAAAAAGCTATGTCCTAGTACTAATACTGATACAGAGTGAGCATAAACAAGGATTAGATGGTGTAAAGTAGATGACAATGGATGGTGGCTGAAGATTACAAGGAGATTACAAAGGGCCAAAGCTATGATGGAAGGGGACTATCACATTGGACAGCACAAGCCCCTAGATGACAGCATATGATCACCAAACCCTATACACCTTTGATGACTCAAAAAAGAATTACAATAGAACAGGAAAGAACAGAAAAATAAAGTTACAAAAAGTTACATATGTTATTGATCAACCTCCCCTAGTTCTTGCCACCCACCACCACTGTCCATCGGTCTACCAACAAACTGTAGAACCCTAGCTCCAAATCCAATTAGCACTCAGTACTATAGTTTAATTAATTAACTCAGTAGTCCTTCATGCTGGTCGAGCTGTAACAATATGAAACCTTCAGTTTAATTTCAGGTGAGCAGGTCCGGGAAGAGCTTGTAGCAGTTGGGCTCCTTCTCTGGGCCGCTCCTCTGATGATCCCCGGCCGCCTCCGGCGCCGACGAGGAGGAGGACGACGGCGACGACGTCGACGGCGAGGGCTGGCTGGACCCGTGGCGCGCGAGCTCGGACAGCATCTGCACCACCTCCCTCATGGTGGGCCGCTCCACGCTGTTCTCCTGGACGCACAGCATGGAGACGAAGAAGAGGTGCGCCACCTCGTCCATGGGCACCGTGCCCAGCCGCCGGTCGGCGACCCTCGCCACCGCCTCCCGCCGGCCGCCGGTGACCCGCCGCGCCCACTGCACGATGTCCACCCCTTCGCCGAAGTCCCCCACCGGGCGCCGCCCCGTGATGAGCTCCAGCAGCACCACCCCGTAGCTGTACACGTCGCTCTTCTCGTCCACTCTCAGAGTGTACGCATACTCTGTACAATAATAACAACAGAAAAAAATATTAATTTGTGCACGATTAGCTGAGTAGTTCGAAAGCATATGATACTGGTGTTCTAAGGCTGAAGCTAATCTAAGTGTATCTTAGCTATTGAGTTATCAGCTTAATTTAAGCTTAAAGTCTAGCATGCTGGGGAGTGAGCTTGAGCTAATGATTTGAATAGTGGAGAGACTGGCTAGTGCTCCTATGCAACCAGGGTAGGACCAAGTGTCTACAGTGCTCAGCAGCAAATCCCAAGAAAAATGTCTAGTTGCCTACACAACCGTAGAATCCAGAGAGAATTCTTTAGCAGTATCAAGAGATCACACTCCTCCCATCATCCCATGCCTAAGATATAGTACTACTATAATCGTCTGTGTTTTAATGAGCCCATGCCTGCCTAAATTCTTGGGAGCTGTGATTAATTAAGCCCAAACCATCAAACATCAAAGTTACTTGGTTAAAAAGAGGAGGGGTGACTAACAAGAACTGCCGTGGTAAAAGAATTAACAGTGCCGTTCAAAAGTAACAGCGACGAGGGAGCCGCTTTGGCGAAGCCCCAGGAGAGGGGGAGAAGGGATGATGAGGCTTTTTACTGGATTAAGCCCCATGCCGGTCAAAGATACAGCACCGGAACAGAACCCTAAAGGACTCGCCGGCTTCGGCTCACCCCCCAGGCCGGGACCAACCAGCCGCCTCCATCTCCAACCAAACAAGATCATCATGCATGTATATCATATATATATATATATATATATATATATATATATATATATATATATATATATATATATATATATATATATATGTCACATGGTTTTGTCCATGTTTCAAAATACGTATCACATGTCAAAACTGGTTTAACCTTATTAGTTCAGCAAATAAATTCATGGTTTAACCTTATTATCCGTTTAGTTCTATACACAAATAAATTCAGCTCATCCAACTTTTATTCTGTTCGGCCACTACAAACATGCTTGTAGGGTCATCGAGATTTCGTTTGAGACATCCAAGCTCTAAAAACACTATCAATGATACGCAGCGGGTTAACTATAAATATACTCCCTCCAGTTCCATAATACTTGTCGTTTTTGCACATTGACATGGTTTTCAAAATGCAATTTTGACCATCAATTATTAATAAAAATATATCTACAAAATTCACAAAAATATGATATTGTGAAAGTATTTTCAAGACGAATTTATACGTACGGTTTTTACGTACACATTCCAAATAGTTTAAAAGATTTATACAGATAAGGTTTTAAAACTTTAATTTAAAACAAATCTAAAACGACAAGTACCATATACCAGGGAGCATCAACTATAGCTAACTAACAGAATACCAGAATGTGAAGATTAACTCAAAACCCATCGGTTGTTCCGTTCCTGGGGCACAAATCGGAGGCCAGCTTTTGGCAACTCCGATGCTGCTACTCTGCGTGGGCTGGGCCTCTGGCATTCCGGTTTGACGTGTCAGGCCTGGCCCACGGCCCAGTATGCAGGAGCACGTACGTACGTTTCGTACGTACACAGACGCGGCGCGGTACACGGGAGGGAGGCCGCGGCATGCAGCATGCATGCACGCACGCACGCACGCACGCAAGCAACGCACACGCGCGCGGCTTCCGAGGCGGCGCTCGTGGGCCATGGCTGTCAGGCGGGCCGCGTGGATGCAACCTTTCGGCCGGGCCCACGGGCGGCGCCGTCCGGTCGCTATCCTGCGGGGCCCAGGCCCGCGGGAATTATTGGGCTCTCGAGTGCACGCCTGACCAGATGGCCGCTTTCGGCGGGGCCCACCAAGCAGCCGGGTGCTGAGTCGGCCTGCTCCTGCTGCGCCTGCGCCAGCTTGGGTTAGTGGCCTAAAGTGGCCCTGACCCTGACCCGTGGCCCCACACCTTGCCATTTCAAAGCTAGATAGGACCTGTGCTGTGTGCACAACCAGCCACCTTGCTTTCCCTTTCTTCTCTTTTCCTTTTTTTTTTCCCCTCTTCTCAAAAGCTCAATACCATTTGTGTGCTATATGGTTTTTGCTTGGTGGGTGGCTCATGCTGCTAAACTTTGTCAAAGCTTGCTTAAAACGAGGGTTAATGATATATGAGCATGTTCGGACTGAATGAATAAGCTGGTTGAGGTGAAGTTGGTTGTGTATGAAACTAAATCTAACTAAATAAATAAGTTTAAACCATTATAAACATGCATATAAGCGAGTGTAAAGTCGTGAGATTTGCCATTAGCAATGACCAATGGTGTGTCAAATCTCTAAACTTTTAACTTTATAATATATTTGTAAATTAGGCAAAATAAAAATATATGATGCATTGACCAGAGGTATAGAAAAAAAATGTAACAACGGCACAGCTACGCTCTACATCAAATATAGGCCAGAACTCTGCAAGGCAAGGCAAGTATAAATGTGAGGTGTTTCCTGTGCAGGCTTGTGATGTGTGAGGACCATTCGTTTCTGTGCACTTGATCTAGAGCAGAGCACTCCGTCAGTGTCTACTACGGGCCTATATGGGCCGGGCTGGGCTGGGCTCTGCCGGCCTGACAGCAAATCTGACCGACCCTTACGTGCGTGCATGGTGCGGTGTCGAGATCTCTTTGACCGGAAGCAAAAATCCAACCGCTGCACTGCGCTGTTTGACTTCGGATCGGCGGGCCCACGCCGCAGCGAGAGACCGCGACAAGCAGATGTGGCTAAACTCCGGTGGATCCTAACCGTCCGATTGGACACCCAAGTAGGCAGGCAAAGCAGAAGCTAGAGACAGCAATGGCGGTGCACGAGGTGGCAGCACAGCGCGGTACGTGTTTACCTGGCGCGATGTAGCCGTAGGAGCCGGCCACGGCGGACATGCACTCGGAGGCGGCGGCGGCGGCGCCGCCGCCGGAGCCGGAGCGGAGGAACTTGGCGAGGCCGAAGTCGGCGACGTGGGCCTCGTGGTTGTCGCCGAGGAGGATGTTGTTGGACTTGACGTCGCGGTGGACGATGATCGGAGTGCAGTCGTGGTGGAGGTAGCAGAGCCCCCTCGCCGCCTCGAGGGCGATGCGGTAGCGGCGGTCCCAGGAGAGGAAGCCGCCGCCCTTGCCGTGGAGCACCTCGCCGAGGCTGCCGTTGGGCATGTACTCGTACACCAGCACGTTGCCCTCCCGCTCCCCGCCGGTGCAGAAGGCGAGGAGCCGGACGATGTTGCGGTGGCGGATGCTCCCCAGGGTCCGGATCTCCGCGCGGAACCCGTGGTCGTGCCGCGCTCCGGCGGCGGCGCCGCCGTTGAGCCGCTTCACGGCGATCGCGCCGCCGGAACGGGTGCGGCCGACGTAGACCACGCCGGCGCCTCCGCGGCCGACCACGTTGCCGTCCTTCATGCATTCGATCACCTCCGCCACGCCGAAGTCCACTTTGTGAAACGCCGTGAACCGCCACGCGCCGCCGCCGCCGGAGTGGCCGGAGCCGCCGCGGTAGGACCGCGCGCGCAGCACGGCCGCCGCGGCGAACACGACGGAGCACGCGAGGAGCCCCAGCGCGAACACCAGCTTGAGGCCCCCCGCCGTCGCCTGCCGCGGCCTCGCAGCAGCCGTCCCTGCGGCTGCGGCGCCACCGCCGCCGTACTTGCACGGCCGGCCCAGCGCCGCCCCGCACAGTCTCGGGTTTCCGGCGAACGCCGTCGCGTTCAGGTACCCGAGCTGGCCGGTGTCCGGAAGCTCGCCGGACAGGTCGTTGTACGAGAAGTCCGCCGCCGTGAGGCTGCTCATCGCAGCAATCGCCGGCGGGATCGCCTCCTCGAGCTGGTTCCTCGACAGGTTGAGGTAATTCAGCACCCTTATCTCGGCGATCGCCTCGGGTATCGCGCCGGTGAGGTTGTTCTTGCTGAGGTCGAGGTACGTCAGCTCGCCGCACCGGCCGATCGCCGCCGGTATGGGACCCGACAGCGAGTTGCCACTGAGGTCTAGCTTCACGAGCCGCCGGAGCTCCCCGACCTCCGCCGGCACAGCGCCGGCGAGCCGGTTGCCGCCGGCGAGCAGCGTCTGCAGCGCGGTGAGGTTAGCGATGGTCGCCGGCAGTGGGCCGGAGAGCAAGTTGTTGGAGACGTTGAGCTGAGCAAGCTGCGAGGCGGCCGGGCTCGTTTTCCCGCTCGGGCTCGGGTTCGCCGGAACCTCGCCGGAGAGAAGGTTGTTCTGGAGCTCGAGCAGGTTGAGCCGCGGCAGGTAGAGCAATCCAGTGGGGATGCTGCCGTTGAGGAAGTTGTGGCCAAGCCGGACGCGGGTGAGGCTCGCGCACGAGCCGAGCGAGCCGGGGATGGGGCCGAAGAGGAAGTTGTTCATGAGGATGGCGGTGCGGAGCTCGCCGGAGGCGCACAGCATCTCCGGGATCATGCCGGTGAGCCGGTTCGACGACAGATCGATGAGCCGGAGCGCCGCGCTGGAGCCGAGCCCTGCCGGCACGCGGCCGGTGAGGTTGTTCATGAAGAGCTGCACCGTCTCCAGCCGCGGCAGCGCCGCGACGAAGTCGGGGACGGGGCCGTGGAGCCGATTGAGGAAGAGGTTGAGCAGCCGGAGCGAGCCGAGAGACGCCAGCGAGCCTGGCACCTCGCCGGAGAGAGCGTTGTTGGAGAGGTCCAGCGCGGTGAGCGCCGTGAGGTTGCCGAGCTCCGGCGGTATCTCACCGGAGAGCTGGTTCGTGTGGAGGAACAGCGTTTCGAGGGAGGTGAGCGCGCCGAGCTCCGCCGGGACGCGGCCGGTGAGGCCGCAGTTGGAGATGTCGAGGACGGTAAGGCGGCGGAGGCGGCCGAGCTCCTGCGGGACGCCGCCGTCGAATGCGTTGTAGTACCCGAGATAGAGCGCCCGAAGGCTCGTCAGGTTTCCGATCTCCGGCGGGATGGCGCCTCGCAGGTTGTTGCCGTTGAGGGAGAGATACTCCAACGCCGCCATCCCGCCGTACGCCGCCGGGATTTCGCCGGAGAAGTAGTTCCCGCCGAGGTCGAGGTACCGGAGCCGCGGCAGCGCGGCGACGCCAACGGGGAGGGGCGAGGTAAAGTTGTTGTCGTAGGCGTCGAGCACTTCGAGGCCGGGGAGCGACGCGAAGTCCCAGCCGTCGAGCCCACCGCCGAGCTGGTTGCCGGAGACGTTGACGAAGCGGAGCGCCGGCAGCGCCGCCGCGGCCACCGCGCCCACGATGCCGTTCCCGGCGAGCGAGAGGTTCTCCAGCTTGCCGAGCTCGGCCACCACGGCCGAGACGGGCGCGCCGGTGGAGACGTTCATGCCGGTGATGTCGACGGCGACAACCCGGCCTCCGACGCAGCGCACGCCGGCCCACGCGCACACCGACGCGGCGTTGCCCGCCGCCCAGGAGCGCAGCGCCGTGGGGCGGCAGCTCAGGGAGGCCTTGAGGGAGAGCAATGCCATCGCGTCGCCACGCAACGCGCCGTCGCCATCACCGCCGACGTCGCCATTGCTGAACAGGACGGCAAGATGCAAGAAGAAGAGCAAGACAAGACACGACGGAGACGAAGAAGGAGGTGGCCTCATTTCTCCGCGGCTTTCTCAATTCCGGCGAGAGACTAGCTAGAACGACGGTGCCGCCGCCATTGCCATTGGTGCTGGGATGTATAGATCATGGAAGGGTAAAGGCATGCAAGAATCTTGAGAAGCTTCACAAGAAGATGGAGGTAAGAGGCTTCACACTGAAGCTGAATAGAGATGATGAGGGAGGAGGAGGAGGAGGGGAATATGTTCTCTCTGTGACAAGAATTGCTTTGTCTTTTGAGCTATATATGCCTTGTGGGTGAAGGGTGTCTTGTATTCTGCTGCATTGGGCTCTGTTTCAATCTCCTCTCTCCTCTCTCTCTCTGGTCTCTTTTGCTTCTTCTCTCTCATCATCCCTCACCTCTCCTTTTGCTTTTCTTTGAGGGAAGAGGAGCTAACTGTTTAAAGGCTTTAGTGGGCAAGGAAGCAGCCATGGAAAGAAAGTGAGAGAGATTGGATGGAGCCTCAACCCTCAAGCTTTGATTTTGTTTTTTTTTTAAAAAAAAATCGTACTTTCAATAATTTCTTTTTGAAATGCTCCATTGGTTTATGGTGGAATTTGGAAAGGTTTCTTCTCCAATTATGACATGGCGCCCGGCAGAGAAAGAGGAATGCACTCTGGTCTCGCTCCAAGTACGTACAGGGGCCTGTGAATTTCGGCAATGATTAAAGAGGCCAGCAAACAAATCGATCGATGCGTTTGAGCATCTACATGTGTGCCTCCATTATACTAAATCATTCCGTAGCTTCTTTTCTGCTGTTTCAGCATGAATTTCAGGTGAGGTTTTAATTTACGCTACAATCTTCTGTCGGCTCATCGTCATCGACGGCGGGAGAGCAGACACAATGCATGATCAAGACTAACATAGATTCATAGAGCCAACAAATTCTGCTCGAAATTGAATCCTTAGCAATCAGGGGACCAGATTACTATTTGATCAGTGTATAGCTGTAACAAAAACAACATTTGTAAGCAAGCTCATGAGGTGATCAAGCAAAGAACAGCATGAAACAGAACTGGTCTCAACCCCTCAAACAAAGATAGAAACCAAAAAGAAAATGTAGAAATCAAAAGGGAGAAATTAGGAGACGATGGGTTCCAATGTTCCCATCCATGGCTGGAAGAGCAGCAGGCAGTGACGTGGCACGCGAACACAGAGAGAGAGAGAGAGAGAGAGTAAAGGGAGGTGAAGTGGGGGCGGCGGCGGCGAAAGGTCGGGCTTGACCGGCCCCCATCTCGTCTTCCTCCGGCCGGCGAGCGCTTTGGTCCGGCTCAAATTCGGCAAAGCGACGCGGCGGCCATGGCCGGGGAGGCCATTGGCCACTGGCCTCGGACCATGGCCGAGGCTGGACTGGACGCCTGCGGCAGCAGCTGCAGTAGTCACGGACAAGCTGTAAACTGGTCCATGGATGGATGGTTGGTCGATCGGTCGATGCGTGCGTGTACGTATGCGATGCAGCGCAAAGGGAGATCTTTCGAACCGTGTGGTTGATTTGAAATTCGAGGCAGGTCTCTTTGATCTTGAGAGACGGTTGATTCTTTGATTTGGGGGTGTGGCTGGCGTTGTGTAATACTAGGATGGCAGGCGCGGGCGTGCCGTAGGCAACGAATTTTAGATTAATTTTTATGTTACGTATGTATTATGATTAAGGCTGAGGACTATGTGATAACATAAACAGCTAGATAAATCAGGTTTGGTGGTACGTGCTTGAAAATAGATAGGTGGGTTGTGCTTTTCGATGGGTATTTGCGAGTTTCTAGTGATTTGGAAATATGGGCAAGGCCTCAAGATGTATGGTATGTGCGAATAGGCGGTGTGTGTTGAGTGTTTGCGTGCTTTGTTTCTTTTTATGTATTTTGGAAGAGCTCGGTGCGTAGGGTTGCCGGCTGCATCGCAAGGCTTTAGTTTGTTTGTTAGGCGAATCCGCATCACTAAACAGGTAGAACAACAAACGCAGAGCAGCCGAAGACGAAACCAACGGTGGCTGCTGAGATGAACATGAACGCTAAAAAGGCCAGCAAAGGAAAGCAATACTTGGAAAAACAAAGATGACCTGATGAGCAGCTCCACAGAAGAGAGAGACTATCCAGTGTAAATACGCAAGAAAAAGCAGGGAAGCATACAAAGCGCGGCAGGTCTCACCACGGACACATAATCAGATCGGCGAAAATAAACTGTAGGCGGAGATGGCATGTGCGGCTAGCTGGAGGGTCCCGCCCCTTGGAACGAATGTGGATTGTATGTTAGCATCTGAAACAAGGAAGGAGAACCAATTGACATATATGATCTTACATACCTGCTGCAAATACTGGAACATACTGAGGTTCTATTACTGGAGAGCCTCGAACTGCTTCCTATCCTCCTCCTACCTCCGCCGCTCTTCCACCTGCCACCACTACTCGACCGCCTGCCTCTGAAGGTGCAACTCCTCAATCAGCTTCTTCTGGGCTTCCAGCTGGGCATGGGAGGAGGAGGAGGCCTGCTATCGATGCGCCCTAACCTCTCCCCTATACGAGTCGTGCGCCACCATTGAGTCTATGAAGCCGAGACTGCCATGACTTCTCCCACTGAACTGGTCAAATCATAGGGTCCACCGCCATGTTTAAGGGGTCATAGTCGACACCGTGCTTTTTCTTCATAGCTTCAGTATACGTATCCTGTGAACAAATAAGATATGAAGTATATTAGCTTGGAAATAGTCGAAGTATAACAGATAATCGTAAAAAATTATTCACTTACAAGCTTCTCCTAGGCAGCTGGTACCATCGGTGGCTGTGTGCTTGTCTCGACACGGTGGAGGCATCGGGCTCAAGAGCACCCCTAGCAAGTGGCCTGGCTCCTGCTGACCCTTGTTTAGGCAAACCAAGCCCCTGCATGCATGATGTAGAACAAATGGTTAGCAAGTTTTTGATTATGGATAAATGGAATCGAGGAGTTGTAGCACAAACCTCTGCCTGGTAGAAACATGTACCTCTATCCTCTCAGCTGGATCGGTGAGGGCTTTTGACAATTTATTCCGCCCCCGACTTCTCTTGGTCCCCAAAGTGCTCGAGGCAACCTCTGACTCAGCTCTAGAGGACTCGCGCGGATCCCAGTCTTCGTCCCCATCCACACTCCCCTCCTTAAGCGCCTGAGCTCACCAACCCCGGCCGAGGTCATTGTCAGCCTCCTCCCCTTTCCCTCTCCTGAGAGTCGTCGGTCTCCTCCCCCTCCTCGGAGTCGTCGGTGGCCGCTGCCTCCTCCTCCTGGGCATTGTTGGACGCCGCGACCTCCTCCTAGGCGTCGGTGGGCTCCATCTCCTCCTAGGGTGTGCTGGGCTGTCCTGCACTCCTCTTGCTCCCTTCCCGAAGACCTTCCTATCTTTTTTAACCACCTTCTTTATATTTCCCGTCATCTACACATATTAAAATAAATGACATAAATTAAATAGATAATAATTGAAAAAAATAAAATATAAATGGATTTGAAATTAAATTTAAAACATATAAATGTATATGAACCTAAATGTCTAAAAAATCTTTGGCTTCCTCTTCCTCTTCATCTTCCTCTCCATCGACCGCTCCATCGTTCACTATGTAACGTTTAGGCATGCATTCATGTTTCAGATTTAGACAGTTTAAGCCTAGCTAAATAAGTTGGCTTACCCACCAACCGATGTGCGTTTGGGTACGGTGGTCGTGGCACTAGGATGCACGGGTCAGAATTCTGGCAGCATAACCCCGCTGTTTGCCCCAATGCAACGACGGGCACGACGTATCGCTTATGTTATGCACTAGGCAAACAACAAGGTCATGCCACAGGAATTCCAACCCGTACACCCTTGTGCCACGACAACCATACCCAAACGAACATCCATGGGCTGTCCAAAAGGTGGACAGCTCGGGATCGCAACAAACCAACGAATTACCGTCTAAGTTCCTTACGAAAACGAGGAGCGCCCCGAACGGGTTTGACTCTGGCTCGGTTCACGTTACACGCAAGACATGTCTAGCCTACATGTCGACGGTTGAGATAACGATCTCAAGTCGCTAAGGTTCTTTAAAAGTGAGATAGGAGACACGCCGAACAACCACCACCAACAACGAACAGGAGACAGAGGTTTTTATCCTGGTTCAGGCCTCTCGGGAGAGATAATAGCCCTACGTCCAGCCTTTCTTATATATCGGGAGTGATTACAAGAGATGGATCGACGAGACGAACAAGTCTCGGCGAGATTATGGTGTACAAGTGCGACAATGCAATGATCAGGTGTCTACGAAGTGCTAAGATGCGAAAGCTCTTGGCCAGGGTCCCTCTAAACGCCATAGGGGCCCTGTTTATATAGTGTGGAGCAAACCGACCTACCGAGGGAATATCAGGCCGGGCTAACTACGAGATCGTAATGAACTCAACATGCCAAATATACCCCGAGGCAGATAAGGCATACTCCTAGTCTTGGGGATCACGACTCCTAATCCAATCCGGGAAACCAACGTCCGGGTCTTCACGTAGCCGTGCAGGACTCCTGTCCGAGATGGACTCGAACACGATTCCTTGGCCGTTACGCATCACGCCAGCCAGGGAACTGTTCGGCGAGATGCATATGGGCCTGATAGAACCTTCCAGGGAGCTGGGCCCTGGTAGGCTGTTTGATTGGACTGTCAGGGAGTGGGCCATGGCAATGGGCCGTAATTTTATCCCCGACAGCTAGCCCCCGAGATTCAAGTGGAAGGACTCACTAGAGTGGGGTCTTCCTCTTGAGACTCCAAGTCATGAAGAGGAAAAATATGCTGTTACAAAGACATGCAACAAGTGACCGACCAGGTTATGGTTCAACCGAACAAGACTCGTTCGGGACCGGACAGACCCGATCGATCGAAGCAACTCTCATTGCGTCGAGCAGAAGCAACATCTGTCCGAAGCGAGCACTCGACCTTCACGAACCTTAATCGAAAAAATAGCCGTTGGCAGATTCCAACGGTAACTTCCCGTCGCGGCGCAGTGAAAACAGGCGACCGTTTTACCTAGCCGTTGCGGTAAAAACTAGCCGTTTTGTGATAAAACCATTGCAGAGCTGCTCATACGGGACTATAAAAGCACCTAAGTCGCCCGCGGCCAGCCACTTCTGCTCTCACGCCTTTCCTCTCCAAGCCCTAACTCCAACCACACTCAGCACCGAGCACCCAAACTCCACCACTAAACCTGCTCGTCCAACTCTGGGAACCGCTATGGCCAAGTTCGTTAGCTCTAGCGCATCCGAGGAGGACTTGAGAGTTTGGAAGGAAGAGAGGCACATCGACACCGGTAGCTGCAGGCTGCCCGGAGAGGAGGAAACTTCGGAGCCGCTCGAGGGAGAGTTCATCAGCTTCGAATAGTTCGCACTATTCGGGTTGAGGTCTCCCGAGAGCGACTTCGTCGAGGCCTTCTTGAATATCAGCGGATTAGAGGTGGCGAACCTCAATCCGAACAGCATCCTCCAGATGGCCGTCTTCGCACACCTGTGCGAGGGCTATCTGAGCATCGATCCACCGGTGGGCTGTTCCTCCACTACTATCTGATGACGAGGAGCAGCTCTGCCGCTTTGCGCTGGGGTGCTACTACCTCAAGCTCCGGGCCACCGCCGACGACGCGCCGTACCCCCGCCCACCGCTGCTCGACTCGATGGGCGCGTGGTGGACGAGGTGGTTCTACACCAGGCGGAGCGACGACAGCAAGCTCGTCTTCACCGGGAAGGCGCCGGCGAAGGGAACGCCAATGCCTCGGCCGGAGATGACCGCCGAGGACTGGTACTTGACGAGGAAGATCGCCTCCCTCGTGAGCCTCGGGCTCACGGGCAGGGAGATCATCCGGGACTTCACAGCGAACAGGATCTGTCCGCTGCGGAGAAGACCCTATCCCTTCTATAAGATAGAGGGATGGGAAGACATCTCGAGGGAGAGCACAGGTAAGTGCCTTTAAGACTCAACCTTTACTTGATAACTCATCCGAACAGGGACTAACAGGCTCTCCTGCTCGGGCAGACAAGCCAACCGACGCATGGGTGACTGAGCGGGTCGACGCCATGCTGAAGGCAGCGAAGAAGGACGGCGAGGTCACCGGCGAGGTGGCCTATACCTATCCGCGGAATGTGCTCGTCCGCACGGCCGAGGTAATTGCTTGAACTCAGGTCCGTGTTACCGGATCCACACCGTCGTTAAATGCTAACATCCGCTTCTCCAACGCGCAGGAGGACCAACTGATCCTCAGGAGGATCGTGGAAGAGCTCTCCGGGTCGGAGAAGGAGAAGGCGAAGAAGGGGAAGACCAAGGTGGCCACAAAGCCCAAGGTGGCGGCGGAGCCGACGCGAAGCTCGCCGCGACACGGCGGCCGCCAACTAGCGAAGGAACCACCCGCGGCGGCGGGCGCGCGAAAGCGGACCAAGCGGCGCGCGCAGTCAGCCCAATGAGGAGAGACCAAGCCCTCCTCTTCATCGACCAAAGCGACGAAGAGGTAAAGAACATGACCCTTTGGCTTAGGCGTTACACGCGGGCTCACTCGGGCCATACGACACGGCTACAGCAGGTCGCCGAGCGTAGGAGGCTCGAGGAAGAAGTCGCGCAAGGAAAAGCTTCTTGCGTTGCGTGAGAGGCCTTCACTCACCGGGGAGCTGAGTTCATCGCCACAACACCCGGGGCCAAAGGCGAACAAGCCGCTAAGGAGCCCCGAGGAAGAGGCGGAAGGTTACGGCGAAGAAGATCAAGATCAAGCCCTCCACGGCGGTATGTTGTAATGAAACTTTCGTCTTTACAATTTCCCTAACCGCACTGAGCTCAACCATTCTCTTTTTCATCACCGCCGGGAGGAGATTGCCGGGACGATGTCGAGGCGGCAATCGAGCGAGTCTCTGCTGCCGAGCACACGCACGTGCGTCATGAGCGATAGATTGGCCACCTCAAGGACAAGCCGGCAGAGTGGAGCTCGCTCCGCCGGAACTCCAGCGACCAACTCGACGCGATGAAGGGAGCGGTGGAGCGGCTGGAGGCAGAAGAGGCGGTAAGCAGTGCCACGGATGGCGGGGCCAAGGCAATGGCTCCGTAGGCTGCCCGAGGTGGGACCGAGCAGGCGGTCCTACCGGGCACTTCGTCGCAGGGGCAGCCTGTCCCTGTGGCGACGGAGGTCACCGGCGAGCAGGGTGAAGATCCTGAAGCCAAGGAAGGAGAAAGCCATGAGCAGGGCGTACGAGTTACCCTGCCCGTGGAAGCTCCGGAGCCGCCTAGCGGAGCGGCACCGGCCCTGCCCAAGGAAGAGGAGAGGCAGGAGCGCGGGGGCGAGAGCTCGCCTGCCGTGACTGCCCCTAAGCGGGCACGTGCCCACACGGGGAGGACGAGGCGGACAGAACGCCGCGCAGGCCTTATCCCGCATGGGCGAGGATTCGTGACCCACGGTCTCGAGGATCGCCTGCGCCGAAGTTTGAAGCGACGACTTGGACAGGTAACCCTCAAAACCAAGACATTGTCTGTTCGGGCTAAAGTTGCCCAAGGTCTTAACTTAGTCTTCTCTCTTTCAGTTTGTGGGGGCCACCATGGAGGACCTAGTGGAGGGAGTCAACGTGGAGAGCGCCGCTGTGATAGCGGGTTTCCGGGAGCATCTCCGAGCAAGGGGACTCGAGGGGGAGCCCTCTGCACCACCAAAGCAAAGCCGGTGAAAGGCGAAGGTGAGAAGCTCAAGGCCCGGTGACCGAGGAGAGGCAATCCTCCAGAGCTCTCCGTGAAGAGGCCGAGGAGCTCCGCGCGCAAGTCGCGGGGGCGGACGTCGCAGAAAAGGGGCAGAGTCGCACGAAGTGGCTCGAGGAACAACTCCACGACGTGTCGCGATGTGAGTCACCATCATGCGGAGGTAAAGGCCCTCAAGGCCCAGCTCGCCGAAGAGAAGCTGACCGCCACAGAGCGACTCAAGGCCGCCGAGCAGCGGGCGGTCAGTGAGGCTCTGTCAGGAGGCTGCGCGCCAAGACCGAGGAGGTCGAGGCTCTCCATGAAGAGGTCTGGATGGGCCCGGCTCAAGAAGGAGGAAACCGATCGTCTCAGCCGAGGCCAAGGAAGGCTTCAAGGCGCAAGGAGAAGTCCTGCGCTTGAAGATAGAAAACGAGGCGGAAGGAGCAGCTTGCTTCGAAGTAGAAGTAGGGTTGTACTCCTTGTACCTGTAAACTTTTGAGCAATGCAATAAAGACTTAACTTTTGCACAACAAGACTTACCTTTTCCCTGCAAACGAGCAGTAAAAAGACAAGGACGAGCAGGAAACTAAGAGAAAAGGCACGACGGCGCTAGAAAGGTTTAACGAAAACCGGTAGAACGCTTAGCCTAACTCCCAGCCCCCGTTGTGCGGCTGTTCGAGAACCTAAGTTTGCGAACTCGAACAGGTGCACAAGAGAAAGAGCGACACCCTAGCCCCCTGGTACGGACGCTGCTCGAAGACCTGACTTTGCGAATTCGAGGACGTGCGTAGAGAGATAGAGCGACACCCGTACCCTATTCGACTCGTTCCATGAACTATTCGTTAACGTAAGTCAGGCAATTCCGAAGGTAACCGAACAAGGAAAGTGCCTCTGCCGCGGAGGGCTTACGAGAGCAAGCTTTGCCAAGTGGTTGTGCCGTGAGCGGTAAGTGCCTCTGCCGCGGAGGGCTTACGAGAGCAGACTTAGCCGCGTGGCTGGATGCCGTATTACGCAACTTCAAGTTTAGGGACTTGTTGAAACTAGATACGGGCAGGAAAAAATCCTTAAGATTGCGGAGCCAAGTGTTCGCAAGGCCTGGCAGCCATAAAGTGTTACCAGAGAGAGGGTAGTCTTGACAAGACAAAGGTGTGAAAAGGCCGCAGGGGGCCGCGAGGATTCACTTTTATTGGATTGAACTTTACATGGAGCCCGACAGACTTGGACGAACAAAGGCGCGAAGTTTGACAAAAAGCGCGAAGCTAAGCAAACAAACGAAAGACCTACACAAAGAACTTACGAAGCTGGTTGATGTTCCAAGTGCTGGTCAGCTCCCTCCCGTCCTCCATTGCCAGGCGAACAGCCCCCGAGCGAGCTGTGGAAACGACCGTGAACGGACCCTCCCAACGGGGAGTTATCTTGTTGGCGTTGGACAGGTTCTGGACACGGCGCAGAACGAGGTCGCCCGCCTTCAAAGCCCTTGGTCGAACCGTTTTGGCAGCGTGCCGGCGAAGATCTTGCTGGTAGCGCGCCATTCTGACTTGTGCCCGTTCGCATGTGCCTTCGAGGAGATCGAGATCGAGTAGGCGCTCTTGCTCGTCGTCAATCAAGTTGACCGAGCTCGTGCGAGGCGAGCCGAGTACAATTTCGGCTGGTAGGATGGCTTCTGCGCCATAGACCAATTGGAAAGGAGTTTCCCCGGTTGCCCGGCTGGCCGTAGTCTGCGAATCGCCCGGAGGACGGAAGGAACCGCCGACCGAACTTTGTTGTGCTTTCATGGAGTGCCGCGAACACGCGCCGTTTAATACCCTGGACAATCTGTCCGTTAGCTCGCTCGACTGCTCCATTGCTCTGCGGATGTGCCCGCGAGGCGGAACCTTGGTGCCCAAATTGCTCGATATTCTGGAATAGCTAAACCGAACGGGTACCGTTATCCGTGATCAGTTTATGGGGGATCCCGAAGCGCGTGACCACGTTACTCTTGAAAAAGCGCACAGCCGTTTTGGGGTGAAGAGAGGACACAGGCTCTGCCTCTATCCACTTTGTAAAAGTGTCAATGGCGACGAGCAAGTGTGTATAGCCCTTGTACCTCTTAGGGAATGGGCCGAGCAGATCAAGACCCCATGTGGCGAAAGGCCAAGATGGGGGGATCGTTTGGAGCTCTTGGGCAGGCTTATGTGCCTTCCGGGCGTGAAATTGGCAAGCTTTGCACTTAGTCACTAAGTCCCGAGCATCTTGTAACGCTGTGGGCCAGTAATAGCCCATGCGAAACGTTTTGCCGACCAGAGTTCGGAAGGAGGCGTGGTTGCCACAGGCACCCTCGTGTATGTCCCTAAGAAGGAACACACCCTCCTGCTGCGAGATGCACTTGGAGAGGACTCCTAGAGCACCTCGACGGTAAAGGATGCCGTCCATAAGCTGGTATGAACTAGCACGCTTTGTAAGCCGAACGCTTCGGCCGTCTCTGACGGGAGGTCCCATCGCAAGGTAACGGACAAATGGCGTTGTCCAACCCGCGACTGCTGCGATAGCGGAGACAAGACCACTGCCTCTATTGCCTCATCCGGAGACGTGATTGAGGGCTTGTGAAGGTGCTCGACGAGCACCCCTGCCGGAGCAGGTTCTCGTGAGGATTCATACTTGGACAGTTGGTAGGCCAGAAAGTTGTCCTTTCTGGGCACGAAGAGCACCTCGAAAAATCGAAAGTGCCGCTCCAACTTCCTCACTTCAACCAGGTACCGCGCCATTGAGTCATCGCGAAGATCGATACTCCTTGGCGACTGGTTGATGACCACCGTGAATCTCCCTTCACAGTCAGCCGTTGGACACCGAGCGACTTGCACGCTCTAAGTCCCGCGAGGAGGGCCTCGTACTCCGCAGCGTTGTTAGTCGCCGCAAAGTGTAGTTGGATAGAATACTGGAGTTGCTCTCCTTGAGGGGAGATGAGAACGAATCCAGCCCCCGAGTTTCCAGTACGCGAGCCATCAAAAAACATGGTCCAAGGGAGGTCATCAGGTTGCTCGGGAGTTTCCTGCGATTTGGTAGGCGAGTCCATTCGGCGACAAAGTCGGCTAAGACACAGGACTTAATAGCGATTCAGGCAAAGAAATGTATATCAAATTCGCCAGTTCCATTGCCCATTTAGCTATCTGGCCGACTTCCTTGTTCCTTAGGATTTCTCCAAGAGGGAACTTGGTCGGGACCAGTATTTGATGCGCCTGGAAATAATGGCGAAGTTTTCTGGAGGACATGAGCAAGGCGTAGAGCAGCTTCTGGACCTCAGGGTAACGCTCCTTCGATCCGTGAAGCACCTCGCTCACGTAATAGATTGGCCGCTGGATGCCTTCCCTTTCCACCGTCAAGACCGCGCTCACCGCTTGAGGCATACAGCCGAGATAGAGTAAGAGCTGCTCGCCGTGTTGCGGGGTGGTCAAGACAGGTGGGTTGGACAGGTATTGCTTTAGATCTTGAAAAGATCGATCGACTTCTCTGTCCATTCGAAACCATTGTGCTTCTGCAGGCCTTAAAGAAGGGCGACCGCGTTATACCTGACGGAAATAAACACCTTTCGAGCGGACATCCGTCCGGTGAGGCTCAACTTCCTTGACGGTAGTTGGAGCACGCATATTTTCAATGGCCTCGATTTTTTCGGGGTTGGCGAAATTCCTTGCGAACCAATTACATAACGAGCAACATTCGGATCGAACACCAAAGGTACACTTCTCTGAATTAACTTTATTCGATGCTGTTGAGATTTGGAAAGTCTCGGTCGGTCTTTTACATGATCTGGAGCATACTTGCTCTTTACAACTATGTCATCGACATAGACCTCCGATTTTTCAGCGTTATTGCGGGAAAGTCTTCTCCATCAAGTCTTTGGAACGTGGCACCGACATTCTTGCGCAGACCGAAAGACATGGTCGTATAGCGAGAAAGTGCGAAGGGGTGATGAAGGCAGTCTTCTCTTCATCCTCGGGAGAGATGCTTATTTGGTGATAACCTGAGTAAGCATCCAAAAACTCAAGAGCTGGGCATCCGCAGATCGCGTCGACCACCGGTCTATCTTGGCGCCGAAATTGTCCTTGGGACAAGCGGCGTTCAGATCTGTGTGATCGACACATCCTCCACTTGCCGCCTTTCTTCTTTACAATGACAGGTTGGCCACCACTCGGTGTGATCAACCTCGCGGATGAAACCAGCGAATGCGGCTTACCAAGTCGATCCTTGATGATCCCCGTTTGAAGTCCGGCGGCGACTTAAGCTTCCGCGAACAGGCTTTTTGTCCTGCCGGACGGCCAGTTTGTGCTCGATAACCTCCCTTGGGACTCCGGGCATATCAGACGGCTCCTAGGCAAACACATCTGCATTAGCTCGGAGGAAGGCAATGAGCTCGCTTTCCTATTTGGGGTCCAGATCGGCCCCCAGATGAACTGTCTTGGAGGAATCATCCGAGACAATGGAACTTCCTTGGTCTCTCCCACAGGTGAAGGGAGACCCTAGGGCGTGCAGACTTGGTCTGCAGAACTTCGGGACCACGCGGCGGAAGTTGGTCGACCAAGGCAAGGGACTGCTCGTCGCAATCTAGAGCAGCCTTGTAGTTGCCCTTGACCGTGATCACACCGTTGGGGCCCGGTATCTTCACGCAATGGTATCCATGATGGGACACGGCCATGAACTTTCCAAGAGATGGCCGGCCCAGGATCGCATTGTACGCGGAAGGGAAATCGACCACGTCAAACGTGATCAACTCCGTCCGAAAGTTGCTTGGATGCCGAAGGTAACAGCGCGAACAATCGCCCCGATGGTGAACGGCTTCCCCGGGCGATGCGTAGAAAGGCATCGCGACCTCTTTAAGCTTGGAGCGAGGAATCTGCATCTCGTCCAAGACCTTAACAGAGAGCAAGTCCAAAGCGCTCCCGCCGTCGACCAAAACACGGCCAACTCTGGCATTGCTGATGGTCGGAGCGACCACCAGTGGGAGCCGCTGAGGCTTGGTCATCCCAGTGGGGCAATCCTCCTGAGAGAAGGAGATGGGGACCTCGGTCCACTTCATCGATTCGGGCTGAGGCTTGCCCTTTTCAACATTGTGGACCTCCCTAGCAGCTTCCTTGAGGCTGTGGCGGGAGGTATAAGCCGAGGAGCCGCCGAAGATGACGGCGATATGGTTCACGGGCTCCTGATATTCATCGTCATCCCGATCACCATCATCGGTTTGGCGCTTGACCTTCTGCAGCATCACCTTTTTGGGCGGGGTGGGCATTGGGCCCTTGCCGTTGTAGAAATCCTCGAGCTTTGCGGCCGTGTTACGCAATGGCGCGATCATACCCGTAGTTACGGTGGAACTTGTAATATCGGTCACTTGGACCTTTCTTGCCTTGGTTGCCTCCCCGGTGGGCTTCTTGCCCTTATAGTTATTCTTGGGCTTTTACGCCCATCCTTGGGAGGAGGTGTGCGATCTATACCGCGACGGTGTTGTTCGCATCACCCTTCTTTTTCTTCCGGGATTTCTTGTCACGTGATTGTTCTTGCTCTTCTTCTTCTCCTCTACACGGTGGTCAAGGCGGCTCGCCCTTGTCGAACGCCTTTTTGTACTGAACACGCTCTGCCGCGTTGGCATAGCGGTCAGCCGCCCTAAACAGGTCGTTGGCGGTCCAGGTCTCATTGATTTCGAGATCCTGGGTGAGCCACTCGTTGCGGACTCCATTTTTAAATGCGCGGACAACAGATTCGTCTGAGATGTTCGGGATCGTGTTGCGAATCTTGATGAAACGCTTCACGAAGTTGCGGAGGGTCTCCCCATTCATCTGGATCATCCGTGCGGATCATCCTCCTTGCCAGACGCACGCGTGCCTCTGGAAATTAGCAATCAGAGCATCACAAAGTTGGTTCCAAGAAGAGATGGAACCTTCCTGCTGATTGAACAGCCACGTCCGAGCAGCACCCTCAAGGACAGTCGGGAGGTAATTAGCCATGACAAGCTCGTCACCTCCGGCCGCCATGATGGCCGTAGCGTAGATGGAAAGGAACTCCTCTGGGTTCTGGGTCCCATTGTATCTTTCCATATGTCCGGGCTTGAACTTTGAGGGCCACCGAACAGAGCGAAACTCGTCAGAGAAAGCCCTGCAGCCCAAGGCGTAAGACCGGCCACCTTCCTCGGCAGAACCTAGCCTTGAGAAGACGTTGGTCCTGTTGGTCGGAGGAACTCTTGCTGAGCAAGAGGTTTCTGGTTGGAGGAACTCTCTCCGTGATAAGCCCCCACGCTCCTTCCTCGTGGTCGCGACAACGCGCTCCTCGCGAGGGGATCCTCCGTGATCGTCGCGCGCACGCTTGCCCATGTGGTCGCGATGACTACGGGACTTAGCGGCGACAGCGACCACGGCGGCTTGCTCGTGGGCGGTGGTCGCCGGCGGTGACGGCGGTCACGCGATCGATCGGATCGCTCACTGTCCGAATCCACCCGGACAGGCTCACCGCGCTGCCCGGATGATGCTTCACCTATAGACTTAAGGTCCTCGGCCAATTTCTCAAGGTGAGTAGCCACTTCATCGCTCACGACGAGATTGTCCTGGTGAGCGGATCTGATTCTGGTTGCGGGGGCTGGGCCGTTCCGGCTCTGCTCCAGGGGCCCTGGGATCCCCGAGACATCCGTGTCTTGCCCGATCGGAGTCTGGGCACGCGGGGATTCTACCCGGGCAGGCTGAACTTCTGCCGGGGGTCTTGGCATAGTTGCGCGAGGCGGGTTACATCGCTGGCGTTTGCGCTGGTCGCGTATCTGCGCCAGAGTTTGGTTGATGGACTCGTCAAAAGTGCGGCGAACAATATCTTGCTCGTGAGCAGCTAATGCAGCCTCATCTGGATGCCGAGCAGAGTCGATCTGCTCGATCTCTCCGGCCGCCGGGACCCGCGCAGGATTCAAAGTCCCTGCGCCGGTCGTGATGACGACACGGTGGCCGTGCGATTGCGCGCTAGACGGCGTCATCACTGTGTCGCCACAGGAGGAATCTACCGACATAGCCTTGGAATCTGATAGATCTAAACCAGCGTAAAGATCATCAGCTCCGTATTCATCGTCAATGACGGGAGCTCGACCTGAGACCATCTCGGGCGTATCCGAAACTTCGCATCTCGAACCACGACATCGATCTAGGTCGGTAAGATCGATTCGAGCTGGCAGGGGAAGAAACATCCTGCCCTTCTAAGTCGTAGCCCTCAGGAAGAATCTCTGTATCGCTAACGGAGGTCGACATGTTCGATCTGCGTATCCCCACGGACAGCGCCAATTGTCGACGGTTGAGATAACGATCTCAAGTCGCTAAGGTTCTTTAAAAGTGAGATAGGAGACACGCCGAACAACCAGCAACAACAACGAACAGGAGACAGAGGTTTTTATCCTGGTTCAGGCCTCTCGGGAGAGATAATAGCCCTACGTCCAGCCTTTCTTATATATCGGGAGTGATTACAAGAGATAGCTCGACGAGACGAACAAGTCTCGGTGAGATTATGGTGTACAAGTGCGACAATGCAATGATCAGGTGTCTACGAAGTGCTACCATACGAAAGCTCTTGGCCAGGGTCCCTCTAAACGCCATAGGGGCCCTGTTTATATAGTGTGGAGCAAACCGACCTACCGAGGGAATATCGGGCCGGGCTAACTACGAGATCGTAACGAACTCAACATGCCAAATATACCCCAAGGCAGATAAGGCATACTCCTAGTCTTGGGGATCACGACTCCTAATCTAATCCGGAAAACCAACGTCCGGGTCTTCACGTAGCCGTGTAGGACTCCTGTCCGAGATGGACTCGAACACGATTCCTTGGCCGTTACGCATCATGCCAGCCAGGGAACTGTTCGGCGAGATGCATATGGGCCTGATAGAACCTTCCAGGGAGCTGGGCCCTGGTAGGCTGTTTGATTGGACCGTCAGGGAGTGGGCCATGGCAATGGGCCGTAATTTTATCCCCGACACTACAAATGTGCTAATTACAATGTCATAATTAATTAATATGTACTTATGTCGTTGGAAAACAAACCACCGACGACACAGCTAACACAGTAAAAAAATAAACGCAAACATGCATACCTCCGCGGATATAGTGGCACAGCGACGAAGTGGCGGTAGGGGAACACGGGAGGCGGTGCGGTGGGGGCACCGGAGAGGGACTGAGGGAGCTGACGCGGTCGGTTGGGGAGGCCGTGACATCAAAGGTGGTGGAAGAGGCGGCGAGGTTGGAGGGGGCGCGTCGTCAAGGGGAGGCGGCGCGGCATGGTGCGGGGAGGGAGGAGGGGGCTGCGTGGCATGGGGAGAGAGGAGGCGGCGGCGGTTGTGGGAGGAGGAGGCGGCGCCGATGAAGGGAGGAGAGGGTGGCGCGTCGCGGGGAGGAGGGGGTGGCACCAGACTTATTGATGCCGTTCCGTTCTGGCAGGAACGACCGATATTTCTTGTTCCACCACTCAAAACAGAACACATAGAGTCATATTTCGTACCGGCCCAAATACCGGTTCGTACCGGTTGTTTCGGCCGATATCGGTATCGAGCCAGTCCGGTATCGGTCCAAAATGAAGTGAGCAACCCCCCTGGTCCCATCTTGATGCACTCCAGTTTATCCCCCTTTTTTTGTTTGCATTTTGTGAACCCTAGCACAAAAACTTATAAAATGAAGTACCGTGAAATATGTGCTAAATTGTTTGAATGATTTATTTTTGTCAATGTAAAATTTGATGAATAAATTTATATTTCCAATATTTGAATTATTATATTAAAAGTCCGGAACGGTACGCCGGAATGGACCGGTACTGAAATGTTCCATCCCAATAGCAAAACCGGAATGGTCATCGAAATGGTATTGATAAGTTTGGGTGGCGCGGGAGGGAGGAAACGACGGTGGCGGCGTGGCTGGAGATGCGGCGCGACAATGCGGGGAAGGGAGGAGGGGCGGCGCAGGAGGGAGGAGACGACGCGGGAGGAGGGGCGGCGACGGAGGGAGGAGACGGCTGGGGCGGTGGAGAAAGGAGCCGGCGGCGGCGGCGGAGGGACGAGGGGGCGACACGGTTGGGAGTAGGGGGTGGCGCGGGAAGGGGGAGGGACCGCGTGGCGCGACAGAGCAGCAGTCTGGGATCAAGCAGTAGGTAGTGGAAAGCAGCAGCAATGCAAAGCGGCAATGGAGGAAGGAGTGTGTGTACTAAGACCCGAGAATGGGACTTAGAGCACGGTCTAAATATTACTCATAGTATATCCAGTGTTGGCAGCAACTTAAAGCTCGCCGACATAGCTTCCGCTATCTCGGTGGCCAAACTACGGCCGAACACATAGGTAGATCAGTGTCGGCGACCTTAGGATTGCCGCCGACACTGGTCCCAAAAATTTAAAAAAATAGGGGGATCGCGCGGGACTTGAACCCGCGACCTGGGGGTGAGCCCGCACCGCGCCGTACGCTGATAGCCAAGTGGGAGGTATAGTTTTTAGTCAAACATTCCTCCCGCGCAATTGTTTTATATATTCACCACTATCTATGTCGCCGGCAAGTATTCATCCCGGGTATATGCACCACCGCTGTCGACGGTTGAGATAACGATCTCAAGTCACTAAGGTTCTTTAGAAGTGAGATAGGAGACACGCCGAACAGAACGAACAACAACGAACAGGAGACAGGGGTTTTTATCCTGGTTCAGGCCTCTCGGGAGAGATAATAGCCCTACGTCCAGCCTTTCTTATATACCAGAGGTGAATACAAGAGGATGCTCGACGAGACGAACAAGTCTCGACGAG
This sequence comes from Raddia guianensis, assembly GCA_036346415.1. NCBI lineage: Eukaryota > Viridiplantae > Streptophyta > Magnoliopsida > Poales > Poaceae > Raddia > Raddia guianensis. Next base: position 33,297,882 of record CM070544.1, read on the forward strand.
ATTATGGGTGTACAAGCGAAGATCAGGTGTCTACCAGATGCAAAAAGCTAGATTCAAGTCCCCTCTACACGCCGTAGGGGCCTTGTTTATATAGTGCAAAGCAAACCGACCTACCGAGGGAATATCGGGCCGGGCTAACTACGAGATCATAACGAACTCAACGTGCCAAATATATCCCGAGGCAGATAAGGCATACTCCTAGTCTTGGGGATCACGACTCCTATTCCAATCCGGGAAACCACGTCCGGGTCTTCACGTAGCCGTGCAGAACTCTTGTTCGAGACGGACTCAAACATGATTCCTTGGCCGTTACGCACCATGCCAGCCAGAGAGCTGTTCGGCAGGATGCATACGGGCCTGATAGAACTTTCCAGGGAGCTGGGCCCTGGTAGGCTGTTCGATTGGGCTGTCAAGGAGTGGGCCATGGCAATGGGCCGTGATTTTATCCCCGACAACCGCCGACACACATACATCCCCCCTCCGATACCAGCCCTTTCCGAGGCTCCGCCGTGTCCCTACTGTCATTTTCTATGATGAATACTAGGGTTAACGACATGCACAACATATTATAGGTCATTCCTCGCTCTTCGATTGCGAGGAGTTGCATCGACGACACAAGTTCCATCGAAATGTGACGTGTTAACTTAGAAGTTCCTCCGCACAAAGCTGATACCCTGTGGGCATTTGAAAGGAACTGGCGTCGACGATATTCGCTACGTGAAAGGGCCGGGACCGGGGGGATGTATTTGTGTCAGCGACACAATGTAATGTGTCGATACAAAATTAGCTGTGTCGACGGTATTAGCTTTAGCCACCGACACAACCTCCACGTGAAGGGGGGTGTTAGAAAGTATATGCTGGTTTCCCACCTCCCTATCATGTTAGTTTTTTTTCTGGGTGGAGTTTCCCGGAGTAACGGCGACCAGGGGACCTAATTAAGCTTGCCCACTGCCGTATATATACATACTAGGGACGGTCGTGCGCTTGTGGCACGTGGGGCAAAAAAATCAAAAACCGCACGTGGGCTACGCATGCTTGCGGTGTGCAGGTAATAAGGTAAATACAGTAGGTAGAAGTGGAGAAAGAAAAATCGATGAAAAGTGGAGCGGCTGGGACTCGAACCGCGCCCGGCGAGGTGAGACCTTGCGCGCAATACCAACGGAGCAAAGCTCCCACGCTGTTGAGATCGTTCGGGAAAAAATCGTTTTATATATAGATTGTAAATGGACGGTAGGATTTAGCTATCGGTCGCAATCGAACGGCCGTGCTCATCTCGTCGACGTGGCCGCAGGGGTGGTTTCCTAAGCACGACGTGGTAGCAAGCAGCAAGCAGGAACCGAACCTCCCTCTTATATATTTATAGATAGGTATGTGCCCGGCCGTTCGGTTTCTTTTAGCCGGTGCACACCGCACACCCACCCACATCTGCACTCAGTCCTGCTCCTGGACCAACAGCAAAGCCCATGACCGTACCCCCACCCACATCTGCATGTACAGTTAGCTGAGTGGATACTGTACAAGTGTCCACGTCCAGTCGTCCTCTTCATGCATCCTTCTCACTTTACTTTCTCCGTATAAATCCTCCGTACGTATGCATGCATGCACGGCGCGGCGGAAGCTTTGAGGTGGTCGGCCGCGGCATGGACGTAGCCAGCTGCTGCATGCATCTCCATTGCAGTCGAGGCGCGCATTCCATACTTCCATGCATGGCGGGTGGCGGCACAGGCAGACAGGCCGGCCGGGGCTGGGAGCCTGGGACAGTGGGACTGACGCAGAGACATGCACGGCGGTGCGTCATATCACACCATGAGATGAAGGATGTTAATGTATAATATATTGTATACACCGATTTTATTTGGAATATAGCTTTTAGGGGGGAAAGGAACGAGCACTGACTTATTAAAGCATTCGCTATTTCGTGGGAGTTAAAAGGCAAAGCGAGAGATTTATAATGTAAATTGCAGCTTCTTGTGCGGGCTAATGCAAGACTTTTATAGTGCCCAAAACTCCGGGATCCAATTCAGGTTTTTAAGAAACAAGCCGTTGCTCGTCCTTCTAGAGCTCTAGCAGCGCTCTAGCGCCGGCAAGGTGTGGCTCCAAACGGTGATTGTGGGGGACGGGTCAAGATCGAGTTGTGATGTGCGGATCTTTAGTGGAGAACCGTTGCGGATCTGCCGCATCTTTACGTCAGCGTTGGTCTTCGGTCAGTCGACGAAGCATCGGTGGTGGATCGACAGTGGCGAGAGTCGGGTGGTGCACGTGGAGTAGCGACAGGTGTTGTTTGTATTTTAGCCAATAAAGATATCGTTGTGCAAGTGTTGCAGAGAATGTTGGAAAACTTTAGCACGGACTTCAATTGGTGCGGCGATGACATTGTTCGGTTTTGGATCACATATAGGTTAGTGGAGCATGGCGGTAGAGTCAAGGCATCGAGCTTCAGGTTGGAGACATATATACTTTCAATTTGACGTTTTCGGATCTAGCCAAGGTAGAGTTTTGGCATTGACAAAGGGGAGAAAACTCCTCTCATGTGTTTGGTGTTACTCCCTCGACCTAATATTCTTCGATCTTGAGTCAGAGCTACAATTTGTCATGTCTATTTCTTGATATTGATCATCATAATCATCTCCAATGTGTGGACAAGACATGACGAAGTGGGATTTGGTGGTGGTGCTAAATTCCAGTGATGCTTTCACCAATGTTGACCGGATTAGGAACAACCATGTTAGTTTTGGTCTTTTTACATTTTAGTCTTTAGAGTTTGTCTTTGTAATAATATTGCAATGTAGGGGTCTTTGCGTAAAAAGAATCATAAAGATAGAACTAATTTGTTTCTTTTCTTAAAAAAAGTTAGGACTTCTGTATTTAACAGAGACTTAATATCTAAAATGGAAATGGATATGCTCTCCTTGGTCCCACGCGATTACACTGAATCTACTTGCACGAGTTAATCTTGGCTCAGGTTTCCAACTATCTTCAATGGTCGACTGTCATTGGTGTTGACTTTCAAAAGTTTAACTATTCAAAAATATTGAGTTATACAGGAGGATTTCATGTTATGAATGAATGAAAGAATGGATAGTTCAATTAATGTCTTGCTTCAAGAGCCATAGCTCTCCGATAAACTTGGTCTGTTCTAGAAGTTGGATCAAATTTGGAAATAGTCCCACATTAGTAGAAACACTTGAGCATGATTTATAAGGATGAGAGAACACCCCCTTATTGAGCTATCTTTTTTGAGGGAGGTAACCCAAGAAATAATCTTGGTCCACTACTATGGTTTGACCTGTGAGTGTGCTATAGCTAGTCAACAACCTGGGGTAAGACGCTAACACTACTAGGAAAAGGAGATGTACAAGCGGTTTTAAAACCGCGACTGATCAGTCTCGGAGCATCACAGGCGGTTCCTATAACTGCTTGTAATGGTGTCTAAAAAGGCAAATAATATTGATGGAGGTGGGATTTGAACACAGGACCTCATGACTCACACCTCACCCAGCTAGCCAACCTACCCACGTGTGATATCCAATGAGATAGGGGGAGCTTTTCTTTTATCTATTCGAAAAAGGACCCTCTAGAAGCGGTTGGGGCTATTAAACCGCTTATAAAGGCCAGCATCCTAAGCGGTTTGTGTGCCCAACCGCTTCTAGAGCTCTAGCAGCGGTTGGGGACATGAACCACTTAAGATTCTTGGTCTTTAGAAGGGGTTCGTGCCCCCAACCGCTTATATAGGTCCACTCCTAGCTTGGGGCTGGTTTGGGGCTATTAAACCGCTTGTAAAAGTCTGCTCCTTTTTTTTCAACTGCTTAGGAAAGTTAGTTCCCTAGTAGTGTAAGTGTAACATCGAAATGATAGAGAATGATATCGATTCCATTGGGAGCAACAAAACCAAAGTTCCATGATTTCCTGCCTTTGGTGGATCGAGTGGAGCATAGATTATCTTCAAGTGCCTCTTTTTGCCACTTGATAGCACATTGACCTTGGTTGACTCGGTGTTATCTCTTCTGCCAACCTATTACTTGTGCTCTCTCAAATTACCATAGATAAGGCTAGAAGGCATTGTTTCTGGAGGGGCTCTGAAGATATGCAATCAAAGAAACCACCTTTCGGCTTGGGAGGTAGTCTACAGGCTTAAGTCATCTGGAGGACTAGGTGCTATCAACTTGCGTTTGCAAAATCAAGCTCTTTTGATGACATATTTGCACAAGTTCTTCAACCAATCTGATACCCATTGGGTGTCCTTTTTGTGTTTCAAACTTAGCCCAAAAAAATTGTCCGATGTATCCAATAGCAATAGAAGATGTTCTTTTTGGTGGAATTATATCACTGCAAAATGTCTGATTGGGGATGATAGAATTGTGTCTGCTTGCCATGATCTTTTATGAGGGTCTTATTCTCTCTCAGGAGTTGCCACATATTTACTCCTATGCAAGAAATCAATCGGTTACTGCTTTGACTCCCCTACAAAGTCCAGATATTTCCACTAGTTTCATCTACCTCTGTGTCGGCATCTGGGAAACGCGTCTCGGAGGGCAGCGGGTCCACGGACCGGCAGACGAATTTGTAGTTGAAGAGAGGCCCAACGACAACCCTTCTCAGCAGCCCGGGGCGGCGGCCAAGCTCGCGGGGGCTCTGGCCGCGCGGTCTTCGCAGACTACGCCCGGTGCGACTTGGCGATCCGGGTACAGATCCGTCGTATGGTGAGAAAGAGAGGGGGGAAGGAGAAAAGCGGAAGGAATACAAACCGTGAAGACACAAGCGATTTTACCCTGGTTCGAGCCCCCGCTGCCGGGTAATAACTCTACTCCATCTCTCGTTAATTATATGGTGAAAAAACAGTACAGAGGTGCCGAGACCGGGCTAGGAAGCGCCGGTCCTGAGCTTACAAGGGGATGTAGGACACTCAAGTGGCTAAGGACTACGGCTACTGCTAAGGAAGCTTCGGATGCTGGTGCTCTCTTAGGCTCTGTCTGCTTGGGATCGAATGCTTCTAGGGTCCGATCCCTGCTACGTTGGGCAGGCATCTCCTTTTATAGGCGCGGCGGGCTGCTCGGAGCTGATATGGCGAGCCCCGCACCTATCTCTGCTTTATCCATCTTTAGTGGCGGCGCCCTTGCCTCATTCCGGGGCTCTGTCCAATCTGTGGTCTGCAAAGAAAAGCTGGTCTGATCAGTATTGGACACGTGTTCGTCTTGGAATGCCAATACGGGCAAGCAGGCTGCGCAGGGAGAAAGCACTTTCCCTTTATCCCCAATATAGCATTGACTGGATCGGGCTAGCTCCGCGCCACCTGTTAGGGGCGTCGCGTAGCGTGGTAGCTGTTGCCATCTGCCCAAGGGGCAAACGACAAGGCGAGCTGCCCGCGCACCTCCCCCCAGGCTGCGGATCCCACGGGGAGGTGCAGTTCTTCCCGGTCAAGGCCGGGGAAAGTGTGGTGGGGCATGACAGTTGTCGCCACCTGCCCAAAGGACATACGGACTGTCCGGGGGCCCTCTCTCGGGATAAGGATAGCCCGAGAGGTGCGCTACGCCCCTGGTTAGGACCCAGGGAGGCGCGGTTGACTTGGTCAAGCCCGAGGATGACCTCGGCGGGCTAGGCGTTCCCTTTGGTATGGCCAAGAGCGGCCTTTCGGACTCTTTGTACGCATGGTGGGCCGGTACGGAATCGGCTCGAGGCCCATCTCGGGGTGGGCCAATTATCAATCACCAACACTCTGTTAGTATAAGCTTTTGGGGAATATAACTAAAAGAGAGATTTGCTTCTTCAGGGGAATAATCTAAATAGAAATCAAGATAAGTGGATATATACTCCAATCTCGTAGATATATTATGGACACCACTTTCCATGTAATGTGTCTCATAAAGTCTTTCACAATATTTGGAAAGCAAAAGGTTTTGGATGCGTACTTTGCCTCAAATCGTTTAAATACTAAGCATCTTTTGCGGAAGAAGAATTTTCGGCGAATCACAAGCGTGCAATGTGACTTAGGGCATGCCTAATGCTACCTCTAAATTTAACCTATCTCATCACTATTCATCCACTTTTCAATCATTACCCTATCTCTCTCAATATTTCTCTCTCTTATATTTTATTACCTATCTACTGCTACAGTGATTTGAGAACAAAACGAGGAAAGAATAGAGGTAGCATTAGACATTTCCTTATGCCTTACAATGCAAGATGAAGTCTTGTTCCATATATCTATTCTCTGTATTGCTCTTTTGCATAACAGTGTTGGGCTTACCTTCGGATAAACTGGCTTGTTCTTGGTACTACCACAGCTATGGGATGCTTTGGAAAATCATTGCTCGGTCTCATTACTGAGCCTTTTTAAGGATGTCTTCTTGTTAGCAACATGGAATATTCGGTCAATTTGTAACTTCAAAATCTTCCAGAATATTCCAGGTTGCTTTTCTTAGTGGCAGAGATTTTTTTCAGAGGGATCTATCTTTTCTAGTCCCAAGAGTTAGTCCAAATTTAGCAATTTCAATAAATATTTGGAGGCAGTCCCTATAAGTGTATCTGGTTTTTGCACATAACTATTCTTTACTACTCCCTCTATTCTTTTTTATTTGCCACCGTTAACTTTTGGTCATGTCCTTCTCCCATTCGTGTTATTAAAAAAACTATTTAAGTATCATTTATTTTGTTATGCTTTGTTTTATCAATCAATTAAAAGTACTTTAAGCATGACATATATTTTTTGCATCTTTGCACTAAATTTTTGAATAAGACGAATAATCAAAAATATATTTAAAAGCCAACGGCGATGAATAAAATAAAAACCGGAGCTAGTATATATATACATGTATGCAGCAGGAGTTTCTCCAACTGTCTTGTTTTTTTTAAAAAAATCCTCAACCACAGATGCCACGGCTACTGCCGGGAGCTCCTCCAGTGGCCGCCCGGCGACCACAGCCGGTCCGGCCACGCGCGTACGTACCGCCACTGCGGCGACTGTGCGCCGCCGTCGTCGTCTTCCCTGCGTCATGGCTGCATGCGACGCCGGCGCCTCTGCACTCCCTGCAGCGCACAGCGCAGCTCGCAAGTTGCCTCGGCCGGCCAGGGCGCGGCAACAAGCGCGTCCCGACGAGCGCACGCAGCTCGGCGCGGTCGCATGCATGGGTTTGTGCCGGCGATTATGGGCGCATCATTGTGTCCGGCGCAGGGCGTACACGACGCCGCGGCTGACGGCGACGGCTGGATCGTCGACGTACGCGCCGGCAGGCAGGAAGGCAGGCATGCATGCATGCATGGTGTATTTAGCAGACTGGCCGGGGGAGCTGGGGGTTTTGAGATTTAGCTGCCTGGATGCTTTAGTCCCTAGATACGGCTCCGGCACCTGCACAAGGAATACCTCTGACATGCACATGCACAGGGGGGAGGTGGAGAACCCGGAACTAATAAGGGTTCTTTTTTTATGGGACTGACTTCTCATCAGGTGACTGAGACTTATTTAGCTCTCAGTCGATTTTTTGAGCCGTTGATCAAACACCTCCATAGGATATATAAAAGATCCAACAAATATTTACGTATGTGAGAAAATTGATTGAGAGATAAATAAGTCTCAGTCGCCTGATAACTAGCAAAGGTGTTTTTTATAATATGCATGGTGTTCCAAGTATCTATGCGACTTAATTTGTGTCAAGTGCGCGACAAGCGACCCTTGTTTCCACACCGATAACACGATTGTCAGGTACGGTGTGACTTAAGGTTAGTTTGGTTGCTGCCGCGGCTCGCCGTGCCGCCGCTGTGGCCGCGCCGAAGATGCGGCGTCCGATTTGAGCGCCAAGAATCGAGGCCGCCAGTTGAAAAATAAACCGAGCTAGCGCAGTAAGCGTGGCGTGCGGCATGCGCAGCGCTACCAAAACACATACCCAAGGAAGCGTGGCGGCCGCGGTTGCGGCGCGGCGAACTGCGGCGCGCAACCAAACAGGCCCTTACTCTCCTAGGCATCCGCCAGACTGCCCGCTTGCACTTCCCATTATCCTTTCCCATTTCAATTTTCTTACGCATGCTGTGATTTTGCCATGACTCCCTCCTTTGTCACTCTTGCCACTAGATTAGCTCTGAGCATTAATGCTTCAATAACACCCTTGGTCCCCGTGGGGTGCACCTCGTGATTCTTTATAAGAATCTCATTGTGTTTCTCTGCTTCAAGTAGAGTTAGCCAGGATCAACTCAGAGTCCTTTATAAATTTCCTTGACGACACTGCTGCTGGAGTATCATCATCGAGGGGTGAAAAGTACCTAGGGTCTTATTAATCATCTCTTCCTTTGAGATTTCCTTCTCGTAAAACTTTAACTTTGAGACGACCATATGGATTGCAGAATTATATGCGGCCACAAACTTAAAATCTTGGCAGCACAACTCTATCCATTCTCTCCGAGCTTCTGGTGCCAGGAGAATGTTCACGTGTTGGTTGTATCGCTCCTTCTAGAAGGTTCATAAAGTTAGGGCCTTAAGGGTTGTCCTCCATCATATACTCGGTCTTCAGTTCTAGGTGCAGATAATGGCATATAAAATGCAAGGTTGCATATGTTATCGGGTCAGATATCATTGGTGCACCCTCTGCAAGAGGGGTAATAGTTGCACCATGGGAGCGGGTGTTCAAATTGATCTTGAGATCCATCGCCCATGTCAAGTAGTTGCTCCCGTCGATGGCGGGCATAGGAAAATCCCACTAGTTAATGTCAAACATACCCAACTTTGTGATGCACATATTTACTTCAAAAAATACCTGCTTGCCAAAGAAGATAATTCACTAATTACAATAATAGTAAACGAGGTTGACAGGCCTTTAAGAGAATATATAAGCAATTAAAGTGAATAACATAATGTAAATTAACAAGATTCAATACAAGCATTAATTTTAGAATATGACGATTATAGCGAAACTAAAATATTTATGGACAAAAACATAAATATAAAAGTATAGGTTCTATCCGGTACCTGGGACGTCCGTATGCCTCTGCGCGCTGTCACTGCCGTGGACGAGCGTGTACATGGACCGGCCGCCGTCGCCACCGCCGCTGTTGGGGCGGGGTGGACGCATGTGGACGCCACCGATGCCGGGGTCGGTTGCGTGTGTTCGTGCGGTCACACCACTGCCACTGTTAGAATTTAGAGCCCGCTTCAAACAGCCCACATATGGACCAAAACGCAGAGAAAGGGCTCCCCAGGTCTTAACGGACCTAAAGGCGCAACTAGAGCACCGACTAAGGCCATGGGCCCACTTAACCCAAAAGACTAGCCTGTTAGGTGAGGGACGGCTCCACCTTATAAGTCGTGCTCCCTCATCATCAATAACCGATGTGGACTAAACCCAATAATCTCCCCCATCACACATCGGACCACTTCATCACAACGGACAACTTCGTCCAGCGAATGTGTGGAATTAACGGAGATGTGGGTCAATGCCTGGGCTCTGATACCACTTGTTAGGATTTAGAGCCCGCTTCAAACAGCCCACATATGGACCAAAACGCAGAGAAAGGGCTCCCCAGGTCTTAACGGATCTAAAGGCCCAACTAGAGCACCGACTAAGGCCATGGGCCCACTCAACCAAAAAGACTAGCCTGTTAGGTGAGCGACGGCTCCACCTTATAAGTCGTGCTCCCCCATCATCAATAACCGATGTGGGACTAAATCCTAACAAGAGGTATCACATCTCCATTAATTCCACACATTCGCAGGACGAAGTTGTCCGTTGTGACGAAGTGGTCCGATGTGTGATGGGGGAGATTGTTGGGTTTAGTCCCACATCGGTAATCGATGATGGGGGAGCACGACTTAAAAGGTGGAGGCACCCCTCACCTAACAGGCTAGTCTTTTGGGTTGAGTGGGCCCATGGCCTTAGTCGGTGCTCTAGTTGGGCCTTTAGGTCCGTTAAGACCTGGGGAGCTCTTTCTCTGCGTTTTGGTCCATATGTGGGCTGTTTGCAGCGGGCTCTAAATCCTAACAGCCACTGTGTTGTCGGGCATGCACGGTTGTGGGTGCCATCAGTGCCGTCGTGCCTTTGCGGCCAACATGATCAACCGTGCCCTATAGGGGTCAGGCAGTGGTATATTGATCTAAACAATCCCTCATAGAAATTGCATGCAATTTTTGGAGATCAAAACAATAGATCGGATAAAATGATATACCGAGGAGACGAACCTGAGAGTAGATCGTGCTGATAATGTGTTATAAATCATGGTAGCCAAACACAATCACACGAACAAAAACACACAGATGAAGAGAGAAAGCCAGACATTGCAATCTTTATTGATCAATCAATCTTTATATGGTTGTTGGCGATATTTACGCTCAAAGAAATTAATCTGCAAGCGGACGGATATCGCTTGTAGTTTTCACCGGGAGTATTCCTAGAGTTATCGAATCCACAGGGACGAGGGTTTAAAGAGACAATCCTCTATATCTTAATTATTTAAAATACCAGCCAGTCTAGGTAACGGGGGTTAGGATAAATAGAAAGGACCGGTGACACACACACACAAGATAAATATTCACACAAATAAAGAGAAAGCTACTCTAGCTAGATAGATAGTTGGGAGGACAACGAGATAAGTTTAATAAGTTCACAAAATTGTGTGATTCAATTTATTGAGTGAGCTTGACAGTGGTTCACTTGGTATTCGTCGTTGGAGCTCGGACATTCACTACCACCCGCTATCCTAAATTAGAATCCCGAATGGTTATGATCATTCTGATAGGGCTCTACTGATCCAAAGTTGGACGCTGTGGGTTACGCACGAGATACTTAGTATCTACGGATGGATAGGGCTGTCACCACCTGCCACCTACCACATATACGTGGGCCCGGGTGTAAACCGAGTTAGTCCTAGTCTCAGACACCACGTCTGCTACTATTTCTAATCAATCCTCAGTACCAAAAAGAAGTCGATTTAGGTTCAATGCATGACTCTTACAGTATATGAGTGAGAACCTAAACTGATTCCAGACGAATACAAGCTACCGGTAAAGCAAATCTATACAACTCATTTATGTAGATATACTCAGCTCAAATAAAGTTCAACACATAAGCAATGAATGAATTGATCTCACTAATTGAGACAATTAGGAAAGGGTACAAGAGCTATTACCCGAATTCCTGAAGACACTTCCGGAACTCCGAGCTTTAGCCCGAATTGACTCTAACTCCCAACTACTACTAGACTAAGAGCTACTCTAATAAGTGGAATGAAGAGTGTTGAATGTGTTGTGTTCTTCATGAAAGTGAGGTGAGGGGGTCCTTTTGTAGTGTTCCGGAGCCAATTAGAGGGTGCCACAGCATGGGACACTTGTCATCTTGCTACCCTCCAAAGGGGAATCCGAGGAGCATCCAGGGGGGTCGGCCGGCCTAGGTGGGTCGGCCGACCCACCTTTGCGCCATCTGGCCATCAAATTTGTCTAGGATCCCTCTTTGATTGTGTAGATTAACCCCTTAAGCCGGTGGATCAAGTTGACATCCGCAAGAAAGGAATCCAAGGGAATCCTATGCTCATTTGTGAAGCAACCATGTCTATTTGATCAAACCGACTGCAAATGGACGGTGTAGATGTCTTGAATTTGTGCTTTTAAGCCACTTAAGAGAAGCTGGGGCCGGATTGGTGACGTGGCCAGGTCGGCCGGCCTGGCTTTTTGCCTGGTTCAGCTCCGGTTCTTTCCATTTTGTACATGTAGACCTAAAACTCATCAAAACTTGTGGAACTTTATTAGAATAAATAAAAAATTAGTATAAACCTTGATTTTCCCTCCGAAATGCCGGAATTCTGGAATATGTTGACGTATAAAATTGGTGTTTATTTGACGTCGACAGTGGTCTTTCTATTGTCTAGCCTATATCTGGTTTTGACAATAAAACCCTTAGGAAAAACCCTAGTTAGGGTCGACCCTTTTCTCGTTGAGTTACAGCACCAAGAACCTAATTTTTTAGTTAGTTTTTCAACGAGCATATCTGAAAGAGGATCCTAAGGCCTAGAGGGGGGGGTGAATAGGCAATTTTAAATTCTTTTGATTATTCTCAATTAAGCATCATATTAATAATCACCCAATCCTAGTTGCAATTGACAAGTAAGCGGAAGCGACAAGCAATTACGAGGCAACTAAGACATGGCATACAATTAAACACAAGCGATGCAAGAAAAGTAAGTGCGGGAATAAATGAGAGAGTCACACGGTGTTTGTTTGACCGAAGTTCAGAGCCGCAATTCCTACTCTCCGTTGAGGCTACCCCTTGCGCCACCAATCTTGCTTTGTTTCGCACTACTTCACCATTCTCATCTTGTTTGTTGCGGAAGACCCATTTGGTTCCAATGACATTGTGGTCCTTCGGTCTTTCCACAAGCTCCCAAACTTCATTGCGGGTGAAGTTGTTTAGTTCTTTATGCATGGCGTTCACCCAATCCGCATCCGCCAATGTCTCGTCAATGGTCCTAGGCTCAACAATAGACACAAATGCGTGATGCTCACAATAATTAGCGGTATAAGAACAGGTTCTTACGCCTTGATTGAGATTGCCAATGACTTGATCTAGGGGATGATCCTTGGAGAGAGAGCGATATTGTTGAACGGGTACTTGTGGATCAATGCCTCCCCCTTGAGCTTGATCAACTTCAAAATTAGCTTCTCCGTCCACCGCTTGATCTTGAATTGTTGGAGAGGTGTCTTGAGCTTGATCATCGATGGAGGTGGTGGGGGTGATTACTTCATCTTTTGGTGCCTCCGGTGATGGTCGAATTTCCCCCAACTCCATGGCTTCATGCGGTGGCTCATCACCTACATTTCTTGTCAAATCTTGCTCATTTTGCGAGCCGTTAGTTTCATCAAACTTGACATCATAGGCTTCCTCAACTAGCCCGGTAGAATTATTGAAAACTCGAAAAGCTTTTGAGCGAGAGGAGTACCCTAACATGATACCAATGTCGCACCTTTTTTGGAACTTACCCAAATGAGTCCTTTTCTTATAGATGTATACCTTACAACCGAAGACTCGAAAGTACGAGATGTTGGACCTTCGTCTCACTAGTAGTTCATATTAGGTCTTGTGAAGGAGTCGGTGGAGGTAGAGGCGGTTGATGGCATGGCACGCCATGTTGATGGCTTTCGCCCAAAAGGCATGCGGCGTGTTGTACTCGTCAAGCATTGATCTTGCCATCTCTATCAAAGTACGGTTCTTCCTCTCCACTACTCTATTTTGTTGAGGAGTGTATGCCGCCGAGAATTCGTGCTTGACACGTAACTCATCACAAAATTCCTCAACATTTGTGTTAGTAAACTCGGTGCCGTTATCACTCCTCACCTTTTTAATAAAAGAGTTGTCGGTGTAATAAATACCGGGGTACAAAGAGGCCTGAGAAGGCCAAGAGGGCCCCACGCGTCAGGCGGGCGAGCAAGGCCCCAGCTCGTGGGCGAGCCCCTCAGGAGGCCAAGAGGGCCCCACGCGTCAGGCGGGCGAGCAAGGCCCCACCACGTGGGCGAGCCCCTCAGGAGGCCAAGAGGGCCCCATGCGTCAGGCGGGCGAGCAAGGCCCCACCGCTGGGCGAGCCCCTCGGGAGGCCAAGGAGGGCCCCACGCCCGAGGCGGGGCGCGGGCGAGCCCTTTGAAGACGAGGCGAGGGCCCCACGCGCCAAGTGGGTGCGTGGGCGAGCCCCTCTGAGACCAGGCGAGGGCCCCACGCGCCAGCGGGCCAGCGGCGGGAGCATTGCGTAGGAGTCTTGAGACGAAGGCTCCCCTGCCGCTGAAGGACGAGGCGCATTTAATGAGACATCACGCGGATAGACAACAAGAAATGATTACCGCTTCTGATGACCCTCGCAGTCTCGAGCGGCCCATCCTGGGCGTAAGAATTGACCCAGAGAGAAGGTTTGCTTGAGGAGGCCGCCTGCGTCGGGAGGAGCAGTAGGCCCCACCCGCAGACTCACCGGTGTGACTGTCGGGTCGAGGCCACTTCAAGGCACGCGAGGGCGGCGCAGCAGCGCTGGCGTGGCAGCGGCACGTTGCCTCTTCTCTGTCGTGTCTTGTCGATTATCATCATGAAAATCTCAGATCGCTTACCCCCTCGGCTCTCTCCGCCAGCCCAAAGCTTGTATAAAAGGAGAGGAGAGAGAGGGGGGCAGGGGCATTCGTGCATTCAAAACACTCTGTAAACACACTCCCATTCAACCACAATCAGAAAAGAGCTAAGGCTCAGCAGGAGTAGGGGGAGCGCTAGCATCGGTTCAAGCTCTTCGACCCTTCTTCAGGCGGCGATGGCGGAGCAGCAGTCCGCGATGGAGCAGGAAGCGGCCGCTAGAGCCGCGGCCACGGAGTCGGCCGCGGCGATGGCGGTGGATAACCCGGGCGGTAGCCGCCCGCCTAGGGTCGGAACCCTGGCGGAAAGCAGCCGCCCCGGCCAAGCTAGGCGGCGTTGGCCTTGGAGGAGTGCACTCAAAGACAGAACCTCCATGCGGCGTGGCCTTGTTGAAAACCCACCGTTCCGGTGACTTGACTCCGGCGCGCGTGGTTGGCCGCTTGGCCCGCTCGTCGGCGCCACGGCGGCGGTGGTGCAAGTTTCGGGCGGGGAACGGCGTTTCGCGTCCTCCGTTTTTTGTTGCCCTCGCACTCCTCTCGCAGATCTCCCCGTGAGGGGGGGGCAAAGACGACAAGAGCGCGACCCTCACGGGGCTCGGCCGGGCAGGCGTCAGTGGTCGCGATCTCCGGTCCCATCCGAGGACCGCCACTTGTCTGCATGGAGAAGACTGCGGACAAGCTCCGCAGGGCCGTGGATCGAAGGCTGCGTGATCACACTGCCGCCGCCGCTGGGACCAGCAAGAGGGCTCCCGCAGAGCTGCCCCGGCCAGCGAGGGTGGCGCTTCTTCAGCGCCGCCTAGGCGACGGGGGCGGCGGGGCGAGGACCGCGTCCAGGAGCAGGAGGCTCCCGACGTCGGGTGCCGCGCCTTTTCAAAGGAGCTGCGCCGCGTCCAGTGGCCGGAACGGTTTCGTCCGGCCCCCATCGAAAAGTATGACGGCTCCACCAACCCTGATGAGTTTTTGCAGATCTATACGACGGTGATGCAGCCGACAGGAGGGTCGGGGAAGGTTCTGGCGAACTACTTCCCCGCGGTCCTCACCGGCGGAGCCCGCTCGTGGCTCATGAACCTGCCTCCGGAGTCCGTGGGGTCATGGAAGGAGCTCTCGGAGCTCTTCGTCACCAACTTTCAGGGCACCTTCGAGCAGCCCGGAGTAGAAGACGACCTCCACAACGTGGAGCAGAAGAAAGGAGAGTCGCTGCGCGACTATATTCGGCGCTTCAGTCAGGTCGGCAACACCATCCCTGACATCTCCATCGACGCCATGGTCACGGCATTCAGGAGAGGCGCCCGAGACCCCAAGGTCAAAGAGAAGATGGCCACCCGCAAGATCAAAACAACGGAGGAGTTTTTCACCTTGGCGACAAGTCGCCCTTCAGCGCTCGCATCCAGATTCCCGGCTTGTGGCAAGGGACGATTCTTGAGCGGCGAGGCCGACCTCGAGGAACCCCGCGGCAAGGACAAGAAGAAGCGCAAGGCGGCCGAGACCAGCAGGTCATAGCCACCGAGCGACGACGACGACGACGACGACGATGGGCGGCCGCAATGGGCTCGCCGGGCGAAAAAGAGGAGGAGGTCGCGGCGCCGGCGGTACGGCCCGTAGGGGAGGCCGAGGCGGCGGTTATGGCGATCGCCGTGTCGCGACGGACCAGCGGCGCGACGAGGGCGAGACTGTCGCCCGTGAAGTGGGACGGAAGGCCTTCTCGTCCCATTCACCGCAACAATTCCCACGACTTGGCGGATTGCCATGTCGTCGAAGAAGATGGTGGACAAGCGAGTCCACGAGCAGCAGCAGCAGCAAACAGCGTCCGGCGATGGCAAGGGCAAGGCGACGGCTTCGCTTGGTTTTCAGCAGCGGAGCGCCGGTTGCCGCCATCCACGGCGGTTCGCCACCTATCCGCCCCACGCTAGCTTTAAGCGTGCGATGAGGGAGGTGTCGCGCCGCGTGCGGCTTTGGGTCGGTGAGGCACCGGCGTGGTCGGAGCAACGATCGCGTTCACTCAAAGCCGATCACCCACCAAGACCGCCGCCCTGGCATCTCCCGATCGTGGTTGCACCCACGGTCCGGAATGTAAAGCTAGGGCGGGTGCTGGTAGACGGAGGGAGTTCCCTCAACCTCCTGTCCGCCTGGGTCGCCGCGGCGCTCCAGATCCAGCTGCGGGAGCTTCGCCCAACGCTCCCATTCTTCGGCATCGCGCCGGGCCGAGTCCGTCCCGGCCGGGCGCGTCGATCTCCCGTGACGCTTGAGGTTCGACAACTTCCGCACCGAGATGCTCGAGTTCGAGGTGGCGGACTTGACCTCCCTACAACGCCATACTAGGTTGGCGGGCGCCGACCAGGTTCATGGCGGTGTGCCACTATCGTACATGGTGGTGAAAATCCCGGCCACCGGCCCCATCGTTTTGAAAGTGGACCGCCGGAGGCGCCCGCTGCGACAAGGACGCTCTCGCTTTGGCGGGGCGACGGTGCCTGAAGGCCGAGGCTTCGACTCTAGGAGCTCCTCCGCGAAGACCGTGCCTCCCGGTTCGTCCGCGGAGGTTAAGGCGGTCTCCCCGAGCGAAGTCGACCCGCGAAGACCGTTGGTGGGCGCCTCTCGGCGCCAAATAGGAAGGCGCGCTCGTCTCCTTCCTCCATCTAACGCAGACGTGTTTGCGTGGCAACCGTCCGACATGGATGGGGTCCCGAGGAGGTGATTGAGCACAATTGGCGACGTTCCCGCGCGACCGTCATGCGAAGGTCCGAAGCGATCGGTGGAGCGCCAGAAGTTATCCGCCAGAGGTGGACAAGTTTAAGGGCGGGTCGTCCGCATGTCGCCCATCCTGTGGCTCGCGAACCCCGCCTCGCAAGAAATCCAACGAGCGTTGGAGGATGTGCGTGGACTTCACCGACCTCAACAAAGGCGTGCCGGCGATCCAGACTACCGCCTCGCGACGATCTCATCGCCGACTCAACCGCGGGTGCGAAGGGTCAGAGCTACGGATGCGTACTGGGTACCACCAGATTAGCATGGCGAAGAAGATGAAGACAAGATCGCCGTTCGGCGCCCATGGGCGCTCATCGCTATACAAGGATGGCGTCGATCGAAGAACGCAGACCCGACCTATCGGCCGGGCCATGCATATCGCTCACCGCCCCCAAGTAGGGCGAAACCCGGAGGTGTATGTCGATGATCCGTGGTGAAGTCCAAGAAGGCGGAGGAGTTGATCGCGACCTAGAAGAAACCTTCACCAATCTAAGGAAGTACGCATCAAGCTTAATCCAGAGAATGCGTGTTCGCCGTTCCGTCAGGCAAGCCGCCGATTCTCGTCTCCCGAGGGGGATTGAGGCGAACCCCGACAAGATCGCAGCGATCGAGAACATGAAGCCCCGACGCGACTTCGGCAGATGCAAAGGCTTGGTGGGTCGCTTGACCTCCCCGGCAGCTTTATAGCCCGCCTGGGATAAAAGTCTCCCACCGCTCAAGCTCCTAAAGAAGACCAACCAGCCGAGTGGACGGCGGAGGCGCAGGAGGCGCTCGACGGTCTCAAGAAGTATCTCACCTCCCGCCTGCGTTGGTCGCCCCGTAACCGGGCGAGCCGCTGATCCTCTCGCGCGCAAACCCCAGCGGTCGGTCACGGTCTGGTGGCGGAAAGAGAGGGCGTTTAGCGCCCATTTACTACGCCGCAAGGTCCTCCACGACGCCAAACAAGGTATTCACAGCACCGAAAGATGCTTTACGCCTTTGTCGACGGCGTCCGAAGCTACGCCATTACTTCCAAGGGCGAAAGTCACGGTGTTGACCAAGTATCCCTTGCGGAGATCCTCTTCAACCGCGAGGCGACGGGTCGACGCTAAGTGGGCCATGGAGCCGGCGAATTCGATCTCAAATTCGCTCCCGAACGGCCATCAAAGGGCAAGCTCGGCGGAGTTCATCGGCAGTGGACTCCGGCGGACACGGAAGCCGAAGTCACCCAGCCCCTCGCCGGACTCTCTTCTTCGACGGCTCATTCCGCCGGAGGGGCCGGGATGGCGCTGCCCGGTGTCTCCCATCGGCGATGTCGTCCGGCACTGGTGGTCTTGGACTTCCGCGCCACCAACAACGCCGCGGAGTATGAAGGATCGCTCACCGACTCGTGGTGGCTTTCACCCTTGGCATCCGGCGCTACAAGTAAAGGCGACTCTCTCCGGTCATCAACCAGCGAGGAAGGATTTCTCCCGCCGATCCCGCATGGCGGCCTACCGGCGGAGGTGCGCCGTTGGAGCGGCACTTCGAGGGTTTGGGCTTCGTGCGCCCTCGCCGCGACAACTACATGGCGGATGAACTCGCCCCTGCATTGCCTCATCAAGGGCACTGCTCCGCCGGGTCTTTGAAGAAAGACTTACGCGCCGTCCGTCGCAGCCCCCACTCTCGCGGGACGACGCTTCGACGCAGCTCCACTTCGAGGAGACGTCACCAATCCTCCTGCAGCTCCCCGGTTGGAGGGAGGAGGCGGAAGAACTGCCGAGGCGGTTGAGGCGGAAACGCCAGGCCAGGTGGAGTACGTCGGCGACAATGTACAGAACGTCGTCACACTCGTCCGGGAAGGTCAGTGGATGGATCCGATCCTAGCCTACCGGGATGGAGTGATCCCGACGATGACGCTGCTCGGTGAGAAGATAGCGCGCAAGGCCAAGCGCCACGCCCAGTAGGTGGGGACCAGACGCCCGAGCGCAAATGGAGTTCTCCGAAGTCGCGCCACCGGGAAGCGGGGTGAAATTCTCTCGAGATCCATGGAGGCTTGTGCGGAGCCATTCAGGAGCCGGGCGTTGGTTGGGAAAGCTTTCGCCATGGTTTTATTGGCCATCGCCTCCGTGATGCCTTCGAGCTGGTGAGGAGATGCGGCGTGCCAATTTCATGCTAAGCAGATCCACCGACCGCCCAGTATCGCAAACCATTCCGCTCTCTTGGCCGCTTCGCGGTGCGGGGCCGAACATTCGGCCCGTTCAGCGGGCGGCGGAGGTTACACTCATCTGCTCGCCGCCATCGACAAGTTCACTAAGTGGGTTGAAGCCTCGCCGTCCCGGCGATCACATCCGCAGCGGCTATCAAGTTTATGAAGAGCATCTTCGTCCGTTCGGTGTCGCCAATAGAATCATCATCGACAACGGCGCCGCCTCAAAAGCGCTGATTTCCAAGACTAGTGCGAAGAGTTGGGTACTGTCGTGCTTTGCCTCCGCTATGCATCCGAAGAGCAATGGGCAAGTGGAGCGGCGAACGCGAAGTACTCAAAGGGCTCAAGACAAGGGCGTTCGATCGCCTGGAGAAGCGTGGCAAGCGCTGGGCTGAAGAAGTCCCCACTGTGTTGTGGGCACTGCGGACAACTCCCAACAGAGCCACCGGCGAGACCCCCTTCTTCCTGGTGTATGGCTCTGAGGCGGTGCTCCCATCAGTGCTCGCCTTCGGCTCCCCAAGGGTGGTGGCATTCAGCGAAGACCAAGACTCGACCGCGTCCAGATTTAAGTGAATCTCCTGGAGGAGATCCGAGACAGGGCGGCGATTCGGGCCACCAAGTATCAGCAGGCGCTGCGCCGTTATCAAGCAAGGCGGGTGTGTGTGAGAACACTGGCAGTGGGCGACCTCGCTCACAAAAATCCAGCGCAGCGGGCGCAACAACCTGCCTCCCCGTGGAGGGCCCTTCAAGGTGGTCTCGATCTCCGCCCAGAGCTCGGTCGGGCTCGATTCGAGGATGGTCGCTAATTGGCGAACACTTGAACGCCGAGCGGTGAGAGAAGTTCTACCGTGAGGTAGCAGCCCAAGCTTTTTTGGCCTTCCTTTGGAGCCGAGCGGCGAGGTCTTCTTCCTTCACCGCTCGCCTCGGGGGCTGCATTATACAAAGCCATCTTCAATAAGAGATAAGTTCTGTCTTCTTGTGGGCATCTATTTCTTTTTTCCCCTCAAGTCTGTTAGAAAGCATTCTGTTGAAAGCTGGTAGCGAAAAAGTACTCAAGGCAGATGGCCCCTTAGTTACAAGGACGAACGCCTACGACTTGCGGTTGGGCGAGGCAAAGCGGACGGAAGGCGGGTTCTAGCCCGGTGTGTCGGCTCGGTCTAGGCAATGCGTCAACAGCGGCACCGGCGACTAGACCACTTCCGAAAGCTAAGTTCTCGCCACGCGATGTCTAGGGTCGGTTCGCAAAGAGGCCATAAGGGTTGAAGTAACCAGATGCCTGAGGAAAAGGCGCTCACTTTCAACGTAAAGCTCGCCTAAAGCTTTTTACGATCGCTGGCTTAGCCTTTAAAAGGTCTCATAGAAAACATTCTCGCCGAAAGTCGGTAGCAAAAGTACTTATGGTGATGGCCCTTAGTTGCAAAGGCAACGCTTATAACTTACGTTGGTGCGAGGCAAAGCGACGGAAGGCGGTTCTAGCACGGTGTGTCGGCTCGGTCTCAGGCAATGCGCCAACAATGCACCGCGACTAGACCACTTCCTGAAGCTAAGCGCCGCCACGTAATGTTTAAGTCGGGTTGCGAGAGGCCATAAGGGTTGAAGTAACCAGATGCCTAAGGAAGCGGCGCTCACTTGCGCGTAATCGCTCGATCTAAAGCCTTTGGCGCCGATGCCCCGCTCAATTCCGCAGTTAAAATTGTGCGAAGTTCAAGTGAGACTCACAACAAAAGAGCAAAAGTTTGTTTGCATTAATAGGCAACATTTACAAGGCAAAAAGACGGGAGTCTCGCTACTCCTCCTCGCTTAAATCTTCCGCCGGAGCAGCGCCGCCCATCATGGACACGTGGCGGCGGCGGTGTCAACCCGCTACCGCTCAAACCGTCCACCGGCGCGAAGGCTCCCCGTGTCGGCGCGAGATCAAACGCGCGTCTCGAGCAAGACAGCTTGCCCAAGATGAACCGCTGCTGCTTCGAGAGCGCCTTGACGACCGTCTTGATCGCCAGCGCCGCTAACGCCACCGGAAGGCAGCGCGAGGCTTCGCGGCTCGTCCACGGCGCCAACAGATCTTTGCAACCGCCTCCTCCAATGGGGATGCAAGGTAACACCTAGTGGATGCGAGGCGTCCGGAAGCCGCGATGGCGGTCGCAAAGATGTCGGCGAGGGTTCGGAGGTGCTCGAAGTGTTCCAGGCGGAGGTCTTCGATCTGCTTGGCGGACGAGGCAGCGGCGGCTTGGGCTGCCGCAGCCTCGCGGGTCATCGCCTCCTTCGCAGCGGCTTCTTGGCCAAGGGCTCGCCGCAGCTCGCCGGCAGATCGCTCCGCCAAGGCAAGGGCTTCCTCCCGCGTTGCCCAGGTGCGGGAGAGGGTGCGAAGCGCCTCGAAGGAGCGCCCTACGTCGGCGGTCACGGCCGAGATGGCGGCGGCGCCAGCGGACGCGGTGGCCAGAGGGTTCTCCGGCCGCGGCGCCGGCGAACTCTCCGCTGCCACGGAAGCAGCCTCCGTCGAAGGAGCGGCGGGCAGGCTGGGGGCTGGCGAGTCGCGTGGAGCGGAGCTCGATGCCCCAGCGTCCGCCCTGTTCCAAGAAGGACAAACAGGGTTCAGGTATGCAAAAAGCGTGTAGCATGCTAACCCTAATGTGAAACGTGCGTAAGCGCAGGGAAAGCCAACCTGAAGCGGTGCGCCCTGAAGGCGAAAGCTGAAGGGGGGAGCTCCAAGTCGCTTGTTGGCGGCGGCGGTGGCGGCGCGGTCGCGGTCACCGCCGTCCGGCAGAACCTCGGGCTGGCGCGAGTGGTGCCGGCAGAAGCACCAAGACGGCGGCGGACGCCGCGCAGGAGCGCCGGCGTAGAAGCGGAAGAAACCGGCGCAGCGGCGCCAGCTCTGAAATGTCGCCGCTCGCCCGTGGCGGGCGGGCGGCGTAGTAGCAGGCCCCAGCTGAAGGGCCGGCGGTGGCGGCGGAAGCTCGGGATCGGAGGGGCGGGCCCTCTTTGGGCTTGTCTCTCCCTCCTCTTCGTCGTCGTCCACGGCGAGGATGAGGCGGCGCTTCCCGGAAGCGCGGTCGGAGTCGGCCGCCACGGCAGAGGTAGCGGTGGTCGTGGAAGCTTGGGCGGTCGCCGGAGGCGGATCGCGGATCTGTAGTGGCCCCCGTGCCACTTGGACCGTGGGACCAGAGACCTCCATGGGGGGCAGCGCACGCAAGTGTTGGTTGCGCTCCTGTGGATCCCAGTCGCAGAGGGGGAGGATGCCCGCAGTGAAGTGTCGCCGACCCGGTGGGGCCGATAGTCCGCCCACCAGATCCCGAGCACGCCGTCCAAGACGTTCCCTACGGCTGGGCGAGCAAGAAAGGAAGCCATAAGGACGGCAAGCAAAAAAAAATTCCAAGAAAGACAAGAGACCCAAAAGACTAAAAAAGCACTCACAGCCGAGGGCGACGCGGACTCCATCGTTGTCGCCATAGTACATCCAGGCGGGGCGAGTCCTCATGCGGAGCGGGCAGAGTCGGCGCCGCAAAAAATCCACCGCGACGAGGGTTTCGGTGAGCCCGCGGCGGCGAAGATCGACGATGCGCGCCAGCATCAGCCCCAGCCCCGCTGAATCATCGGGCGAAGCTCCCCAGTTGGCGGTGGGCTCCGCGGGACCCTCAGGAAGAGAAAGATCGTTGCAGCCGCTGGAGTCCTCAACGTACAGCCATTGTCGGTACCAGTCCTTCCAGTTGGACTTGGACGCGACAGGGATGAAGGCGGCGGTTTCACGGAGCGTGAAGTAGTAGCTCCCGAAGGCCCCGCACGGGCGCGGCCTCGCGTGCAGCACGAAGAGCCGGCGCCAGAGCGGGAGGCTTGGCATCGTCCCCACGAACATCTCGCAGAGGTGGACGAAGATGGCCAACAGAATGATGGAATTGGGGAAGGTGCACCGCCGGATCTCGTGAGAAGGCGAGCAACCCCAAGAAAAATTCAGATACGGCGGGACGAGCCCGCCACGCCCGCGAGACGAAGGTGACAATCTCCCCGTCGCGAGGGCTCGGCGCCATGGTACCGGGGCGGAACAAGGCGGCGGTTGGCGGCACGAACACTTGAAGCCGCCTCACTGAGTCTTCGTCGGCGGCGGAGGTGGGAAAACCTGGCCCAGGCGCCGGCGCGCCCCCACGGCGATCCTTGCTGCGTTTGGGCGCCATTGGAAAGCAGTGAAGAAGTGGGCAAAGAGAAAGAAGGCTCTGTGGTGGCAGCGAAGGAGGCAATTGGCAGTTTGTGAAGACTTAGCGCGCGGAAGGATTGACCGCGGCGCTGAGAGAAGTATTTATAGGCGTGGGGCGCGAGCACGACGGTTTGGATTCCGCCCCCACGCGCGCGCGGCACCATCATTGCCCCGCGCATTTTGGTTTCCCGCGAAAAGCGGCGTAGTTCCCCAAGGAAGATCGTGTGCAGATGGAGGATCAGGCGTACGGCCGCTGCAGTTGGTGGGCCCCCCACGATTCGTCTCCTGCCGCACAAGAAACGGAAAAGTGTCTGCGCGACGGTTCACGTATCATGGTGGACCCGGGGGCTACTGTCGGTGTAATAAATACCGGGGTACAAAGAGGCCTGAGAAGGCCAAGAGGGCCCCACGCGTCAGGCGAGCGAGCAAGGCCCCAGCGCGTGGGCGAGCCCCTCGGGAGGCCAAGAGGGCCCCACGCGTCAGGCGGGCGAGCAAGGCCCCAGCAGCGTGGCGCGCCCTGGGAGGCAAGTGGGCCCACGCGTCGGCGGGCGAGCAAGGCCCAGTGCCACTGGCGAGCCCCTGAAGGTCAAGGAGGGCCCCACGCCAGCGGGTGCGTGGGCGAGCCCCTCGAAAGACGGGCGAGGCCCCCACGCACCAAAGCGGGTGCGTGGCGAGCCCCCTCTGAGACCAGCGAGGCCCCACGCTACGAAGCGGGCTCAGCGGGGGGGAGCATTGCGAAGGAGTCTTCGAGACGAAGGCTCCCCCTGCTGCGAAGGACGAGGCGCATTTAATGAGACATCACGCGCGGATAGACAACTGAAGAAATGATTACCGCTACTGATGACCCTGCAGTCTCGAGCATCCACTGTGGCGCAAAGAATTGACCGGCAGAGAGAAGGTTTGCTTGAGGAGGCCGCCCATGCAGAGGAGGCGGCGGGGCCCCACCCGCAGACTCACCGGTGTGACTATCTTGGGGTCACCGCACGTTGCCTCTTTTGTCGTGTCTTGTCGATTGTATCATGAGTCTCAGATCGCCTACCCCCTCGGCTCTCTCCGCCATGACCCAAAGCTTGTATAAAAGGAGAGGAGAGAGAGGGAGGGCATTCGTGCATTCAAAACACTCTGTAAACACTCCCATTCAACCACAATCGAAAAGAGCTAAGGCTCAGCAGAGTAGGACTATTACCATGAGGGGTCCAACTCAGGTAAATCTGTGAGTCGCTCCTTGTTGTGCCCGACGCTCAAATCGAATCGAGCTTGATCGAGTTGGCTAGCAGACTAAAAATCTGACCAGGGGTGTGATCCGCAGTGGTTGAGCGGAGAACACGCCGTCAAGAGTCAAATTCCTTTTGAGCTTTCAAAGCAAATCTTTTAAACACATCACCGGCAAGTGATTTATTTGCAAGGAAAAATACCCAAGTGAAGCGAGAGAAATCATCGACAATCACATGACAATAAGAATTACCGCCTATGCTCGCATAGGTGGTTGGGCCAAATAAATCCATATGCAAAAGTTCAAGTGGTCGGGATGTAGATATGAATGTCTTAGTCGGATGAGAATTAGCCACTTGCTTGCCGGCTTGGCATGAGCTACATAAACGATTTTTCTCGAATTTGACATCCTTCACTCCAACAACCAAGTTATCTTTAAAAACCTTTTTCAAAGTGCCCATTCCAACATGTCCAAAACGTCTAAGCCACAACCAAACAAGAGTGGTTTGAGCAATAAGACAAGTCTTGATTTGAGAAGATTCACGGTTTGAAAAATCAACCAAATATAAGTTTTGAAACCGGGTGCCTTCAAATGCAACACTTTGATTCTTAGTGGAAACAACATAAACTCCGTTGACCGAAAAGAAGCAATCAAAACCTAAATCGCACACTTGAGCAACGGAGAGGAGATTAAAGTTGCAAGCTTCCACCAAGAGCACATTAGAGATGGATAGGTCATTGGATATTGCAATTTTACCTATACCTTTTACCTTTCGCTTGGAGTTATCCCCAAATGTGATCTTGTGTTCGGGGTCATTCTCCTCTTCTAGTGAGGTGAACATACTTGAGCTACCGGTCATGTGTTGGGTGCAACCGCTATCAAATATCCAATGCCGGCCACCGCTCTTGTAGTTCACCTACACACACAAATTCAAGCTTGGGTTTTAGGTACCCAAGACTTCTTCTTGGGTCCTTTCGAGTTAGTCATCAAACATTTGGGCACCCAAATAGCCTTCACATCTTTCTTTTCATTGGGTGCACCAACATATTTTGCATAAGTAGAGCCATTCTTCCTCATAAGCATGTAACTAGCATTAAGCACTTGAGTTTTAGACATGAATTGAGATGATTTTGCAAGAGGACAAACAATGGCTTTGTGTTTATCATTTTTGCAAATATGGCAACGGGTCCCTCCCTTAACAAAAGTTAGCTTGGGCTTACCCCAACCGTCCTTGGGCAAATCCCCGGAATGAAATCCCAAACCATGCTTACCCAAGGTGTACCTTTGCTCCTGAAGCACCTTGTCAAGAGAGTTGTTCCCCACAAGCAATTTAGCCAAGCTAGAGTCTAATTGCTCAATTCTATCCTTAAGAAGCAAATTTTCCTTAATTAGCTCATTAGCACATTTTGCAACACCACAAGTACCAATAGAACACGCATTTTCATTTAAAGTATTAGCACTAGTGGGCGAAGATGAGCTAGCATTAGGTGTGATAGTGGGTGACAAGTTCAAAGATGTGTCATGAGATAAGTTAAGTGAACCATTCACGGTGTCAATCAAGTCACAAGTCACACCAACATTGCATTTTTCAATTGAGCAATCAAGAGAAGTTTCTTCAACATTAGAGCTAGCTAGTTTATTCTCTAGAATCTCAACTTGCAAATTTAGAGCTTCATAATCATCTTCTAGAGTTTCATGTTTTTCAAGCAAATTTTCAAACTCATTAGCAAGCTCTTTATGCATTTTCATGAACTTCTTACTCTTAGATTTTTCCTTCTCTAGAAAATTATTCAAATCATCAATCAAAAGCTTAAGCTCACTTTTAGAGAGGTGCTCATTTGTTACCTTCTCCTCTAGTGCCATGAGGCACATGGGAGGTGTAGGGTTGTCGATAGCGACTCCGGACACTTTGGTGCTTTCATTGTGGGAGGAGTCCGCCCAAGAGCCTTCATCATCGGTAATCCATTCCCCAATCACCTCTTCTTGGGTGTTGGCGGTGAGACAAAGCCTTTGCTTGGGAAGAGCCGGAGAGGCATTTTCCTTGATCGCAAGTCCGGTTAACCCATGAGCTCTAGTATCTTCTTCTTCGGAGGAGGATTAGGAGGATGATGAGGTTGAGCTATCTTCCTTTTTGGTCTTTTGACCGGCAAGAGCCTTTTTTTTCTCCTTCGATTTGTGATCGCTCTTGCGGTAGTGACGGTACTTCTTCTTGTCATCATCCTCATCTTCCTCTTGATTCCTTGCCTTGTGCTTGTTCTTTTTACTTTTTGGGTAATCCGCCGCCAAGTGACCCTTCTCTCCACATTCATAGCAACGCATTTCGGAGATAGGTCTTCGCCTTGCAGAGGATGATCCACCGCGGAAGCTCATCTTCTTGATCAACTTTATTAACCGCTTGACAAGGAGGGCCAATTCTTCAATCTCCGGAATTGCATTATCGGAGTCATCATCATCTTCTTCAACTTCAATCTTCTTCTTCCCACTTTTGACTTTGGCGGGGAGAGCAATTGACTTCTTGTTGAGCGGGGACTCTTCACTTTCAGGAAGCTGCATCTCATATGAGTTGAGTTGCCCGAGGAGCTTTGTCGGTGTCTTCTTCTTGAGTTTTGATTTGGATGCTCGAATTAAGGTCACAAGTGGATTGAAACTAAATGGCACAACATCAAGCATGTTCCGACAAATGTCAATGTCTTCCAAGACCTTCTTCTCTGAACATCCGGCAATTTCATTGACGATGGGTTCAACCTAAGAAACATTTCATTAGCACTTTCATTAGGAAGCATCTTGAATTGATCAAATCTTTTTCTAGCACGAGATAGCTTCTCCTCAAGCATCTCGACACTACCAACATGAATTTCTCTAAGATGCTTCCAAATGTCATAAGCTTTAGTGAGATTGCCAATGCTAACAAAAACTTCGGAAGACACACTAGAAAGTAGAGCATTTCTAGCAATGGCTTTAAAGCGTTTGTACTTAGCATGAACTTCATCAAGAGCAATTGTTCCGACCGGAGGGTCCGGATAGCCGGTCTCACAAGCAAACCACACATCATAGCTAAGTGCCTCTAAGTAACATTGCATCCTAATTCTCCAATAGTTGTAATTTGTTCCATCAAAGATAGGAGCTTTTCCAATTTCTATCCTAGGCCCCTCTTGAGCCATCTCCTAGCGGTGAAGCTAATACCGGAGAACCTAGATGCTCTGATACCACCTGAAAGAGGATCCTAAGGCCTAGAGGAGGGGTGAATAGGCAATTTTAAATTCTTTTGATTATTCTCAATTAAGCATCATATTAATAATCACCCAATCCTAGTTGCAATTGACAAGTAAGCGGAAGCGACAAGCAATTACGAGGCAACTAAGACATGGCATACAATTAAACACAAGCGATGCAAGAAAAGTAAGTGCGGGAATAAATGAGAGAGTGACACGGTGTTTGTTTGACCGAAGTTCGAGTCAAGCAACTCCTACTCTCGCTGAGGCTACCTCTTGCGACAAGGACCGGCTCGCCTCGAGCCTAGCGCCTCACTCACTCCCGGTAGTCGCTCCGCCACTCCGTGAGGTAGACTCACACACCAGACACCGACTCGAGAGTAGCCACACGCCAAGGCCTACTCCCAAGCCCTCGCCTC
This sequence comes from Raddia guianensis, assembly GCA_036346415.1. Lineage (NCBI taxonomy): Eukaryota > Viridiplantae > Streptophyta > Magnoliopsida > Poales > Poaceae > Raddia > Raddia guianensis. Next base: position 33,325,895 of record CM070544.1, read on the forward strand.
CACGAAGATGTCTTCAAAAGTAACAAGCCCAAACGCCCGATCATGTCGGATCAAGGACTTCCATGAAGTTCGTGTTGGGGTTTAATGATTTGTGGCTTTGGATGCTTTGTGGGTGGAGGAATGGCTCTAGAACACCTAATTGATGAGCCATGAATGTGGTAGGTGAAGTGGAGCAGCAAACCTCAAAATAGCCACCACTAGGTAGGTATTTATAGCCCCAAGAGCAAAACTAGCTGCTGCCCTTGAAGAGGACAAAAGACTAGCCGTTAGTCTATATTTGGGCGCCGTCCGACGGGCACCGGACGCCGTCCGACAATGCAATCGCCACAAAAAACACTGATTAGACACCGTCCGGTAAGGACCGGACGCCGTCCGACAGTGCAGATGCAAAGGATCGGACGCCCCCCAGACGCCGTCCGACAGCGAGAAACACCCAAATTTGAACCTTATCGGACGCCGTCCGGTGACTACCGGACGCCGTCCGACAGAGAGTACTATTTCGGTATTTGGCTGGTCGGACGCCGTCTGGCTTTTCCAGACGCCGTCCGACAGAAGGGATTTTCGGACTAAAAATGAGAGGGGGAATTTAGGTGCGTTTCTCTCTCTCTAGAAATCTCGCAAGAATATATTTGGGTATTTTTAGAAGAGGTGGACTACGGAAACCGAGTTTTCAAGAATTCGCAAAGATCCGGCATAGTCCGAGAGATTCGAACCCCTTTTGAAATCCGACGAAAAACAGGAAATAAACCTAACTACTCCTAATCTATACGTGACCTCTTCTCTCGCCCGGTCACGCACTTGAAATCTTCGAGCAGCTCACAAATTTGACGTCGCTTCAAATTAGGGTTTGCAAAAACGCCGAGTCTTCGCTAGGGTTCCGAGAAGTCCAAAAACCCCCTAGCACTTAATATTTATTTATTTTGTCATCAATGCCACTAATAAAAATTAGGGCTCAACGATGCTCACAATATCTCAATTTTTACATTTACCCTTCCTCTGCACACCGGCACCCCTAGATAATAAAGAGGAAGGGAACCCACATTGCAATTAAACACCTGAGCATATTGTTGGGCTAGAGTGTAATTGCCATTGATCATGTATATTTTACTTTAATTTTCAAGAAACTGATTTTCAATCGAGCATTCGTACGTGTTAGAGTATATTGGGCCTTAGGGGCAAGGCCCATCTTCTGTACTATATATACTCTCCTAAACAGCAATACACAAATCGTCTATTCTGCAAAACCCTAATCTTCAACATGGTATCAGAGCCTGTTTTCCTAACCCTAATTCTACCCTAAACTCGTCGCCGCTGCAGCCCCTCCCATGCAGCCGCCGTCACCGGCCATGGAACCCGCCTCCTCTGGCGCCCTCTCCTCCACGGCCCTTCCCGCGGCGTCGGCGATGGCCTCCTCGGAGGCACCCCTTCCTGTCCCGGCGACGAGCACGTCGATGACGGTGACCGACACCTCTCCTCTCTAGGTCACCTCGCTGGTTGATGCCGCCCAACTCGCTCTCGCCGCTGCGGCCCAAATCGAAGCCGCCGTCGCAGTGCTTCCCCCCGAGATTCGCGCAGCCCTAACTGCCGCCGGCCTCGTCATCCCCACCGTCGGCATCTCTGAGGAAGGGGTGCGTACCTTGGGAGGTTCTGGCGCTATTCCCGGCGTCGGCTTCACCTCTCCCGCCGCCGCTGGCCTCTGGACCGGCGCCAGCAACCAGGGCGGCCTCGTCGGCGGGCTCCTAGATGCCGCCTGCGGGCCACCATGCCACGGCGCCGCGCCGCGGCGCCTGGCCTCCCTCGCCGCCATCGCTTCTCCTCGCCACCGTCGTGGGCCTCCCTACCGCCTCCGCCCAGTTCCCTACCGCCACGGCTTCCTCGCCAACCGTCGCGGGCCTCCCCGCCTTCGCTGACGCCGCCACTAGGGAGAAGGGAACCCTAAATCCCCTCTCCCCAATCATCTGCTGGGCGGCCGGTGGTTCTGCCCCATCCTGGGTGCCCGGCTCGACTGCCTCCTGGATGCCCGGCTCGTTGCCCGGCCCGCTATTATTACGCCCAGCTCGGCTCACGCCACCCGGCAGCTCGGCACCCTTTTGGGCGCCCGGCTTGGCGGCTCCAGGCGGCTCGGCTCCCTCGGCTCCAGGCGGCTCAGCTCCCCTTTGGTCTATGCCAGCTGGCTCGGCCCCCCGGGCAGCTCGGCTCCTCTTTGGTCTGTGCCAGGTAGCTCGGCCCCCCTCTGGGCCCCCGGCTTGGCTCCCTCAGGTGGCTCAGCCATCTCTTGGCCGCTGAGCTTGGCTCCTCTCGCCACTTCGGCTCAAAGGACGCGAGCCTACCCCAACTACTCTTCGACGGGACCCCTTGTTACCGTTCCTGAGATTGGTGTTGATCCTGGCGCTCCTGTCGCAGACCATGGTTCGGTCGCTGCACTTCATACGCAGGCCATCGCCCTCCCGAGCGTGGCCTCGCTCGGCTCCTCACCCCGCGCCCTGTTCCCCTCTTCGTTGGGGAGCGGCCTCAGGTCTGCAGCAGTGTCGTCTTGCTCCCGTGTCTCCTCCGCTATGCTCGGCACAGGCACCGTACGTGCCTGCCTGCGATGTCGCCGTCCTCCAACGGTCGCACGCCCCATGCCGTCTCCTCTGGCTACGGCATCCCACCTTGACGGACACATCGGCACCACAGCGTCGTCAGCCTTCGCTCTAATCGTGTCAACCGCCCCTGCACCTTCGCAGGCCCCTGTCCGTGCGGAGTGGTACATGGACTCCGGGGCGACCTCGCACATGACTGCCGATGCTGGTAACCTCGCTTCTTCCCATCCACCTTACCCTCTTTCCCCGACCAACATCATTGTTGGCAACGGGTCTCGCCTGCCGGTCACCTCCACTGGCCATCTTTCTTTTTCCCTAGGTGATAGGGATCTCACTCTTTGTAATATACTTGTCACCCCTCACATAATAAAAAACCTCATTTCTATATTCGCCAGTTCACCATAGATAACCAGTGCTCTGTTGAGTTCGACCCGGTAGGCCTGTCTGTCAAGGATCTTCGTACCGGACGTATCATTGTTAGGTGCAATAGCTCCGGGGACCTTTACTCCTTCCACCCCTCCACCACTCCTTCCCAGGTGTTTATCACTAGCACCTCCACCACATCTCTCTGGCATCATCGTCTTGGTCACCCAGGCCATGCGACTCTCTCCCGTTTAGCTAGCTCATCTGCTATCCCCTGCCCCAAGGATCCTCCTGACCACTTCTGTCATGCCTGTCAGCTTGGTCGTCATGTCCGACTTCCTTTTGTGTCTTCCACCTCTCGAGCTGCTCGCAACTTTGATTTAATCCATTGTGACCTGTGGACATCGCCCGTTCTTAGTGTCTCCGGTTACAAGTATTATCTCATCATTGTCGACGATTGCTCTCATTACATGTGGACCTTTCCGCTCCACCTGAAGTCTGACACCTTCACCACCATCTCCCATTTCTTTGCCCATGTTCGGACTCAGTTTGGCACCACCGTCAAGTGTGTCCAATCTGATAACGGTCGCGAGTTTGACAACTCCACTTCTCGCTCCTTCTTTCTCACCAACGGCGTTGTCTTCCGCATGTCCTATCCCTACACTTCCCCTCAGAACGGTAAGGCTGAACACGCCATTCGCACAACTAATGATGTGATGCATTCCCTTATGTTCCAAGTGAGCCTCCCCCCTTCCTTTTGGGTCGAGGCCCTCCACGCAGCCACCTACCTCATCAATATTCGTCCCACTTCCACCCTATCCCACCCCACTCCTCACTTCGCCCTTTACCACATCCACCCCTCCTACGACGACCTCCGTGTGTTTGGCTGTGCATGCTACCCTAACCTCTCTAGCACTGCTCTGCACAAACTCGCCCCTCGCTCTACCCTTTGTGTCTTCCTCGGTTATCCATCCGATCACAAAGGTTGGCGCTGTATGGATCTCTTGTCCAACCGCATCATCATTTCTCGACATGTGACTTTTGACGAGTCGAGCTTCTCCTTCGCCTCTGTCACCTCCACCCCGTCCACCCCTTCTGATCTCGACTTTCTCCTAGAGCCCGACGGCCCTCCTCCTATGCCTATAGGGGGTCCGTCGCTCGACCTCCTCTGCAGGTACTTTTGCCCCGCCAGTGGTCACGTCGGCCACTCCTGCGCCGACGGTTGTCTCTGCCCCACCAATGGTCACGTCGGCCACTGCTGCTACGCCGGCACCACTGCCAGCCGTCACCGCTGCCCCTGCTGGATCCCCTCCGCAGGTTGTTGCCATCGGTGCCACCTGGTCGGTTTCCGCTGCCCTTGTCGGTTCCCCGCCACAGGTGGTTGCCAGCGGGCCCGCCCCTGCTGCCCCTGTTGGCTTTACGCCCCAGGTTGTTGCCAGCGGGGCCTCCTCGACGTCCTCTCCGGTCACCGCTCGGGTGCCCTTAGCTACCTCGTCACCCCTGCATATCACTGCCCTTGTTGGACTTGTTCCACAGGCTGTTGCTAGTGATGTGCCCCCTCCCGCAGTGACCAATGCTCATCATATGGTCACCCGTCGGAAGGCCGGACTCTCCGTTCGACCCCGGGAGCATCTCAACCTTCACGCCACTGTATTGTCTCCTGTCCCGAAGACATACCGTGGCGCCCTGTCAGAACACAATTGGCGCGATGCTATGAGCTAGGAATTTGATGCTCTCCAGGCCAACCGCACGTGGGACCTTGTTCCACGTCCCCCTGGCGCCAATGTTGTCACCGGCAAGTGGATCTTCAAGCACAAGCTACATGCAGATGGTTCTCTCGATCGGTACAAGGCTCGTTGGGTTCTTCGCGGGTTCACCCAGCGCCCTGGTGTTGACTTCGATGAGACCTTCAGCCCAGTTGTCAAACCGGCCACCATCAGGACTGTTCTCACAATGGCTCTCTCTCACGGCTGGTCTATCCGTCAGTTGGATGTCAACAATGTATTTTTGCATGGCACCCTTACAGAGACAGTATACTGTGTTCAACCATCCGGTTTTATTGATCCATCCCTTCCAGATCATGTGTGTTGACTCAACAAGTCCTTATATGGTCTGAAGCAGGCACCCCGAGCTTGGTACAACAGGATTGCTTCTCATCTGCTCTCTCTGGGCTTTGTTGAAGCAAAGGCCGACACATCACTGTTTGTCTTTCACCGTGGCATCGACATCGTCTATCTTCTGCTCTATGTGGATGACATTGTCCTGACCACCTCCTCGACTGCTCTCCTGGACAGGACTGTTGCTGCTCTTCAGCGTGAGTTCTCTCTCAAGGATCTTGGTCCTCTGCACCACTTTCTTGGAGTTTCTGTGCACCGACAGTCTGGAGGTCTTCATCTCTCCCAGCGCCAGTACATCCTCGATATCTTGGATCGCGCCGGCATGAGTGACTGCAAACCGTGTGCTACCCCGGTCGACACTAGATCTAAGCTCTCCGCAGACGGATCTCCAGTGACTGACGCCACTCTTTACCGCATGATCTGGTGGTGTCTCTGAAGATCGACCTTCACCCGTCCAGATATCACGTATGCGGTTCAGCAGGTCTGTCTGTTCATGCATGATCCACGGGAGCCTCACTTCGCTGCGTTGAAACACATCCTGCGGTACCTACAGGGCACTCTCGCCCTTGGCCTTCTTCTTCGGTGTTGCACGTCGGTTGATCTTACGGTCTACACCGATGCCGACTGGGCGGGTTGTCCTGACACCCGCAAGTCCACCTCCGGCTATGGCGTGTTTCTCAGCGACAACTTGGTCTCTTGGTCCTCCAAGCGGCAGCACACTGTCTCCCGCTCTAGCGCCGAGGTCGAGTACTGCGTGCGCTGCTAACGGTGTCGCCGAGGCCTCGCCGCTTCGTCGCCACCGCTACATGAGCTTCATAGTCCTCTTCACCAGGCTACTCTTGTCTACTGCGACAACGTCAGCGCGGTCTACCTCTCCACCAACCCAGTGCAGCATCAGCGGACTAAACATGTTGAGATTGACCTGCATTTTGTCCGTGAGCGCGTTGCTCTTGGTCAAGTGCGCATTCTCCATGTCCCCACGACGTCCCAATACGCTGACATCTTCACTAAGGGCCTTCCTACTACAGTCTTCACCGAGTTCCGGTCCAGTCTGAATGTCTGTGCGCCAACCGTTCTGACTGCGGGGGAGTGATGGTCCCTTTGTTTGATGGTCCTTTTGTTTTGACCACGGTGGAGTGTGGGTGTTTGCTTTGTATCAGTCTAAATCGCTTAGCGCCGCTCGATCATGAGAGTGTTAGAGTATATTGGGCCTTAGGGGGCAAGGCCCATCTCATGTACTATATATACTCTCCTAAACATCAATACACAAATCGTCTATTCCGCAAAACCCTAATCTTCAACAATACGTAAGGGTGCATCAAGGACTTGAAATTTTTAGCTTAATTTGTCTTTGTTGGATAAATTAATATTAGTGAACCATGAATTTGTCCATCCGAATCTGAAGCCCTGCTCTTTTCAGCTTAACAGTTTAACGGCTCAAAAGCTTAACGACTTCTCTACGTTTTGAAAAGACAAATGCTTGTGTTTTTTGAGTCTTTTTTTTGTCTGTTTTAAAGTTGGGTCCTAACGCTCTAAAAAGCAAGCCAATTGAAATGGATCTAAATCTCGAAACTACCTCGAGAATCTCAAAATACAGTAATTTCAGCATTTCAGTCGTTCAGCTATTTAGATCAGCCCAAACGTTTGAACTCAGACGGTAGGTACGTTGCCTTCTATGCCTTTTGATTATCCTTCTTTTATAGGAAGTTTCCGACAGCTTCAGCATGCATGAGTACGAACTACGAAGCTCACCTCCCATGCACGCCAAAGTGTCTAGAACTCAAAACCAAACAAAAAGGAATCTCGGGGAGCGTTTTGTTCGCAACTTGGCATGCAAAAGCGCCATGGACAAAACAAAAGTATATATGGCGACCGATCGAGGGAGAAGCAAATTAAATTAGCTGCAAAAACCACGCCGATACGAATTTGATTTGGGCGATCTTCCGTTCAACAACTAAATTTTCGAGATGTACAAGTTTGAAGAACCCTCTTAAACGGCACACTAAAATGAGCAGTTTAGATTATTTTAATTTTTATATACAAAACATATGTATGCCGTATAGCTTATTTATTTTCTTTAAAGGATGATTGTAAGTATGTACATAACAGGTTAACTGAATGGCCTGTTGTGCACCATAAAATTGATCATGTTTAAAATCAGGAGTCGAAAATAAGGAAATTTAAGATAACCACGCATTATTCCTATAAATCCATTTGGTACACACTGACCAGCAAGAAGTAAGCTGGAAAATGGGACAAGAAAACCTTGGAGTAGTACAGTACGTGAACCCTCCATCCCTAATCCTACGTACCCACCATTTGACACGCTTGGAGCTGATTGATCCAGTTAATTATTAACCACGCGTCCGAGTTAATCCAAAGCGATCGAGGATGCTAAAGAACATAAAGCGGCGAGAGATAAAAGAGACGGCTTGCAGGTTTGGATACCACTCGATGGAAAGGAAAGCAAGAAATTGTAAAAGAGGCAGACATGTTCTTGCATCGGGCCCGGCAACTCCCCCACAGCACATGGGAAAGCGTGCATTTGTATCATACTCATACTCTCCTCCGATCTCTCGTATCAATCCAGCCCTCTCCCTCCTAGCTCCCTCTTTAGCTCCTCTCTTTGCTCCTGCTTTTTCCAAAGCTCTCTCTCTCTCTCTCATTGAGTTTCTCTCTCTACAAACGCAGAGCTGAGGAGTGAGGAGCTGAGGTAAGGGCATCTCCAATGGTGCCATGTTAGCTGGTTATAAGCAGTCCACCTCATCTTTTTGCCTATGTGAAGGAGAGAAGAAGAGAAGTGAGATAAAAGCTGGCTGTTAACTAATAGCCTGTTTATAGCGGATTACAAGCTAGGTGCATTGCATCTATTACACATGAGCCCATATTAAATTTAATAGCCAATGCTATAGCTAATCCTATATTGGAGATGTGTCTAAAAGCTATCTATAGATGACATGGAGCTTTCTTATAGCCAATAGTTAGCTATACCATTAGAGATGCCCTTAAGTGTGGAGCTGAGCTGGTGGCTCTTCTTCTACAGCAACGCTGTTTTCTAGGGCAGTGTCACTCTCCACAGCTGGGCCGAGCTAGGGACGAAGGCGACGCTTTGCAGGAGCTGATCAGTGGATCGGATCGACGTCGTTGCAAGCTGAGGGTACGTACGGACGTTAAACCTTTTGTATGTTGCACTGCATGCCTGCATGGCTCAGAGATCTCACATGCACTGATTTTTTACATGCATGTTCGTTTTTGCTAGTCGTTCACGTGATCTTATATATGATCTTTCGTTTCAGGTTTCTCATGCATGTGAGGCTAGAAATTCTCGAACTCTAGATAGCTAGCTAGCTTAATTGCTGGGACTTGGGCGACCACTACTCCATTAAATTTCTGCCCGAGCTAGCTAGCACACGTAAAATCCACGGATGAAATGCCACGGACAGTAAATCACACCAAAATTGTCTATGTAAATGCCACGGACAGTAAATCACACCAAAATTGTCTTATACAATTGATGTATTCTGATCCAAAGCCTTTGGTTAATTTATTAATGCATGTATATAAAAAAAATAATTAATTTATTGAATCTCTGTCCATACATCATGAAAAATAAATTAAGTCAACACACCAATCCATACTATGCATGACAGTGTCAATGTATGATGCACATGTTCGCATGTAAGTATATATAGATGCATGTTGGTTTTCAGCCCCTCAAGATCAAATCTTCAAAACAATAGCAGACGAAACCATCTTGCCGCCGTCGTTCCGTCGTTGGCTGGGCAGCGGCACAACGCCATTAAATGTGCAAGCCAAGGCAACTAGGAAGACCAACTATCGGAATCAACGTTGGCTGCTGCCCCTTGTTTTTTTTTATTTGACGTCTTTAATTGTTGAACACGTTTTTTGACCATTAGTTTTATTTAAAAAATTATGTGAATATAATTTATTTTGTTGTATGTATTTTAAGTATGACTTATTTTTTTACATCTTTGTATTAAATTTTTGAATAAGATAAATTGTGAAAGGAGTGTCCAAAAGTTAAAGGCGTACAAAAAAAAAAAGGGGAAGGAGTAATTAGCATGCATGTATGGCGATGATATATCGATGGCTGATTAGCTAGAGACAGACATCGCATGCTCTCGACAAAACAACTGTGAACACGAAGGAAAACGATATAGTGGTGTCTTAACCGGTGCATCTTTTTTCTGATCTCGAACTCTTTATTTATATATACTAGTAAAACTACGAGGCTTCTTCTGAAAATTACAACTTCTTAATATTATGAAACTTATGCTTAACTCCCACTCCAATATACTCAATCCCTCCATCCCAAAATATAAGACGTATTTTGACTTCAAGAAAGTCTTTCAAGATTGATTTTGACCGTTAAATTTCTCTATTATATATTATGAATTTCTACAAAGAGTATATTGTATCAAAAGCACTTTGAAATATGAACATATCAGTACAACTTTTGTATACTAACGATGCATATAATTTGATTAATTTATAGTCAAAATTTACTAATTTTGACTTTTTTAAGTCAAACTACGCCTTATATTTTGGGATTGAGGGAATATAAACTATGAAAACTAATCCTACTAAAACTAGATATAATAGCTATTATTAATTACCATATCAAAATTAGACCTAACAACTTGATTCATCGGATCTCTATAGTCCAACAGATACGATTTAAATCATCATATCTGTATTTTTGTTCATACCGTATAAAAATTCAAAAATATCCCAAAAGATCATGAAATTTACAATTTATTACTTTTCATATATTAAATAAAAAATTATACAATTAGCATTAACATTTATATGAGAAATTTAATCATCAATTAATATAAAACTATAAAGAACATACTTAAAACTTATATGAAAACATATTTTGATTTTTGAGTGACTATTTGGAAATTTTTATATAGGCAAGCAAAAAAAAAATGGACGTAGTGATTGTCTGATGGAGAGTATACATAAAAACTGATGGAGTTTTCCATATATAGGTCTTCATTACAATATACGAACTCAAGTGGTCACAACTACGATCTTAAATTGCAAGGCATGCAGATGGATGCAATGTTGCACACTGGTGCATGCATACGTGGTACGTACAATGTGCACATATATATGTACAAGGGTAGTACGTACGTGTTAACTAATGGACAACCGTGCACACTTAACAGGTCATGCATCGATCTATCGATCGATCGACGGCTTTGCTAGCTAAGTATTGGATTAATGTATGTACTAAACTACTAATGCATGCTAGCTAATTAATTAAGTAGCTAAGCTTTGTTAAAGGCAGCGCATGTTTGCACGTACGTACGATGGGTGGGTACCTAGCTACACACGTAATACGGCTTATATATAGAGGATTAATCGGCCTTATAATCTTGTGTCATTGTGTGTCTGCCTTGCATATATAGTCACGGTCCCTACCATGCATGCATCTTTTGGGTTTTTTTACCTTTGGAGCCAAGGGCTTTTTCTCTGTGGGTCTAGTGGGCATGTGACCGATGCCAACTTGCAAAGATAGATACCTAGGCTCTCCCGGCTCAGCAGAATTTAGCTTAGATGTCGGTGTGATCTTGTTTTTATCCTAGGCCTAGCTAGATCCTGGGCATCCCTCGCCATAGGCGTCATCGTCCTTATTAGGGAAAAGAGGAGGTGTGTATCGTCCTTACAAAAAAAATCGGACGCTGTTTCAGTTAGGTGAAACGAATGTTGCAGGAAGGTAAACAAAAATGTTACAATACATATAAACCAAAATGGTGTATATTTAAATACAAAAGTTGCACCAAAATAGATAAGTGTTGCAGTATCTAAACTGTAGCATCAAATAAGACAATGTGTTGTGAAGTTAGCATCAAAAAGTTAGCTTCTCGCGAACACACGTGTTGAAGCGTCAACTCTGTGGTTGCGTCGCAACAAGAAAACCAAGCGTGCCAGTCAATTTGACCTGTATATTGACAAGGAGGAAATCGTCAGTAATATAGCCCTAAACGGCTTTATAAATAGCCAGATCAGGTTTTCCATAATCGGTTTTAACATATCCGATTATAAGTTCTATCGGCTTAATGTCCGATAGAGCAAGTAAATACGGAATAACAATTAAGTCGAATCTTGTACTTCTTTTTGGCGTTTTTTATAATATATTAGCAATAAACCTTCGTATCAGTGCATCAGATTAAATCAAGAGGTAGATCAAATAGATTGGTCAAGCCAAGACAGTATCCAGATCCAAATCTAGATATAAGCTAATAAATCGATGTCAAGATTCAAAGGCTAATATTTGATAGATGCAATACCAATCGGCAAATATTTACAGATGCAGAGTCCTAAACAAGGCATACACAAGATCGATTAAACGAGACAGTTGCATACATCGAATTCGGGAAAAGCATGTGTAATATTCGATAATCAGCATTGCAGGATAAACACATATTACAGATCGAATACATCGAGACAGTGCAATATGCAGGAACACATCAAAGATCGGGAAATCCCGAGACAGTCTGACATGCTTTGTATACATGAGATCAATATGATACAGCCATGCATACAGGTTACAAGAAGAGAATCGATTATTCCATCGAGATAGCTCTACCTGCGAGTTGAAGCCTTTCGACGAGGTCGATCGGATTCGAGAAAGTGTTTTGTGTATTGAGTGTTAGATCCCTATTCTCGAAACCTAAAGTCCTATTTATAGTGTTACAAAATCGATACCGATACAACCTAATCAATCACATGACTTCCGATCAAAGCCCATTATCAATACCAACGCGTTGATCGAAGTCTTGTATCCATCGGCTTTCACGATATGCTCTTCTTCTTTGTTCACAAATCCCATTTCCGATTTGGCCCAATAATCTTAACACATTTAGCTTCTTCCAAATATCCGATTTTCTGCCAAATTTGGGTGTCAACAATAGTAAACTAAAAAATGTTGCTGAAATTTAAATGTGAAACAAGAATAATTTGCGACCAGAAGATTTTAGGACAACATCTGAACCAAAATATTGCACCAAATCGAACAATTATTACAATGTATTAAACGAAATGTTGCAGTGCATTAAACAAAAAATGTTGTAGCATGCTAAATAAAATGTTGTAGTGTGACAAACAGAATTGTTGCAGCATTGAAAAGTAAACACTTCAACATTAAAAAGTAAGCATCGCAACATTGAAAGCAACGGCTGGTCTTTGTTGAATGGGTTGAACTTCCCTATCAACATTTTGTGGTATATCATTATAAAACGATATAGCCGGGTGGAAGCTCATGCACTTGGATGTCAGTTCTATTTGAGGGTGTAGTGTCATAAATAAAATACTCTCTTGACTAATTGATAGAATATATATGGCATGATTCATGATGAACATGTCATACCGTGAAGGAATGTTACTGCGATGGCTAGGTATTTTTGAGAAAGGGTTAACGTGTGAAGTGTTTATTTAAAGAGTTTTAATTGTGAAATGTTTGAATATTGTGAATATGTGAAACCCCCTTTGTGAATACATGCATATTATTATGGGATAGACTATTTGGCAGGCGCCTGCAATTTTAACTTTTGCGTAGGCTCAAAAGTTCCACCATAATAATATGTTTCTTCCAGTAATTGAAAAGGTGGAAAAACGGTACAAATTTATTGAAACTTTTAGCGCCGACAAGATTTCGCAGTTTCGCTATAACAAAAATAAATACATAATAAAAAAACAAAATAAATCTATAATAAACAAAAAAAATAAATATATAATAAAAACAATATAAATATATAATAAACAGAAAACAAAATAAATCTATAATAAACAAAACAACAAAAATAAACCCATAATAAACAAATAATAATAATAAACAGAAAACTAAAAGTTCCACTAAATTTATATTGTTGTTCCACATTTCTATTCACCGGAAGAAATATTTTAAAAAACTGGAACTTTTAGCGCCGGTGTCTGGCGCCTGCAATAACTGGTGCTGTTGTTTGGAAGGGCAGGCGCCTGCACAAAAGCTCAAATTGTAGGCGCATGCCAAATAGCATCACATATTATTATCATACTATGTCTTTGTTTTGTTTAAATATCTGCGTCATATGATTTTTTACTTATATGATATTGCAATTTTGGTTTTATGCAAATACAATAGCCAAATTTCACTAAATGGATGGTAGTATCATTAAACTGCATTAAGTCACTACCAGGAAACAGGGCATCCCTGACGGTGCAAAACCGTCAGGAAAATTGCCAAAACCGCCAGGATTAATTTTCCTGACGGGTAACCGTCAGGCAAATCCCTTCAGGCTAAAGAAGTCGCGAAAATTCAATTTGCCTGACAGTTTGCCGTCAGGAATATTAATCCTGACGGGAATCACTGTCAGGAGAAAACAAATATTGCTGACAGCTCGCTCCCGTCAGTGAATTATACCCTGACAGTTATCAGCCTTCAGAGAAATTGTTTTCCCGAGGGTGCGAAACCGTCAGGAAAAATAACACCGTCAGGAAAATAACATGTTTTGCTGACGTGATTACTCGTCAGAATAATATATCATTTCCCTGAACACTGACCAGCCGTCAGGTCAATTAATTTTTTTCTGACGTGAATACCCGTCAGAGAAATAGTAATTACCCTGTTGACAACCACCTAACACACATTCAATTCACAGGGCCAATAACCATCTAATTTATTCAGCTTGCACAGATTCAATCCAGACTGCCATAGCCATCCAGCAATTCAATTGACATTCAATACAAAGCTAGTATAACAGATAGACACATATCAAGTTTGCATATATGTAGCAGATTGTATAGAAAAGGCAATAACCTTTTCTACTTTGCACCCATACAAAATATGCTGGTTAGGGAGCATTCTAGGCCATACAAAATGCACCAACAGATCGAGAGCATCTCATTTCAGCCTAGGCCATACAAAATATTGCACTAATCCATAGAAGAGCATTCATATCTAATGGCTAAATGGTTAAGTCTTGCTAGAAAACTACTTAATATCATATGGCTAAAGTTTTGCTAGAGAACTACTTGGGAATATCTACTCCTAGTTACTGTGAACAACTAATTGTTATTGGCTTCAGCCTGGTTGGTTTCATCGACAGCATTGGCATTGGAGTTGCCAGAGTTGATGTTGCTGCCACCATTTGCATTGGAGTTTCCAGAGTTGATGTTACCGCCACCATTTGCATTGGAGTTACCTGCTGTGTTGTCAACTGGTTGTGAGCAAGCATGGGAAGAGCTAGTTCCAGCTCCTTGCTACAAGGAAATACAAGATGTGTCAGCACATTTATAGCCATCTGATATGCAAATATGAGAGCAAAGGGTAAGATGAACATGAATTTTCTTTCTTTTACTAATTTCACCAAGCAAACCATCGTATCAGTAGAGACGAGACTACTACCAAAAGAATTTCTGTATCACCTTACCGTCATAAGCAAATAGACAAGTGAGATTCATGTGAGGACATGTTTAGATCATTCAACATGAACCAACCTGCTCACTGCTGCACTGCTGGTTGATACTCTGATAAACCACAAATATATTAGCATGTTTAGAACATTCTAATATATCTGTCTCATTGCTGCATTGCTTGTTGAGACTTTGACACACTAAAATATATTAGTTGTCTAGGTCACACGATCCCAAGTTAAATGGTGTAGTCTCAGTAGGGATTTTTTCCATTGAAGGCATCTAATTAAGTAGCTCGGAAAACTCTTACCTGTGCCTGTGTAGGAACTGCAGGATGCATCATCTCTGGTGGTGGTTCACCCACCTTCTCACAAAGCCTCTACATAAGGGGAAAAATATTAATTCAATGTAAGCTATATGTCATATTAATGACATGTATTGTATATGCTTTTAAGTAAAATATGTACCAATATCATCTGACAATGAAGCTCATTCGTTCGCATAAGTTCTTGATTATGTTGAAGCACATTTTGATAAGAGATTGAGTTGGAAGGCCTGATATTTGTTGATTTTGCAGCATATAAAACATCCGCTTTTTTATTGTGACTTCATTGCTAGCAAGCGAGATACATCAGACAAACATGAGTGTGAGGTATTCTCATGAACTAACTCATCAGCACTATCAACCATCCTATAGTAAGCCTGTGCAGAGGCTATTGGCTCCTCTTCAACCACTAGTCCATGATCACCACATAAGTCAACCAGCATATTATCCATCCGATCAGATTCAATGATTTCTTCATGGTGTATTGAAAGCCTAGGTCCCTCACCAGTACTGACATGCTTCTCACCATGTGCTGTCCATATTTGATAATTTGCTTGAAACCCAAATTTACTCAAGTGCATCTCTATATTTTTCCTATCATGCCAAAGATAATTTCGACATTTGGCACATGGACATTTAATGGTGTTATTTTGCACTATAGATGGATTAGAAAATGCACTGTGCAAGAATTGTGTGGTGAGTTCAATCCATTCATTAGAAGGGGCTTTACCACGCTGCCAACCACTATACATCCATCCACGGTTTGCCATGGAGCATGTCTGTGTTCAATAACATTAAATTAACTAGAAGCTATGACACATCAAGCAAATTGAAAATGCTGCAGAATAAGACATATTAGATATTAGATCAGCAAGGGTACCTCAAATGGTGTCGCTTTTGCTAAGAGTAGATGAATCCGTATGCTTAGGTATAGCCTTAGCTTTAATGCCTAAGGCAGTTCTCTAATGCAACCCTGTTACTTTGGTTAGCTTTACTCAGTGACGCAGTTGTAGACCGGCCTTGAGATGATGAAGAGAAAGCAGTAAGGATAGTTACATGCAGTGCATGTTTGTCAATAAACGTGAAAATAAAAGTGCAATACATATAGCCATGACACAATGACTAGTGATGATCTCTCTAGAGTTTGCACCTGCTGAATTCCCATACCTTTGATATGTTGGCTTTTTAAATTGTCAATTCCTCCTAGCTTCTTTCCGGTGTCAGTAGCTCCAGAACCTAACATATAATAAAATGCCAAACCATGTGATGTCTATAATATACAATACAATGAACTAATCTAACCTGTGCAACTTGAGTTACTAAACTTCAATTTTTGAAGTACCTCAAAAAAGATATATAATAGATGAACTTTGTGCATAGACAATTTAGCATGGACCGAAAAAGTTTTGTAATGGTGCCCTCACGGGAACTAAAAAAATGAGCTCAATAAAATGGATCCATGTATCCTATATAAACTCACTTTTAGCTTGTTGTTAGCATGGTAATAAAAAAATTAACACACATGGCACTAGATCTGCACCAGATCCCTTCATTCCTATTTAACCCCATTATAAGCATATAGTCATAGGCAGGCATTATCACAAGCACGTAAAAGGAATGAGCAGCAACGTACTATATCAACACATATATATCACAAACAAGCATTATAACAAACACCTTGAAGGCATGAGCAGCAACACACAGGTCATAACGTAGCTTTGGCACGATCACAGCTAATCAACCTGAGAGTTTATTAGAACACGTCGGGAAAACACGTTATTTCTCTGAGTGTCCTAAAATAAACGTCGGAATAATGGTATATCCTGATGGTTCTAGAAATACCGTCAGATTAATTCAGATTTTTGCTGACGGACTAATTATCCATGTCAGGCTAATCATATTTTCTGAAGGCCGAGGTGGGCCCGTAAGGTTAAATAATTAACCTGATTGTTGCTCTATGCCCGTGAAGGATGCTCGGTTTTCTGGTAGTCTAGTGGGGTGTTGCTTACGAGCGCGGTTTGATTGTATACTTACCCTTGTACACATATTCACTCTTTTAGGCTACGATGGAGAAGAGCAAGACCCTTATGAGTGCTACGAGGATTACAAGACCCCTGAGGCCGACGAGTACGTAGGACGGGTGTTAGGCGGGAGTCTAGTTGCTTGTCTATCTTGGGTGGATGGCATATCCCTGGAACCTAGATCTTTATTTTACTTTTCTTTTCACATATTCAAATTGATAAGATGTCATTTTGGTATGTAATATTTGGCTTGATGACCCTTCGATATTTTGAACTCCTACGAATGAACGTACGATTTGTGTCACATCTTGAGTTAGCACCGATGGCACAGTGGTCCAAAGGGGGTCTAATAGGCAACAGCTTAATTAAAACCTCAACGCCACTTTCATTGCAAACTACACTTTCAAACATCGAGTCATGACTACCCTAGGACTTAAATATTGTCTCATTTCATGGCTTCGCTTAACTTATAACGGCATCGCGCGGAAGTGCCTCTGTTCATGGAACATCTTGCCATCACCTCATATTCCAAAATACCGTGCGCCTGCTAGTGTGAGTAGTGCCCTTTACTTTGATAACCCTAGCCGTACTCAATGGTTCCCTGATTTTGAGGATCAAATAACATTCCTCGACTTTCCAGCAATTTTCCTTCTATATATATATACGAAGACATGATCTCCCTGGATGCATAGACCAGCAGAAGTAATATAAAAAAAAAATAATGAAGATACATGGTCATTGTTGCTGCTCTATCTATCTCCTACTGTGAAATAATATAGTTTTTTTCCCACGTATGAAAGAAACCAATGTGAATCTTCTTTGCTATATATGAAAAAAAAGATGCCAAACAACGAAAGATGGAGAGGCAGCGTTCAGTCTGCCATGCACGCTGCACATCTTTTCCTCTTGCAAGCACAGCAGCACATTCACATGCATGAAAAACTTTGAGGCGAAGTAACGCACGTACTGCACCGAATCAATATGCAGCATATATGGACGAAACCGAATCAAATTAATAGTTTGTTTTTGGGGAAATGATTGATCAGGGCGTGCCTGCTTTATTTCCCTGATCGGTCGAATCGATCACACTTTCTAGGGTTTATGCATGATCTTTGCTCAGTGTACTTCGTTGGCTCATTACATCAAAATTATCAGCTGCAATCAGCTGAGAAAGACTGGGGCTTCGGGAGTGAGTGATGGAAAGGAAAAGACAAAAGAGGAAAGGAGAAACCCTAAAGAGCAGCAAACCTAAAGCAAAACAATGGCATAGATTTTCACACACAAACCGGTCTCTTTAGCCCTTTAAGACCAAGTGAGAGCCGCTTTAGGAGATGTTTCTAGCTGGCTTCTACGACAGGATGAAGCATCCATCTTTAACTGGAAGGTGCATGCAATGCCACATATCTCTCGTCATCATCGCAGGGCGGATAAAACATCGATATCTTTGAGCTGGATAACTGTTAATTGTCAGTGGAACACGGCTCCATGGTGATCTTTCATCTGCAAGCTAGATGCCTGCTCCTCATTGTTCCCATGGATAATGGCAATCAATCAGCCATCTGATGATAAACCATCAAAAGGCCAAGCAAATAGTAACAGTAATCAACGATGTCGAGTGAAATTAAGGAGGAGAACAATTCTTTGGAAGGTGGAAGGGGCGAGCTGCTTCGAGAAATCTGTGTGTTCGTCGTAGTAACAGCTCTTCTATAGTAGTTATATATATGTCCAAAGGTAGTACTTTGTTTGGGATAAAAAACATGTGCTATTGCTCTTGAACCAAATCTTATTCTAGCCACCACTTAGTGATTTTTTTTATGCCATCAAAATTACTCGATTATTTTCTGGTGTGCTATTGATGAAAACTTGTTCTTTTATTTAGGCTGTTTTAACATTTCAGAATTCCTAAAAAACCATAGTTTTGTCACGTATGCAACAGTTTCAATGTACATATGTTTTTTATTTTTTATTAACATTTTTTATTAAAAACATTTTAAATGTAGACTGAATATGAACATGCATAAAAATATCAAAAAAACAATACACTAAAAGTTTTGCATGTTCGACAGCACAATGATTTTTTTTAGGATTATGTTTTTTAGATAAAGGAAGAAATTTCCAGCCTCTGCATCAATTACGAATGCATATGACCATTAAAAATGCTTACGAAAAAGCTTAAAACCAAAGTTATATGGCACTTAATTTATCACGCAAGGCAAGCAACAACAAGAAAAAAGCTTCTACCTTATAACAATATGACAATCCAAACATCTTTTAACGATTGTAATTCTGAGCTTATTCCTCACATCGAAGATGATCATTAACCTTCATGAGATTCTTCTATGATTACACAAGAATAGCCAAATTCCAGATATTCCAACAACACTCAAGATGATTTAGTGAGAAATCGAAAAAAATCAAAATAACTACCGCAGAAAATGATTGTAGTTTCGACATGCAAGACGCCTCTCGACGGCCAAACCAAGGCCGTCGCACATCTTTCAACGACCCCCCATCCAGAGGCCACAAAGAGTGACTAAAAATTTGAGGCGAGGCTTGTGCGCTGGCTTGAACCCAAGACTTCACGGGTGAGCACCAGTGCTGCTAGCCACCACGACATTCAATTCAAGTCATTTAGTGTGGGCACTAAAATTCTTCATAGCATTAATCTTTTTGTCGATGGACAGAGATAAGATGTCAAGAAGTTGAACCACCCCCCCCTCCACACACACACGCACACACAATGGCATCATTTTGGTCAGGCCTGTAGAGGGCGCTCTAGGGGTGAATTCTCGACGACCGCATGTGTGCCCATCAAGAGAGGGTAATTTATACAATTTTTCCGCGCACTCAAAATTTCTGAATTGTTCATAATTTGTTTCAAAAATCTACATTTATTTTAAAAAATATGTATTAAATTAATATATGCAAACAATTTGGTAAAGTACTCAGGGAAAATTCATTTTATGATATGAATTTTTTTTGTTTTATGCATATGTTATATATGGTGGGGAAATTTCATTTTCGGTACTTGTCAGTGTTCGATACCAGACAGATATTGTGTCTCGTGGGAGAATCGTAGTTCGGTCAGGGGGAATTTTCGTCACTAGCTCGTCTCGACCCACAATCACAGGGAGGCAACCGATTTACCCAGGTTCGGACCCCCGATGCGGGTAAAAGTCCTACTCCTGCGAGAGTGGTATTGACTGAGATCTGGACTACTCTAGCTCAAGAGCCCTTACAATGGGGGGTGTGTGTGTGTGAATGGCTTAGGATCCAACCCTCTCTCCCTCTGCCCCCGTGCCCTTTTATACTGACAGATGGTCAGAGAGAGAGAGGAGGAGAGAGAATATGGCGGATGGAACCCACAGATTGGGCTCTGGCCGCCGCACACCGCCCACTTGTTCCTGCTGACGCCTACTTCATAAATGACTTCCTCCGATCTCCGGGTCCACTACTAGATTCCTAACTTTTTCCGAGGGTGGAAAAACTTTTGCCGAGAGCCACTAACGCACTCTAGGTAAATGGCCTGCCCCCTCGGAGAAAGTAATAATTACCGAGCGTTCTCAACGTAACCGTCGGAAAACGACAAACCGTCGGCCACTTTTTTCTTTACCGAGGGTCCGTAGGATTTGTCACTTTACGCTCGATAAATGTTACATTTCTAGTAGTGGTCGGATGAGATGTGGGAGGCGCCTGACACTGGCACCACTTTGCCCCTGTCACCGCATAGTGACGGAATGACCGCTACAGTCACTACAGGAAACGCGCGAAATCTCGACGGCCAAAAATATTCTCGACGGCCAAATATAAGCCGTCGACACAGAGATCATAATATCGACGGCCAATAACATACCGTCGACACAGTGAAACTAATCTCGACGGCCACACAAAAGCCGTCGAGATAAGGTCCTTGAGGCCCGCGCGCTCGTTTTTTCGGCTTTTCGGGAAGGCGGGAAGACTCTATCTCGACGGCTCACACTCAGCCGTCGTGAATAGTTTATGGGCCGGCCCATCATAATGAATTAATCTCGACGGCCAAAATCTAGCCGTCGAGAACAGTTCTAGCTCCAATAGTGGGCTGGCCCATTGAATTTTTCATTTCGTAAATATTTTTCATAATTTGCAGATTTGTTTATTTAGCAATTTAAATAAAAATAACTTAAATAAAAACTAAAATTTTATGCAGTCCCAAATTTTGGGAAAAATATATAATGGTACAAGGTGTTATTTTTTTTGCATACTAATTCTTAAAATAAATTTTATTTATAATTAATGTTAGGTATAAGATATGTATATATATTTAAAACTAACAAATTGTACTTAAATGTTTTTGAAATGCAGTATTTTATTACATTCCAAATGAAATGATCTATGTACAATGTTTTTCCAACTCAATGGTGCATTATTTGAAAATTTTGATATGTCTGACCCATAATTCATAAAACTCTATAGAACGCTCACTTATACTCTGATCGATATAGCCCCTTACATAGGCAACTCCGTTTGCAAATTTAATTTGAGCATACGAATTTTCTTCATAGTACATTATCATGTCATAAACAATATTAGCCATTAAGTACCAAATATTTTTTAAATTTTTTTAAAAAAATTAACTAAGCTATGTTGACCATCGAAGGGGGGCGCTGCACTAGCCGTCGAGATAGAATACATTCTCGACGGCAAAATAAAAAGTCGTCGAGACAGGCGTAATTGATTTACGGTAGTCAACGCGAGCCGTCGAAAAATACTTTTATCGACGGCTATACATAACAAGCCGTCGAAATAGATTCAAGCCAAGAGCCAACAGACACATATCTATCTCGACGGCTTGTGGCCGTCGATATAGAAAGAAACAAATGGGCCACGTCACCCTTTGGTCTTTCTCGACGGCCTCTTGCCGTCGATATAGATCGTGGCCTGTGAAAATGCGACACGTGGCTAACTTGACGCTGACCGACATAGCTATATCGACGGCTAGTAGCCGTCGAGAAAAAAGCGACCCAACGGTCACACGTGGCGTGCTGTAATCTCGACGGCTATAAGCCGTCGAGATATATTTGTTCGACACGTGTCATGGTTTGGTTCGGTATTTGGCTGGTACGCATCTTTATCGACGGCTTAAGGCCGTCGAGATTGGTCTTTATAAAGAAACTCGCGTGGGACTTAGGCAATTTTCGCCTCAGTCCCGCGCCCGCCAAGGCCGTCGTCTCGCGCCCGCCGCCGCCGCCGCCGCCGTCGTCGCGCCGCCGCAGCGCCAGAACCGCCACGCCGCCGCCGTCTCGCATCCTCGCCGCCGCGCCGCTTCGCGCCATCGCCATCGCCGTCGCCGCCCCTCCGCGCCGTCGCCCGCCGCCTCGCCGTCGCCAGCGCCGCCCGCCGCCAGCGCCTCCGCCGCCCGCCAGCGCCGCCGCTGCCCCTCGCCCAGCGCCTCGGCTGCCCTACGCCCCAGCGCCGTGGCGCCGCCGCTACACAGCGCCCGTCGCCCGTCCGAGCCGCCGTCTTTCCGCGCCGCCGCCGTCGCGTCTAGCCGTCCGCCGCTTCGTCATCGGAGGTATGTGTTGTTTCTTCGCGCCTTTTTTTTAAATTTCTGTTGTGTAGTCTCGACGGTCTTAAACCGTCGAAAATTTAATTAGTCTTGTAATTAGTAATAATTTAAAAATTAATAAAATTTAGAAAATTAAAAAATAGATAATGCTATTGTTTTGTTTTACCATTTAATTTTAGGTGCAAGTTATATATAGATTTTAATATAATATTGAGTTAATTAGTTTTGTAAGTAGTGATAATTAAAAAATTAGAAAATTTGTAAAATAGCGAAATTAGGTAATGCAATTGTAATGCTTTGTCATATGATCCTATATGTATTTTTGATTTACCATGTGCTTTGCCTAATTTACAGTATTTAATTTATGTTACATCGAACCAATTAGTAACCTAGCAAATCGTCACCCGTTCGGGTAAAACACAACGCCAGAAAGAAATTGGGCGGTGATTCGTTCATTTCTATTACTGTGTGTGCAAATGACCCCGAATTGTCCAGTGGACAGCCAATGTGTGGCGTCCCAGTGGACAGCTCACGGATAGCCGCTTAGACGTGTCCTGCTGTGGCATCGATAGGAACGAGATAAAATTTCGGCAGCATAACCCTATAGTTCTCCTAGTGCATAACATAAGTCTTTGTTAAGTGGCTTTCACTTTTTTAGCCATCGTTGCACTAAGAGAACTATAGGGTTATCTTCAAATTTTGTCTCGTTCTTATCGATGCCACAATGAACATCGCCTGACTACTACTCGTGGTGGGTTTAAAGCCTTCCTAAGCCTTTTCTGAAACCCTAACGTGTAGCTTCCCGTGTCAAGACCGATGGATGAAGAGAGGAGGTGGATGTACGATGGATGGAGATCGAACGGACAACATTCAGATGAATGGTATGAGAAGGCCAATGCATTTGTTGATAATGCTTTCAAGGCGACCCCAAACCCTGACACGGCGTACATTCATTGCCCTTGTACGGAGTGTGGAAACTGTAGAAAGAGGACACGGTATGATATGGGAATGCATTTATGCAAAAATGGGTTTAAGGCCGGTTATCGTCGTTGGGTTTATCACGGTGAGAGTGGTTGTGCTCGTGTCGTCCCTACTCCTCCCGACGAAGGATTTGATGAAGTTGACAGAATGCAAGATATGATGGATGATTTTGGCTATGATTTTGATGATGAGCAGGCAACTACCACTATGACTGAATTCTTAACCCTGTTAGAGTCTTCCAAACAGCCTTTGCATGATCAAACCACCGTGACCCTGCTCTCTATGGTAACACGGATGATGGCTCTGAAATGCAAGTATAACTTCTCTATCAATTGTTTTGATGAGTTGTTAGGATGTTTAAGCGACGCGCTTCCTGAAGGACACAAGATGCCCCCAAGTTGCTACGAGTGTAGAAAACTGCTTGCTGGTCTGGGAATGCCTTACGAGAAAATAGACTATTGTCCGAACCATTGCATGTTGTATTACAAAATGAGGCTGCCAAAATGTGTGTGATCATTGTGGGAGTCCAGATATATTGAGATCGTCGACGGTTGTGGAGAAAAGAAATGACCAAAGTGGCGAGAAAGTATCTGCGGTACTTTCCGTTAAAGAAACGACTCAAAGATGTTTCATTACGGAGGAGACCGCGCAGCGAGATGAGGTGGCATAAGGAGGGTAAACGTGTAAGACCCGGTATGATGGTTCATCCGGCTGATGGAGAAGCGTGGCAACACTTTGATAGGGTGTATCCGGAGTTCGCAGCGGATCCAAGGAACGTGCGGCTAGCACTTGCCACTGATGGCTTTACGCCTTTCAATATGATGGCTGCATCATACTCATGTTGGCCAGTTTTTAGCATTCCTCTGAACCTCCCGCCTTCAATTCTGATGAAAGAAGAATTCATGTTTCTTTCTTTAATCGTGCCTGGACCAAAGAATCCTGGAAAAAATCTTGATTTGTTTATGAGTCCATTGATTGACGAGCTGAAGGAGTTATGGGAAGAGGGTGCTCCGACATACGATAGAAAAACAAACAGATCTTTCTGTATGAGGGCTGCCTACATGTACTCAATACATGATTTTCCCGCTTACGGTATGTTCTCCGGATGGAGTACACATGGGCGGCTTAGTTGTCCTGTGTGTTTGGATGATCTGAGGCATTCGATTCTGATTTGGTGGCAAACCTAGTTGGTTGACCACATCGAGCATTTTTGAAACCGGGACATCCTTTTCGGAAACAGAAAAATGCATTCCGTAAGAACACCACAATAAAAAGGAGAAAACGTGGTCGTGTGGGTATTGCGTTCATAAAGGAATGGCATTCCCAATTGATGCTGGGTCAGAATGGAGCCTATGAAGATTACGGTATCTCACATAATTGGACACACAAGTGTTGCATATATGCTTTGCCATATGCAAATGATCTTCTTTTGCCGCACAACATTGATGTGATGCATCAAGAGAAAAAGCGTGTGAGAGGCCATATATGGTACAAACTTTGATATAGCTGAAAAAAGTAAAGATAATCGAAGCACGGCGAGATTGTCGGGACATATGTGATCGAATCGACAATGAATATGGCGGAGGGAAAAGAAGAAGCCAAAAGCTGCGTGTTATATGATCTCATGAGAAGAAGGAGGTATTACTTTGGTTTCAGAATAGTCTAAAGTTTCCCGATGCTTATGCGTCGAACTTTGGGTGTGGCGTGAACATCACTCAAGGAAAGATAAATGGAATGAAAAGCCACGACTTTCACATATTCATGCGAGATCTCGTACCTGTCGTGTTACGAGGTTATGTACCTGAAGATGTCTGGAGAGCTCTTAGTGAATTGAGTTTCTTTTACAGAAAATTATGTGCTAAGGAGATCAATAAGGATGATATGATGAAGCTTGGGGATGATATCGCCGTGCTTGTATGCAAGTTAGAAAAGATTTATGTTCGGGTTTTCAATCCAATGCAACATCTCCTCGTGCATTTACCTTATGAAGCTCAACTTGGGGACGATTACAATATAGGTGGATGTATCCTATAGAGCGTCGACTAAAAATGTTAGAGCAAGTGTCAAAAACAAAGCACGAGTCGAAGGCTCAATAGCGAGGCATATCATGTTCAGAGATTACTAATTTCACTAACAAATACTTGGCAATAGATAAAAATGTGAATATTCAGATCTGAGAGATACCGTTCGATCGATCGCGAGTTCATCTGAGCTAAGAATTTTTCAGGTGCAAGGTAGGGCGGTAGGTAAGCATCGACCGAGACTTATCTGGGGATGAGCGAGTTGTCGCATTGTTATATATATTCGACAACATCGAGGAGTTGGCGGTTGTCTGAGGCAATTTGTCCGAGTCGAATGGAAAGGAAGTCGACGACCAACCTATTGGTGATAGAACTCAACTTTTATGACGGGTCTTTGGACATGGGCGGCGAATTTCTTAGCATGGTTTTGGAAACAAGCTGCTATTGATGCTAGTTTACATAATGATCTTCGTCAAATGTCACGTGGATGCATGAGATCTGTGAAAGTTCATAACCGTTACGATATAAGCGGTTTTCGATTCCGTTGCTCCACATGGCGGTCAAAACCTGATTTGCGATCGATGCTTGGTGTGTCTTATGCGGGGGAGGATGGGGTTGATTATTACGGTATAATCGAAGAGATAATCGAACCGGTATTGAAGGCGATAAAGAGCTCTCAATAGTTCTATTTAGTTGTGCGTGGTTTGATCCATATGATGGCGTTAGGCGTAAACATGATATTGGCTTAGTTGAGGTAAATCACACTTCCAGACTTAAAGGGTACGATCCATTCATTCTCGCAAACCAGGCAGAACAGGTGTATTATCTCCCCTATCCATGCCAAAAACCTATAAAAGGCAGTGTTAAGGAAGATTTGAAGTCGTGGTGGGTTGTGTTTAAGGTTAAATCGGCCAGTGCGATTGTTAGACCCAACAACCGATGATTACGAAGGTCCAACAGGATCACCGGTGAACACCACAATGGTAGTCGATATTGGGTGGGACTTGACGAATTACAAGCAATTGAAGACCGGATGTCGAAGAAGAAGACGAACATGAGGTTCAAGAAGACCGGATGTCGTGGGATCGTTAAGCGAAGATATTATGGGTGTCGGCGATAATTCTTGCTAGATATTATAAATATCCGAGGTTACATGTGCGTACTAAAATATCTTAATTTTAATTATTTATCAAGATTTAAATTATTTATTTGACTAACTATTCTTTAATTTTCATATCAGGATATGCCGCTTGTGAGTTAAATCAACCCTCCGCGGCATGCGGGAGGAGGAGGAGGAGGAGGCCTCGAGCCAGGCGAGGCTCGCTCGACTCGGGAGAGTGGAGCGAGTCGTCCGGGGCTGGAGATAGCCAGGAGGTCGTCCTCTCGGGGAGGTAGGAGGAAGAGGGCCCGAGCAGGGTGAGGCCGCCGCTCTCAGCGATCTGGACGACCAGCGATCCAGATTGAGCGGTGGCAATACATATTTTTGTAGCCAATTACTACATACCATTTTGAATTTAATTATATAAACTGTCACATTTTTTGTTTAATATGCAGCAACATGTCTCGGTGGATGTCAGCGAGAGCATCGGCCGGGATAGCGCTTGGCACCTGGCGGCGGCGATACTATCTGGGCTAATAACCCGAGATGGGACAACAAGACCAACAGTCAATGGGATGACTCTGAGCTAGCCCGCATGGGATAGCACCGCCATGATCGAGTTATCCATGAGTTTTGGGTAAGATACAAAAATAACTCAGCTTCATTTATTGATTTTATCTTCTAACTATATCTGTTGTTATATCCTACTTACTCGAGGTTAAGCTCATGAGGGACTTCAACGAGACGGACTTCGCTCTGTTATCGGCGGGATGGCGAAGCAGAGGGCTGAGACATGATGTCCAATGCCCGTGTCTCGGCCGTTCAGAGTATCACGGTGAGTAACCTAACCTCACAATACAATTAAGTTTTATGTGTTCGTTTCTAATTTCCACATTTTACATTTTTGTAGGAGACAGAGGGCGAAAACCTCACCGCCCAGTGCTGCTTGATTGTACTTGATCGGTCGGTACAACCAGTCCGTCTGAGTGGTGTCGAGGAGGACGCTGGGAGGCTATAGGTAGGAAGTGGGACAGCCCAGTGGAAGGGAAGTCCGAGAAGGCAAAGAAAAACGAGGGCATGAAGGATTACAAAACAAACCTTTGGGAGGTGGTCGATCGCACAGTTGGGGAAAAGCTGGTAATAAAAAGTTTTTACTTGTCTTCACTTTAGATTTTCGAACTAACACATATCGGTCATATTACAATTTAGTTGGCGAAGGCGGTGGTTATGCCTAGCCGATGGGCGTGTGGAAGCAGCCCACACGAAAAAAGCGCCGCTGGTGGACAACCGACCTTAGATCCCCATGCTTATCTCCGTTTGGTAAGTGTCGATAGGATTAGTGAATACAACTATATCTGTTTGGTTATTTGTTTGATTTTGACTATCACAGCGACATGTAGGAGCGTTATAAGGGCGCTTATAGAGAGGAGCACGGGAGGAGAGCAATCCAGAGGAGGCTCCTCGATCCTCATGTGATTCATAAACACATGGGGGCAAGGCTCACTGGCGCTGGCGATCGGTGGTGACCACCTACGGTAAGATCTCTTTCAGACACTTGTATATTATGATTGCAAAACTGATCTTTGTATTATGCATGTTGCAGGTCTTGAGTATATGCCCGATGTACGGCTAGCCAGAGCGGGCGGTGAGACCGTCGCCGATTCGAGATCGCTGCGAGAGGAGAAGAGCAGCAGCAGAAGAGACACGAGGAGGAGGGCCCATAGCGAGAGAAATGTTAAGGGCGATGCAAGAGAGTCCGAGAGCTGCGCAGAGGACTATGATGAAGGCTTGGCAGCTCGGCGTTCGTCATTGAGGTAACTGATGCAATTCAATTCTTTTTATAGTGCATATCTTATCATCTCTACTAACGAAATCAAATATATGTGCAGGCGGTCCAAGTGGTCACGCGGGCTGGCGGGCAGCTCCTCGAGTCAGTGGGGCTGCAGGTCCCTACACCAGTGCCCGGCCGTGTCTGGTAGCCATCCAGCCTCTCCAGCACCTATGTTGGGCAGGCGGCTACCCAAAGTCTGACGGCACCACCGGGCACCTCACGGACCCAGCCGGCCTCGTCCCCACACCCAACTACCCGAGCGTCGGCGTCCACGGTTTCGTGATCCAGCGGTAAGTCTCCTATGCTAAATCAATATACTATCGCATTGTACATATATCAACTTACTAATTGAAAAATCTCGAAGGTTCGGGTTCTGCGATGTCTACTCCTCCGTCCTTCGTGCCACCTACTCGGGGCGACCCGCAGCGAGGCGGCGGCGGCTCGAGGAACATGGCCGCCAACCTCGCGGAGCAACTCTTGGGGCGCCACCACGGCGTACCATGATCGATGTTTACTTTATTGTGTTCATGATGTTGATCTTGTCGTTCGATGTTTGTGAATGTTAATTAGATGTTCGTGAATGTGGATTTTATGTTTGTGATCTTTGTGATGCGATATTTGTGATATATCGAAATTGTCGAGCTATGTGTATTTGTGAAATCGTGGGAAAATTAAATCGAGGACTGTTTTGGGTTTGCGAGTTCTTTTCTTTCTTCTTTAGGTGCGATAGCATTTACAAAATTATTGTGATTTTACAAATTTTTGTAAAAATTTTTTCTTTTTAAGTATTCTCGACGGCTACACCATGGCCGTCGAGGCATTCCATATTGCGTGCGGTCGACCACCGTCGCGACCGGGAAGAGTCTATCACGGCGGCCATAAGCCGTGGTGAATAACCTCCATAGCCCACCGGAGGAGCCGTCGTTCCCTCGCGATAAAATCTCGGCGGCTATTGGCCGTCGTGACTAACTTGTGGGCTGGGCCTCCGGCGAACGGCACGCTTAAGAATAATCTCGGCGGTGTTAGGCCGCCGAGAAAGCACCCAAAGTCACGTCGTGCTGCCCAGTTCATGTATCTCGGCGGCCTGGTTTTAGCCGTCGGAAAGTGAAATAACGACGGTGAGCGTCGAGAAAGATTGTCTGTCTCGGCCGTGCTATCTCGGCGGCCAAATCTCGGCGGTGGCCGTCGAGATATTCTATGTCGACGGTTTTCCTCTCTTTATCGACGGCTCTAGCCGTCGAGAATTCCAGCGATTCGCGTGGTGAGTGCGCCGGACAGGCAACAGTGTAGGCAATCATCTCTCTCGGTCTTATACGCCCAAATCCTTGCATTTAATGGCGTAGATACATTGAACGTTGGGGAAGCCTTCGCAGGGAAGCCTCCTCCTTGCGCGTGTGCGCCTGCCAAGTGGGACGTACGCCCTCCTGCTTGGCCGAGGCGCCACGTGTCTGGGTTGCTTTCGGCGTGGGGCTGAACTCCGCTCTCGCCCGGCCGCCGCGTCTGCTACGCTTTCGGCATGGGGCTGAAAGCTCGCTCTCGCCGGCGACCGCGTCTTGCTCTTGATGCCTTGGCGTGGATACCCCAGTACGTCGTGTACCAACAGTAGCCCCCAGGCCCACTTCGAGACGCGAAGCGTTGGCACAGGAAAAATCCCGCGCCGGCGGAAAGCGAATCGTGGGGGCCCTCCACTTTCTGCTGCACCTTTTCCCACATGACTGCGCTCGCCTTGGAAACTGTTGTCTCCGTCTGCACGAACCGTCTGCACGAAACGAGGGGGCAGGGGAACCGACGGATCGTGGGAGAACACTCGCCTCCTGCGGATAGCGAACCGTCTGCAAGCGCGGAGCGCCTATAAAAGAGGGGACTTAGGTGCGTTTGCCGCTTTACGCCAGTTCCAGCCTCTTCACGCTCCAGTCTTGTTCTTCCTTACTCCCAGCACCCAAAAAGCTCTTCACCACGCCGCCTCGTCGCCGCGCCGTCGCGCACCTTCTCCTTCCCCCATGGCCGGCATTCTTCCTCCGTCGACGTAGGATGAGGGGGAGATCCGCATCCTCCAGAATCTTGCACCGTCGGGCACTCTGCGCCTCCGCGCCGGCACCGTGGCGCCACGCTGCCAACCGGGAGAGATCATCTCTTTCAGCTAGGCTCTCATGGCGGGCCTGGTCCCGCCATATTCCCAATTCTTCACCACGGTCCTTGGATTCTACGGAATCCAGTCACTGCATCTTCCCCCCAACTCCATTATCCTCCTTTCCATCTTCGCCCACCTCTGCGAGATATTCGTGGGGGTGAGACCCAACCTTCCACTGTTCCGCCATTTCTTCGTCCTGCGCTCCTAGCGGGGTGAAAGCGCCGTGGGGAGCTGTCACTTTCGCTCCCGCCCCGAGACCTCTAGAGCCTTCATCAACGCCGCCATGAGGAGCAGCTGGAAGGGCTGGAAACAGTCCTGGCTCTACATCGGCGACGACAGTGGCTTGGACGACCTGGCGCTCCCAGAGACGGCGGCAGTGCCCAATGCCGAGACGTGGGAGTCGGCACCAGAGGATGCGCCTTGGCTGCGCGTCATGGTCGCCCGCGTCAAGAGACTTGATCGCGGCGGGTTCACTGGCACTCAGGTGCTGACGGATTTCTTGGCGCGACGAATCTGCTAGCTGCGCCACCGGGAGCGCAGCGCCTGGATGTACACGGATGTCAATGACTGCACCCGTCTCCATCCTGGTGGTAAGTATCTTGATCTTCTGCTTTGAATTATGCTTGATCCCTGTCTTCCTGTTCTGATTCCTTCGCGATTTGGTTTTCCGCCATCTCTTATAGTCGCGGGTGAGGTGTCGGAGGACGTTCTCCTCACTTGGGTTGCGGGATTGGTCCCGCAATCTTCCATTGGTCGCCGCCGGCCCACCGCCAAACTCCCACTTTGCGAGTGGGCGTCGCCGGACCTCATCGCACTTCTAGCCGAGATCCTGCCGATGGAGGCCACCGGCCACCATCCGGCGAGCACGCCCTCTCGGTCGGGATCAGCCCCACGCTCGACCACGCCCGGTATGGCGTTCGGTGGGGGACGACAGCGGCGGAGCGGACCCCAAGAGACGTCGGGGCAGCTCTACGCCGCCACCACCTTCCTCGCCTCCCGCTACCCGTGGGAGGCCTTCTGCTGATGCCGCCGCACTCCCCGCCAGCGGGACCGCGGCGGCAAGTTCTGATGCACTAGTGGTGCCACCGCCACCGGACGCTCCCGCCGCTACCGCGACGGCAGTCCCCGGACCAACGGCCCAGGCGGCTGCCCCTTCTCCAGCGACCATGCCGGAAGCACCACTCATTGCTGCCGGCACGCCGATGGCCACAACAGGGCCCTCGGCGCCTCCAACGCCGGCGCCGGTCGCTGGCGACCCGTCGGCGACTCGCCCAATTCCGGCACTGGAGATTTCCTTTGCCCCTCCACCTTTCGCTTTCGGGGGGTCCCTGCCAAGTAAGCCCTAATAGAAAATACTTTCAAACTTTTTGGAAACACCTACTTAACCTTTTTTTTCTTTCCTTCCAGAGGTGACACTGGTGCTTCCTCTAGCGCCAGCGTCCTGCCTGCCATGCATGCACCGGCGCCGGCGGACGTCGCCAGCGAGCCGCCACACGCCGTCAAGGCAGGAGGTCCTGGCGTGGATTCGGGACATGCCCTTGAGCCCGCCGCGCCCGCCGCTGGAGACGTTGCCCCCGATGCCCTCGTCGCGGCCGTACGCGCCGCTAGGCTCACCTCCTACAGACGGTGGAGATGCTACAGGCCGACCGGGCGCGGGGGCGTGCCAGGATCGAAGAGCTGGGCAGCCAGCTCTAAGCGCCAGATCTTGCCGCCTGAGCTTCATCGGCCGAGGTCAGCGGCCGTGGCGGCAGCAGCGCCGCCACCTCGGCTTCCTCGCCCGATCTCTGCGCCCGACCTCGCCCACCTTCGCGAAACCTCCGGCCGGGCGCCGAGCTCCTAAACCGTAAAGCCCACGGCGACACAAGCCTCTGGGGTCACCCGCGCCGCTGAGGCCCTTGCCACCTGCCGCTGTTGAGGACCGCTCGTGGCGGCAGACACGTCGCCGCGTGGCGGGCGGCGCGCTACGTCTTGGCTTATTACGCTGCGCCGCGCCCCTTTTATTTGTCGTGGTCGCGCCCGGTTTGCAAAGAGATCTTGGTAGCGGCGGTGGCGCTGGCGTCATCAACGGCCGAGCATATGGCAGGGCTTATGACGGTGGCACCCGAATCCTCTGCCGACGAAGAGGCTGAGGAGGCCGCGCCCGTAGAGTGACGACGCTCGCGCCAGCCTGCACTTTTGTTTAGCACGCGCTTGGATGCGCTTAACTGTAAATTACCTTTGTCCGTCAATCCTTGAACTCTGCACATTTACTGCTCCGTTTGCTCTTTCGCGCCCAGCCTCTGACGCGTCCTGCGTAGTGTGATCTTGTTAGTCTTTGCGAAAAAGACCAACGAAGCAAAACAGAAAAATGCGAGAAAACGCAAGAAAGCCACCACAGGGCGAACGAGACGCTCTGGGCAGTGAGCGCACGCTTTCCTTAGGTCGCCTAGGACTTAAATCCCCGCAGTCTCTTTGGATTCTACTTAACCCCGCGCGGCGAAGGCATAAGAATTTTTAGAAGTGATCCAGACGCCGGCGCCCTCGGTGCCGACTGGCACCCAGGCCGAGCGGAAACGCCGTGCCAGATACGACTTCAAATCGTCCCCCTTTGCCCTACGCGGTGCTAAGTAATCGCTTTTACTGACAAGGGGCCAAATGACCAAAGTACTCGCGGCCGAACTGTCCGAAGAGCACAAAAACAGGAACAGAAACAGCTTTGAAACTGGACAGAGAAAAGCCTGCACTGCAAAAGACTGCAAAAGAGGGAGACTACAAAGGGACTACATGCAGCCCCCAGCCCCCTGGCCGACTAGGGAAGAGGAACTCTTTGCTAGCCGACCAAGGAAAAACTGCTGCCCTCACTGCCCCTAAGGGTAGAACTTCCGCAGCTGCTCGATATTCCACGTGTTGGTTAGCTCTCGGCCGTCCTCCATGGCGAGCCTGACTGATCCTAGACAAGAGACTGAGACCACCTTATAGGGGCCCTCCCACAGGGGAGACAGCTTGTTGCGCCCGGCCTGCAACTGGATCTTGCGCAGGACGAGGTCGCCCGCTGCCAGCGCCCTCTCCCACACCCTCGTGGCATAGTATCGCCTTAGGGTTTGCTGATAACTTGCCGCCCGTAACGCTGCTCTGTCACGGACCTCCTCCAGGAAGTTGACATCTTGCAGCCGGCGCTCTTATTGGTCCTCTTCATTGAACGCCGCGACCCGCGGCGATTCGAAGGAAAGCTCTGATAGGAGCACTGCTTCTGTTCCGTATACCAGCAAGAAAGGAGTTTCTCCCGTGGCTCGGCTCAGGGTGGTACGCAGCACCCATAACACCGTAGGAACTTCTTCAGCCCATCACTTGCCTCGCTTTTGCAGCCGATCAAATGCCCTTGTCTTGAGTCCCTTGAGCACTTCGGCGTTAGCGCGCCCTACTTGCCCATTGCTTCTAGGATGACCCACAGATGCAAAGCAGAGCTTAGTGCCCATGCCCTCGCACCAATCTTGGAAGTCGGAGCTCCTGAATTGAGCGCCGTTGTCCGTGATGATGCGGTTGGCAACGCCGAAGCGCACGAAGATGCTGCGCATGAACTTCACAGCGGCTGCCGCAGTGATGGCCTGGACAGGGACGGCCTCAATCCATTTGGTGAACTTGTCGGTGGTGACGAACAGATGGGTGAAGCCCCCAGTAGCTCGAGGGAACGGTTCCAAGATATCCAGCCCTCAGACCGCAAACGGCCAAGAGAGTGGAATGGTTTACAGCGCCTGGGCTGGTCGGTGGATCTGCTTGGCAAAGAACTGGCACGCCTCGCATTTCCTCACCATCTCGTAAGCATCCTGGAGGACAGTGGGCCAAAAGAATCCCTGGCGGTGCACTCGACCGACCAGGGTGCGACTGCTCGCATGGCTCCCGCACACGTCTCCATGGATATCGGCGAGCACCTTGCTCCCCTCTCGAGTGATGCACTTCATAAGAATTCCATTTTCGCCCTGATGATACAGGTCCCCATCTATCAGGGCGTAGCGCTTGGCCCTCCGTGCAATCTTCTCGGCTGAGGCATCATCGCCGGGGATCACTTGGTCCCGCAGGAAGGCTAGGATCGGAGCCATCCACGTACCCTCCCGGCCAAGAGTGGCGACCTCACGATGGTTGCCGATGTACTCAGCCTGGCCTGGCGTTTACACCTTAACCGCCTCGGCAGTTGTTCCACCTTCCCTCCCTGAACTGGAGGCTGAGGCAGCGATAGCGTCGTCCCCTCCAGATTCGGGGGCTGCGACGGACGGCCGCGGTAGTCTTTCTTCAAAGACTTCGGCCGAAACAGAGACTCGCGAGGAAGCGAGCTGCGAAAAAGCATCGGCGAGGTGATTGTCGTGCTTGGGGATGTGCTCAAAGCCAAGCCCTTGAAGTGGCGCTCCATCCTACGCACCTCCGCCAGGTACGTAGCCATGACGGGATCTGAACACTGGAACTCCTTCCGCGCCTGGTTGATGACGAGGAGAGAGTCGCCCTTGACCAGCAGACGCCGCACGCCCAAAGCAGACGCAGCGCGCAAGCCGGCAAGCAAACCCTCGTACTCAGCCACATTGTTGGTGGCCTTGAAATCCAAAATTACCGCATATTGGAGCGTGTCCCTAGCTGGGGAGACTAACACCGCCCCAGCCCCCGCACCCTCGAGCTTGAAAGAACCATCGAAGAGGATCCAGGGCGGGGCAACTGGCAGTGCTTCAGCTTCAGGAGCGATGGAAGACCACTCAGCGACGAACTCCGCGAGAGCCTGCCCCTTGATGGTAGTACGGGGGGCAAACTTGAGGTCGAACTCCCCTAGCTCCATGGCCCACTTGGCGACGCGGCCTTCGGCTTCTCGATTGTGGAGGATCTCCCTCAGCGGATACTCCGTGTACACCGTGGTCTCCCATCCTTGAAAGTAATGCCGGAGCTTCCTCGACGCAACCAGGACTGCGTAAAGCATCTTCTGGTGCTGGGAGTACCTCGTCTCAGCATCGTGGAGAACTTTGCTGACATAGTAGACTGGCCTTTGGACGCCTTCCCTTTCCGCCACCAATGCTGCGCTGACTACTTTGGGTGTGGCCGCGATATACATCCAGAGCGGCTCTCCTGGCTCCGGCACAACGAGCACCGGAGGGGAGGACAGATACTTCTTCAAACGTTCAAAAGCTTGCTGCGCCTTCTCGTCCCACTCGAAATGATTTGTCTTCTTCAGCAGCTTGAACAAAGGCATGCCTTTTCTCCCAGGCGGGCTATGAACCAGCCCAGGGAGGTCAAGCAGCCGGTGAGGCACTGCACCTGCTTCAGCCGAGTGGGCGGCTTCATGTGCTCGATGGCGGCGATCTTGTCTGGATTTGCCTTAATGCCACGATGGGACACGAGGAAACCAAGCAGTTTGCCAGATGGGATGCCAAACACGCATTTCTCTGGGTTGAGCTTGATGGAGTGCTTCCGCAGGTTGGCGAAAGTTTCTTCGAGGTCGGCGACCAGTTCTTTGCTCTTCCTTGCCTTCACCATGAGATCATCCACGTACACCTCGAGGTTCCGGCCGATCTGCGGCCGATGCGCAATGTGCATGGCACGCTGATACGTCGGACCAGCATTCTTCAACCCAAAGGCCATCCGGGTGTAGCAATACACGCCCATTGGGGTTACGAAAGCGGTCTTCTGTTCGTCTTCTAACGCCATGCTAATCTGGTGGTACCTAGAGTGCGCGTCCAGAAAGCACAGCGATTCACATCCCGCCATGGAGTCAATGATGTGATCGACTCGGGGGAGCGGGTACGGATCCTTCGGTACGCCTTGTTGAGGTCGGTGAAGTCCATGCATATCCTCCAGCGCCCGTTGGATTTTTTGACGAGCACGGGGTTGGCGAGCCACTCAGGACGAGCAACCCCCCTGATAATGCCCGCACTCAACACTTGTCCACTTCTTCACGGATGGCATCCTGCCGCTCTAGCCACTGCCGCTGAACCTTCTACATGATCGGGCGCGCGCCAGAGCGTGTAGCCTACCGGTGCTCAATCACCTCCCTAGGGACCCCAGTCATGTCGGACGGTTGCCAGGTGAACACGTCTGTGTTAGACTGGAGGAAGGTGACGAGCGCGCCTTCCTATTTAGCGCTGAGGTTGGTGCCCACCTTGACGGTCTTGGCGGGCTCGACATCACTCAGGGAGACCACCTTAACCTCCCCGAACGAACCGGGAGAGGCACGGGTCTTCGCCGGAGGTGCACTCGGGACAGGAGCGCCTGACGACTGCGCACAGACTGCACCCGCCAAGTCTAGCGCCCTCCGATCACACTGGAGGGCCTCGGGCCTGTCCACCTGGATGGCAATGGGGCCACCAGGCCCCGGAATCTTCATCACCATGTATGCATAGTGGGTTGCCGCCATGAACTTGATCAGCGCTGGCTGACCGAGCAGGGCATTGTAGGGTAGGTCGAAATCGGCTACCTCAAAGTCGACCATCTCCATCCGGAAGTTGCCTGCGTCCCCGAAGGTTGCGGGTAGACTGACACATCCCAGGGGCATTGACTGGGCCCCCTGGGTGACTCCATAGAACGGCTGAGCTGGGAGGAGCTCGCGCTCCGATATCTGCAGCGCCCGGTATGCATAAGAGGACAGGAGGTTTATGGAACTCCCTCCGTCCACTAACGCTCGCCCAAGCTTCACGTTCCAGATCATGGGAGACACCACGATTGGGAGGTGATCCAGGCCAGCGGTGTTTTCTGGGTGGTCGGCCTGACCGAAAGTGATCGGATCCTCCGACCATTTCAGTTGCCTCCTCGACCCCAGGCTTGGTGTGGCGACGCACACCTCCCGCAACAACTGCTTGTACTTCGCATTGGAGGGATAGGTGGTGGAACCACCATGGATGTACGCCACCTCGTGCTCCGCCCGCTAGAAACCCAACGAGGCGGGATCTTCGTCCTTGTCGTCCTTTGGCGGCCGACGTTCCTGGACCCGCCGCTCCACCAGCTTGCTCACAATATGGCAATCCGCCAAGTCGTGAGCGTCTGACCGATGAATGGGGCAGTAACCCCTTCCGCCTTGCTTCTCACGGTGGTCTCTGCGCCGATCGTCGTGACAGTTCTGGTACTCCTGGCCACGCCGGTGCCCCTGCTGCTCGTGCCAGGCCTCGCGCCGATCGTCACGGCGCGGCCGGTCCTCCTTTCGCTCGCGCTCGACGGACAAAGCATGCCCAGCTTCGGCCGCCTTGCGCTTCTTCTTGTCCTTCGCGCCGGGGTTCTTGGAAATCCCGGCGTCCGTCGCTCCGCCGCCTGCCGAACCGGACGGGCGGTCCCGAGCCTCCGCCACCCTGGCGCACTTGTGCGCCAAACGGAAGAGCTCGGAGGTAGTGGAGATGGTGCTGTAAGATCAAGTTTTGGTATTGATGACAACAGGGACATCAAGATTAAAGCTCTTGTGTTTCACAGTTTCTCTTATACTCTTTGTGTGAGTCTTCGTTCCTGCTCAAGCCTGCTACATCTACGTCAAGCATCAAGTGACAAGATCAAGACAAGACAAGACATGACAAGATAAGAGACAAGACAAGACAAGATCAAGACAAGACAAGATAACACAAGAGACAAGACAAGATAAGACATGACAAGATAAGAGACAAGACAAGACAAGACAAGATCAAGAGACAGGACAAGACAACACAAGACAACACAAGACAAGACAACACACACGACAAGACGAGACAAGACGAGACAAGACAAGACAAGATAAGACAAGAGACAAGACAAGACGAGACAAGACAAGATCAAGACAAGACAAAATAAGACAAGAGATAAGACAAGACAAGACAAGATCAAGATAAGACAAGACAAGATAAGCTACAAGATCAAAACAAGACAAGACAAGAATCTAGGTGCACCCTGTCATGACCAAGCGTCAAAGGACCTAGAAGAACCCGGATGCACAGATCCTTGCACCGGACGGTCGATAATTACCAAACGGCATCCAATGAACCATTTCAGCTCGAATCGGATTACTGCTAGCCGCCTTATCTTGTTCCAAGTAAATCTCATCCGTCCATTGGCCCAGCCTGAACCCTAACATTATAAATAGGTGGGATTTCATGGGAGAGACTTGAGAGAGCTCATTTGTTCATCCCTTAGCTTTGAGAGAGTGAGAGCTCCTCCCTAGTTCATCCTCCACCTCCTTAAATCCAACATGAGAGATTGAGATTGAGAGTGGGAGAAGAAGGGAAAGAAGAAGAGGAAGAAGAAGAAGCCATATCTTGCCTCCTCCGGTCATCCTCGAAGTTCTTGTGCCTTCCCCATGAGTTCTTGGCCTAGCTCGATGGTGGGAGAGATGGTGGTCTAGTTGTGCTTTCGGTATTGTGCTCTTGGACTTCTTGTCACCGGGATTCAACTCCACCACAAGCTTCATCGACACGTGAAGCATAAGCAAACCCACCAGCGTGGTGGTCATCGGCTAAGCGTGGCGGTGCATAAATCTTCTCCAATGCGTCGGAGATGTGCTAAACCCTCGATGTGCTCGAGGTCGACTTCGTCTATGAGGTCGGGTTTTTCGGGGTCCTTCATGTGTGAAGGCTGCCGATTCTTGTACGAGTTGGAGTTCCTTTCCGATGCGTTCGGGAACGAACCTCTTCTAGTGGATTGAGGATTAGGGACGAAAGGGTCCTGGGCTTTCCTGTGTGGCGAGCTTCCTCAACGAGAGTAGTTGCTTGCACCGAACGCGGTAAAAAGATCGGTTTGCCCTCTTGTCTTCTTATTATTTGCACTTGTACTTACTTCCGCTACTAGACTTGCTTAGGGCTCATTCGCTAGTTGGGTGATTAACTTGACTAATTGACCAAGTTCAACGAACGAATAAAATTAAAAATAGTCCGATTCACCCCCCTCTCGGCGTTAGATCCCTTCAATTGGTATCAGAGCTCAGGTTCTCTAGAATTTGCTTAACCGCTTAGAGATGGCCGAAGGGGATAACATTGCTGCTAATAGGGTTCCATTGTTTAGTGGGTCACACTTTGCATTTTGGAAAATTCGCATGACCACATATCTTCAGTCTATGGGCCCGGACATTTGGGATGCCGTTGAGAATGGCATTGTTATCCTGCCTTGAAGGTGTACCTCTCACACAGAACAAAAGAAACTTTACGCTAATGGCGCTAAGGCCAAAAATGCTACATTCCTTGGCTTGAGCATGGAGGTGTTTGAGAGGGTTAGTAATCTTGCATCGCACATGACATCTGGACCACACTCATAGAAATTCATGAGGGAACCGCTTCTGTCAAGGAGGGTAGATTAGTGGTGGTTAAGGAGAAATTTGATCGCTTTGAGATGCTTCCAAATGAAAATGCTAATGATATGTATACTCGACTTAACCCCATAATCAATGAGCTCAAGGGGCTCGGACTCCCTATGCCAGATATTGATGTGTGCAGGAAGATGATCACGGATCTTGCCAAGACAAGAGTGCAGCGACATCATCACCTACATGTCCAACAGTGGTGATGTGGACAAGATGACCCCCACTGCCTTCTTGAGCAAGCTCAGGGCTCATGAGATGCTCATCATCGAGCCCACAGCTACTCCTGTCCCTGAGAAGAACAAGGTCATAGCACTCAAGGCAACTGGACACAAGCCAAGTGACAAGTCTTCCTCATCCAAGACTCATGAAGGAACAAACTTCTTTCCAAGTGAAGCAGCTGAGGAGATTGTGGCCATGATTGGGAGGCGCTTCTGCTTGAGGAAGCCGAGGCAGAACCCACACTCTAGCTACCGGTGCTTTGAGTGTCATGAGAAGGGTCACATTGCCTCCATGTGCCCTCGAAAGGACAAACTCAAATATGAGAGGGCCAAGCAAGACAGTGATGATGACAAGCCAAAGAACAAGGAGAGGAAGCACAAGGACAAGGATAGCAAGAGAAGCTGGAAGAAGACCGAGTTCAAGGGCACCACCAAGCAAGGAAAGAAGCTGGCATTCTTTGGAGAGTGGGCCACAGATGAGAGCTCCAGCGACACATCTGCCTCCGAGGATGAGAAGAATGGTCAAGGACTTGCCACCATGGCAATTGCTGAAATGACACCGCCGCCTCCATCCCTTCCTCCAAGATGCTTGGTGGTCATCCCAGAACCACAAGAGCAAGTGTGGTATTCTGATGGGGATGAGTCTGCTTCCTCCACTACTTCTACACCAAAGGCTTCATCACCTCCAGCTACCTCACCAAAGTGCTTGATGGCACGACCCTCCACTGAGGTACCAAACTTTAACTCTGACTCTGATATTGACTGGGATGATGAGACAACTAGGGAGCATGTGCTTAAATTGGTTGACATTGTGCAGCAAGAAACCTTGAGAGCTAAAACTCTTCAAGAGTCTTTAAATTCTTTGATTGCTAAGCATAACTCTCTTGAGACTGAGTATGACATCTTGCATGGTGATAACGTTAGCATGATTAGGAAGCTAAATGTTCTAGATGAAGAGCGTAGGGCAAAGAATGAAAATGAAAAGGATTTGTTAGCCACTATTTATGAGCTTAGGGCTAAAAATGAATCTCTTGTTGCTAAGACTGTTTCTTTTGATGCCTTACCTATTGTATCTTCTTCTAGTGATCTGAATGTTGCTTCAACTTTAATTGTGCCTCCTGTCATGACACCTTTCACTGGCACTGTTACACCTGCAATTACATTAGCTGCTGCTAGCAATGATCTATCTTCTGAATGTGCCATGATTGCTTCAACTGCTAGCATTGTTGCTCCTATTGTTGAAACATGTGCTAAATGTTCCATGATTGCATCTAGCTCTAGTGGTTCCCCTAGTGTAGCTGTTGAGTGCACTTCTGATACATGTAAATTTGCATTAGCTGCTAGAGAACTTGCTATTGAAAATGCTGAACTCAAGGCCAAGTTTGAGAAATTTGACAAGGGTCTTGGCAAGTGCTATGAGGGTAGTGTTGCTTTGAACAAGATGCTTGAGAAAGAAAGGAAACCGACACTATACCACAGCACGGTATTAGCGACGGACACGTAGCGACTGACTACGCGTCGGTACAAATTAACGACGGACTGTACGACAGGAATAATGGTATTAGGGTCGGATAGTCTGTCGGTAGTAATAGCTATTTTTAGCATCTGACTTGAAGTTGGTAAAATTAGGTATTAGGGTCGGATAGTCTGTCGGTAGTAATAGCTATTTTTAGCATCTGACTTGAAGTTGGGAAAATAAGTTTTTCCATCTATATGTCCGTCGGTAATTAATGTTAGTTCACGCGTACGTAGCCTAAGTCCAGCCCGCCCTCCTCCCTGCCCTAGCCTATAGCCGCCGCCCCTCCCTCCCAAGCTCCCCGCCGTCGCCACTCTCCTCCCTGCCGGCCGCCGGCCAGCCCCTCCTTCCCCAGCGCCCCCACTCTCCCACAGCCCTCCTCCCTGCCGCCCTCCTCCCTGCCGCCCTACTCTCCCGCCGCCCTCCTCCCTGCCGCCCTCCTCCCTGCCGCCCCTCCCAGCCACCCCTAGCTCCGTCCCCGCAGACCTCCACGGCGCCCCAGCCCTCCACGGCGCCCCAGCCAGCGCGCCCTTCCTCCCTGCCGGCCTCCTCCCTGTCGCCTCTAGCTCCTAGCTCCCTCCCCACAGCCCTCCATGGCGCCCTAGCCCTCCACGGCGCCCCTGCCGCCCTCCTCCCTGCCGCCCCTCCCTGCCGCCCCTAGCTCCCTCGCCGCAGCCCTCCACGGCGCCCAGCCTCCAGGCGCCCAGCCCCCCTCCTCCCGCCCTCCTCCTCCCCCCCTAGCTCCTAGCTCCGTCCCCCCAGCCCTCCACGGCGCCCCAGCCCCGGCGAGCACCTCCTCCCACAGCCGCCCCTCCCCGCCTCCACCCGCCGGACGCCCCGCCGTCTTCCCCCGCTAGCAACCTCCACCTCGACGGCGCCCGTGGGAATTAACTTTTGAGTGTTTATTATTTAATATATGTCATCGATATTGCTGAAAAGGCAGTTTAAATTAATCGAGCTAATAACATTGTTCGATGCAGGTTATTTTGTCACCGATAGATTCTGTTTCTAATACATACTGTGCTCTCCTCCCAGAAGGCACTCCTCTTGAATTTCAGCGGATACTTGACCTCAAGGTTTT
The DNA here is from genome assembly GCA_036346415.1 of Raddia guianensis. NCBI lineage: Eukaryota > Viridiplantae > Streptophyta > Magnoliopsida > Poales > Poaceae > Raddia > Raddia guianensis. The sequence goes on from CM070544.1 coordinate 33,368,408, forward strand.
TGCTTAAAAATCTGGCTTCTTTAATATGCAAAGAAACAATTACTTGACCTGATACACTTGATTGCTGCTCCTGTTCGGTCGTTGTCACAGGGCTTGAAGAAAGCAGACCAACGAGCTATACTAGAAGATTTCAACAAACATAGCCCCAGCATCAAACACCCCACCGTAGTGCACGAGCTTCTTGAAAATCAAGGTATCATTTTCTCCAACCATCTTCCCTGATGAAAGCCTATAATTTCACTATAGCACCAATTTTGTAATTTATTCATGTTTGTGTTATGCATACTCCGACCCACTATATGCAACCAATACATAATTATGCGATGTAGGTGATTGCCCCTGCCCTACACTTATTAATTATATAGCTTTACATCATTGGTAGTGAAGGTGCAACACGGATAAAAGGTGGATGGATAAACCTAGGTATATAACCTTTTTTGTACTTTAAAAAATGTTTAGTATGGTTGGAACTTTTGAGCTAACATGCTACATTGATATCATATTTAGGCACACAAAGGTTTATATAGATGGGGTACGCCGATTTATAGACTTTGCATTTTGTAATTCAGCGGACGGAAACAAAATATTATGCCCTTGTAGAAAGTGTGTGAACTCTTTGTGGAAAGAAGAAAGCGATGTGTGTGTGCACTTAATATGTGATGGATTTCACGAAGGGTATCCACCAAGCTTCAGATGGCAATGCAAGCTCAAAACAATCTGGCGAAGAGATCAAAGCTTTAAGGCAAGAAATGAGTCAAATGAAAGAAGACATGAAAGAAGAAATGAAAGAAGAATTAAATAAAAATTTCCAACAATTCATGGATGTTTTCCGAGGGATGCAAAATGTGGAAAACACTTCACTGCATGGCTCTAATTCTCGGGTGAGTAAAATATTTACCGATTCTCTTGTCACTACATCATGTTGGAGTAAACCATTGTTTTTCCTTTGCCTAACTTTTTTACCATTGTTTAATTGTCTTCAGAACTCATCAAGGCATCGTGAATCACCTATTTACAATGATCGAAATGAAAATTGCAGTGTGGGTGAGTTTGCTTATGAGGTCAATGTGGAAGAAGACATCTCTCCTGCCCATAGGCGGTCGTTCGGCAGAACGGCTGCTCCAATAAATCATAACATATTTTCTGATGAAGATGAAAACCTTGTAATTTCCCATCTCGTCATACAAATAATTCTATTTTATGTTTTGAAATCCTCTTATTTAAAGATAAAATATGTGATGCAGGGAGAAGAAGAGGGCATGTCTCCTATCCATAGACGAGTCATGACTAGCATGGCACCTCCAATGCATCGTGAAACATTTTTATCTACTGAAGATTTGAATTTGGTAATTCCTCATCTTGTCATATTTTGATTCTATGTTTTACATTCTTCATATTTTAAAAATGCAATATGTGTTGTAGGTTCAAAATGAGGTGATACTATATGCTTTGGTTAGATCTGAGACTCCTGTGGGTAAGACAACTATTGTATCAACTGACCCAAAAACTAAGGTAGGAGGTATTTGCCTTGGAAGAGAGTTCTATGAAGTTCGCGTAGATTTTGTGTACAAAAAAGATGTTGATCTGCCACAACCATATGGTGATTTGCAAACTATGGCAGACGCTTATAAGAAGCACATTGTCTGGCCATGCCATAAAGTAATATTCTACACTATGTATTGTTTATATTTTTATTTGCTAACTAGCTACTAACTTATAATTTTTTTGTAGATGAATCCTGCAAAGAGGTTATCTTGCTCCCAGACTGGAGGTAAAAAGGGAAGGCCATAGTTGAGTGATTTTGAACTTCAATTCATGCATGGAGGCTGGATACTTGTCTCTCATATGGATAAAGCGCGCTTGGATGGAAGATAAATGGTCTTTTGTGTATGTGTGTGCTTGTACAAACGAAAGTGTTCTCTCTTTTGTGACCAAAACACTAGAAATGGTCTTATAATCTATACTAGCTCTTAAATATGCACGCTAGACTGTTTCTATGTCAGTGGGATGATATGCTATATTTTGATCAGACGATATGGTGCAAAGATTATATATGTTAGTTGGATGTGCATATCTTTTGGATAAATGATATTTTGAATAATGTACGCTATGATCTATATTTTGGATGTGCCATCTATCTTTTGTATGTGCTATCTATCTTTTGGATGATCTATCTATCTTTTGGATGTGCTATATTTATTGTATCATGTCATGTGTAATGAGAATTGCTGTATGGAGAATAATATATTTTTTAAAAAATAGGCAAAGAATAGCAACAAACCGAGTGTCGGCAAAACTAGCATAGCAACGGACTAAACGTCGGCAAAGTTAACTGTACCGACAGACTGTAAGTCGATAATTATAGAAATTCCAACGTACTGTCAGTCGGCAATTTGTTTAAGCGCGACGGTTTGAAAGTCGGCAAACACAATATTACCGACGGACTAAACGTCGGCAATATTGAAAAATGCAAGCGTACCGTCAGTCGGCAATTTGTTTAAGCGCGACGGATTGAAAGTCGGCAAAGACAACACTACCGACGGACTAAACGTCGGTAATATTTAAAAATGCCAACGCACGGTCAGTCGGTAATATGAAAAATTGCCGACTCACAGTCCGTTGGTAATAATAAGTCCGTCGGTAAAGACTTTTCCCAACGGGACTTTAGCCAACACCCCAAGTCAGTCGGTAATACTTTTTGCCAACCGACTGTTCGACGGTATATATGGTATATTCCGACACACAGTTAGACGCTAATAATTTGCAATGGTATAGTGCGACCCATAAGGGCGGCTTGGGTTTCACCCCTGATCCTAAGGGAAAGAAAAAGAAAGGTTCTCAAGCACCTTCCAAGAAGCAAAATTCCTCTTATACCCAAACAAAGAGTAACAACATTGGGCCTAAAAATGTGAACACTAGAAACAATGTTTCTAGGATGCACAATGAGCACAACACATAGCAAGGACCTCCTAGGCACTAGAACTCCACATGGAAACATAGGAATTAATATGCTTGGCAATACACTCCTAAGTACAACAATAGGAATGGTCCTCCCATGCATTACAACAGCTGGCAAGCTCCCATGTTTCCCACCTGGTTAGCTCATCCACAAATGTTCTCGAATGGTCCTCCTAGACAAAACTTTGCTAGACAAGCTCCACCTAGGAACCAAAACAGGAACACTTCTAAGCACACCCAACCCAAGCTTCCAAGAGCTCATGCTGAGTTGTATGATCACTACTTGCTTAGGATGAATGACAAGGGTAAGGTGGTTGCTAGATATCTTTGGTTTATTGGTGAGAATGAGCATAAGGCACATGTTTGGGTACCTAAGTCTTTGATTGATCGATTTGCTCCTGTTGCGTTTGGTTTGAAGGCTAACCCTCGGGGACCTCCTGTGTGGGTCCCTGAGTCACAAAAGTGATCTCTTCTTAATGCAGGTGAACTACCGGAGTGGTGGGTGCCATTGGATCATCGACAGTGGGTGCACTCAACACATGACCGGCAACCCCCGGTTGTTCACCTCAATAGGAGAGGAAGGCAACAACATCCCCCCTAAGGTCACTTTTGGAGATGGAAGCAAGAGCAAGATGCTTGGCACAGGGAAGGTAGCAATTTCTTCAGATCTTTCAATTGATGATGTGCTACTTGTTAAGACTTTGAATTATGATCTTCTCTCTGTTGCCCAAGTATGCGACTTGGGGTTCCATTGCAACTTCTCATCTGAGGGAATGATGGTTTTAGATAAAAATGAGAAAACTGTGTTCAAAGGCTTTCGTTTTGAAAACTTGTTTCTTGTGAACTTTAATGAGCCTGCCGCATCCATCTCGACATGCCTTGTTGCCAAAGTCTCTCTTGGTTGGCTTTGGCATAGGCGTCTTGGGCATGTAGGTATGGCTAATTTGAAGAAACTTTTCAAAAACGAGTTGGTTCTTGGGGTGCAAGATGTGACATTTGAGAAAGACAAGCTATGCAGCGCCTGTCAGGCCGGCAAGCAAGTGGCAAGCCCACATCCTGCCAAGAATATCATGTCTACATCCCGACCTCTCGAGCTTTTACACATGGATCTTTTCGGGCCAACAAGATATGTGAGTATCGGGGGAAATCTCTATTGCTTGGTCATTGTTGATGACTTCTCCCGATACACTTGGGTTTTCTTTCTACCTGACAAAACCCCAACTGGGGACACTTTCAAAAAGTTTGTAAAGAAAGCCTAAAATACCTTTGATTGTACCCTCAAAAAGGTGAGAAGTGATAATGGAACTGAATTCACTAACACCTATGTTCAGTTGTTTTGTGATGAGTTAGGGGTTGATCATCAGTTCTCAGCCACATATACACCTGAGCAGAATGGTGTGGTTGAGAGGAAAAACAGGACACTCATCGAGATGGCAAGAACAATGCTCAATGAGTTTGGAACCTCTGAAGTGTTACAGGTGAGGCAATCAAGCCTGACTGTCATTGCATCAACAGTTCAGACATTCACAAGCTTCTCAAGAAGACCTCTTATGAGCTGCTTGTGGAAAGACGACCAAATGTCTCCTACTTCAGGGTATTTGGATGCAAGGTTTATATCAAGAAGAAGAGGGAGCACTTGGGCAAATTCCAAAGTAGGGTGGACACAGGGATTCTCCTAGGATACTCCTCCAGAGGGACTTCCTACAGGGTATTCAATGAAGGAAGTGGACAGATTGTGGAAACTTGTGATGTGAAGTTTGATGAATCAAATGGGAGCCAAGGTCGGCATGACAATCTGGATGATGTTGATGGAGATCAATTGGCAAAAGCAATGGGAGAAATGCAATCTGAAGATGTGAGGCCAATGGAAGCTCCTAGGGTGAGTGAGACAGTTATACCACCGCTCACACCTGACCTTGTGCCAGACTCAGGGGGAGCTGTGCCTCAAGACAACTCAAGCGAGGAACCATCTTCAATGACAGAGACAGCTGATGAGCAAGATGGAGAGTCAGTGGAGCAGTCAAGTGGACAACCTTCTCAGTTGATTAGAATCCATCATTCAATTGCTCGTGATCACCCATCGATCAAGTGATTGGGGACGACTCAAGGTGTCCAAACAAGGTCAAGAACAATTTGGGTTCGATGAGGTCGATGGCATGGCTAACTTCATGAGCACCATGCTTTTGTGTCGACTTGGAGCCAAAGAAGGTGGAAGAGGCATTGTCGACTTGATTGGATAAATGCCATGCATGAGGCGAACAATTTTGAAAGGAATCAAGTTTGGACACTTGTGGAGCGACCCAAGGATTGCAATGTGATTGGTACCAAATGGGTCTTCAAGAACAAGACAGATGAGTTTGGAGTGATTGTCAGGAACAAGGCAAGACTTGTGGCTCAAGGTTTCACACAGGTTGAGGGTGTGGACTGTGGAGATACTTATGCTCCGTGGCGGACATGATGCAATTAAATTTGCTTATGGCGTTCTCTACATGTCACAACATCACTCTTAAGCAGATAGACGTAAAGAGTGCCTTCTTAAATGGCTACATCGAGAAGCTGGTGTATGTTGAGCAACCTCCTGGGTTTGAGGATCCAAAATACTCCAACCATGTGTTCAAGCTATCAAAGGCTCTATATGGGCTCAAGCAAGCTCCTAGGGCTTGGTATGAAAGATTTAAAGACTTCCTCATCTCCAAGGGCTTCAGTGTTGGACGAGTAGACTCTACTCTCTTCACCAAGGTGGATGATGGACACTTGTTCTTGTGCCAAGTCTATGTCGACGACATCATATTTGGGAGCTCAAGCAGCAAGATGGTGCAAGACTTCAGTGAGATGATGGCAGCTGAGTTTGAAATGTCAATAATGGGTGAGTTAAATTTCTTCTTGGGCTTTCAAATCAAGCAACTCAAGACTGGGGTGTTTATAAGCCAAGAGAAGTACACTCTGGATCTCCTGAAGCGCTTCGACATGGACGGATGCAAGCCAATTTGGACCCCAATGGCTATAAACGGCCACCTCGACCTCGACATATAAGGTAACCCTGTGGATCCCAAGGTTTACCGTTCCATGATCGGTGCATTACTTTACTTGACAGCATCTAGGCCGGATATCATATTTAGTGTGTGCATGTGCGCTAGATACCAGGCCTCCCCTAGAGAAATGCATTTGAAAGCTGTCAAAAGGATTTTTAGATATCTAAAATTCACTTCTAACATAGGTCTCTGGTTCCCTAAGGGTGCGCGGTTTGAGCTCCTTGGCTATTCTGACTCATATTATGCCGGATGCAAGATTGATCGCAAAAGCACTTCAGGGGCCTGTCACCTACTTGGTAGATATCTTATGTCGTGGGTATCAAAGAAACAGAACTCCATAGCGCTATCTCTTCGAAAGGTTGAGTATATAGCGGCGGGAGTAGTCATGCAAAATTTTATTCCTAACACAATCCTTACTTGACTTTGGCGTAAAACTTGACCACGTGCCTCTTCTGTGTGATAATGAGAGTGCTGTGAAGATAGCTAGCAACCCGGTTCAACACTCGCGCACCAAACACATTGACGTCCGATATCACTTCCCGGGATCATGTGATGAAGGCGACATCGTGATTGGATCGTGCGTCTGGAGGACCGACTTTGCGATATCTTCACCAAGCCACTAGATGAGACACGCTTCTGTAAGTTAAGAAATGAACTGAACATATTAGATAGGTCAAATGCCGCCTGAGTTGGTCGTGGGGCTGTTGTATGTGAACCTGGCACAATCATATGAACTTGAGACAATCTTGGAGCTTCGCAAATTCTACTTGATTCATATTTGTTCAATGCATCTCCATTTGCACTTGATAGCTAAATCTCAAATTGACTGCCATCGTGCTCAATAGGTGCTCTAATTAACACATGCTAATAATTCTTCACTTAGAGCGAGTGTTAGATGTGTTAAAGCCATGTGTATCTTTTTATAGCTCATCTCTATGTGAATGACCTAGTGCTTCTAGTTCTGGTCTTGCTATTCATTGTGTATCTTGTTCAATACCATGACTAGATATGAGCACCTTTGTTTTAGAAATGTTGAGGAATCTAAAAAAAAGGGGTGCAAAATGTTAAAATAAGGCCAAAAAGGCCATCCTTGTTCTCACCAATGTCTTCCCAGCTGAGACAGCTTGCCATTGCACTAGGCATGAACTTAGGGGGAGCTTTGGATGATCAAGACACTGAATCCTTCAGTGTAATGCTGGGCAGTGTCGGCTACGGTTTTGAGACATGGAACTTAAAAGAAAATCTTTTAGATTCAACTCTTTGACTTGGTGTAGCACTTGTGCATATTTGAACATGCTTGTACTAGGTGCTAGTTTGCATCAAGGGACCTCTCCTAGTGCATGAGCTTACTAGATACTCATTGGCTTTGATTCCTCTACATCCGACTCTACATCTTAATTCTACTTACACATCACTCAAACATGAGCCTCTATTGTGTATTGTGATATTTAATCTAGAAATAGTCTTGAATTTGCAATGTGGTGGATAACTTGGCATGATTAGAACTTGTATAATCTACAAAGCTCTTGAGTATTGTCTCATTTTCATGTGCTTATTGATTGCCCTTTGTGGTTATTGATGACAAAGGGGGAGAAAAATGAATGAGTAGTAAGCAATGAGGAGAAAAGTGAGTAGAACAGTGGAAAATATGACAAATGTGTGTTGCTCACTTGATAGGCAATGATTTAGGGGGAGCTAAGTGTTAGTCTTGCATTGCATTGCACTTCAATTGATCTTATGCCTAGTTGTTATTTCAAGTGAAGTAATCTCAATTGGTATCACCCTTGTTGAAACTAACCCACTGCACGAGACACACATTTGTTTGTTAAAGTTAGCTATGCAGGAGACTTACAGGTGTTGTCATCAATTACCAAAAAGGGGAAGATTGTAAGATCAAGTTTTGGTATTGATGACAACAGGGACTTCAAGATTAAAGCTCTTGTGTTTCACAGTTTCTCTTATACTCTTTGTGTGAGTCTTCGTTCCTGCTCAAGCCTGCTACATCTACGTCAAGCATCAAGCGACAAGATCAAGACAAGACAAGACAAGACAACACATGACAAGATAAGAGACAAGACAAGACAAGACAAGACAAGACAAGATCAAGACAAGACAAGATCAAGACAAGACAACACACAAGACAAGACAAGACAAGACGAGACAAGACGAGACAAGACAAGATAAGACAAGAGACAAGACAAGACGAGACAAGACAAGATCAAGACAAGACAAGATAAACTACAAGATCAAGACAAGACAAGACAAGAATCTAGGTGCACCCTGTCATGACCAAGCGTCAAAGGACCTAGAAGAACCTGGATGCACATTCACTGTCGGACGGAGTCCGATAATTACCAAACGGCGTCCAATGAACCATTTCAGCTCGAATCGGATTACTGCTAGCCGCCTTATCTTGTTCCAAGTAAATCTCATCCGTCCATTGGCCCAGTCTGAACGCTAGCATTATAAATAGGTGGGATTTCGTGGGAGAGACTTGAGAGAGCTCATTTGTTCATCCCTTAGCTTTGAGAGAGTGAGAGCTCCTCCCTAGTTCATCCTCCACCTCCTTAAATCCAACATGAGAGATTGAGATTGAGAGTGGGAGAAGAAGAGAAAGAAGAAAAGGAAGAAGAAGAAGCCATATCTTGCCTCCTCCGGTCATCCTCGAAGTTCTTGTGCCTTCCCCATGAGTTCTTGGCCTAGCTCGATGATGGGAGAGGTGGTGGTCTAGTTGTGCTTTCGGTATTGTGCTCTTGGACTTCTTGTCACCGGGATTCAACTCCACCACAAGTTTCATCGACACGTGAACCGCAAGCAAACCCACCAACGTGGTGGTCATCGGCTAGGCGTAGCCGGTGCATCGTCTTCTCCAGTGTGTCCGAGATGTGCTAAACCCTCGGTGTGCTCGAGGTTGACTTCGTCTGTGAGGTCGGGTGTTTCGGGGTTCTTCATGTGTGAAGGCTGCCGATTCTTGTACGAGTTGGAGTTCCTTTCCGATGTGTTCGGGAACGAACCTCTTCTAGTGGATTGAGGACTAGGGACGAAAGGGTCCCGGGCTTTCCTGTGTGGCGAGCTTCCTCAACGAGAGTAGGTGCTTGCAATCGAACTCGATAAAAGATCGGTTTGCCCTCTTGTCTTCTTATTATTTGCACTTGTACTTACTTCCGCTACTAGACTTGCTTAGGGCTCATTCGCTAGTTGGGTGATTAACTTGACTAATTGACCAAGTTCAACGAGCGAATAAAATTAAAAATAGTCCGATTCACCCCCTTCTCGGCCTTAGATCCCTTCAGGTGCGCGTGGCCATCTTCTCCCGCATCTTGCGGTCGTGCATGCCCCACCGGAAAGCGGTGATGACAGCCTCATCGGAGATCCGGGGGATCGTGTTTCGGCAGTGGCTAAACCGCCGAATGAAGTCCCGCAACGACTCCCCCTTCTTCTGCTCCAGGGCGTGAAGGTATTCCTCCACCCCCGGCTGGTCGAAGGAGCCCTTGAAGTTGGTGACGAAGAGCTTGTACAGCTCCCTCCACGTGCCCACAGAGCCGGCGGACAAGTTCACCAGCTACGACCTGGCCCCGCCCGTCAGGACCGTGGGGAAGTAGTTGGCCATGACCTTCTCGGAGCCCCTGGCCACCTGCACCATCGTAGTATAGATCTGCAGGAACTCTCGAGGATTAGTGGTACCGTCATACTTCTCGATGGGGGCCGGACGAAACCTGCTGGGCCACACCACCCAACGCGAGTCCCGCGCGAACACCTGGCACCCAACCCCGTAGGCGGGGCGGGCTCGCTCCCCTTCCTCCCGGCTCGAAGACCGCCGGGAGGCAGAAGAGACGGAGTCCTCACAACAGGCGTGGTCTGCACGGTCACTGCTCCTATGGACCTCCTGATCTTCGCAAGCCGCCCTGGCTTGCTCCCTCTGCTGACGATGCCAAAGCGTATCGCGGAGGTCGCCCCCGTTTCGCTGGCGACAGTCTTCGAGACGTGTCCTGAAGTCCGCGCGACTTTCCCGGCCCTTTCGTGGCGGGGGAGGAGCTAAGGACGCTGCAGGCGCGACCACCTTCTTCTTGCCCTTCGCGCTCCTCGTCCGGCGGCCCTTGCGGAAGGAGGAGGACGAGCAAGAGGCGTACATCCTCGAAGCGGTCGCCCCCCAACCACTCGAGGCCCTGACACCCTCCGCGGTCGCACCCATGAGCTGGGCGAGGTCGCTTAGCCACGGCGCCACCGGTGAACCCTCCGCTAACGGGAGAGGAGGGTGATCCAGTAGAGCCCGCGCTGCGTAGAGGTTCTGGGCTGGCGTCGCCTGCTCCAGAGGCAAGTGCCGCCTTACCCGGCTCATTCCCACCGCCCCCTGAGGGTTATCACCCTGCTGAGGGGGGTGGGTCAGCTTTGGTCCACCGCCTCCTGCTCCCTTCGCCCGGATGGGGAACCATTGTGAGCATCGTTGAGCCCTAATTTTTATTAGTGGCATTGATGTCAAAATTAATTAATATAAAGTGCTAGGGGGTTTTTGGACTTCTCGGAACCCTAGAGAAGACTCGGCGTTTTTCCAAAACCTAATTTGAAGCGACGACAAATTTGCGAGCTACTCCAAGGTTTGAAGTGCGTGACCGGGCGAGAGAGGAGGTCACGTATAGATTAGGAGTAGTTAGGATTTATTTTCCGTTTTTCGTCGGATTTCAAAAGGGGTTTGAATATCTCGGATCTTGCCGGATCTTTGCGAATTTTTTAAAACTCGGTTTCCGTAGTCCACCACTTCTAAAAATACCCATATATTCCTTTGTGAGACATCTAGAGAGAAAATAAATACCCTAAACTCACACACACACACTCAAGCCTTTTCTCTCGAAAATCCCCTCTGTCGGACGGCGTCTGGGCGCAGCCGGACAGCGTCCGACCAGCAAAACTCGTGCACAGTACGCACTGTCGGACGGCGTCCGGCTGCTACCGGACAGCGTCCGATCAAGCTCAAAAATCTGAGTATCTTCCCATCGGACGGCGTCTGGGAGAGGGTGGAGAGCGTCCGGTGGCTTCAGCACTTGTGTTTCCCTTGCTGTCGGACGGCGTCCGGTGGGGACCGGACGGCGTCCGATAAACTGGTTTTTTGTGAGCAGTCGCCCCTGTCGGACGGCATCCGGTGCCCGTCGGACGGTGTCCGGTAGAGGCTAACGGCTAGTCTTTTTGTCCTCTTCCGAGGGGCAACGGCTAGTTTTGCTCTAGGGGCTATAAATACCTACCTAGTGGTTGGCTATTTTGAGGTTTGCTGCTCCAATTCACCTACCACATTCATAGCTCATCAATTATGTGTTCTATAGCCATTCCTCCACCCACAAAGCATCCAAAGCCACAAATCATTAAACCCCAACACCGAGCTTCATGGAAGTCCTTCAATCCGGCATGATTGGGGCGTTTCGGGTTTGTTACTTTTGAAGACATCCTTCGTGGAGACGAGGGCTTGGGAGTAGGCCTTGGCGTGTGGCTACTCTCGAGTCGGTGTACGGGTGACGGAGTCCACCTCGCCGGAGTGGCGGAACGACTACCGGGAGTAAGTGAGGCGTTAGGCTCGAGAGCGAGCCGGTCCTTGTGCGCAAGGGGTAGCCTCAACGGAGAGTAGGAGTTGCGGCTCCGAACTTCGGTCAAACAAATACCGTGTCACTCTCTCATTTAATTCCCGCACCTACTTTCCTCGCATCGCTTGTGATAAATTGATTGCCTTGTCTTAGTTGCCTTGTAATTGTTTATCGCTTCCGCTTACTTGTTAATTGCAACTAGGATTGGGTAATTCTTAATATGATGCTTAATTAAGAATAATCGAAAAAGAATTTAAAAATTGCCTATTCACCCCCCCTCTAGGCCTTAGGATCCTCTTTCAACCATCCATCGTGTCGCTGCCGGGGAGGCTACGGACGATCTCCGCTTGAATCCTGAAAACCAAAGAAACCGGGAGACGAACTAGCAACTATCCCCCTACCTGGCGCGCCTCTGCCAGTGTTCGATACCAGACAGATATTGTGTCTCGTGGGAGAATCGTAGTTCGGTCAGGGGGAATTTTCGTCACTAGCTCATCTTGACCCACAATCACAGGGAGGCAACCGATTTACCCAGGTTCGGACCCCCGATGCGGGTAAAAGTCCTACTCCTGCGAGAGTGGTATTGATTGAGATCTGGACTGCTCTAGCTCAAGAGCCCTTACAATGGTTTGTGTGTGAATGGCATAGGATCCAACCCTCTCTCCCTCCGTCCCCGTGCCCTTTTATACTAGAAGGGACGGACATATGGTCAGAGAGAGAGAGGAGAGAGAATGCGACAAATGGGGCCCATAGATTAGGATCTGGCCGCCGCACGCCGCCCACTTGTTCCTGCTGACGCCTACTTCATAAATGACTTCCTCCGATCTCCGGGTCGGACGAGACGTGGGAGGCGCCTGACACTGGCACCACTTTGTCCCTGTCACCGCACAGTGACGGAATGACCGCTACAGTGCACCGGACAAGCAACAGTGTAGGCAATCATCTCTCTCGGTCTTAATGCCGTAGATACGTTGAACGTTGGGGAAGCCTTCGCCGGGAAGCTTCCTCTTTGCGCGTGTGCGCCTGCCAAGTGGGACCTACGCCCTCCTGCTCGACCGAGGCGCCACGCGTCCTGTTCTGCTCGACGTGGGGGCCTGAACGCCCTCTCTACGCCGAGCTGCCACGCGTCCTGCTCTACTTGGCATGGGGGCCTAAACGCTCGCTCTACGCCGAGCCGCCATGCGTCCTGCTCTTGATGCCTTGGTGTGGATACCCCGGTACGTCGTGTTCCAATAGTACTAAAAATCATGGACAAATATATAACATGGAAAAATGTTCAATGTTTGCATAGAAAGGTGTATCTTACGGTTTTCATGTCGTGGAGTTGAAATTTGTAGTCATAGCCTACTTGGCTTAGTAAATCTCACTACATTTAGGGGAGTTTAATACATATGATCATTTTCACGTAATTCGATAACTTTGGACATTATGAAGTCATAAAAAAATTAATGAGAGTGGTGCATGATGTATGGAGGAAGACGAGCTATTGGGCATCATACATAGTGTCTACAATGTTTTTTTAAGAAATAAAACAAGCTTGTCGACTATTGATGATGATCGTGTTGGGTAAATTGTGACCTCGTACGATCGTATCGGGTGAGCAACAGCCGCTTCGTCACAGTACTGACTTATGGGCTAACAGGTCACACTTTGGCCAAGTATCCTACAAAGAGACTCCCGAGAGCCAAAAGTATTAAAGGAATGGCCATAGGAATGGGCGCATCATGACATCGTAATCTGTCTCGCCCGAATGAATTAGTTGGTACTAGAAATGTTAGAAATAGTAAACGAAAGGAGTAATAAGAAGTGAAAAGGACAGAGACACTTCCCAACCAGAAAGCAAAGTTCCCACTGATGGTATACTTTGTGTAAGCGAGCTCTAAGATCACATCTTTAGAATAAAATCCAGTTAGAAAAGGAAATCCAATAAGAGATGGAGAAAGAAAAGGCCCTCGAGATAGTATTCTCTCTCGACGGACTTGTAATAAACCGTCAAGAGAAAGCATGTTCCTCGTGGGGGTACAAGGTTTGCAAGAGAAAAAAACCTAAGTCGGGTCCTTCTCGGTGGGTAGTGAACAATGAATATGTGTTGATGTCGATGGTCGTGGTAGTGACATACATGCATGTATCAATCTGCTCTACCTCTCGCGGGAGGAGGTTATTTATACTAACCCTTGGAATACAAATCCGGAAAGATAAACATATACATGGTAACTGATCCCTAAGAATACAACATGTGCTGACGCCATCTTGGAACCCTAGCGCGCTCAACCATCACATGCCAGGCCGTAATATGAGAGCCTTAGTTGCCAAGTCTTCCAACGCCTTGATCAACAAGGCATGGGGCGACGCCTACTCGTCACGTCACCTGTCATTCGGGTAACCGTATGTGTATGAGCAACGAGTAAAAAGATACCTGGGAAACACCATGAGGTGTTTCAATGCCCCGACAATACATGTGTGCAAATTTCAATGTGATGATTATATGTGCGTGCATGTAAATTGTGCGTTGATATGATGATATTTTTCATGATTGTGATATATATGCAAAAACATTGGATTTGCATGTTGTTTAGCTGCTGTTGTAAGGTGCAGCAACAACTGCTGCAAATTTGTGATTTTATTTGCTTTTTAAAAGTTCTATTTTTGCTAGTACTTATTTATTCTCAACAACCACCGGTGAAGTCGACGTAGATAGCCCTGGCCTGCCGACCTGGCTGTGCCAAGAAGATGCCTCTCTCATTAGTCTCTCTTGACGACCACATGTAACAACAATGTGGTCGTCATAAATGAGCAATGGGCCCACCTGCTAGGCCAATCTAGGGACCTAACATCCCATGCTCTCTCTCGATGGTCCTTAGTACGCCTTCAAACAATCATGTCCTAGGCCAACCTGGTAGGACGGGGCTATTTGCCAGTGGATCGGCCCAATTATAGTCTTTCTCGACGGTTTCTCGACGGCCTGAACCCATCGAGACTGAGCCATCATCCCGCCGGATGGAGACTCCACAAGCACTCTCGACCGTATCTAGCTAGTCATCAAGAATATCTTTATCGAAGGCTGAGCCATCGAGAGAGATGATTTTTCACAACCCGTTTGTAACAACAGTCGTTTCTTGACGGCTGGCTATCAAGAAAGACCTTTCTCGACAGTTTTGGCACCTTTATCAACGGTTATGGCCACCGATTTATGGAGTGTTTCCCTTTGTGAACTAGTCTTGAGCAGCATTACTAAGTAGTTGAAACCAAGTGTAATAATTCAAACTTCATCGCAAAGCCACCCATTAAATCAAAAAAACAAGAGGCAATTTAGCACAAAGACCCATGCTCCCTCAACAGCGATGGTAGCAAGGTAATGATGCTCATTGGCATTGCTGTTATTGAATCCTGTTAAAAAAGACAGAAATTGAGATTGGTCTCGTGATTGTCACTTCAACACCCTTTTGTTACCCATTGTCGTTGCAGAATTTGCCACCATAGGCCACTGCCCAACCTTTATTGAAGTTAACATTTAGGCTTGGTTGCCTCCGTTCACTGGCAACTGCACTTATAATAGATTTGGCAATAAAATAAATGGCGGACACACAAAGGACATTGGCCATGACAACATCATGCCCACATAGGACGCCCACCAAAGTTTCATGGTTTGCA
The DNA here is from genome assembly GCA_036346415.1 of Raddia guianensis. Classification (NCBI taxonomy): domain Eukaryota; kingdom Viridiplantae; phylum Streptophyta; class Magnoliopsida; order Poales; family Poaceae; genus Raddia; species Raddia guianensis. The sequence goes on from CM070544.1 coordinate 33,383,619, forward strand.
TATGCAAAGATGCAATAAACCATTATGGATGAAACACGTCTACAGGAAGAACCAATCAAGCGTACTCCCAACTTTTGAAGGTTTCTACCGACGGTTGACTGACTATTCTCCTTCTCTCGGTGCTGGGAAGTACACCGAAGTCGCCAGGATCAGTTCGAACTAACTTTTCTTTATATGATTGTATCATGCAAACACAAATATTATAAGTTTTAACAATGACATATAGGTAAAGATTATGACGTAGGTGGTGCCAGTAGGGAACAGCCTGGCAGGCGGCTTTGGGTGAGGTGTTGCCACCAGAGCTGATTGGGTCAACACACCATGAGAAGGGACACTCGGAGGAGCTGTCCGAGCAAGGAGCACTAGGAGGGGCGTCGTGCAAGGGATTGGTCATAGCATTGCTCAGTGGAAGCTATGCTTGAATCATTCCAACAAGATAGACACATGTCAAAGACGGAGACTTTGGGGTAAGACTTCCTCGTGAAGCCACGGGCCTGACGAGACCCTTTTGACATATGGAATGACCCGCCATCTTTGGAAAGCCTGCAATGCGTGCACAACAATGACAAAGTGGCGATGGGGCAGTGACCGGTGCAACGAAGCAGTGATAAGGGTGGGCCTGGGTTGGCAGACAGAACAAATATCAACCTCCCGCAGTGGCACGTCTCGGTCAAGCCCCCGTGCAATCCGCCGCCTCATTAAATGAGCGAGGCCCGCAAGCACCAGCAACATGGCGGACTTGAATACGATCCAAGGGGCTATAAAAAGCAACGCTCGGATTCGAAGATAGCTAAGTTGGGAGTCGTTTGCAACCAATAGCATTGGCTCTAGAGGTAGGAAATAGCACACATCGGAAGTCTCAGATCTCATCTCCACGATGGCGCTCATTCCCTTGTACACCTCTCTGATTCCTTTAGGCAAGAAGCCACTGGAGTAGGGTTGTTACCTCCCCAGAAGGGCCCGAACCAGTCTAAAGTCCCCGGAGTCTCATCACCAATCCCTTTTTGTGTTTGTCACTAGCCGCGCCTCCCTCCCGTCGGCGCGCAGCAGGTCCGAACCTGTAGGGTCCAAGTGGTCCGCTCACCCCTCATCTTTACAAATCTCTACGGTCTGACCCTTAGGACCACGAGGTCCCTAGAGTCGACGGGCGAATGTAGATAAAAATAATAGGAGGGGAAATATTTTTTTGCTTATTGAAGCCCCTCCTTTCATTCTATTTTACACTAAAAATTATATGTGGGGTGTAAGGTAGGGCTCCACTTCCACCGCTAGATCCACCCCTAAGAGTCGACATCAAGCAGGTGAATGGCAAATATTATAGAGGTCAGCGATGGCAAATACCAGAGAATTGGAGCAGTGGCATATAGATGAAGACTCCCGACCTGTTTTGTTCTGGCCCTTTTGTAATCCATCTACTAACACAAAGACACATAAAGCAATCTCCCGAGTTGTCCATGAAGATCCAACACGGCAGGCATGGCATCCATGGGAATGGATAAAGCTGGAGTATATAGGCTCCCATTCATGCTTGGAACTGTTCACGTTCTGTAAAGGATGCACACGCCCCGAGCATGATGGCTCCTGGTCTTGAGTTGCAGATTGCAGGAGCAGAAGACGCCTTTGCATATGGCCACTTGATCCCCTCACCTCACCAGGTTTTCTTTCAGGTTTTATATGGGAGCTAAGCTACGTGTACCGCTTTTGCCTTTGGTTTTTGTTTGGTCTCCTCTTTTTCGTATCGTTTTCAGACCAGGGCTGACGATAAAAGCATGATAAATTTATACTAAGTTAGGTTTGTCATGCTCTAAACTGTTTTTATCGATCTATGCTTTGACGTGCAGATCATAACGAAATCAACACCTTAATTAACATGGCTAGCTAGCAATTAATGACTGACTGACACCTGTCACTTGGACATGTCCCTTATATAATGTATCGTCAGAAAATTTTTATAGGCCAGTTAAAGATTATTGTGGACAATGGATTTCGGGAAAACAATTTGAACGAGATTTTAGTGGTGTTATCAATGGGATTTAGGTCAAGTTATTTTGAGCTGATCTGAACGGCTGAACAACTGAACGACTGAAATGACTGAACTTTGAGAGCTTTTTGAGATAGTCTAAAGATTCGGATCCATTTCGTTTGACTTGCTTTTTAAAGTGTTAGGACTCACCTTCAAAACAACGAAAAAACGGATTCAAAGAACACAAATTATATGTCTTTTCAAAACATAGATAAGTCGTTAAGCCATTAAGCTGAAAAGAACATGGCCTTAATAAAACAAATGTTCAATGAATCTATGTTTTAACACAACGAAGATAAAAATGTCAAAGTTAATTGCCACACACATATGAAGTTACTCCACATTTTCGATTATGTCAAAAATCCTTCAAACCAAATATTTAGCCCATATTTTTATCACTAGCGATACAAAAAGGTGAAGTACAAAAATATAATTTTTAATGTAAACTTATCAGCACACAAGTTGTAATGTTGAAAAACCTGTTTTTGACCATGATGCACTTATTATAAACTTCGTGTACCTAACTATGCGTATTTGCATAATTACTGGGCAATAAATATAATTTGAACAGTGCACAATCACCAGAATTTTGGACCGTCATCAATATCGTATTCTGTAGTCTCATCCACACACACTACTAGGGGTGAAAACGGAGCGGATAATATCCGAACCGTATCCGTATCCGATATCCGTATTTTGAAAAATGGCATGAAATTCTAGTATCCGATGGATATGGATACGGATACGGATAATTATCCGAATAGACCTAAGCGGATACGGAGCGGATATGGTATTGGTGATATCCGACGGAAACGGAGCGAATACGGATATCCGGATAAAATTGCAATTCGGATATCCGGATAAATTGCAATCCGGATATTTAATCGGATAATGGCCTAAAACTAGGTTGAGACCCAACAGCTTGTCAACCAATACCAGGCCCATGACTAAGCAAGCCTAACACCTCACGTCCCACCTCACCAGGCCGTCGGCCGTCAGGCATCAGCTACTTGCCAAGTTTCCATATGTGATCAATGTGTCATCAGTCGTCATGTATGGTCAATGTGTAAACTATGTATGCACTTTTATTATCCTAAGTTGTTATGTTATAGGCAATATTGCTATGCTAATCCAAAGTTTATTACGGTATACATACTATCCGAAAAATATTCGTTTTATTTTCGGTTATTATCCGATTCCGGGTACTATCTGTTTTATTGATATCCGTTTCCGATTCAATATCCGATCCGTTTTACTACTATCTGTATCCGTATCCGTATCCGATTAAAGAAAGCGGATACGGATATGGTAAAGCCATTATCGGTCCGTATCCGCTCCGTTTTCATTCCTACACACTACAACACATTCCACTTGTTGTGGCACCTATAAGTGCCCTGGGAGCATCATAAATACCCTTAAAACATTTTCTATGGCATTTATATGGCGTTAAGAAAAAATCACCAAGACCCTTAAAAATCATAAAATTGAAACGCATTATTATGGATGAGTAATTGCCCTAGAAATTTTTTTTAAAAAAGGAAGAAGTCCACATTGCCTCCCTCAACTATTGAAAATGTTTACTTTTCCTCCCTCTGTGTTAAATAGGTAAGATCTGACCATCCAATCTTGCATCGAACGGCCACAAATGAGTTGAGGGAGGAAAAATGAACTTCTGCAATAGTTAAGGGAGGTAAATTGGACTTCTTTCAAAAAAAAAAATAATTCATTACTGCAAAGCCCAAATGGGACTATCACGCTTGGCCCATCAATGCTCGGGTGGACAAGCTGTGCGGCCTAGTTAAGTCCCCGGCTCGGCCTTATGCGGCACAGTGGGTGCGAATGTGCGTTGCGGCCGAGGTAACCGGCCCAAAAAGAAACTTCACGGCCCAAGAAAAGTCAAGAGCAAGGGCAAAACGCAATGGATCAAAATCAAGCAGTCGCGTCAATACTACAAATGAACAAAACCATGAGCCGAAAACCCTAGCCCATCAGTACCTTCAAAAATTTCATGAAATGATCGATAGATAGAGGCGAAGGCGGAGCGGCGAAAAACATCCCAGCAGTCAATATGTATTGCTGCAGTAGATATAGCGGGATTGTTGGAGGATAAAAAATCTTTTAGCGTATATTGTCAAGAAATTTTAAAGAGTTGGGTAGAGGGGACGTCAATAGTATATTAGAGGGGAGATATGCAGAGGCTGTTAGGCATGCTCTAATTCTTTGTGGCGCGGTGGAACAGAGCGAACACAACAGTGCTAGCTCTGACAACTTTGATTCGTGTCAGCTCTGACAACTTTGATTCGTGTCAGAGACACCATGGAGGGAGAGTTTTTATGGGACCATCTGAACCATCGACAATAGGCTTGCAAAAACTGAAACACAGATTTTATAGTGGTAAAAACTAGAAATTCCCTGGGGAGGACTCGTCGGCAGCGACTTAACTAAAATGTGTGCTAGAAACACCACCCATTTGGTTTGTATTTGACTTGTCGGGTTTTATATTTGATAAATTTCATCTGATTGATCCTCTTTCGTCGTTCTTCTCCTAAATCCTACTTCATCTCGATTAGGGATGGCAATTTTACCCATGGGTTCGGATATACACGAGAACCGACCCGATGGGTTTGGGTATGGGCATGGGTTTGTACCCATGAAATATTTCAGGTTCATGTTTAGGCATAGTTTTAGGTTTCGGGTTCGGGTTTATTTTTACACCTAGGGATACCCATGGGTAATGAAAAAAATAATAAAAATTAAATACAATATAAAATGTAATCACGTATTATCAATAAATATGTATTGATGAAAGGTTAAAGTATAAATATAAGTATATATGTTTAAAGTTGATGAAAGGTTATAGTTGAAATTGATTAATGTCATATATATTGTATTTAATATTGAGATATAGGCTTATTATATATTTTGGGTTCGGGTATCCATTTGTGTTCGGCTACCCATCGGGCTCCGGTATGGGCATGGGTTTATACCCATAAAAAATTTTGGGTTCAGGTTTGGGTATAGTTTTCGTGTTTCGGGTTTGGGTATAAAAAGATGTATCCGGAGGTACCCAACCCTATTGCCATCCCTAATCTCAGTTCTAATTGCATGAACTTGAGGCTAATTCGAGCCAAAGCTTAGTTTGAGGCTGCGCGGGTTCGAGAGGAGGCGCCGATTTGGCTTTGCCACACCTCAAGTAAAGCAGCCAATTATAGTGACCCCATGACAGCAACAGCCTCTCCTAAAGCAGCAACGTTCATATGAACCAACGGCGCCTCATAAAGGTATCAAGGATACACCTGTTTGGTGATTCTTCGATGCTAGAAGATGTACAACCAGCCAGGTGGCAGCAAGTTCAGCCACCATAAATGCATGGTCGGCCGTCCTAGCTAGGCTGGATTTTTGTCACGAATTTGCAGGTATAGTTTTTTCGGATATATTTCTTTTCAGGAAATGGGCATGACCTCTTCACACAAAACACAGCGGATTTAATTAATTCCTGAAATGTGCAAGTGCAACGGTTCAAGGAAATGTTTTTATATTTTCCGGAGAAACAAAGACTCCAACAACATTGGATATTACTGCTCTCCATGACTCCATGCATGCATGCTTGTGTGAAGATTCGTTCCGTTCCATGGGGCAAATCTTTATTTCTTCTCGTAAAGACTCATCTGATCTTGCTTGTTCGTAATTAGACTGAACATTGAGAGCTTTCTTTAGCGGTTTGGAGAGTGTAACACATTTTGTTTGACTTGCATTTTTTAAACCGTAGACGTGCAAATAAATATATAGGAATAAACGAAGACAGAGGATAGGGCCTGTACACAACGATGATATTGACCATATAAAAGACTAGCACTCTAGCTAGCCCTTCTATAACGCAATTAATCATCCTTTTTTTTTTTCTAAAAGGAGAAGTCATGGTGTGTACCACTGTCCACTGCCAATATATAGTCTGCATGATAAGGCTTGATTCAACCATATATATACGTAGTTGCTACTCGAGGCTCCAAATTTGTGGTCGAAGGATCACCGGCCGGTTCATCTCTTGGAAAGCATGGTAGAAATGATATATATTTTTTAACCATTTATCTTAACTGCAGCGTACTAATTTATTTTGTGGTATATGCGTCTCTTAAAACATGACCCAAGTTCTAAAATCCACTGGCTTGATCAAATATAGGCGACACCTAAATGTTTCTAGCTCTATAAGCATTTGTATGCCTTGTCTATCGGGCAACTACAAATAGCTCCTTTACGATAATAAATTACGTCATCTGAAGGGGGGGCACTCCTATAAAGTCCAATCCTATAAAGTCCAAGGTGTCTACAAGCTTAATTTAATGATGATTTTTTTTTAGTAAAGGGCATGAGAACCGCTGTCTAATTAAAATGTAGAAGAAAGTTCAAAAAGGGACCCATGAGGGCAAAAGGTAGAGCATAATTTACAAGTTTAGCTCCTGCTGCCACCCACAGGCGAATGTTATCAAGGAGTAATCTAAGGACGACAGCTAAAGGGCACTCCAAACCGCGAAAAATCCTAAAGTTACGGTTGAGCCAAATGTGTCGGAGGGTAGCCATGATGATGGAGCGGACACATTTGTGCACAAGCGCGTCTTGGGTAATCCCACACCACCAATGCAGGAGACTATTCATGCTAGCCCATCAAATGGGAATAAGCGCAAGCATGCTAAATTCTTTGGCGACCCCTTGCTAGATGCGAGAACTCAAATCACAATCAAGGAAGAGGTGGGTCGGGGTTTCCAGGTTTCTGCCGCAAATAGTGCAGGAATAGAACTTAGGCAATTGTCCTTGTAGCAATGCATCAACACCAAGGACACAGTAAGAGCCAGACAAAAAAAATCTACATTCAGAGACGGTTTCCAAATGAAGTTACTCAAGGGAAAGAGCAATCTTCCTTGGAATTGGTGGTGATAAGCCGATTTGGTCGATAAAACTTCAAACCGTCGAAGTTCCAAGTTGTCCAGTCCGGAGTGTTTGGGGTCAAGTTCCAATGGGAGATCAAATGAATTCTAGAAGCATGGATGAGGTAAAATGAGGTTTGGGGTCTGCAACCTAGTTGTTGGTGAGCAAAGCATTGGCAGTTGATATATTTTTCCTTATTGAGATTAAGATGCAAGGGGTGGAAAAAGCCAAACCAGGTTCTAAAGCTAGCTATTTTGCTAATCCAGAGCCAACAATGTCGGAGCGCACACATAAAGCAATTCAAGTTAAGGACACCCAATACTCCTTGTGAGCAAACCAGATTACATCTTAACCTGTAGTGACCATTGGACGCCAAACCGGTCCCTCTCCAAAGCCAAGCTCTCCTTAACTTATCAATCTGCTTTATGCATGACAAAGGCAGGTGTGATGACAGCCGAAAGGGTGTAATTGGGGTATGACTGATGGAATGGCTTTAAGCAAAGTGAGATGGTCGTCTCTAGACATCATGGGCCCTTTCCAAGCGGATAGCCTTGCTGAGATGTTGTCAATGATGGGTTAAAAGTGTGCATGCCGTAGCTTCTTGATAGACAGAGGAAGACCAAGATACTGAACACGGAAATTAGCACGCTTTGTCAGGAAGATCAGAAGCACATTGTCCAAGTCAATCCCATCACACCTGATCGAGATGATCTGGCTTTTATTAAAATTTGTGTGGGGGCCGGAGACATTATCGAAGAGAAGGATATGCACAAGGGCATCAATCTCACTTTTAATGGGGGATATGAAAATTGCAGCATCATTGGCGTTGAGTGAGATGCATGGGTTGTGGCTTGCATCTCGGATATGGGAGAGAATGCTGACATTCGTGGAAAGCTCCAACATCTTCTGGAATGGCTCAATTGCGAGATTGAAGAGGAAGGGGAAAGGGAGAGAAGGTCCCCCTATCGAAGGCCTCTGCGATGCTGGATAGAGGCGCTAAGTGACTTGCTAAGGAGCATCGCAGAGGAGGAAGATCGGATTAAAGAGATCCAATCCCTCCACTTAGAGACAAAGCCACGTGCTCATATGTTGTCCGGCAGGTATGGCCATGAATCCAAGTCGTTGGCTTTAGGAAGATCGAGCTTGAGCATCAACATGGGCATGTTGGAGTGGTGTAAAGCTTTGGCCCTATTTTGGACAAAAGAAATTGTCTTGAATGTGCCAAATTTTTTTATGAAGGCGCCCTGACACGGTGATATATCAGGTCATCTATGACGATGGCGAGGCGGTATGATAGCAGTTTGGTGAAGAGCTGTACAATACTTTTTTACCTGTGGATGAGGTTAATAGGCCTGTAGTCCGAAGCCGAGAGGGGATTTTCTTTATTGGGAAGCAAGACCACATGAGCGTTGTTGAGTTCTGGAAGGCCAGGACCATTAACTTCATGCACGTGATGCATAGTCGTAAGAAGGTTAGGCTTGAGAATGCCCCAGCAACATTTGAAGAAGGCCCAAGTGAAACCATCGGACACTTTACACCTTGACATGCCAAGCAACACTTCCTTGAGCTCTTGCAAAGTGAATGGTGACTCCAGCGGTGAGAGGTCCAAAGAGGGGAAATTCAAATGAACATAGTTGAAGAGGGGTTCCCAAGAATATTAGAGAAGTGCTGGAGGAAAATGTTTGCTTTGTCATCATGCTTGACATGAGGGCCATGGTACGTAGTCGACACCCTAGATGAAGTTCTTTTGTTGGGAGTGGCTCTGAGGTGAAAAAACTTTGTGTTAGAGTCGCCGAGCTTTAGCTAGGTGAGTCTGAAGCACTGCCTCCACTTGATCTTTCAATAGCCGCTAGATTAAGGATACAAACCTTGATACTACGACAAAGAGAAAGCTCTGCCAAAGAGAGCTCAAGCAGCTCCATTGCATGGTCTAGGAGGCGAATAACTTTTGTTGCAAGGGTGAGCTGGAACTTGGTATCATTGATTAGCAAGCGACTCCAAGTTCAAATGGCTTTAGCGGACTTAAGGAGCTAGAACTGGAGGCGCCATAGTGGGTTGGCGAGTTGGCTAGGTAGGAGTCCGAGGACTCATTCTAGGCTTGCTCGACCACATTGAGGTAGCCAGGAAGTTTAGTTCGGAAGTTCTCGAAGCGGAAACGCCTGAGCGACTGCCGGATTTATGTTAAAGTTCTTCAAAACACACAAGTATACGAAGAATTTTATGGTATACAAAATAATAATTACATGTCATCTATTCCTCTTGATATAATGCTTAGATTGATTTTAATTTTTTATATGTACTATTAGGGCAGTATTTACAATGATGATTTTTTTTTTAGCAAAGGATGCCCTCAAAAGCTCTAAATATATAGCAAGTGTGGCAGTTATAGTCTGTGAGGCACCTCTCTAGTTTACAAACCATCACATACTTCCAAGGATTTGTGTCATTAATTTATCCTCTGGAACTCTCGTGGTAATCATACCTGTGTAAACCTCTAAAGCACTCAACAGTAAACCTCCCACACACTCATAACCTGAATAATGCCCAAACAAATGTCATCACCCTCTAGCTAACCAACGAACTCGTATCCTCTCCGATTGATCCATCGCCATTGCATCGTGATTCCTCCTAATCATCATAACTAGGTCTGGCCCTACTTAGCATTAATCCAAAACAACGTGCTCATACATATGTTAATTAACAAGAAATTAGTGGGTATCAATCTAGCCAATTGGATGATCACAATACCCACCTATCCACATATGCCGATGGCTACTCATCGATATATATCGGATGGATGCATGAGCATGATGCACCTGGGACCTATCATTTCTTGTGCATTTGTTTGCTAGCTATGGCTTGCTTGCCGCGCGACCTCGCCCAATCTGTCGCCGTCTGCATCTTAATTTTGCATATGTATGAGCATGCATGCATGCTTCCAATTATATATATGCAGAGGCTGATGAGTGCACATTGACATGGAACAAGACAACCATAAGAAGGCCCAGTTGTGCCTTTCATTAACCATCTGTGGCGTGTGTCATCTTCTAACGGCAAGGACGACCACGGAGCTATGGCATGATGACCATTTGGCGTCACAAAGGGAACATTAATATATAGCAAAGTATATATTTGGTGCAAAAGTTTTCTAGGTGCACAAGTGCAAACAACCATTCTTAGCACTTGTATCTCATCTCGGTGGCCCAGTTAAAATATGGGAACATGAGAAACAATTTAGAGAGAATTCCCTGTATGCCACTGAAAAAGTTTAAAATTTCCTATCTGCCACACTAAATTCTCTCTTCCCTTACATGCCACTGATTCAAGTTTTTATTTCCCTCAGTGCCACTGTTGTTAAGTCCGTTAGTTTTGCTGTATAAAAAGTTCATCAATGCCTACAATGCTCTACGGTTTAAAACTTTTAAAAAAACATATCTCCTTCATTTTACTCCAAATTGAGTAATTCAAATATTTAAACTTATGTAAAATCATGCTCTACTTGCTATTCAAATTTTTGCAACATTTTGTATTTTCATCTTTTGTTCCGCTTTTTCATGAGACATGGTAGGTTAGATTAATTTTTAAATAAAATTTACATCCAGAAAGTTTTAATTTTTACTATCAAATCTAGTTATACATAATTTTAGGAATCTGTAGAAAATTTTCTCATGTTTTTATAAATTTTATACTATTTTTATATTTTTTATATTTTTTATATTTTAAAACGTATTAAAAAGGTAGGAGCATAATGGTTATTTTGTAACTCCTTTATATTCTTTACCCCTAAGTGCCACTAAGGGAAAAAACATAAGCTGGTGGCATGTAAGGAAAAAGAGAATTTCCAATGACAGGTAGGGAATTTAAAATTTTCTAGTGGCGGATAGGGAATTTTGTCAACAGTTTAGGAGGTTTTGTGCAAAAGTGCATAAGTGGGAGAGGTGAGTTCTATCTCAATGCATCCGGGCTGTCCAGATTGTATATAAGGGGAGATCGTCGGCCTCTAGCAACTTCCGCCGCCGGCCGCTAGGCCACTAGCTCACTCCTCTAGACTCCGAGAGCACGCCATGCCACAGCCCACAAGCCAACCCACAGACACGGGGCCGCTCGCCGCCGGACCCAAGCGCTGGCCTGTCTTGGGTCTGAGGGGGAAGAATCGCCGCCGCCACAACTAGAAAATGGGGTGGGCCGCACCGCCGCCGCTGTCTCCCTGAGCCCACCCAGGCCGCACCGCCCTGCTCCGGCCTAGGCCGCCACTACAGGAAACAAGGATATTGTGGTCGGCCAAAAATCTTTTGTGGTCGGCCAAAATACCATCGACACTGTTTTTAGCTCAATGTCGGTGGCCAAAAGAGATATCGACAACATTAAAACACAATGTCGTCGGCCAAACAAAGGTCGACAACAAAAGTCACGCCAACTCTCCCGCCTCCATACAAATTCGAAATTTGGAGCCGCTCATCTAAACTATGTCGGCCGCAAAATTTATGCCGTCGACATAAAGGCACCCAGCTCACGGCATCTTAACGGTCCGCAGAAACCACGTCAAGGCGGGCCCACAAGTCAGACGTCTCTTACATGATGGTCCTACCAATGTCGTCTGCAAAAGTTATGCCGCCCACAAAATACGTAAAGAACCACTGTCATACTTCATTGGTGGTCGGGGTTAATTCAGCCGACGACACTGCTTAGCCATTGTGGTCGGCCTGTCCCTCGGCCGACGACAATGCTCAACTTTTGTGGTCGGCCTCGTCTTAGGCCGACGACATTGCTCATGCAATGTGGGCGGCAGAAGTGTAGGCCGCCCACATTACTATATCTTTGTGGTCGTCATACAATATGGCCGACCACACAGACCCCCTGCCCCTTCCCCCGGCTCTAATTTCCGGCCCTCCCGCGCCTCGGTCGACACTGTCCTATTTGTCATCTAATGTTTTAGGGCATCCATGACACATTGTAATTTCTTTCACGGGTCTATATTGGCCTGCGTTGCATTTCCGTAAAAGGATTCGTTGAGTTCGACCTTAAGGTTCGTGGAACGAGCTGACGCTAAAGTCTGGGCCAGTAGTGAGAATGTGCCGAATGTGCAACTCATGACGATATAGCCTCGTGGATAGACTTTTGATGTGTTGGGCATGCCGTAGAACCATACATGGATATAGACATATTTGTTATGTAGTGTCTTATATATCTTTTGGACAAATTTAAACATTCAAAATTTATTGTTGACCTTTTCTCCTCAGATATATTAAAGTGGCAGTGTTGTCAAATGTTATTAGGTGTTATGAATAGCTAATGAGGACCTGAAGAAAAAAACACTAAGCATCAGAAGAAGCGATGGCTAGAACACAGAGAAATGGAGGAATTCAGGAAGAGACAAGAGGCTAATGATGCACTTTTTGGGCAATTCTTGAGCATTGCAGTCCAACTCCTACAAGGCTGAGGTCAGAGCATGTCGACAGCAGGCCTCCTTTTCCGCCCGTGCCCAGCTGGAAGCCTAGATCAGTCGAGGAGCAATTCGTCGAGGACATGTTTGCCGATCCATTCGCAGGTTCGCATCCTTAGACGTGTTTAGACGATGAACTTGTGAGCTAGACGATGCGATCGATGATGAATGTAATGTGAATTTTTGGACAATTTGTAATGATGTCGCACTTTTGTTATTGTTATTGTGGTCTGTGATTATGATTGTGGTTTGCATTTGTCTGTGATTGTGATTGTGCTTGTGATTGACAAATGTGGTCACTATATATTGTGATTGTTATGGGAAATTGGGTATGTAAAACTGTGGGGAATGCAGTTTTTTTACAGGTTAAAATTGAGCTTTTTATAAATTACCAGCAATTTTTATTGCTGACACACTGTCAATGTCGTCAGCCTATGCAAAGACCGACCACAAAAGTATTGAGTATTGTCGTCGGCATATATCCAGGCCGACCATAAAAGTCTAAGTATTGTCATCGGCATATTCACAGGCCGACCATAAAACTTTAAGTAATGTCGTCGGCATCTAGTCTGGCCGACCACAAAAGAGTAGTATTGTGGTCGGACTCCAGTCTGGCCGATCACAAAAGAGCAGCATTGTGGTCGGCCTTCCAGTCTTGCTGACCACAAAAGGGTAGCATTGTGGTCGGCCTCCAGTCTGGCCGACTACAAAAGTCTGCAACGTGGCATCGTCACTTTGTCTGCGGGACCCACATGGCAGAGCGCCGTCACTGTGCCCGTGCTGTCTGGGTATAGTTTTATGGGCGGCTCGAATAATGGCCGACCACAAAGATGTCCCTTGGGAGCTTGGCCCAGGAGCCACTTTTGTCGTCGGTTTTACGTTCGGCCGACCACAAAAGTGACTTTTGTCGATGAACTTTTGTCGTCGGCTGTCCGACAACAGAACGTTTTGTCGATTGTATTTGCACTTTTGTCGTCGGCATATGCCGACCACAAAAGTCTCGTTTCCTGTAGTGCACGCTGTCGCCACCCTGCGCCGGCCGAGGCCGCGCCGTCGCCCGAGCCACCGAATCCGGCCACCTAGCCGCCGGATCTAGCCTCCAACGAGAGAGACAAGAGGAAGGGGAGGAAGGAGGAGAGAAGAAGACAAGATGGAGAGAGGGGCAGCCGCCGCCGGCCAGCGGTGGCGACGCTAGGGTTTGTGGAGGTAGGCTGGGGGTTGGGTTGCTCCCGATCCGCCCTAGGGGGAGCGACGTGAGGGCCCTGTTCCACCGACCTCGATGTACTTCGAGAGGCCCTCCATGGTGTCTCGGCGTCACATTGTTGAGGTTCCCATCACTACCAGAGCGGTCGGATTCGCCGCTCTTGGTCGGATGCAGGAATACCATACAAAGCAGCGTGATTTTGAATCGAAAAACTTTACCTTCATTATTAGGCGGTTTGGTTGCCTTCTAAGTGAGCCTGGCTAGTAATAGCTCAATCAGGTTGGTGGGATGCAAGAAATGTTGTTTGGTTGTTTGTATAAACTGAAACAGTTTAAGAAGAGAAGATGTTTGGTTGGGTGCATTTGGGGTTTTCGGAGTTGCGAGATGCGCTCAACTGCATCCTGTTAGTCTGGCTCTGAGGAAACGCCCAATTTGACCATATCTCCAGAGCCTCGACCGGAGAGGGTAATTGTATCTGGAGAGTCTGACCCAGATGGATGAGAAGGCAACGAAACATCCTACGTTTGCATCTCTGATGCAAAACTTATAAGATGCAGCCAACCAAACAGCCTATATAAGTTCGGGTTTGTTAGAACCCAGGTGGCTAGGCTCGCCTGCGCGCTCGCCGACGAGTGGACCTAACAAGCGCACGTGCGTGGGCAGTCGCCTAGATTCCGGGCACTCCCATATAAGTTTATTTTATAAATTTCAAGAACCGGAATATATCTTACTGCACTAAGTGGCGAGCAAGGTCTGCCACCTTGGCCCAAGGCCCAGTCCTACCGCTAATAAGAGAGGAATTGACCACAGTCGCAAATTATGGCTTCTAACATGGGCCAGTCAAGAGCCAGCCAGCCTGGGCCCAGGCTCCTCACATGGGCCGGCTCCGCCACTAACCAGACCCGTAAAAAACTCCTAGGACAAATTAACTTGTAGACAGAGACACATGTACGTGTCCCAAGGGGCAGGGATGTGGATGCCGTTGCCTTACGTGGAGGCCTGGATGCTGCCAACGTGGCAGGGATGCTGTGTACGGAGTAGCAGCCAATGGGAGAGAGCCCCCGTCCTAGGGGCAGATGCAGGGCCACTAGTAATACGTGGCGCTTATCCACGCCACACTGGACACGCCTAATTTAACTGCGACCAGGAAAAAAATTAAATGCAAGTTCATAAGATGATCTTAAATGTTACAATTAGCTGTCCCATCGTTTTTACTCCAAAAATTTCAGCAAAAGAAAATGTGGTAAGAAATTCCCAAGTCTGCAGGCAATTATGTGGGCAATGGTTCACACAAATTAAGAAGAGTAAATTTCGAAATTTTTGATTAGGCGAGGCGTCGGACGTTCGGACGGGCGCGCCAGCGCCGGACCAGTGCGGTCCGTCCGATCACCGGCACCGCGTGCATCCAACGCGCCCGCACAGCCCGTGCAAGCACGGAGTTGTTAGTCGTGCAATTGATCAGATTTTCAATTAAACTTCTGATTTTTATATAAAATTCAAACAGTGTCCAAAATACGTGGAATAAATTTCATAATTCTTCTAAAATCGAGAGCAAACCATTTTAAATACTTTTTAATTTTAAAATTTTTCACTTTTCATTTTTTGATGTGAACCTAGGAGAAGGCACTTATGAAACATACACCTATACTAGCGAAACTTGGTCGTGTGCGGATAAAACTTGACCGTGTGCTGATGAAATCTGATGAAACTTGGATGAAACTTCGATGTAACCTGATGAAACTTGGATGAAACCTGTTGAAACTTGAATTAACCTGATGAAACTTATAGAAACTTGTATGAGACCTATTGAAACTTGATAAAACTTGCTTTAAACCTGATGAAACTTGACAGTTGGTAAGTTTAACGAACATGAAATCCAAGTTTAGTAGACGAAGCTCAAGTTTCATCAGGTAAGTTTGAAGATTTATATGGCAACATATATCTTGTTTTGTTCGTAAAAATATTAGTGTTCGTCTACACGGTCTACACGGCCGTGTACACGGTACACGATGGGTTACTGTGCCGTTTAGCACATAAACGGTGTATTACACGCTACACGGAATTACACGATCAAATACGGTCAAACACGGCCTAGTCGGCCTACATGACACAGCAAAAAAACGGCGTACATGGCGTTTTTCAGCGTGTAGCGTGGCGTCTAGGCTATAGAACAACAATGGCGTGAAATGAAAACTGCTATCTGCTATGTGCTATGTTAAATTGTTAATCAATCTGGTACTTGTTATGCTTGTTAGTGCTTGGATTCTTAGAAGCATGTAGACTATCTACTACTTGTTACTTGTTAGTTGTTAGTGCTATATTGCTGTGACATGTGAGATGTGACATACAGCTTGAGGATACATTTGTTGCATACTTGCACTACTTTGAATCATTTTTTTATATGTGAACTACAAATCTACAATGCACGTGTAATCTTGAAAATATATTATTCATCTATGCCACTTGTCAGTATAGTTTTCTAGGCATATACATGTTTTTTTATTTGTATTTTAATTAAAAAGTACAAAAACGTGTAATCCGTGTAATCCCGTGTACCGTGTACCATGTAGCGTTTAGGCTAACACTGAAAAATATGAGGAATACGTTGGTGCAAACGATTTGTGGATTAGAGCACCAAAAGAAAAAGGTCACCAAAAGAAAAAATGTTGTGGGACCCACCCTGCATGCCGGCACAGTATCGTTCCCTAGCCTTTGCGCGCGCCGTGTGATGGTCCGGACGCGCCGGCCTACCGGCCCCAAGCGTTTTCGTTTTGATTAACTTGACAAGGAGTTAATCGAATAATATATTACTAATTGCAAGCTGCTGCCGGCATATGTTTGTGTCATTGTAATTGCGTTGCGTGTTGATGAAGCGCGGGGTGTTGCTGTAGCAATCTTCACGAGAGTAATGTAGGCCTGTACTACTCGCGATCGATCGATCGATCGATGGATCCATGTTCTGATTGATGGATGGAAATATATACCAATATTGTGTCCTGCCAAATCACGTCATAGAATGATGATTTTCCCCCTTAATTAAGAACGTTCGATCATAACGCAACGATATAAATGTTTCCTATAAGTCATTCTTGAAAAAACTGCGAGTTTTCAGATAAGTTCTGGATCATGGCTCTTGCTTAGTTGCTTGCCATTCGTTCTCGCTCACCTCGGCCGACAAACTGCGAGTGGAGGGCAAGCTGACAAATGACACAAGCAATCTGGTTCGCCTTGGAGCTAGCTTGGATTGGATAATTTAATGTCTGATGGAAATAATTCAATTATTGTTTTCTACATTAAATAAAAGGAGTGATTTGCAAAAAATTATAGTTTCGTGCATTAATTTGTAGTGTTTAAAATCTAATTTAATGAATGATAATTTGTAAGAGCATGAGCAGGAGCCTCCCTGTCCCTGGCCGGCATCAGCAAGGCACCACTGCGCGGGAGATTTTTTTGAAATGGCAAGACTATGCAGGGCGCTGGAGCAGGGGAGCAACTGCATTAGGGCATTGATGCAGGGGACTTTAGCTCCCCTGCTGGGGATGCTCTAAGGAAATTAGGAAATAGGGAAAATTGTTTTCAAATATCAAAGTTTGGCAAGCCAAAGTGTTTATCAAGGTTTATGTAATGCAAAGTGAAAATTTGTGAACATATATATCCTAGTTGTGCTAAGTACACTTTGCTAGAATGTTAAGCTGAAGGTTACCGGGTGCGACCAATTTGAGATGAATCGATCACTCTGTATGTCTTGGACTCCTAAAGAAAATCATGATAGTATTAGGTGATGTATTAATTTAGCACTACAGGAAACGAGACTTTTGTGGTCGGCCTATGCCGACCACAAAAGTCCAAATACCGACGACAAAAGTTTTTGTCGTCGGACAGCCGACGACAAAAGTTCGACGACAATGAGTCGACGACAAAAGTCACTTTTGTGGTCGGCCTAACAAAAAACCGACCACAAAAGTGGCTCCTCGGCAGAGCTCCCAGGGGAGATCTTTGTGGTCGGCCATACCCAAACGGCACGGGCTCAGGTGACGGCGCTCTGCATGTGGGTCCCACGGACAAGGTGACGACGCCACGCTTGCGCACTTTGTGGTCGGCTAAACTAAAGGCCGACCACAATGCTAACTTTTGTGGTCGGCAAGACTATAGGACCGACCACAACGCCGCTTTTTTGTGGTCGGCGTGTCCGAGTCCCACCACAATACTACACTTTGTGGTCGGCCAGTATAATGCCGATTTACATTGCTTAAACTTTTGTGGTCGGCCTTTATATATGCCGACGACAATACTCGAGACTTTTGTGGTCGGCTGTAAATATGCCGACGACAATGCTCGAGACTTTTGTGGTCGGTCTTTAGATATGCCGACGACAATACTCAGGACTTTTGTGGTCGGCCTTTAGATATGCCGACGACAATACTCAGGACTTTTGTGGTCGGCCTTTATATGCCGACGACAATACTCAGGACTTTTGTGGTCGGCCTGCATATATGCCGACGACAATACTCAGGACTTTTGTGGTCGGCCTGCATATATGCCGACGACAATGACAGTGTGCCGGCAATAAAAATTGCTGGTAATTTTTTTAAAAAATCTCAATTTTGACCTGCAAAAAACTGTATTCTCGACAATTTACATTCCCAATTCCCCTTAACAATCACAATATATCGACCGCATTTGTCAATCACAATCACAGACGAATACAAATCACAATCACAATCACAGATCACAATATCAATAACAAAAGTGCATTATCATTACAAATTGTATTGTGGTCGGCCAAATCCTAGGCCGACCACAAAAGTTACTTTTGTGGTCGGCTTCACATCAGGCCGACCACAATACCCCCCAGCCCCCATCGGCCGCCATCGGCCGCACACGGCCTCCGATCTCGCCGTCCCTATGCGCTCGTGAGGTTCTAGGGCATTCCCAACACATCTAAAGTCGATCGACGGGGCTATATCGTCGTGAGTTGCACGGTCGGCGCATTCTACGTACCTGCTTGCCGAGACTTTAGCGTCATCATTCGGTCCACGAACGCTTAGGGTCGAACTCAAAGTTACGGAAATACGACGCAGGCCAATGTAGACACTTGAAAAGAAATTACAATGTGTCGTCGATGCCCTAAAACATCAGATGACGAATATGACAGTGTCGACCGAGGGGCGGGACGGCCGAAAATTAGAGCCGTGGGGGAGGGGGTCTGTGTGGTCGGCCTTAACGAATGCCGACCACAAAGGTTGAGTATTGTGGTCGGCCTGAATTTCGGCCGACCACAAAAGAGAGTATTGTGGTCGGCCAAATCCTAGGCCGACCACAAAAGTTACTTTTGTGGTCGGTGTTTTAAAAGGCCGACGACATTGGTAGGACCTTCTCAGACATCTGCGTTGTGGGCCCGCCTTGACGTGGTTTCGTTAGTCCGTTAAGCAGCCGTGACCTGGGTGTCTCTGTGTCGACGGCATAAACTGTGCCGCCGATAATGTTTAGAGGAGCGGTCCAAATTTTAAATTTTCATAGTGGCGGGAAACTAGCCGGGACTATTGTGGTCGGCCTTTTTTTGGCCGACCACATTGTTGACTTTTGTGGTCAGACTTTCTTTTTGCCGTCGACATAGAGCAAAAAACATTGTCGTCGGTGTTTTGGCCGACCACAAAAGTTTTTTGGCCGACCACAAAAGTTTTGTTTCCTGTAGTGTAGGAAGCCAATATTTTTGAAACGATCAATATTGTCTCCAATATTTTTTTGAAAATCTAAAGAAGGTGCGTTGACCACCAAAAAAGGATAAAAAAGGGTCCTCTGCGAATGGTTCTCTCAGGGCGGCCCACCTAGAACTCCCGAGATAAACATGTTTATCTCTCTCGACCATAGTATCTCTAGAAACCGTCGAGAGAGAGGGTTTCTCTCGAGAGTTGTCAACACTGGCTCTGGAGAAAAAAAACTCGAGAGAAAGCTTAATTACTCTCGATGGCTTCTTTTTTTTTTTGAAAAAGGGGCAGGAGAACTGTCAACCTATTTCATTGATAAGCAGGAGAAAATAAAATAAAAACCCATGCAAACACAGGGTACAACCGCAGCGCTCCGCCGCAACCCTGGCCAAATCCAGACACACCTTCGGTCACCACCGGGAACACCACCGAAGCCCACTAGGCCAACGGTCGAACAGGGAGAGATACAGGAGAGGGAGAAGGGAAAACACCACTAACACTCACACAGCGACGAACGACTCCTAAAAACAACAGACCCAGTGGAAACCCATAGCGCGAGACGGCAACCACAACGCCTCCAACAAGGTAAACAACAGGAAGAACCCGCCACCGTCGCAAGGCCGATAGGGTTTTCACTCAGAGCATAGAAAAGTCTAAAAGTGATGCCTCCAAGAAGGGAACGACACCATAGGTGACGCCAACACCAGCCCAAAAGGGCAGGGCTTTCGCCCAAGACCAGCCCTACTAGCGCATAAGGCAGAGGCCGCCGAAGGCTAAAAGCAACAGAAGAACCGAGCGCTGGCCGAAGACGAAGAACCGAAAAGCGCAGGACGAACGCCGCTCCTCAACGCGGAAGAGACCGCCCACACCACTCGACCCCTCAGAGAAAGGGAGGGTCAAGACGATGGGGACGAGACCAAGTCAAGAGACGGAGAACGGGGATGCCGTTGGGGAAAGGTCGTCAGCCAACGCCGCCGGAGAGGGGCCACCACGCCGAGTGGCCAGCGCACGTGAAGCGAAGGAGACCAGACGGCACGCCACCTAGACGGCCTGAGACGAGCCTCGTCACCAATAGGGGTCGCCGTGTCGCCGGGGACGGGCAATGGTCCACCACGCACCACGGGAGGAGCTGAGGGGCCACCGGACACACGTCCCTGGAGCCACCTGCTCCGACCACTTCGGCAAGCCACCGGAACCGACCCCCCAAGCGACCTCCACCGAGACGGGCTCAGGGGGAGGGGGAAGAAGCAGAAGAAGCCGGTGTCGAGCTACGCCAAGCTACGAGGCCACCGGACACATCCCCTGGAGCACACCCACTCCAACCGCTCCGGCCAACACACCGCCCAAACGGGGCCTCTTGCCCGCGGACTCGGCCTCTCGCAGAGCGGTCCCCCCGGGTGGTCTTCGCCAAGACGGGCCCAGAAGGAGGGGAAGAAGAAGGAAGGAAGAGGGAAAGCCGGCGCCGAGCTGCACCACTGTGCGTGAAGGTGGTGAAGAAGAAGGATGGAAGCGAACGGCGCCCCGACTGAGCACAACCAACCGAAGTGCCATCGGGCGCCACTGCCGAGCAGGGGAGGGGAGGAGGCGCCGCCCCGGCCAGAACTGGCGAAATCAACACCGGGCGCCGCCAGATCTGGAGCAGATGGACGGCCAGGAGGAGGACGGAGAGGAGGAGCCGGATTGGCCTGGAGGAGGGAGGAGGAGCTTGGGAAGGGGGCGCGGCGCCGGGGACGACCACCGCTGGCGACGGCGCTGGCGGCGGCTATCCAAGATTGGTGGCGGTAGACCCATGGCGCAGGCGGTGATGGGGGCGGCGGTCAGCGTTGAGAGGAGACCGGAGACGGCGGCCGACGGGAGCGCGAGCAAGGCGGCGTCATGTCGGTGTCGAAGGAGCCGCCAACATGGAGGACGCCGGATCTGGCGGACGGCGGCGCCAAAGCGTCATGGCAAGCTGCTGCTGCCTCGGCGGCGGGGCGGAAGAAGCGGACGGCGTGCCGCGTGTCCGAGGTGGGGAAGGGGAGCACCGGCACCGCCGGATCTGACTGAGAGGCCGTCGGGCACGCCGCTCGCGCCGGTTAGAGAAGGTGGTCATGCCGCCGCCGCGGCCGGAGAGGAAGGAGGGGGGACACCGGGGCTGGGGTTGGAAGGGAGGAGTAGGAGGAAGTGGAGGAGGAGGGGGGAGGGAAAACGAAGGAAGGCAGGGGGCCGCCGCGGCCGCCGGCGGCGGAGCTAGGGTTTGGGGGGTTGGAGGAGGTTGCGGGGTCGCCCTTGTGTCGCCCAAGGAGAGCGACGAGAGGGCCCAGAGAGAGAGAGAGAGAGACCTCTCGGTGGCTTCTACGCCCTCCGTTTCAAATTGTAGCTCATTGTTGACTTTTTGAGACGTCTTTTGATCATTCGTCCTATTGAAAAAATAGTGCAAACATAAAAAAATATAAGTCATGCTTAAAATATGTTTAATGGTAGAAAAATCACAACAAAATAAATAATATTTACATATATTTTTTGAATAAGACGAATGGTCAAATAAAATATCTAAAAATCAACAGTGAACTACAATTTAAAACGGGAGGGGCAGCATGGGGGATGATATGCATGCATGGGGTCGTCACGTGAGCCCTAGCAGCGATCGATCGATCGATCGAGCTCTCTCTCTCTTCTCTCTACGAGTCCCATCGCGCGCGCGCATGCATGCCTCACTGCTGACCTCATTCTCCGGCCGCTTTTCACCGGCCTGACGGCGACCGGCGAGACGCGCGCCGGCTCACCCGTGTGGCCGTGTCCGCCACCGCGTGTGGCGTAGCCCACGGCAGGAAGGAATTGCAGGCTCAAGTCAACCCTTGCCGCTTCAATGCTTTCGTGCATGCATGCAACTTGCATTATATGTGCATATATATGTACATTCCAACAAGAGTTTTTTTTTTTCTTTCAGAAAGTCATGAACGGTGCGTGAAAAAAATTGTGCATGCATAACGGGACTGTTCAAGCACGAGACGCTTGCACTCTGTTTGCACTTTGTTGGAGATCGCGCTGGCATAGTGCTGTTCTTTGAGAGAGAGGGCTTGTATATATCTATCTATACAGGAGAGAATTTGCAATACGCTATATTAATGACTAGAGGTGAATGCGCGCTAGCGCGCGCAAGGTCTGCTCCGTAATCTAGTATTTTATAGACACTTTGTCACTGATTTATCTTTGACCGTTGCCCCCATTAGGTTTTTGTGAAGTGCACATGGAGAGGATCAAAATGAATAAAACTGTTTTTTATTGGCGCATTTATGTTTATATTTTTAAGAATTATCTCTAGCGGCACGATAAAATGAATAAATGGAACGTCTAGAATATTCAAAAAATTAGAAAGCCACATATTTTCACACCATTTGCATGAAACCAACATGAAGACAGGAGTCTATTTTTAACATGCTTTGTTAAATTTCCCACACTCATGATTCATAATTCAAAACCCGGTGGAAATTATTTTTTCATGGAATTTTCCAACGATTTCATTTTTAATAAGCATGTTGCTAATATTGAACTAAAAATTTTAGTAAAAAACAATCCGAGTACGTATGGAAATGATTTTTGAGGTGAAAATGTTATTAGCTTTCTATCTGAGAAGGTACAAAAATGATTTTTTAAGTGGAAATGGTCTTTCTATTTTTCTATTGTTCACAGTGATGGTTCCAACTTTAAAATTGAATGAAATCATTAAAACATGGAAATACGTTTTGATAATTATATTGAAAGACCTTTTTTTGTATCTTTTTACATAATTATATTTGTTGAATAATTACTGCAATGATACTATTTTTTTTATTTATCATTCCAACGTTTTGATGTTTAAAATTCTATGAAGTCTTTTTGCGGGAAAAAAACCTTCGATATTTATTATTAAATCTTGGAAATATGTAAATCATTTAATAGGATTTTTAGATGTTTTCAATTTTACAATAAGTGCCCTTGATAATTTTGAACTCCAAATTTCGGAAGACCTCTGAATGATCTGAGTATTTACCCAGAGGATTTTGGAATTGAATTGTTCTCTATTTTTTCGGCCCGATGTGTATTGAAGCTCAAGATTCGATGGAACTACTAAAATTTTAAAATACCTAAATCATTTAATTTCAGTTGTGCGCAAATTTGTAATTATTTTGTTTTTTTGTCATAAGTATGCAAATAATCTTTGAATTATTTTTGGCTTTTTGTCCTGATTTTTTGGCGTCCAAAATTTTAGGAAGTGAAAAACATTGAAGAAACAAAATCTTTTAATAATATTTTCTTACAATTTTGAATGATTTTAGTTTATAATTATTATACCCAAATCCTTTAAAACCAAAATTTCTAAACTCCTTCACATGATGTCTATGAATCCAGAATTTGTTGTAAGTTTCAAATTATTTTCTTTTTCAATAAGCATACGGCAAAATGCTTAAATCAAAATATGAAGGAATGTTGTAACGATTTATTTCTAATGAGTATCTAATCGGGCTTTTTCCAGATTTGTCTTAAATTCTTTTTGTATTCTCTGAAATTTTTATGATCTGCCTAGCTGTAAATAAACAAACAAAAAGAAAAGACACAGAGGAAAAAATGGGGAGGGGCGCTTGTTTAACCGGCTGCTCAGGACGGGAGAGAGAGCAACAGGCGGACGTGGCCCTGCCGCTGAGCAGCAACGACGTGGACATGCTCGGGAGATAGGACTGATACGGCGTATGTAGTATAAGGATATATACAGGAGTGCCTTCTCATTCGTATCGGCCTAACTAGTAGCTCTAATTGATTTTTGGTCTATCTAACAAGTATCGGGTAGTATTTGCACTACAACGATAACATATTTATGAGAAAACCCATTATATAAATCTTCGTGCCTATTATTCTTTGCATAATATGGTAAATAATTACTTTCTTCGAACATGATGTTTTGGACATAGATTTGGTTTTCAAAATACAGCTTTAATCGATAATTACTATTACAATTTGGCGAGCGCCAGCGTCCGGACATCCGTCCGGACGCCCGCGCGCCGGACCACACGCGTCCATTGGATCGCCGGCGCCGCGTGGATCCAACGAATCCCCGTGCTCCTGCGTATAGGATGAAAACGCGTACGTAGTTGTTAGTCGTCCTTTGATTAAATTCCCAAATAAACTTCTGATTTTTGTATAAAATTCAAACAGTGTTCAAAATGCGTGGAATAAATTTCATAATTCTTCTAAAATCAAGAGCAGCCCATTTTAAATATTAGCGAAACTTGGCCGTGTGCTGATGAAACTTGGCCGTGTGCTGATGAAACTTCGATGTAACCTGATGAAACTTGGATGAAACCTGTTGAAACTTGAAGTGACTTGATGAAACTTGAAGAAACTTGTATGAAACCTGTTGAAACTTGATGAAACTTTCTTTAAACCTGATGAAACTTGACAGTTTGGCAAGTTTAACAAATATGAAATCCAAGTTTCAGTAGGCCAAACCCAAGTTTCACCAGGTAAGTTTGAAGAGTTATATGGCAACATATATCTTGTTTTGTTCGTAAAAATACGAGCAACACGTTAGTACAAACGGTTTGTGGATTGGAGCACCCAGTTAAAAATTATGGCCGTCGAAAGAAAAAAAAACTGTGGGCCCCACCCTGCATGCAGCACAGTGCCTTAATTATCCCAGGGAGCGTCCGGCCGCGCCGGCCACCCGGACAGAAGTGTTTTCGTTACAATTTATATACACATTCACTAAAACTATGTGGTTGTAAATACATATGCTTTTTGAGAATATATATGTATTGTTTCTATATGCATGAGCAATTTATTATTGCTAGCGATAAGCAAGTCATAGCTTTCTCTTTTTTCCTAAGGAAAAAAAAAATCAGTTCGCTATCACATTACCCATGCATAAAGAGCAAGCTTACATAATATTGAAATTGAAACAAGCCTTGTGTTATAGCTTATCAACTGGACTAAGAGTTTATCTTTCATGTGACGCGGAGGCACTAAAAGGCAACTCCTTTTTTCGTTGCGTTACACGCCTACACGCCATTAATTAAAGGAGGCAACCTCATCTGTGTAATTCCCATCCGCACGTGACCACAAGTTCATGAGAGATTTGCATATATGCCTCAAAGTTGAGAGGCCATGGCATATATGCCCCATAGTTGGTTGCCTTTGCAGAAATGCCCCAAAGTTGAGAGGCCATCTAGCAATTATGCCACATTTTGAAATTTTGAGCAAATTTCACTGGTTTGGCTAGGTAAAATGACCATTGTGCCCTCCCTTCTTGTTCTACATGGGTCGTATATGTTATGTACTGTCCACATTTGAGCTATCTGTGAAAATGGTTCAAGGAGAATAGAATAAAAGAACATCTATCAGATTTTTTAATGAAAATTCTGAAGGTTTTCTATGCCTTTTGACATAATTAATGGTGAGTACAACCTGATTCCTGCCTCCCAATCTGAAAGAAAAACTAGATTGCTGAAATCTGGACATCGCCATATATATATCATATATAAGACAGTATAAATCCTAGCCAAACCAGTGAAATTTGCTCAAAATTTCAAAATATGGCATAATTGCTAGATGGCCTCTCAACTTTGGGGCATTTCTGCAAGGGCAACCAACTATGGGGCATATATGCCATGGCCTCTCAACTTTGGGGCATATATGCAAATCTCTCCAAGTTCATATGCCATAGCCACCACGCACGTATAACTCTGCCAAATGGCAAAACACGGTTCGGTTTCTAGAAGACATTGTGAGCAAGTGCTTTTTTTTTCTTAGAAGTTTTCTTTTCTCTGAACTTCATATCAGTAGTGTTACAGGGTACCATGCCTGAAATGCCCTCCAACAAATGCCAAGAACATAACTCCTCTAGTAACCAGTTGAAATAGCAAGGAGCTGAGCTGAGCTGAGCTGAGCTAGCTAACTCTCTTAAGACTCTTAAGTGCTCCCTCTCTCTCTTATCAACCCCTGCTCCAGACTGAACCAACCACACAGGCACATCTTTCCTCTCTTGCTTGCCTCATCTGCCTTGCTTCATTGGTTCTTGCTCTTCTTCTTCTTCCTGCTGCTGGTGTTCTTTGTGTCCAATTGGTGAGAAGAGTTGGAAGAGAGACAAAGCGGAAGGGCGGAGGATGAGCTGACTGATGGACCAGAGAAGAGTGGGAGCTGAGGAGGTGCTACTGCTGAGAGCCTGAGTGGCATCTGATCACTGAGCTAATAGTATGGTTACTTCTCTCTGTTTCGATTCATGTCTTTGCATTCCTTTTGGTTATAGAATTTGCTCAAGATTAATTGGAGTGTCTTGATTCGCCGGATTTTTTTTTTCTACTAGCTACTTCTTCCGGATATGCTTTCTATGTCGATGATTTTAGTTTTGAGCACATACCGGCATGCACTTCCTATGATTTGTTTGTTATTTTTGTAGTTTCTCTTTTACTTTCGGATGGATTTAGGCCATTTGAACATAACTGACAGTAATGTTTTCCTTTAATGGGGTTCCTTGTATCTTTGGAAGTTTCCATTCCAATCGTTTCATGCATTAGAAACTGCTTACAAAATTGCTGATGCTTGTTGGGCCCACATTCCAGTTGCTCTGAGCCTAGGCAAGCATATGTTGCATGTTGGCATGTCTAGTGTTTGCGGGCCATAACTAAGTTGATTATCCTGATAATCCTACTTTAGTGGACGGTAAAAATGAAAGATTATGAATATCACTGGAAAAACTTCCATAGGTGATGGAAGATGTTTTAGACATGTCTGATTGATTGACACCAACTACTGATCTTACCATCAACAGATCTCACGGCTTTGGGGGACAGGGTATCACTCATGAAAACATATATCCCCATGAAAAAGATGTTTTTGTCACGCACATATATGCTTCCAAAAATCTATCAGATTATTTTCGGTCTAGTTACAACCGATGAATGATCAAAGATTTTTTTGCCCCCTTTCAAATGGATGGCCGGAGCTTCCTCCATTCAATAAAGAGAAATAAAGTTTAAGATACGAAGGACTCAACAAGACCACAAGGTACCAAATACCTAAGAAAACAAAATTGGCATTTACAAATTAGCATCCTCTCTCATCTCTCATGTTACCTCTCTCTCGCCGGCTCTCTCTCTGCTCCCGGCCACCACTGCCACCAAGAGTGCTCTACACAAGGGCGTGCAACGGCTATGTAGGGCAGAGACCGGGTATCTTGATGTCAAAGCAAGAGATGTGTGTGGCATGATGGTATAATTGGAGGTGAGAACCAAGAAGGAATGGTGTGTGAGCAATGAGACGGTGCTGCAGATGGTTAATTAGGTGGCAATGCAACATTGGAGCATGGAGTGTTGTGGGTTAGGCCGAGCAGTGTGTCATAGTGGCACAACTTAGGGGAGGTGTGGTGGCTGGCGGTGCCTGAATGGGAAAGTGGAGACTGGAGAGAGAGATGTAGAAGGGAGTTATGTACTTTATTTGTTACTAAGCTAAACTTCGAGAGCTTAATAAAGCACATTGGAGAGTCCAACCCGCTTTGCTTGACTTGTTTTAAGAGCTTTGGGGAACATGCTCAATATAAAAAAAAAAAAGAATAAGCTCACATGTCGAGTTGGGTTTATAGATGGCCAAACGGGCGGCCCGGCACGAGCCCAATTAGGCATGTGCCTGTTTAGCCAAGAAACGGGCCGTGCCGTGCCGGCCATGTCGGCCCATTTAACAAATGGCGAGCCCAATTAGGCATGTGCTTGTTTAGCCAAGAAACGGGCCGTGCCGTGCCGGCCATGTCGGCCCATTTAACAAATGGATAAGAAAATATGCTCAAAATAGGTAAAAATGAGAAGACCAGGCTTTAAACCTAAGATCTAAGGCTTGTTTCCACCTCTGTAGCCAGTAGGACGTTTGTTCCTTTGTATATATTCCATTATAGTTTGTTCTAATATACATACTATTAAATGAAAATAAAACAAAAACTAATCGTGCCGTGCTCGGCCTAGCCGTCGGCCCAAGCAATGTCCGACCGATTGGGCCTTGCCGGCCCGGGCCCTATTTATACCGTGTCATGCCGTGCTTCGGGCCGGACCAAAATGTTGTGCCTCGTGCCGGCCCATTTGGCCATCTATAGTTGGGTTGAACATCTCTCGAAATTTCTTCTAGTTTCAAATATTTTGTCAGTTTTTACACAAGAAACAAACAACATGCTGTGTCTATAAAAAGAAAAAAGGGATCATCTACAGTTTTATATTGTGGATGGAAAAGGAAACATTGATTCCCATAGCCTTGTCTCATGCATACCAATTCAATATTCAATTGATATGACATGCCACAGTAAATTATTAACCAAATGACAGAAAAATACTCAATTTCATATTTTAAACCATTGTCATACCACCAGTAGTGGTAGACAGGATGTCAAATTCTGAGCTGTGTTCAATCGTTCATGCAAAATAATTTGGAGGACTAATGAAACCAGAACTCAAGAAACTATACCTAGCAAGGTCAAATAAAACCGATATATAACTATCCATTACATTGGGGTAAAATAAATTAGGTCAATTCTTTTTTTTTAAAAAAAAAAGCTGTATCAAATTCTGTCAGCAATAACTCGCTCTTTACAGGTTGGTCATATCGTGCCGTTTCAAGGTAACATTTGTTATCCATCCCAGCCTAATGGGTTAGCACATTTCGCCATGAGAGACACTGATGGGCTGATGGCACACTAGAACAGTATGTGACAGCGCATATTCCCACTGAAAATGGCCTTGACCATATCTTTTTCTTGGCCAGAAGAGTGTGCATTTCATCATCTGATCGCATTACATTTTGGCAAGTGCTCCGGCTTTTTTGGCCCCCATTAACTGGTTATCTTGATGGGCAAATATTTGATGTTTGATGTGCCATGTGACAGTGTAGTGCAATCTTGTTACTGCTGCTGATGAATGGGAGAGGGAAACAGAGTAGCGAGTGGGAGGTGGTAGCTGACAGGTCATGATCCTTGTATATGTAGTTAACAAACCAAAGAAACTTTGGGGGCGTCAAGGTCACATACCAATTATACAAAGTTGTTGGCACCAAAACACTGTTTGAGGTTGACATTAACTTTGCCTTATGATCTTGTATGAGCTAAAGTTTCCACTATAAACAAACAGGGCTCTTACATGAACTTTTCATCAGAGATGAAGGATAGTATTGTTTGCAAGAAAATGGAAGGGTTAGCAGATAGAGCGCATTGATAAGTCCAAAGAATAATGTCCATGAAGAATGAAGATGCATCTTTGGTTAAGGCATTAGATTTTTCTTGTTAACTGTAATGTGAAAGGCTCGATAGTGTGTTTTCTGAAGACAAAAGGGTATTTTTGATACAGCTAATCAGCATACCTGAAAGTCAAGTAAACTAAATCTGGAAAGGCAGAATCTAATTTCTTTAGAGTATTCAACTGAAAATAGCTGATCAGAATAGATGCATGGTCATCTGCATGCATGTTAAAATACAATTAGCCCCTCCATTTCGCACCTGCACATTTAAACCACTAGGGAGTAGTGATTAACTGATCATCTAGAATTATCCAATTCCCTCTGCCCTCTCAAAAGATAGATTCTCTCATCTTAACACATCTAATAGCATCATGAGAAGATTTGGATGCAGCCATCTAACAAATCTATCTTATCTCTTGTTTTTTTCTCAGGTGTTCTGAAGCAATGAGAAGGCACATCCTTGTCTGCCTCCAACTCATCACACTCCTCTCCTTCTTCCTGAGCTCGAGCTGCCAAGCTGATTCCCAGACGCAGGCGCTCCTGCAGTTCAAGGCCGCCCTGACCGACCCCCTGAACCATCTTGAGACATGGACGAACGCCACCTCGCCGTGCCGGTTCACCGGCGTCCGGTGCGGTGGCGGAGAGCCGGCCGGCGGCACGGTCACCGAGATCTCGCTGTCGGGCAAGAACCTCTCCGGCACCATCTCCCCGTCGATCGCCGAGCTCCGCGGCCTCGAGCGGCTCGACCTCGACTCCAACTCGCTGTCAGGCACGGTGCCTCCTGAGCTGAGCAGGTGTGCCAGGCTGCGGTTCCTGAACCTCTCCTGGAACGGCCTCGCCGGCGAGCTGCCGGACTTGTCGGCGCTGGCGGCGCTGGACACCCTCGACGTTGCCAACAATGCCTTCTACGGCAGGTTCCCGGCGTGGGTGGGGAATCTTTCCCGGCTTGTCTTGCTCAGCGTCGGCATGAACGGGTATTATCCAGGGGAGATGCCTCCGAGCATCGGGAACCTCAAGAACTTGACGTATCTTTACTTGGCGAGCTGCAACCTGAGAGGGAGGATTCCTGATTCGATCTTCGAGCTCGCCGCGCTGGAGACGCTGGATTTGTCGATGAACAATCTCGCCGGCGAGATCCCCAAGGCCATCGGCAACCTCCGCAACCTGTCGAAGATCGAGCTCTACAAGAACAATCTCGTCGGCGAGCTCCCGCCGGAGCTGGGGAAGCTGACGAACCTGCAGGAGATCGACGTGTCGCGGAACCAGCTCACCGGCGAGATCCCGCCGGCGCTCGCCGAGCTCAAGAACTTCAGGGTGATCCAGCTCTTCCAGAACAACCTCTCCGGGCCGATCCCGGCGGCGTGGGGCGAGCTGCGGTTCCTCACCGGTTTTTCCATCTACGAGAACCGGTTCTCCGGCGAGTTTCCAGCGAACTTCGGCCGGTTCTCGCCGCTGAATAGCGTCGACATCTCCGAGAACGGTTTCACCGGCGCGTTCCCGAGGTACCTCTGCCACGGGAATAATCTCTTCTTCCTCCTCGCTCTCCAGAACGGCTTCTCCGGCGAGTTCCCGGAGGAGTACTCGTCGTGCCGGAGCTTGCAAAGGTTCCGGATCAACAAGAACCGGTTCACTGGCAGCCTCCCTGAGGGGCTCTGGGGGATGCCGGCGGCGACGATCATCGACGTGTCGGACAACGGCTTCACGGGGAGCATCTCGTCGGAGGTCGGGAAGGCGCAGAGCCTCAACCAGCTCTTGGTGCAGAACAACCGGTTCGCCGGGACGATCCCGCCTGAGATCGGCCGTCTCGGGCAGCTCCAGCGGCTATACCTCTGCAACAACTCCTTCTCCGGCTCCATCCCGCCGGAGATCGGCGGATTGTCGCAGCTCACGGCGCTGCACCTAGAGCAGAACGCGTTGACCGGCGCCTTGCCGGCAGAGATCGGCGGCTGCGCGAGGCTCGTCGAGATCGATGTCTCCGGCAATGCGCTCACCGGGCCGATTCCCGGCTCGTTGTCGTGGCTGGCGTCGCTGAACTCGCTCAACCTGTCGCGCAACGCCATCACCGGGACAATCCCGTCGCAGCTGCAGCTGCTCAAGCTGAGCTCCATCGACTTCTCGTCGAACCAGCTCGCCGGCGACGTGCCGCCGGGGCTGCTCGTGATCTTCGGTGACGAGGCTTTCGCCGGGAACCCTGGCCTCTGCGTCGCCGGCAGGTCCGGCGCGTGCACGGTGGACGCCGACCGCCGTGACGGCCTCGCCAAGAGGTCGCAGGTGCTCGTGCCGGTGCTCGCGTCGGCGATGGCTCTGCTCGTAGTCGGGATACTGTTCGTCAGCTACAGAAGCTTCAAGCTCGAGGAGCTCAGGAAGAGGGATCTGGAGAATGGTGACGGCGGCGGACACGAGTGGAAGCTGGAGTCTTTCCACCCGCCGGAGCTCGACGCCGACGAGATTTGCGGCGTCGGGGAGGAGAACCTCATCGGGTCGGGCGGCACGGGGAGGGTTTACCGGCTGGTGCTCAAGGGCGGCGGCGGCACTGTCGCCGTGAAGAGGCTGTGGAAGGGGAACGCGGCGAGGGTGATGGCGGCGGAGATGGCCATCCTCGGCAAGGTCCGGCACCGGAATATTCTCAAGCTCCACGCCTGCCTGTCGCGCGGCGAGCTCAACTTCATCGTCTACGAGTACATGCCCCGGGGCAACCTGTACCAGGCGCTCCGCCGGAAGGCCAAGGGCGGCGGCGCCGGCGAGCTGGACTGGCCGCGGCGGCGCAGGATAGCGCTCGGAGCGGCCAAGGGGCTCATGTACCTCCACCACGACTGCACGCCGGCGATCATCCACCGCGACATCAAGTCCACCAACATCCTCCTTGACGAGCACTACGAGGCCAAGATCGCCGACTTCGGCATCGCCCGGGTCGCCGGCGAGGGCTCGGCCGAGTTCAGCTGCTTCGCTGGCACCCACGGTTACCTCGCCCCCGGTGATCACCAGATTCTTGATACCGTAAAAAAAAAAATCAAGGACTTTGAATCTTGATCTGATTCAAGATGGGATTCTCATGTTTGCAATCTGCAGAGCTCGCCTACTCGCTCAAGGTGACGGAGAAGACGGACGTGTACAGCTACGGCGTGGTGCTGCTGGAGCTGGTGACCGGCCGGAGCCCCATCGATCCGTGCTTCGGCGAGGGGAAGGACATCGTGTTCTGGCTGTCGAGCAAGCTCGCGTCGGAGAGCCTCGACGGCGTGCTTGACCCGCTGGTGGCGGCTGCGGCGGCGGCGGCGGAGGAGGATGACATGCTCAGGGTGCTCAAGATCGCCGTGCTCTGCACCGCGAAGCTGCCGGCCGCACGGCCGACGATGAGGGACGTGGTGAAGATGCTCGCTGACGGCGGCGCGGGGCCCTGCAGCTCGCGCGGGCAGCGGCCGGCGAGGAGTTGCAGCAAGAGCCGCTGCTGAATTTTTAGAGCAGACTCTGCCTATTTGTGGTGCACTATAGGTCGTTCGTAATTTGTAGATAATGCATTTGCAGGTATTTTGTAAAACATCTGGGCGTGATCCACGCATTTGCAGGACTAAATTTATGTTAATGTTTAGAAAATCATTGATAGATGGTAGTTCATGTTTAATAAGAGAAGACGGGAGAAATTGTTTTATATCATCAAAAAATCACAAGTTTCAGAATAAACTCGACCCCACTATCATAGACTCAAAGGTTCCGCATGGAAAGAAGGCATGATAGTATATTTCGAAACTTACTATTATTTCGATGGTACAAAACAAAATCCCCCAATGAAGAATATTCTTTTTTGAATATGTATCCACAAACATTGCGGTAAGTGCTAATAAAGTCAAAATCTATCCAGAAAGATTAGTAACTAGGAAAACGCTAGCACCCGGAGGTCCGGTAGCGTCCGCCTCGGTCTTGCTAAACGGGAGTCTGTCTTGTCTTTGGCAGGGGGTGGGTCCCACAGTTTTTTTTTCTTTTCGGTGACCGTAATTTTTGACTGGGTGTTCCAATCCAAAAACCGTTTGCGCCAACGTGTTCCTCGTATTTTTACGAACAAAACAAGATATATGTTGCTATATAATTCTTCAAACTTATCTGATGAAACTTGGGTTTCGCCTACTGAAACTTGGGTTTCGCCTAATAAAACTAGAGTTTCGCACTCGTAAAACTTTGCCGAACTGTCAAGTTTCATCAGGTCAATGCAAGTTTTTTCAAGTTTCATCAGGTCAATGCAAGTTTCATCAAGTTTCAATATGTTTCATCTAAGTTTCATTAGATTACATCGAAGTTTCATCCAAGTTTTATCAGATTTCATCAGCACACTACCAAGTTTCATCAGCACACGACCAAGTTTCGCTAGTATAGATGTAAGTTTCATAAGTGACTTCTCCTAGTTTCACATAAAAAAAATTGAAAAGTGAAAAAATCAAAAAATTTAAAAAGCATTTAAAATGGGTTGCTCTCGATTTTAGAAGAATTATGAAATTTATTCCACGCATTTTGAACACTGTTTGAATTTTGTACAAAAATCAGAAGTTTATTTGGAAAACTGATCAACCGACTGCTAGTTATCTAGTCGCTGGGAAAAGCTAACAACTAGTAGGCACGCAAGCACGGCAGCTCGTCGGATCGGCACGGTGCCGGCGATCGGACGACCTAGGCAAGTCTGGACCGCGCGCCAGGCGTCGGACGTCCGACGCCTGGCGCTCGCCTAGTAACTACAATCTCGTTATATATATAGATTCTATTGATCTCTATGGGCCTCTTTGATAGCTTGTTTTAGTTTAGTTTTTGTTGGGATTGCAACTTTTTTATATATATACATCATTCACTTTATTTTTAAAAAATAATTTTTTATAACTTTGTAGGTTTTTCTCAAAGATCTCAAAAATATTTTTTCAATAATTTATTTAGCCTTTTCATACCACTTTCAAAGGTGGTCAAATTTTCCCAACAAAAACTAAACTAAAACTAAACAAGCTATTATTGTTTGAGAATATTGCATTGTTGCCCCCTGAACTTGCAGCGATTCTCACATAACCCCTGAACTTGAGTTTTACTTTCTAGCCCCCTGAACTTGTTTTCGTTTGCGCGGTTGCCCCAAAATGGTAACGGCAACCGTTAAGTACTGACCTAGCAATTACGTGGCCGTTAAGCGCTGATATGGCTACCACATGGCAACCCACAAGGCTAGCTGTTAATAAAAAAATTCATAAAAATTAGAAAAAATAAAAAACAATCATAAAAATTGAAAAAATATTTTGAAAATGAGGAGAAAAGAGAAAACCAGAAAAATTTGAATCAAATTATAAAAAAATCAGTAAAAATCATTAAAAAATTAGAAAACAAAAATACAAAATAGAAAAAATAAAAAACATTTAAAAGGGAAAATACATAAAAAATAAAAAATATATAAAATATCGAATAATTCTGGACTTTCTGATTTCTTTTATGATTTATTTTCATTTTTTCCATTTTTTATGTTTCTCCTATTTCTGCTATTTTCAATTTTCTTTTTTTTTATTATTTTTACATTTTTTTCCTAATTTTCCTCAAGTTTTATGATTTTTATTTTTTTCCCAAATTTTTTAAATTTTCATGATTTTTTTCACCAACAGCTAGCCATGTGGCAGCTACATCAGCGCTTAACGGCTACATAATTGCCACGTCAGCATTTAACAGTTGCTCTAACGGTTTTGGAGCAACCGTGTAAACGGAGACAAGTTCTGGGGGTGACAAAGTAAAACTCAAGTTCAGGGGGTTACGTGAGAATCGCTACAAGTTCAGGGGGCCAACAGTGCAATTTTCTCTTATTGTTTGGTACGTATCTCTGTCATCTATATTGATGTTAGCGTCGACCATCCGTGACTTCAGCGCTTGGTAAATCAGAGAGAGAATTCATTTCTTGTATGTAGTTATATAGATCATGCTAAGCTATAATATAGTCTAAACTTGATAAAAAAAAAAGGTACACTTATATTTGGCACTACCAATGTAGTTATCTCGATATCTATCTTCGCTATTTGTCTTCACTACATCTTTGCTAGTAATGACGCTGACTCCCCATTCTATTGGTAACTCCCGTGCCGAGTTATGTTCTTTTTCCTCGCATATATAGACATTTCGTTGGCTATTGCTTTAATAATATAATAATTCAAAGAATAGATAATTTTTTTATCTTTTATTCTAATTTTTCATAATCTCGTGTGTCAACTCTTCGTGCCAGTGGCGAATCTGGTGCCCAATTATTCTCCTTTCGTTTGCATATCTACTCACTTCATTGGTTGTTGTTTTAGTAATATAATTAATAGAAGGATAAATAGATAATTATAGTTTTATTTTTAGTTCTATGTAGTTATAATATGGGCCAGTTTAGTTGGTGGGTTCGATCTTTTATTTTATTTTCCCTTCAATTTTAAAATTATTTTTGTCGATATTAAATCATTCTCTATGTTTGTATGATCAAATACAATTCAAATTGCATTGGCATGATAAGCTTTATTATATGATTTTTTCTATTTCTAATACGATTTACACCTTTTAATCTAGATCCACTATAGGATCAACAGTTCATTGGACCCTAGCATATTTATGGTTTGGAAGGAGAGCGGATGAATGATGTCCTATGACATCCCTTAGTACGTACTCCTCATCAAGTAGACTAACAAAGTTCGTCTTCATGGATTTAGACATTAATTATATATGACCTTAAGCTTCATGTTGCGCACCTTAAAACAGCTCATAGTGGCGGCCGGATGAATCATGTTCCTGTCAACCAACTCGTTGAAGATGCATAGTCCAGCCAATTATCTCGTCGAAATATATTTTTGCAATCTGCATCAGCGTTAGTCCCCGCTTCTTGGCGATCCATCTGCGTAGGAGCAGCTGTGTTGTGACCTCGCAATCATCCAAGAAGTTGCTGAGATATAATCAAGTTAATAGTAGGGCTCTTTGCAGCAAATAAACGTAATGTGGATCGACCGTTTGTTCATTAGTTATGATAAACAAGGACATCGTGTTCTGGCTGTGGAGCAAGCTTGCGTCGGAGAGCCTCGATGCCGTGCTGGACCCGCGCGTGGCGGGGCGGCGGAGGAGGATGACATGCTCAGGGTGCTCAAGATCGCCGTGCTCTGCACCGCGAAGCTGCCGGCCGCGCGGCCGACGATGAGGGACGTGGTCAAGATGCTCGCCGACGGCGGTGCGGGGCCCTGCAGCTCGCGCGGGCACCGGCCGGCGAGGAGTTGTAGCAAGAGCCGCTGCTGACTCTGCCTATTTGTGGTGCACTATA
This sequence comes from Raddia guianensis, assembly GCA_036346415.1. Classification (NCBI taxonomy): domain Eukaryota; kingdom Viridiplantae; phylum Streptophyta; class Magnoliopsida; order Poales; family Poaceae; genus Raddia; species Raddia guianensis. The sequence goes on from CM070544.1 coordinate 33,420,432, forward strand.
GGTCGTTCGTAATTTGTAGATAATGCATTTGCAGGTATTTTGTAAAACATCTGGGCGTGATCCACGCATTTGCAGGACTAAATTTATGTTAATGTTTAGAAAATCATTGATAGATGGTAGTTCATGTTTAATAAGAGAAGACGGGAGAAATTGTTTTATACCATCGAAAAATCACAAGTTTCAGAATAAACCCGACCCCACTATCATAGACTCAAAGATTCCACCTGACAAGGAGGCATGATAGTATATTTTGAAACTTACTATTCTTTCGATGGTACAAAAAAATCCCTAAATGAAGAATATTCTTTTTTGAATATGTATCCATAAACATTGCGGTAAGCACTAATAAAGTCAAAAGTCTATTCAGAAAGATTAATAACTACAATCTCGTTAGATATATAGGTTCTATCGATCTCTATATTATTGTTTGGTACGTATATCTGTCATCTATATTGATGTTAGCGTCGACAGTCCGTGACTTTAGCGCTTGGTTAATCAGAGAGAAATATTTTCTTGCATGTAGTTATATAGATCTTGCATGTGGGAGGTGAGGGAGCGAAGGCAAGGGGGTAGGCTCGAAGGGGTAATCAGGCGGCAGGGCGAATCCGGTGCGCACGGTGCCGTTGGCGAGGAGCATGGTGCGACGGTCGAGGTTGTGGAAGCCGTACGGCGCGAGGGAGGGGTCTCCGCCGGTGGCTGCGGATGCAGCGGGCTGATAGCTCCCCCCGGCGATGCGGGGTTGCGAGCAAGGGGTGAAGGTGCAGGATGTCGCCTGGAGTCGGAGGAGACGGTGGGCGTAGGGATGGACGCGGCCTTATCTACGGCTGCGCCGCCGGTGGGTGGTGGGCCCCAGCGAGACTTGCGGGCTGCCATGGCAGCGGGTGCCTTGGCCGACGCGGCGGAGGGCTTCGCCGGCGGAGGATTAAGGTTCTTCGTAGCAACGGAGTTCGGGATTTGGGGATTTTGGATTTGGAAAGGAATTGGAGACGAGAACACCAAACTTTTGTTGCTCTGTATCAAATCAGGGTAATCATGATTGTCGGTGTCTGGGAATCGCGCTCCTAAAGAGCAGCGGATCCACGGATCGGCAGACAATTTATGAATTCTTTGTGGCCTAACGACAACCTTTCTCAAGCCGGCCGGCGGCCGAGCCTCTGAGGGCTCGAGCCACGCGATCTTCCGGGACAGGTGCAGTGCGACTTAGCGATCCGGATCTGAATCCTTCAGACGGTGAAGGAAGGAGAACGAGGAAGACAAGAGGGAAGGAAACAACACAAACCGTAAAGACACAAGCGATTTACCCTGATTCGAGCCCCACTGCCGGGTAATAGCTCTACTCCAGCCTTATTGATTATGCGGTGGGAAGCAGTACAAGAAGTGCCGAGACCGGGCTTGAAGGCACCGATCCCGAAGCTTAGCGGTGGTGCCTAAGGACTATAGCTCTTGCTAAGGAAGCTTCGGACGCGCGTGTAGCATGAATGACTTGTTAACACCTGAATTGCTTGGCCTCGACTGGTTCGGGGCCTTTCCTTTTATAGGCGCGATGGGTCGCCCGGAGCTGATCCGGTGGGCCCCGCGCTGGTCTTTGCTTTAGTGGCGACGTTCTTGTCTCATTCCGGGGCTCTGTCTGGTCCGGAGCCTGCAGGGAGAAGCTGTTCGGGTTAGTACAGGACACATGTTGGTCTCAACGTGCCGATACGGGGAGGAAACGTGCTTTAGAGAAAAAGCACTTTCCCTTTATCCCCAATATAGCACTTGACTGGACCGAGCCAACCTCGCGCCGCCGGTTGGGGGCGTCGCGTAGCGTAACAACCGCTTGTTGCCTGCCAAAAGAGGCAAACGACAAGCCAGTACTGCAGCGCTCTCCACGGTGCGGGTTCCCGGAGATCTGATTCCTTCCGGTCAAGGCCGGGGAAAGTGTGGTGGGACACGACAGTTGTCGTCACCTGCCTACGGACAGACGGACCGTCCGCGGGCCCTTCTCCCTGGCGAAGGATAGCCCGGGAGGTGCGCCATGCCCCTGGTAGGGACCCAGGGAGGCGCGGTTGACCTGATCAAGCCCAGGAGAGACCCCGGCCGGCTAGACGCTTCCTTCAGTACGGCCACGGGCGGCCTCTTGGACCTTCTGCACGTACGGTGGGCTGCTACAGAACCGGCCCAAGGCCCATCTCAAGGTAGGCTGCTTATCAATCACCAACAGCCAGCCCCTCGAGCCTCGAAGGATCGCGTGGCGAGCCAGTCGAGGTTTAGAGAAAACCCTCCTCACGCGCTACGCGGGAAGATTCGGCTCGGGCTTTTGGGAGCCGCAGGAGCCAAAGTCTGAGCATTGAATTCGATTTGACGGAAAGGCGGGGCAGTTACGCCCCCTTGGGCACGACTCCCACAATCTCCGCTTCGACCGTTGCCTTCCTTTATAAGGCAGTGCTTCTCAAGGGGAACTCTTACTGTAGAATTATCCCCTTTGCCTCTGTCTTCGTCTCTCCACTTCGTTCACCGCCTTCTCGTTTCCTACCGCCATGGTGATCATCGGAGACAGCGTTCTCACGAGGGAGAGAATGGCGGAGCTGGAGAGAGACGACTTTGTGAGGCCGGGCTCCTGGAGGCTCCCTGGCACAGATCGGGAGCCACGGCCCAAGTCCGACGAGTTGGTATGTTTCGAGAGCTCTGCTATCTGCGGGTTCCGAGCGTCGGAATCGCAGTTCATGACGGACTTCTTCGCCTTCACGGAGCTGCGGCCGGAGAACTTGTCCCCACAGTCCTACGTGCATCTATCCATCTTTGCATTCTTGTGCGAGGCGCACTGCGGGGTACAACCAACGGTGAGCCTCCTTCAACACTACTTCGAGTTGAAACCCGTCGGCCACCGTGTGGGCAACAGCGGGGTCTTCTACTTGACCGCGCGCCGGGCCCGGGGGAGCCAATCGTACCCGGAGTACGAGGTGAGGATGAAGGTTGACAGTTGGGCCCGGCGGTGGTTCTACCGGAACCGCGGGGCCTCGACCTTGGAATATTCCTCGGCCGCGCCGGATACTTCGATCTTCCAGTGCAGCGAGACCCTGCCGGAGGATCAGGTCATGGCATACGAGATCGAGAAGCTCGCCAAGAAAGGCTTGACGGGTTATGACGTTGTCAATGGCTTCGTCCGGCACCGGATCAGCCCGCTGGGGCGCCGCGAGCGGCGCATCAGCGATTTGGGCGGTTGGGAGGATCCGGACCGGGATTTCAATCAAGGTAAGCGCGTGCCACACTGCTACGTTCTGCCTCTCAGGTCGGCGCGTGTAGTGATAGTTCTCGACCATCCGCAGGATTCCCGGCGGGCCATGCCGCGAGGATCGCGGCATGCTGCTGCCCATGGACAAGAATCCCCGTCCTAAGAGAATCGTAAGGGATAAATTGTCCGCGGTACGTGCCCGCAAGGTGTTTGATTGAATTCTTGGCTGTGCGCGCCCTCGAGGCCTTGGCGGATCGTGCTAATCATTTTGCAGCGGACGTGGAAGGCGGCTAAGAAGACCACGCAAGCCACGGGCTCTGCCGTGGAGCCTTTAGTCAAGAATCGCCGGCGGCGCTTTCGGCCGCCAAGGAGATCGCCAGGCGTTCCGTGGGACATCAGCCTTGTCGGTGATGTCAAGCGAGGGGAGCCCGGCGTCGGCATCGACCTCGGCGAGTGCGGCGCGGGCAAGCGCAGAGACGCATACGAGAAAGCGGGCGGCGCCAGCGCAGGTGAGCCCTTCCTCTTTCGACGCAGGTCGGGTACTTGGGCATTCAGCGGCACCTAAGCTCTGTTCTTTGCGCGTGCCCAGGGCGCGGAGTTTTCGAAGAAAAGGAGGACGTACCGGCCCACCCCGGGCAGCGATGATGAGGATGTTGCGCCAGCGGCGGATCCGTCGCCGGTACTGCAGCGGGGGCCCTTGAAGAAGGTCCCTGCGGGCAGGAGGAAAGCAACCGCGCCCACCACAAGCCTCGTCGGCGGGCTGGAGACGAAGCTCTTTCTGCACCCCACACCGACGGTGCACGAGGGCACAGAGCTAGAACTAGCGTGTAAGTGTTTTCGCTTTGCTTGCTGCCATTACGCTTCTGCATCTAATCGCTACGCGCACGTTTGATTGCAGTGCGCAGCGCCAAGGTGGCAGCCGAGGTGCTGCCTCCTCCCGCGGAAGCCAGGGCGACCGAAAGCCCACCAGCCTAGCCCGAACGAGGGGGATTCCTGGCGCGATCACTGGAGGCCGCTGGGTTGTTGAGGCCGACAGACGCGTGGGACAAAGAGAGGCAGCTACTTCGTATGGGGTCATCATCTTGCCTGCCGGTGGTGGTGTTGGATGCGTCCGACGAGGTCACGGAGACCGTGAAAGTGGAGACCGCTAAGGCTTCTGTCGACAGTTGGGATAACGACCCAAGTCAATTAAGGTTCTTCAAGGGTGAGACAGGAGACACGCCGAACAAAACGAACAACAGCGAACAGGGAGACAGGGGTTTTTATCCTGGTTCAGGCCTCTCGGGAGAGATAATAGCCCTACGTCCAGCCTTCCTTATATATCAAAGATGAATACAAGAGGTGGCTCGACGAGACGAACATGTCTCGGCGAGATTATGGTGTACAGGAAGCAATGCGCTATGATCAGGTACCTATGAGATGCTGATACGTAAACTCGATCCCCTAAACGCCATAGGGGCTTGGTTTATATAGTACAGAGCAAACCGACCTAACAAGGGAATATCGGGCCGGGCTAACTACGAGATTGTAACGAACTCGACATGCCAAATATATCCCGAGGCAGATAAGGCATACTCCTAGTCTTGGGGATCACGACTTCTACTCCAATCCGGGAAACCACGTCCGGGTCTTCACGTAGCCGTGCAGAACTCCTGTTCGAGACGGACTCAAACACGATTCCTTGGCCGTTATGCACCATGCCAGTCAGGAAGCTATTCGGTAGGATGCATACGGGCCTGATAGAACCTTCCAGGGAGCTGGGCCCTGGTAGGCTGTTCGAATGGGCCGTCAGGGAGTGAGCCATGGCAATGGGCCATGATTTTATCCCCGACAACCTTGTGGGTTACACCTAACGCGTCGAAGGGTGCTGCTTGCGCACGGTGGTGGCTGTCGATCGTAGGATTGCCGACCTCTTCAAAACCCCCGATCGGGGACGTGCCCCGGCGCCTGACCGGCGCATGCTGCTGTTTGGCTAGGATTGGCAGGTGTGCGTGCTCACGCCGTCGGGCTGGACAAACGTTTCGTTGTCCAGTGTGGCCCCTCTGGCGTCCGCGGGCTGGATCTCCGCCAGCCTGGAGTGAGTGGAGCAACAAGTGGGTACCAGAACGCGGCGCTCTGCCGAGGGAGGCCCGCCAAAGGTAAAGATCTATCCATCCGCTGGCCTGACAAGGGAGGACCTCATGCGGCGCCTGGACGCTGTTTCGGTAGGCGAAATAAATATCGCTCGCCAGCGTGTGCAAGAGGCAGAGGTCGAGGTGGAGCGGTGGCGGTTGGAGGCAGCAGGTGCGGTGGTGCCTCCTCGACCACGTCCGGCCTTAGCGGTGGGCACTACGCCTACGTTCCCGCCTCCCGCGGAGGGCGAGAGTGTGGTAGAAGCGGAGCTCCGGGCGACGAAGGCTGGCCTAGCTCTGGCAGAGGACGCGGTGACCAGACTTAAGGCGCAGCTCGTGGAGGCGCAGTATGCCACTCAGAGGGCTGCAGAACAGGCTGAGCCAACGCCGGAAAGGCGAAAACTTGCGCAAGAGGTTGTCCAACTCCTTGGCGAGCTCGAGCAATCTCCGGACGTCGCGGAGCAAGCAGTTCAGGCGAGGGCAGGCCTCGAGGAATCCTTGGCAGCGGCTAAGGCGGCGCTGAAGGCCCAAGTCGATGGAGATGAGGTCCGCGCCTTTCCAGTGGCGGCAGACAGGAGAGAGGCTGAGCTTAAGGCTGCCAGGCAGAGGGCGAACAAACTGGAGGCCCTGCTGGCATCGGCCCAGGTTGAACTTTGCGAGGCCAAGCTGGTGGTGGCGAAGGCGACGGCGGCGGAGGCCGAGCTCGCGGCCAAAGTGGAGGATGCCGAGAGGCGAGTGGCCGCAGTTGGAACGACATCCCTGCTTTCGGCAGCACCACCATCGTCGTCACGCTCCGCGCCGTTGGAGGAGAGCCGCGAGATCCCCTGCCGAACCATGAGGCGCATGTCCGCGGGTTCGATCGAACCGTGCGCGGCGCCGTAGGAGAGAGATTGAAGAACATGCTCACTCTCAATAAAAGGTAACATCCCGGGGTCTATACATTATGCTTAGGTGCTGACCTTTCCGTGTCTTGATACGTATTCCCTCGTTTCAGTTCTATGGTCTTATCGCCGGCACGTCCTCGTTGATGGAAGCGGCGAACAAACGGTCAGACGACGACGCGGCGAAGGTCGAGCGCCTTTTTGCCGAGCTCGCGCATGCCCGGGCTCAGATAGAGCGCGCGGACGGGCTAGCTGTTGAGATCGAGGTTCGTGGTACGGCCCATGTCGCCGAGCTAGAGGCTGCGCTCCAATCAGCGCAGGAGAAGGAGCAGGAGGCCGTGGCGAGGCTCGCCCAGACCCAGGAGACGGAGAGAGTTGCGGTGAGCTGAGCCCAGGCTGCCCGTGAAGAAGCAGACCGAGCCCGGGCTGTGTTCGATGAGGAGCACAGGCGCAGGGAAGTGGCTGCCAAGGAGTGGGAGGCCACCTTGTCCGAGCACAACTCCATTGTACGCGGTCTTGAGGAGACCCGCGACAAGCTCGCGGCGGAGAATGCTGCGCTTTGAGAGGCCGGGATGAAGTCTGAGGCCGAGTCAGAATCCCTGAAGAAGCAGGAGGAAGAGCTCGTCGAAGCCCGGGCTAAACTGCGCCCGGAACGAAACGAAATGGACTCGCGGACCATAGAGCTAATCCAGGCGCGACAACGAATCCGGGACTTAGAAACCGAGCTAGAAAGGCTCAAGCTGCAGCGCGAATCGTAGTTTGACTTGGTCTATTTTGTTCCGAACTTTGAGCCACGAAGTACTTGTAAATGTTTTGTTTTTAAACACTCGCTTTATCGGATAAGCACCGCGTATTGTGTGGTGGCCGAAGGGCTTAGCCGTTTTTACCTTAGTTTATTCTGTCAAATTGCATGTACTGTGGGCTTAACAGCGTGGCACAGTGTTCCGCTGACGGCAGGGGCACGTCTGCCAGGCACAGATACGGAGGTGAAACCACCCGCAACGGTTCACGCACCCGGCCTAAGCCACGCGTCAGGCCGCGGAGACGCCGCTGGGCCTTGTTCGCACTGGTGGGCCAGGTCTACGCAGTAGGCCTTGGTACGCAATATTTTTTTCTTCGCCACTGACAGCGGGACCGGGGCACGTGTCGCGCAGCGATCGGCGCGATTGGTATTCCGCGTGACGACGCGTGCGCGTGCGTCTCTTCAGCTCGGGCAGTGGGCTTTAATTGTTCATCCTTTCGCGTAGTAGCGCTCGGTAGTTCGGCGGCGGGGCGTTATCTGACCGCCGCCTATATAAAGCGAGGCGGCTGTCTGGTTGCCTCCATCATAGTCTTCTCCAGCCTTAGGCCAAAACGCGAAGTTCGCAGCCAGAGGGAGGGAGAAAACATCGGAAGAAAGCAAAGGAAAACAGAGAGGGAGCCAAAAACATGTCTTCCGACGCCAGCTCTGGTTACCTAAATGCTTGGCTGGTAGCGGCAACGGAGGATTGGCCGCCACTGCCTCCCCTGTCGCCGTCGATCCAGCCCGCGGCGGAGGAGGTGGACTGGCCGGGCCCCGTCGTCGCGGCTCAGGCGGCCGAGCTGAAGCGTCGCCTGTGTCCAGCCGACGCAGAGGCGGCCGAGGCGCCGGAGGTCGCGCTTCAGCGAAGGAGGAAGTTGCGATGGCGGCGCAGACGCCGCCCAAGCAGCGCCTTGTCCTTGGGCGGCGGAGGAAGAGAGGCTCCGCCGCAGTTTCTGCCGAGGAGGTGGCCCCGCCGGTAGCCGCGGCGGAGGAGGAGGTTCCGCCGTAGCCGCAGGAGAAGGAGGCCGAGGCGGCGCCGTGGTGTCTTGATGGGCGACAACATCCGCCACCGAAGCGCGCCAGGCATTGGTGCCAGCGCCGGACCAGTTAACGCCGCCGCCGCCGTCGTCGTCGTCACCGTCGGCGGAGTCTGCGGCTCCGCCAGCTCGTCGCCACCGCCGTTGGTAGGCGTGGCGAGGTAGTTGTAGGACTTGGGCGCCGCCATAGCTGTAGTGGTGCGGCGCCCTCTTTTGCGGTAGCGCAGAATGGCGAGGCCTCCTTTTGCTTGTAAAATCCCTTGTCCTTGTAAGATTTCTCCTTGTGAAATGCAGCTTCTTTTAATGAATCTCCTTGTTAAGCCCGTTTGTTCCCCTTTTCCTGCACGAATCTGAAATGCAAAAAACAGGGGAACTAGATGAACAGTAACGAAGCTCTGAGGCTAACTTAGAAAACTTGGGCAAACAGGTTGCTTTGAAAGGTTGTTTTTGGTGCGCCTAAGCATCCAGCCCCCGGGCGGTGGCCAAGTCCAAGTGCGATCTTGGAATTGGGCGCGGTCTAGAGACTAGAGTGACTTAGAAAAATTCGCGTGAACCCCCAGCCCCCGAGCTTCGTTAGGCTGCGCAACAGTGCGGGCTTGGCGAAGTTAAGGACTTAGAAAAAATTCGCGAAAACCCCCAGCCCCCGAGCTTCGTTAAGCCGTGCGGCGATGCGGGCTTGGCGAAGGTAAGGACTTAGGAAAAATCTAGGCGCAAAATCCCTCAGCCCCCGAGCGCTGCGAGGCCCAATTAGCCACTCAAACAAACCTGACGTGGGCTTATTGTACCTTAGGCCGCGGGAATTCCACATTGCGCGGAAACTCACTAGGGTGCGAGATGTCAGCTTATCCCGTCGTGAATGTGTTCCAGAGTGTTTTATCCTTAGCCGTCGGATTTTGGCCACGGGCTTGTTTGAGATAGTCAAGACTGAAACCAGCGTGACTCGTGATTAGGGGAAGGTTTTTTTTTGGAATTGAATTAAACTGGAATGACGGAAACTTACGACCTGTTTAAGCGTAGAAGCGTCATAGAAGGGAGATGTTCCATGAGTTAGGGAGCTCATTTCCGTCATTGTCGGCAAGGCGTACTGAGCCCGTGCGTGCTGCGCGGACTGCTTTGTACGATCCCTTCCACTTGGGGCTGAGCTTGTTGGAGCCCGCAAGGTTCTGAATTCGTCCTAGAACTAGGTCTCCTACTTGCAGGGTACTTGTGTGTACATTTCGTACTGCGTAACGGCGCAGGGTCTGCTGGTAGGCCGCAGCCCGAAGTAGGGATTGCTCACGGCGTGCCTCAAGTAGATCGAGGTCAAGCTGCCGCTCCTCGTCATTGAACACGAAGCTGGCGAAGTCAACGCGATCGGATCCTAGTCTCATTTCTGTTGGGAGGACGGCTTCCGAGCCATAGACGAGTCGGAAAGGAATTTCTCCTATAGCCCGGTTGGCCGTTGTCCGGACTGCCCAAAGGACTGACGGTGGCTCGTCAACCCAACCTTGGTGTTTAGCCTTGAGGGCGTTGTAGACCCGCTTTTTGATGCCTTAGACTAGTTGTCCGTTAGCTCGTTCAGCTGCTCCGTTGCTCTGTGGGTGGGCCACAGAGGCAAAGGCGAGCTTCATTCCGATTTCTTCGCAGTAATCGTTGAACTCCCGGCTCGTGAATTGGGTACCATTATCAGCGATTATTCTGTTGGGCACACCAAATCTTGCGATGATGCTTCGAAAGAAACGTACTGCGGCGATTGCAGTGATGTTGGAGACCGGCTCGGCCTCGATCCACTTAGTGAAGGTGTCGATGGCTACGAACAAGTACGTTTTGCCACCGAGCCCTTTGGGGAACGGTCCTAGGAGGTCCATGCCCCAAACCGCGAACGGCCACGCTAGTGGAATGGTCTGCAGCTCATACGCGGGCTGATGCGTCATCCGTGCATGATACTGGCAAGCTTCGCAGCGCTTTACCAAGGCTTCTGCGTCGCTCATCGCAGTGGGCCAATAGTAACCCATGCGGAATGCTTTGCCGACAAGGGTTCTGTGTGAGGCGTGTGCGCCGCAGATGCCCTCGTGTATATCGGCTAGAAGGTACTTACCTTCTTTTTGGGTAACGCACTTACCAAGCACGCCATTAGCACCCCTTCGGTACAGCAAGCCCCCGTGCTGACGATAAGCTCGGGCTCGCCTTTTTAGCTGGGAACGCTCAGCAGCGTCCTCGGGCAATGTTCCCTGCTCCAAGAACTGGATGAATGGCGTCATCCAGGAGGTGCTTTGCTCGAGAAGTGAGACAGTACCGGATGTCTCAGTTTGGGGGGTAGCGGACGTCCTCGTGGCCTCCTCTCCGAAGGGAATGGAGGGCTTTAAAAGGTGCTGCGTTAGCACCCTCGGCGGGGCCGGTTCTTGTGAGGATCCGAGCTTGGCGAGCTTGTCGGCTTCGCCGTTCTCTTCCCTGGGAATGCAGCTAATTCGAAACTCGTGAAACGCTTATCCAGTTTCCTCACTTCCGTCAAGTACCACACCATCGAGTCGTCAGTTGCCTGAAACTCCTCCCTGATCTGGCGGACGACGAGCTGCGAATCCCCTTTCGCAGCAAGCCGTTTGATGTTGAGCGCAGCGCTTGCTCTTAGGCCCGCAATTAGGGCTTCATACTCTGCGACGTTGTTGGTAGCCGCAAAGTGTATTTGTACGACGTGCTGGAGTCGCTCTCCGATGGGGGAGATGAGAACGAGACCGCATCCTGATCGCCCGGACTGGTGTGAGCCGTCAAAGAACAGAGTCCACCGACCTTCCTCCCTATCTTGACCGGGAGAGCCTGTCTCTTGCTCATCCGGTCTGGACAACTCTGCAACAAAATCAGCCAGGGCCTGGGCCTTGATCGCGGTTCGGGATATAAACTGGATGTCGAATTCACCTAGCTCGACTTCCCACTTCGTGACCCGGCCAGTAGCCTCCGGGTTTCGGAGAATGTCCTTGATCGGGTAAGTGGTCAGGACAATAATCTGGTGGGCTTGAAAATAGTGACGCAACTTGCGCAAGGCCATCAGCAAGGCATAGCACAGTTTCTGAAGGTTGGGATAGCGCTCCTTTGACCCGGTGAGCACCTCGCTCACGTAGTAGACGGGCTGCAACTTCCCTTCTCGTTGCACTGCCAGCACCGCGCTTGAGGCGTTTGGTGTCACCGAGAGGTACAACAGGAGGACTTACCCGAGCTTGGGAATGGTGAGGACAGGTGGCGAGGCAAGGTACTGCTTAAGCTGCAGAAACACGGCCTCAGCCTCCTCAATCCACTCGAAACTATCGTGCTTTCGGAGCAACTTGCAGAAGGGCGCGCTTCGATCTTGTCATGACCCCCTAAATCACAACAGGGAATCCGGCACCATGATCTGATATTAGGCCCAGACTAGCACCTCATGATGGACAATTAAACGGCTGTCATCGCTGGCATTCCATTATTATTCAAAATAACGGAGTTATACAAGGTAGCATCGTAAGCTATTACAATAAGACAGATATTACCAAATATTAAGAACGAATAACAAGAACATCAGAGCAGTAACAGCCTTCAGCGACGATATCCAAGCAATTGACCCGGACATCCGCAGCTAGTCCTGAACACCTGAGTTCGGACCTTTCCTAGGCCTGATCAGACTTGCAACCTGAATAATAAAATTATCCGCGATAGATATAATGAGTACGCGGCTACCCAGAGCAATCCTTAACAAATGTATGCAAGAGCAAAGATCGGGAAATTGGCTATTTTACACCAAGACCTATGTACTAATCAAGTTTTAGCAAAATTGATGTTTTGTTGAATGCATGTGATGGGGGACGGGGTCCCGATCTTCCGACAGGTATGGATAAGTCGATTTGGTGGAGAACTCGACGTTGACGATCCGACCTTGATCAGCACCGATCTAGGGCTGCAATCGCTACACCACCGTCTCCGTTCGTTATCAACCACGCAAGCGCACGGTCGACCTCACCACGAAGACTAGTTCCTGCGAGCGAATCGAGAACACAAGCAAGAACGAAGAAGAAGCAATCTGAAATTGCGAATATGTATTAAGATTACGAATTTGGGGTTCCACAAACCGATGATCGGCGATACTGCGATGGCAGAAAATATCTAAGCAAAACCCAAACCTAACAATGACGGCTGCGAAGTCTTAATAGGCAGAAGGGGGCGGCGGCTAGGGTTTGGGACGACCCCCCTTGCGCGGGATACACGGGCCGAAGCCCAAAAACAAGGTGACGCAGCACCGGACAGCCCAACAGAATCTGGTCGCCTCTTGTTTCGACGATTGTGACCAACTTAGAAGGAATTTGGATGTGCGACTGGATCCGTTGGAAAGGTCTCGTCGAGGGCTCCTCCGTAATGTACTTGAACGTCCCAAACGGAGTTGATATGCATCTGCTACGTCCGTTGGAAGACAGACTGCTCCGCCGTGACCGAACCGGACTCGAACTCGTGGTAGACTTGGTTTCCAACTCGTCTTGGCGTAGAGTTCCATCCTCGCTGATCAACACCATAATTCCTAAGCACAAGCACAACATTATTAGGTAGTAACTCGCTCTTATTGGTATTCTCTTGTGTGGTAACGCACGTGCCCTTGTTATCGGTCCTTGCACCATAGGTGGTGGTATAGTATTGGACGCATCGGTAGAAGTGATGTCCTCATCATCCTCCCCCTCTTGACTTTGAGTCGTCCTCGACTCAAGCTCATCTTCTTCTCCCAAATAAGGCCGCAAATCTGAAATGTTAAAAGTGGGGCTAACCCCGAAATCTGCAGGCAACTCAAGTTTATAGGCATTATCATTTATTCTCTCTAGCACACTAAATGGACCATCTGCACGGGGCATCAATTTAGATTTTCTTAACTCGGGAAAACGCTCCTTGCGCAAGTGTAACCAAACAAGATCTCCAGGAGTAAAAAGCAATTCCTTCCTACCATGACTACCAGCAATGCGATATTTGTCATTCATGTGTTCAATATTTTCTTTCGTGGTCTCATGCAGTTTCAAAATAAATTCGGCACGTTTCTTAGCATCAAGATTGACCTTTTCAGATGATGGTAAAGGCAACAGGTCAATGGGAGCACGAGGGTTGAAACCATACACTACCTGAAAAGGACTTACCTTTGTAGTTGAATGTAGCGCACGGTTGTAAGCAAACTCCACGTGAGGAAGGCACTCCTCCCACAACTTTAAATTCTTCTTTAGGACAGCTCGCAACATCGTGGATAAGGTACGATTGACAACCTTCGTTTGACCATCAGTTTGGTGATGACAAGTAGTAGAAAATAGCAGCTTTGTCCCCAATTTATTCTACAATGTCCTCCAAAAATGGCTCAGAAATTTTGTATCGCGATCTGAAACAATAATGGAAGGCATACCATGCAAACGAACAATATCTTTGAAAAATAAATTCGCAATATGAGTGGTATCATCACTTTTATGGCATGGTATGAAATGTGCCATCTTTGAAAATCGATCCACAACAACAAAGATACTATCCCTCCCACGTTTTGTCCTAGGCAAACCTAGAACAAAATCCATCGAAATATCCTCCCATGGAACACTAGGAGTGGGGAGAGGCATATATAAACCATGTGGATTTAGGCGTGACTTAGCTTTTTGACATGTAGAGCAGCGCATACAAAGCGTTCAACATCACGCCTCATCTTTGGCCAATAGAAGTGGATGGCCGAACATCCTCCGCCTTCTTTACACCAAAGTGTCCTATCGGGCCTCCTCCATGAGCCTCCTGCAACAACAAGAGACTAACGGATCCAAGCGAATGCACAAAGCGGTTAGCTCTAAACAAAAACCCATCATTGAGTATAATTTTATTCCAAGCCCTCCCGTCCTTACAATTAATCAAAGCATCCTTAAAATCAGCATCTTGCGCATATTGCGCTTTGATCGTATCAAGTCCAAAAATTCGACAGTCAAGTTGAGACAACATAGCATATCTCCGAGACAAAGCATCAGCAATTACATTATCTTTCCCTTTCTTGTGTTTAATGATGTAAGGAAAAGATTCAATAAACTCTACCCACTTGGCATGTCTACGGTTCAGTTTGTTCTGACTGCGAATATGTTTCAGCGCTTCATGATCAGAGTGTATAACAAATTCTTTAGGCCATAAATAATGTTGCCACGTCTCTAAAGTGCGCACAAGAGCATACATCTCTTTATCATACGTGGAATAATTCAATGCAGGCCCACTCAATTTCTCGTTGAAATAAGCAACTGGCTTACCTTCTTGCATGAGGACGCCGCCAATCCCAATCCCACTAGCATCATATTCAAGTTCAAAAGTCTTACCAAAATCTGGGAGTTGGAGCAAAGGTGCTGTTGTTAAATTCCTCTTCAACAAATTGAAGGCGTCCTCTTGTGATTGTCCCCAATGGAATGCAACGCCCTTCTTTGTCAGCTCGTTCAAAGGTGCGGAAATGGTGCTGAAATCCTTCACGAAGCGGCGGTAGAAGCCAGCAAGTCCATGGAAACTCCGTACTTGTGTGACCGTTTTAGGAGTCGGCCAACTCTTGATCGCCTCGATCTTGGCTTCATCGACTTCAATTCCCTGCGGAGTCACAACATATCAAGAAACAAGACTCGATCGGTGCAAAAGGTGCACTTCTCGAGGTTACCAAACAAACGTGCCTCTCTCAAAGCATTAAAAACAACACGTAGATGGTCAAGATGTTCAGAAAGTGACTTGCTATATATCAAAATATCATCAAAATATACCACCATAAATTACCGATGAAAGGACGTAAGACCTCGTTCATTAACCGCATGAAAGTACTAGGTGCATTAGTCAATCCAAAAGACATAACTAACCACTCATATAGCCCGAACTTAGTCTTAAAAGCAGTTTTCCATTCATCTCCCAATTTCATTCTGATTTGGTGGTACCCACTACGCAAGTCAACTTTGGAGAAAACAGTAGAGCCACTTAATTCATCAAGCATGTCGTCTAACCTAGGAATAGGATGACGATACCTTATTGTGATATTATTAATGGCTCTACAATCCACGCACATGCGCCAACTACCGTCTTTCTTAGGTACCAAAAGAAGGCAACAAAGACAGGACTAAGGCTTGATTGCACGTACCCACGGTCCAAAAGTTCTTGGACTTGTCGTTCAATCTCCTTAGTCTCCTCCGGATTGGTCCTATAGGCAGCACGGTTTGGCAATATCGCTCCCAGGACCAAGTCGATTTGGTGCTCAATCCCTCAAGCAGGGGTAGTCCGGGGCACCTCGTGAGAAACACATCATCATACTCCTGCAAAAGGTTAGTAACAGCAGGAGGAAAAGAGACGGGTATTTCATCGAATGAGAATAATGTCTCTTTACATATCAAAGCAAAGCATGATGGTTCAGTAAGATCTGACTTTGTTGCAAGCAAAACACCACCCTTCAATTTAATACCCTCGGTCTTAACAGCAAGTTTGTTCTTGTCTTTCTTTTGTGGAAAAATGGTTTTAGCTACTTGCTGATTTTCAGATTCTAAGGTGTTGTCTTTCTTTTCATTCTATAGTCTCTCCCTATCAAATTGCACAATTTCAGAAGGGGTCATGGGAAGCAAAGTGATTTTCTTCCCTTTGTGCATTAGAGTGTAAGTATTATCCCTACCATGATGAGTGGCATCAGTATCATATTCCCAAGGTCGGCCTAATAAAAGTGAACAAGTTTGCTAGGCACTACATCAAAATCAGCATCATCATGGCATGAACCAATAAAGAAAGACACTCTAGTTGTTTGGGTAACCCGAACCTTACCACTGTTGTTGAACCATTGAACATGATATGGATGAGGATGGGGTTTCGTGGTCAAGCCAAACTTCTTGACCAGGTCAGAACTCACCAAGTTGTTGCAGCTACCTCCATCAATGATGGTTCGAACGCGACGGTTGTTGACGACGAGGAACATTTGAAACAGGTTGTGGCGTTGTGCTCGCTTTCGCTTGCTTAATTTGAGTGCTTAGAACCCGTTGGACAATGATGGTGCGGTATTCTTCCGTGGCTACCGTGCAAGGCTTCCTCATCATCATCATCTTGGCGGTTGCGTCGTCCTCATTACACCGCCAAGTTAGTCGCAAGGACATATTTATCTTCTACATCGAAGCGCTTAACGCACCCACCGCCGCCGGCCGCGATGTAGGCTCTCCGCTTGGGCATCCCTCATGACATGGCCCATTCCCTTGCATCGATGGCATACGATTCACGTGGTCCGTCCGTGAGGCAACCGATGAAGACGTCTTCGCCGGAGTCGCATGCTAGGCGTCTTGCTTACCTCGGGTGTACGTTGTGGTGGTGTCGGTCTTTGCTGAACGCGCCTACTCATTGAGGGGCAGCAGTCGCGGGGGAAGAGGTGGCGCGGATTTGGATGAAGTTGATGCCCGCCGGGAGGGAAAGTAGTAGCAAAGTTGCTCGTGGTCGCCGTTGTCGTCCCTCGCAATTCTTTTTACGCCAAAATGCGACAGTTTGGAACAACCTATTCACATCATGATAATCCTTGTAATCAATAATATTCTCAGATGTCTTGTCTTAACCCCCATAGAAACGAGCAATTTTATCACCTTTCGCTTTCCTCTACCTCACAACGGAACATTCAATTTGAAGCTCTTGGTAGTATTCCTCTCTGATTTGTTACCTTGATCTAAGCGTTGCAATTTTTTTCGCAAATCACGTTTAAAGGAAGGCGGCACAAATCTATGGCGCATTTGTCTCTTCAACATGTCCCAAGTTGCAGGATGTATGTTAGACTTTACTAGTTCATTCCATCAAATTATAGCAAAATCCTTGAACTCACTAGTGGCTTGTCTAACTCTATGAATTTCAGGAGCGAGATGGGAGTTAAATTTTTGTTCAACAGTCATTTCCCAATCGGATATGCTTCACATCATAAGTACCGAGAAGGCGGTATGGTAAACTTAACTTTAGCAAAGGGATCATCATTGCGATTATTGTTAACATTATTACCATCGTTACCTCTAATACACGGTAAATGCGTGGAGGAAGAAGCGCACCGGTTGTCGAGCGTCTTGCTCCTCACGATGCATGGCGGCGTCATTGGGGTGACGTTCAGCAACATTGGGGTGACGTTCGTGTCGAACGTCTTGCTCCACATGATGTTCAAGATGGGCATGTGATTCTTCATCGTCTTCATTTCGTTCATCTGCGGTGGTTCCCGTTGGAGGTCTTTGGTTCTCCACGATCTCAACCCTATTGGCAAGGTGCGAGATGCGACGATCAAGCCTCTCGGCGCCCTCCCGGTTATCTAGCCGAACCTTCGCGACTTCTTCCCCGATCTCTCGAGTTGCCTTGGTCACTTCTTTGGTTGTTTTGGAGAGAGCATCCTTGAGTTCCTTATCCTCCGCTAGATCGTCGGTAAGATTTTGGAAAAGCGTTCGCAGATCATCATCATCTCCTCAGCTTCGCTCTTGTTTGGGGGCTGTCATTGTTAGTAATAAAATAGAAGATAACACAAAGGTATTACTCCTATCAACTACTAATCTCGGTCGTTTGGAACTCACGCGAGGTCTTACCTCGCTCTTGCAAGGTTCTTACCAATCTTTGCATGGGTTCTCCGGTTGCTTGGTGGTGATGATGACAATTGAGCGGTGAGTGAAGCGATTGCAAGGTAGGATCTGTCTTGACAAGTAATTTGTGTAGCTTGGAAGGCGATTATGGTAGCAAAGGTCGCAATAATTGAATCCAATAAACAATCTTGAATAAATGTCCAAAGACATAACTAGTGTTGCTTTGGCTTAAACGTGTTTATAAGACTGTTGGAGCAAGCAAACACAGCAAGGTAGAAACAGGGACAAATAGGATGTAAACAATTCGGACCCCATTGGTTTTTGGCACCCTCGTCTTCTTCTGTTTTTTTTGTATCACATGTAATTTTTTTTCTATCTGCCGCCTCTTTCTTCACAATTTTTTTTTGGTATGATTTTTCTGATATTTTTTCAGCCTCAAAGAACACGAAATATGGATACAGATGTTTCCCCTCAAATTGGAGCTTTGAGGTGGCCGATTCAATTTCTGGAATGTGCCTTAAAAAGCGTGCAGACACTTCGGGGGCCGAATAGGTGGTCTTCCTGATGGATTTTCGGGATTCTAATTTGACCAAAACAGACAAAGTTGTTTTGGTTGGATGTATCTTGTCGAGATCTTTCCAACGAGTGGTTGTGGACCCAAATCGGAGTTCGTATGAGAAAGTTATGGCTGTTTTACCGAAGGGTCTTCGGATTAGGGTTTCTGGTAGGGAAATATCTTGTTTTTGTCTCTTTGGATGTAATCAGTGGGCATACAGGTCGACAAAACAGATGGGTAGCGATGCCGGGCGGTTGATACAAAGGCGACTTGTGACCTAGCTATGGCTGCGATGGCGGAGACGATAGCACAAGGCGGACTAGCGGGGCAAACCGAGTAGGACTCGATTTGGTTGCGGGATGTATGGCGGTGGTAGGACTGGATGCAACAGATGGATCAACAGAGCTACACACACGATCTAAACCAGCAACCAAACTCGAAATAAGGACACAAACTCAACAATGCAACTGAAAACAAAGATTGCGAGGGATCAACGTGGTTTGGACAGCGGAAGGGAAGACGTACACAGAAACTATTTTTGACGGGTAGTTTTCTGGACTCTAGGTGGAAGATGAAACAAGGGATACAAGTATACCTAACGGGCAACCGAAGCTTTGATACCACTTGATGGGGGACGGGGTCCCGATCTTCCGACAGGTATGGATAAGTCGATTTGGTGGAGAACTCGACGTTGACGATCCGACCTTGATCAGCACCGATCTAGTCCTGCAATCGCTACACCACCGTCTCCGTTCGTTATCAACCACGCAAGCGCACGGTCGACCTCACCACGAAGGCTAGTTCCTGCGAGCGAATCGAAAACACAAGCAAGAACGAAGAAGAAGCGATCTGAAATTGCGAATATGTATTAAGATCACGAATTTGGGGTTCCATAAACTGATGATCGGCGATACTGCGATGGCAGAAAATTATCTAAGCAAAACCCAAACCTAACAATGACGGCTATGAAGTCTTAATAGGCAGAAGGGGGCGGCGGCTAGGGTTTGGGACGACCCCCCTTGCGCGGGATACACGGGCCGAAGCCCAAAAACAAGGTGACGCAGCACCGGACAGCCCAACAGAATCTGGTCGCCTCTTGTTTCGACGATTGTGACCAACTCAGAAGGAATTTGGACGTGCGACTGGATCCATTGGAAAGGTCTCGTCGAGGGCTTCTCCGTAATGTACTTGAACGTCCCAAATGGAGTTGATATGCATCTGCTACGTCCGTTGGAAGACAGACTGCTCCACCGTGACCGAACCGGACTCGAACTCGTGGTAGACTTGGTTTCCAACTCGTCTTGGCGTAGAGTTCTATCCTCGCTGATCAACACCATAATTCCTAAGCACAAGCACAACATTATTAGGTAGTAACTCGCTCTTATTGGTATTCTCTTGTGTGGTAACGCACGAGCCCTTGTTATTGGTCCTTGCACCGTAGGTGGTGGTATAGTATTGGACGCATCGGTAGAAGTGATGTCCTCATCATCATGAATCTACAGTATCATCACGAACATCAAAGGAAGGTGCATCATCACACCAAGCCAAACATCAAAGGACGGTGCATCCTCACACCAGGCCAATCCCAGCCTATTCTAGTGAAATTCAATTATTAAAAAGGGTAATTCTACGAGCGCAAACCTTCCAACCCGTCCATATCCATGGACATGGCTATCATGATAGTTTTAACTCTGCAGAGTGTACAAATTTCCCCACAAGCCCCGTCTCATCCACTAGGAGAAACGGTACAAGACTTTTCCAGCCTACTACGTCCACCACTTCCCCAGCCCACTCTTAAGGTTCCTCGGCCCGGCCGGTGCCCGCCACAGTAGGGCGCCTTCTATGTCTAGGCACCACCCGTGGGTCGTTCCCCATTTAAGCCATTCGGTCTCAGGAACACACCTACCCCTCAGGTAAGGTCATGAGCCTCACCCTAGGGCAATAGTGACGAAACATAACCGGTCAGCCTACGAGCCAGGAGTTAGTGGGTTTCGTAGTGTACTAAGCTAGGGACGAAGGCACAAGTGGCTGCACGGTAATGGTTGGACCAGTAGTACACAAGCTTGGGTCCTTATTAGAGAAGACCTTCGAATCTCCACCACAATCCCGGAAACATATCTGCCGGGTCTCCCCTAAACAATCTACACTAGTTTTAATTGTTTAGGTTTTATCCAAAACACCAATACAAAGCAAACGCCTCACAAGGCACATTTTATAGTGAATCTCAATGCAATCCTAACATCTATTCAAATGATAGGCTAAGGAACAGTAAAGGGTTCATCAAATGAAGTCTCATCATGCTAGTAGATGACTAACATGAATAAGGCACACTATTCTAATATGCATGCAAAAGTGAAATACGAAAGATAAATACGATTAAGCTCCCTCCATCCCAAAACTGTTGCTCTAAATCATAGTCAAGAGAGCATATATTTTTGGACGGACGGGGTTAGTAAAACATAGGACATGAATATGCAAACAACTAGTGCTTGCTTGGTAGCAATCGGCCTCGCACGCTTCTCGAGAAATCGTCGACGTTAATGATCCACCTTGTTCGTGGTGACGTCTCGGTCCGAATTCCACGCCTCCACGTCTTCCCGGGAGGTTATCGGAGTCCACGGCTCCAGCGTAGTCGTTGGCGACATCCTGGCCCGTCCCTTGGTCTTGATGATTCCCCGGGGTTCTATCGACACTCGCGACTCCCAATAAAAATACCGGTACGGTCTATACGCAAAACGACATGCAAGCAAATCAACCATGGCAAATATATCTTAATAAAAATAATAAACAAGATACTAGCGATTAGTGCCTCGGTCTTCAGAACCCGCATCGGATTTGATCAAACTCCGGCCGGAATATTTTTCCCTTCCTCAGCATCGCTAAACGCCCGCTCGGCAAAGTCGGCGACAACCGCACACAAAACGAGGTGCACGCGGAAAGGTTGCTGCAGGGAAAATCTTGAAAAATATCACATAATTACTGTGGGTAGAACAAATTAATAGGAGGCTAGGAAAATTAGTTTGGTGTGAATCGGACCTTCTGTTTAGGAGAAATAAAATGATGACGCGCACTGTTCATCCAAATGTGCACAGCCGATGAAACAAAAGGGGATCGGGCTCTGCTCTTCT
Source organism: Raddia guianensis (assembly GCA_036346415.1). NCBI lineage: Eukaryota > Viridiplantae > Streptophyta > Magnoliopsida > Poales > Poaceae > Raddia > Raddia guianensis. Next base: position 33,441,670 of record CM070544.1, read on the forward strand.
TCAACCTCCAGATCGACATCTCCTTGAACCACGTGGAGAGAGAGAGAGAGAGAGAGAGAGAGAGAGAGAGAGAGGTGGAGAGAGCATCACGGGAAAGGGATGCCACGGGCTGGGGGAGAGGGCAGCGCTCCGGTGAGGGGCGACTTGGCTGGTTTGCCTCGGCAGCCCGGCTCCGGGGAGCAGCAGCTCCGGCGGCGACGAGCAGGGCTCCGGCTGGGGCGGCGGCCATGGGCAAGGCACGGCGGCTTCAGGCGGCGACGGCCGGGGCTGCGGCGGCGAGGTGTAGGCGGCGTGGCTAGGGCAAGGCAAGGCAAGGCGGTCCAAGGGAGCAGGGCGGCGGCGGCGCTCCGGCCAAGAGCGCGACCAGGGCGGCTCCGGCGAGGATCGCGGCGCGGCATCTCGAGGGAGGCGGCGGGTTGTCACGACCTGAGCCGAGGGCCAGGGCGGCAGCGCGGCTCCATGGGGCCGGCACGGAATGGGCATGGGCATGTGCATGGGCGAGGGCGGCGGCAGCCATGGGGTTGGGGCGGCGGCGGCGTAGCTCGGCCTAGTGGCGGCGCTACAGTATGGGACGGCGGCTAAGGTGGTACAGCGGCTAGGGTTTTTGGCTGGGTTTTTATATGAGGGCCGGGTTGTGAACATGGAATTGGATTTGGACCTCAGATTGGTTGGATGTTAAGGGTAAAGCCCGATTGGGCTAATCGGTAAATCCGATTGCTTTAGGGCGGATTTGGTATTGGACTCGGTTTTCTTGGACGGTGGTCGGCCGAGTTCGGGTTACAACGGATTGGAGTGGAGTCAGGGTTTTGGACGAGAGATAGGTGAGTCAACCGAGAGAGACGGAAGTCTTGACTGATCAGAGTTGCACAGCAGGTCGGTTGAAGTTAGGGTTTTGGTTGTGGGTCGAACTAAGGTTTTAGAGAGTGTCGACTGAGACGGACAGATGTTCGACCGGCGTGGGTTACGACAGAAACAACCGGAGTTAGGGTTTCGGGTTGTTAGCTGATAAAGGCATGATTTGGCCAAGCTGCATAAAAGGGTTGCTCGATTCGGGTTTAAGTCGAGGAGAGGAGAGCGATCTGGCTTTGAGGATGCTAGGATTTTGATCGAGAGAGAGCGAGGCAAAGGTTAGCTTGATCAGGAGATTAGGGTTCCGGTCGAGCTGGGATTTCAATCGATTGAGAGAAGGTTAGGGTTCTGACCGAGGAACGACTAAAAGCGAGGAGGAAGCTTTTGTATCTGAAATCATAAAGTTTGGAATTTTCTAAATTGTAAATCATAATGAAAATAACTAATAAAACAAATTCTTATATGCAAATTAATTGTTTGAAAATTTAGGGATTTTCATATAGAAAAACAATAGAAATTATTTTAACTTGGTTTTTATTTTTAAAGAAAACTTGGGACATTCTAATAATTTAGAATGTCACAGATCTCCAAGGCGGAAGATGAAACGGCTTAAGGCAGTCATTTTGCCTGTGAGAGACTGGATGTCCTTCACGTAGGTCGGCGACATCATCTTTTCGATGGCCTCGATCTTCTCGGGGTTCGCATCGATGCTCGCCCTGCCGATTACGTAGCCTAGGAGCATGCCGGACTTGACGCCAAAGACGCATTTCTCAGGGTTTAACTTGACCCGGTGCTGCCTCAGACTATCAAAGTTTTCCCCTAGGTCGGACACGTGGTCCCGGGCATCCTTGCTCTTTACTACGATATCGTCCACATAGACTTCTACGTTGCACCTTATTTGATCAGGGAGAGTTTTTTTGCATGAGACGCTAGAACGTGGCGCCAGCATTTCTGAGACCAGAAGACATGGTCGTATAGCAAAATGTGCCGAAAGGCGTTACAAAGGCGGTTTTCTCTTCGTCCTCTTTACACAGCGCGATATGATGGTAACAGGAATAAGCATCCAGGAAACTCATCAATGCTGAATCTGCCATAGCATCAACTAGCTGATCTATGCGTGAAAGGGAAAAGTTATCCTTGGGGCAGGAGGAATTAAGGTCGCGATGGTCGACACACATGCGCCACTTGCCTCCTTTCTTCTGGACGACGACTGGGTTCGCAAGCCAATCGGAGTGCTGTACCTCGCGGATGAAGACCGCACGAAGCAGATTGACGAACTGGTCTTGGATGATCTTGGCCTTCCAGTCGGGGACACGCCTCGACATCGCCTTACGGTTTCTTGTCGGTAGGACAGCTAGATCAGCTCGATCACCTCCCTTGGGACACTGGGCATATCGGACGGTTCCCATGCAAACGCGTCCTTGTTACCCCGGAGGAAGGTAATGAGCTCGAGTTCCTATTGAGGCTTGAGGGTTGTCCCCACGTGGACCACCTTGGAGGGGTCTGTCTCTGTGAGGACAATTGTTTTGGTGGGCTCCTGCTGCTGCAGTGCCACCTTTAGCGCCACCGTGGGCGTTCCTTCTTCTTTGGGACCACGGGTAGGGAGCGGGCTACCATGGCAGTAGCATCTCTGCCGCATCGAGGGCCGTCTTGTGGTTTTCCCGGACGGTAATGACTCCCTTTGACGCCGGTATCTTCAAACAATGGTAGGCGTGGCGGGAGACCGCCATGAACTTGGAGAGCGCGGGGCGGCCCAAGATGGCGTTGTAGGGGAGCTCGGATTCCACCACCTCAAAGGTGATGTACTCTGTCCGAAAGTTGGCAGAGGAGCCAAACGTGACGGGTAGCACGACTTGCCCGACGGGACGGAGGGACGATCCCGTGGAAGGGGACGGTGATGTCCTTGATCTTGGAACGCGGGACCTGCATGAGGCCCAGGACTTGCGCCGTAATGATGTCCAGCGAGCTCCCGCTGTTCACGAGGACGCGGTCAACTCAGGTGTTGCTGATGGTGGGGCACAGGACCAGCGAGACGCGCTGCGGCCTGGAGAGCCCGGCCGGGCAGTCCGTCACCGGAAAGGTGATGGCCTGGCTGGACCAAGGCAGGGACTCCGCCGCGGGCTCGCCGCGGGAGACGTGGAGGACCACGTGAGATGTAGCCTATAGCTCGCGGCGGGAGCTGTAGGCCGACGTGGCTCCAAAGATGACAGCAACGTGACCGCGGGCCTCAGGGAAGCCCTGGTCCTGGCCGTGCCCTCAAGTAGCTCGGGCATGGGACCGCGGCCAGCGTAGAAATCCTCCAACTAACGGCCCATGTGCGGCAGTTGCGTAGGTCGTGCCTAAGGCGCTGGTGGAGGCGGCAGAAAAGACTGGGGTCATGGAATGGGTCCTCACCTCTGTTCTGCTGCTGTGGACGAGGAGGCCGGCCCTGAGGTGGGCCCTGGCCGCCGCACGGCCTGCCTCCGGCCTAGGGAGGTCGCTGTAGTCCTTCTTCTTGGCGGGCGCGATCGGCGAGGGCGCCAGGCGGCGGGCACTCAGGCTGGTCGGGCTCGACGGCGGCGATGAACTTGGTGGGCTGCTCCAGCCGCTTCTTCTTCTTCTCCGCCTCGGCCTTGCTTGGGCCGTCGCCGACCTTGGCCTTTTTCTTCGCACAGCCCCTTTTGCGCTCAACCGCCTCAGTGGCGTTGACGTAGAGGGCCGCGGTGCGGAAGAGCTTACTCGCGGTATTGACCGAGTGGAGCTTGAGATCCTCGATGTAGCGCCGATCCCTCACGCCATCCTTGAAGGCATTGATGATAGCCTCGTCTGAGATGCAGGGGATTGTGTTGCGGGCTCTGACGAACCGGTACACAAAGTACTGGAGACTCTCGTCGTCTCGCTACACTACAAGCTTGAGGTCCTGGGGGCGCCCAGAACGGGCGTAACACCCCTGGAAGCTCGTGTAGAGGGCATCCTGCAGCTGGGCCCAACTGCGGATGGAATCGGGCCGTTGGTTGAACAGCCAGGTTCGGACCATGCCCTCGAGCACTGTGGGGAAGTAGTTGACCCTGACGGCCTCGTCACCCCCATGGCCCGGACAGCGGTGGTGTAGATTGACAAGAACTCCTCAGGATTCTTGCTCCCGTTGAACTTCTCGATTGGCCCAGGCTTGAACCTCGGCGGCCATGGCGCTTCACGGAGAGCGTGGGAGAAGGCGGGGCATCCCGGGGCGGCCTTCGGGGGAGAGGCATCCCGGCACGGGCCTAGGCGGGAAAACACTCCGCCCGGGGCACGTGACGATCGTCCGGAGGAGGAGGCCGTCTGGGTCTGGCGAGAGCGGCTGCTGTTGCGGCGAGAACGGTGTTGAGTGCCGTCACGGCCGGAGCGGTTTTGAGTGCCGCTGTGGCTAGATTGGTTCCCGCGCCAGATGTCCGTGTGGCCGCTGCCGTTCTGCTCCTCGTGCTGGGCGATGCCGCAGGTGATGGCGCCGACACCCTCAGCAATGGCTGGACACAAGTCCGCCATGGTGAAGCCACGGGGGTCCTTCTCCAAGTCACGGACGACCGTGGTGATGGCGCGCGCCTTCTGCTGGCTGCGTAGGAGCGGGTTCATCATCGTCTCGATGAGGGAGTCGACCGGTTTGCGGCCCGGTGGGTGCGCTAGCGACTATCCTCCTGGCAGATCCCATCCATGACGCGACGGACGGCATCGTTGAAGAAAACCCGGGCGGCAGCGCGGCGGCGCAGCTGCTCCTGGGCCTCCTCATTCTCTGTGCCATTGTCGGCCGCTGCTGCGAAGACGCAGCGAGACGTGCGCGAGACTGGGGGAAACGTCCCGGTGTCGCCAGCGGAGGCGGCGGAGTCACCAAGCAGCTCGAACTCCATGGGAGTCTCGCTGACGTGGGTGACAGAGGGGTCCAGCTCGGGGAGCGACTCCTCGGGCCGAAAATCTACCCTTGGGGCGAGAGAGGCATCAACCTCCATCTCGTCAGCCCCGGCTTCGGCGAGGTACTCCTCTCGCCAGCCCTCGTACGATGGGACCAGGTCGTCCAGATCATCGCACTCATTGAACTTGTCGACGATTGGGATATCGACCCAAGTCAACTAAGGTTCTTGAGAAGGGGAGATAGGAGACACGCCGAACAGCAATCAGTGACGAGCAGGAAGACAAGGGTTTTTATCCTGGTTCAGGCCTCTCGGGAGAAATAATAGCCCTACGTCCAGCCTTTCTTATATATCAAAGATGATTACAAGAGGATTACCGACGAGACGAATAGGTCTCGGCGAGATTATGTGTGTACAAGGCGAAGATCAGGTGTCTATGAGATGCTAAGACGTAAACTCGTGTCCTCTACATGCCGTAGAAGCTCTGTTTATATAGTGTAGAGCAACCGACCTATCAAGGGATAATCGGGCCGGGCTAACTACGAGATCGTAACGAACTCGACGTGCCAAATACATCCCAAGATAGATAAGGCATACTCCAATTCTTGGGGATCACGGCTCCTACTCCAATCCGGGATACCACATCCGGGTCTTCACGTAGCTGTGCAGAACTCTGTTCGAGTCAGACTCAAACACGAATCCAAGGCCGTTACGCACCGTGCCGACCAAGAAGCTGTTCGGCAGGATGCATACGGGCCTGATAGAACCTTTCAGGGAGTCGGGCCCTGGTAGGCTGTTCGATTGGGCCGTCAGGGAGTGGGCCATGGCAATGGGCCGTGATTTTATCCCCGACAGCTAGCCCCCGAGACTCAAGTGGAAGGACTCACTAGAGTGGGGTCTTCGTCTTGAGACTCCAAGTCTCGAAGAGGGAAACTTCGCTGCTAAAAAAGACGTGCAACAAACGACTGAGCAGGTTAAAGTTCTCCCGAACAGGACCTATCCGGGATCGAACAAACCCGATCAGTACCGAGCAACTCCGTTGCGTCGAGCGGAACAACATCCATCCGGCGAGCACCCAGCCCTCGATCTGATCTCGGAAAAAATAGCCGTTGGCAGATCTCAACGGTAACTTACGCTGCGCAGTGAAAATAGTCGACCGTTTCTACTTAGCCGTTGCGGTAAAAACTAGCCGTTTTGTGGTAAAGAACCGTTGCAGAGCTGCTCGTTTGGGCCTATAAAAACACCCGAGTCGCCCGCGGCTCGCCACTTCTGCTCTCGCGCCTTTCCTTCCCAAGCCCTAATTCCCACCGCGCTCAGCATCAAAGAGCCGAACTCCACCCTCAATCCCGTTCGTCCAGCCCTGGGAACTGCTATGGCTAAGTTCGCAGACTAGCATGACCGAGGAGGACTTGAAGGTCTGGGAGGAGGAGGGCCACATCGACGCCGGCAGCTGGAGGCTGCCCGGGGAGGAGGAAACTCCGGAGCCGCTCGAGGACGAGTTCGTCAACTTCGAGCGATTCGCCTGTTGGGTTGAGGTCTCGAGAGCGACTTCGTGGAGGCCTTCTTCAACATCGGCGGTTGGAGGTAGCGAACCTCAATCCGAACTCCATCCTCGGATGGCCGTCTTCGCACACCTATCGAAGGCTATCTGAGAATCGATCCGCCGGTGAAATTGTTCCTCCACTACTACACGGTGACGAGGAGCAGCTCCGCCGCTTCAGCGCTTGGGTGCTACTACCTCAAGCTCCGGGCCACTGCCGACGACGCGCCGTACCCTCGTCCACCATTGCTCGACTCGATGGGTGCGTGGTGGATGAGGTGGTTCTACACCAAGCGGAGCGGCGACAGCAAGCTCTTCTTCACCGGGAAGGCGCCGGCGAAGGGAACCGCAATGCCTTGGCCGGAGCTATCCGACGAGGACTGGTACTTGATGCGGAAGATCGCCTCCCTCGTGGGCCTCGGGCTCACGGGAAGGGGGATCATCCGCGACTTCACGGCGAACATGATCTGTCCGCTGCGGAGAAGACCCTACCCCTTCTACAAGATAGAAGGGTGGGAAGATATCACCAGGGAGAGCACGGGTAAGTTACTCAAACACTTAACCATTCTTTGATGATTCATCCGAACAGGAACTAACAGCTTCTCTTGCTCGGGCAGTGAAGCCAACCGACGCATGGATGACCGAGCAGGTCGACTCCATGCTGAAGGCTGCCAAGAAGGACGGCGAGGTCACCGGCGAGGTGGCCTACACTTGTCCGCGCAACGTGCTCGTCCGCACAGACGAGGTAAAACACTTAAACCCCGCTTGTGTTGCTAGACTTACACCGTTGAAGATGCTAACATTCGCTTCCTGAACAAGCAGGAGGACTAACTGATCCTTGGAGGGATCGTGGAGGAGCTCTCCGACTCTGAGGGAGCGAGGAAAGGCAAGGCCAAAGTGGCTGAGAAACCCAAGGCGGCCGCAGCGCCGATGCGGAGCTTGCCGCACCGCAGCGGCCGCCAACCATCCCAGAAGCCCCCTGTGGCGAAGAAACGCCCCGGGCAGCTCAAGCGAGAGCGGGACCAACCGAGGGGAGATCGCCCAAGCCCATCCCTCCTCGCCGAGCAAAGCGACGAAGAGGTACGCAACTTGATCCTCTGGCTGAGGCGGTTCGCGCAAGCTCACCCGGGCCATATGGAACGGCTGCAACAGATCGCCGAGCAGAGGAGGCTCGAGGAAGAGGTAGCGCGCAAGGAAAAGCTTCTTGCGTTGCGCCAGAAGAGTGCTCAGCTCAGCAGGGAGCTGAGCTTGTCGCCACAAACTCCTAGAGGCGGAGGCGAAGAAGCCGAGGAGCCCCCGAGCAAGAAGCGCAAGCTCCACAAAGGAGCGAAGAAGAAGGTCAAGTCCCCTGCGGCAGATAAGTAGTAGCAAGGTTGTTCCCTTTACATTGTACCAAACCGCGCACGAACTAAACCTTTCTTCTTTTTTCATCAGCTGCCTAGGAGGAGGTCGACGCGGACTACGTGTTCGCGGCGATCGAGCGGTCCTTGCTGCCCGAGCACCTGCACGGTGCTTCGCGGACAACGAGGCTGTTTGCGCTAAAGGACAAGCTGGCAGCGTGGTCTGCGCTCCCATCCAGCTCCAGCGACCGGATCGACGCCCTGAAGCGCGCGATCAACAGGCTGGAGGCCTAAGAAGAGGAGCACGGTGCCACGGCGAGCGAAGCCAAAGTCCTGGCTCTGCTAGCTGCCCAAGGCGGGACCGAGCAGGCGGTCCTGCAGAGCACTTCGTCGCAGGGGCAAATCGTCCCTGTGGCGACGGCTGCTTCCGGCGGGCAGGAAGAAGTTCCTGCTGCCGGGGAGCAAGAAGAAACTGGCAAGCAGGGCGAAGTGCCTTCTCTCAGAGAAGAAGTGGAAGGCCATGAGCAGGGCGAGCAGGTCGCGCTGTCCATGGAAGCTCCCGCGCCTCTTGTCTTGCTCGAGGGCGAACAGACGGAGGAACCAGAGGAAGGGGAAGTCGCCCTTGCCCCCAAGCGGACGCGCTCTCGTGTGGGAAAAGACAAGCGGAGAGAGCGCCTGGCCTCGATTCCCAAGCGAAGAGGCCGTGACCCACGGCCTTGAGGATCGCTGCGCCCGAGTGCAGGCGCCCGGCTTGGAGAGGTAAGTTTCGAAACCGAACCTTGTCTGTTCGAGCAACAACTGCCCAAATCTTGACTTGGTCTTCTCTCTTTCAGTTCATGAAGGGAACCATGGAGGAGCTCGTGGAAGGCATCACCGTCGAGCGCAGTGCCGTGATGGCGGCCTTCTAGGAGCAGTCCCTGCACCAGCCAAAAGCCAGAGCCGGCTGAAGGCGAAGGTGAAGAAGCTGAGGGCCCAGCTGACCGAGGAGAGGCAGGCTTCCGCGGCTCTCCAAGAGAAGATCTCCACCCTGTGAGCTTCACAGGAGGAGGCCAAGGAGACGCGCGAGCTGGCCGCAAGGGCGAGCACCGCGGAGGACAAGGTCAAGGAGCTGGTCGAACAGCTCAAGACCGCCGAGCAATGAGCTAGTCGAGGCGAGGCTCAACGAGCAAGCAAGCAGCGCCAAGACCGAAGAGGTCGAGGCTCTTTGTGCAGAAGCAGCGGAGCAGGCCCGGCTCAGCAAGGAGGAAACTGATCGTCTCCGAGCTGAGGCCAGAGAAGGCTTCAAGGCACAAGGAGAAGTCTTGCGCCTCAAGATAGAGAACGAGGCACTGAAGGAGCAGCTTGCTTCGAAGTAGAAGTAGGGTTGTACTCCTTGTACCTGTACAATTTTGGCAATGAAATAAAGACTTACCTTTTGCACAATAAAGACTTACCTTTTCCCTGCAAAAAAGAGCAGCAAAAAGGCAAGAACGAACAGGAAACTAAGAGCAAAGGCACGGCAGCGCTAGAAAGTTTTAAGAAAAACCGGTAGAACGCTTAGCCTAACCCCCAGCCCCCGTTGTGCATCTGATCGAAAACCTGAGTTTGCGAACTCGAACAGGTGCACAAGAGAAAGAGCGACACCCTAGCCCCCGGTACGGACGATGCTTGAAGTCCTAAGTTTGCGAAATCAAGCACGTGCGTAGAGAGAAAGAGCGACACTCGTATCCTGACCGACTTGTTCCAAGAATTACTCGTCGATGTAAGTTAGGCGATTCATAGTTGAACCGAACAAGGAAAGTGCCTCTGCCGCGGGGGGCTTACAAGAGCAGGCTTTGCCAAGTGGTTGTGCCGTGAGCAGTAAGTGCCTCTGCCACGGAGGGCTTTTGAGAGCAGACTTAGCCGCGAGGCGAAAAGCCATTTTACGCAACCCTGAGTTTAGGAACTCGTTGAAACCAGATACGGGCAGGGAAACCCTGAAGATCATGGAGCCAAGTGTTCGCAAGACCGGGCAGCCATCAAGTGTTACCAGAGAGAGATAGTCTGAGAAGACAAGAAGTGAAAAGGGCCATAGGGGGCCGCAAAAATTCACTGTTTATTGGATTGAACTTTACATGGTAGCCCGAGAGACTTGGACGAACAAAGGCGCGAAGTTTGACAAAAAGCGCGAAGCTAAGCAAACACACGAAAGACCTACACAAAGAACTTGCGAAGCTGGTCGATGTTCCAAGTGATAGTCAGCTCTCTCCCGTCCTCCATTGCCAGGCGAACAGCCCCCGGGCGAGCAGTAGAAACGACCATGAACGGGCCCTCCCATCGGGGAGTTAACTTGTTGGCATTGGACAGGTTCTGGACACGGCGCAGAACGAGGTCGCCCGCCTTCAAAGCCCTTGGTCGTACTGACTTGGCAGCGTGCCGACGAAGAGCTTCCTGGTAGCGCGCCATTCTGACTTGTGCCCGTTCGCGTGTGCCTTCGAGGAGTTCGAGATCGAGTAAGCGCTCTTGCTCGTAGTCAACCAAGTTGACCGAGCTTGTGCGAGGCGAGCCGAGTACTATTTCGGCGGGCAGGATGGCTTCTGCACCATAGACCAATTGGAAAGGAGTTTCTCCGGTTGCCCGGTTGGCCGTAGTGCGAACTGCCCAGAGGACGGAAGGAACTTCGTCAACCCAGGCCTTGTTGTACTCGCGGAGTGCCGCGAACACGCGCCGCTTGATACCCTAGACGATCTGTCCGTTAGCTCGCTCGACTGATCCATTGCTCTGTGGATGTGCCATAGAGGCGAAACAGACCTTGGTGCCCAGCTGTTCGCAGTATTCCTGGAATAGCTCGCTTCTGAACTGGGTACCGTTATCAGTGATCAGCTTGTGGGGAATCCCGAAGCGCGTGACCACGTTGCTCTTGAAGAAGCGCACAGCCGTTTTGGCGTGAAGAGACGACACAGACTCTGCCTCAATCCACTTTGTAAAAGTGTCGATGGCGACGAGCAAGTGTGTGTAGCCCTTGTACCCTTTGGGGAATGGGCCGAGCAGATCCAGACCCCATGTGGAGAAAGGCCAAGATGGGGAGATCGTTTGGAGCTCTTGGGCGGGCTTATGTGCCTTCCGGACGTGAAATTGGCAAGCTCTGCACTTAGTCACTATATCCCGGGCATCTTGTAACGTTGTAGGCCAATAATAGCCCATGCGAAACGCTTTGCCGACTAGAGTCCTAAAAGAGGCGTGGTTGCCACAGGCGCCCTCGTGTATGTCCCTAAGAAGGAACTCACCCTTCTGTTGAGAGATGCACTTGGAGAGGACTCCTAGCGCACCTTGACGGTAAAGGATGCCGTCCACAAGCTTGTATGGACTAGCACGCCTTATAAGCCGGGAACGCGCTCGGCCGTCTTGGGCCAGGTCCCATCTTGCAAGGTACCGGACAATGGCGTTGTCGATCCGCGACTGCTTTCGATAGCGGAGACAACACCACCTGTCTCTGTTGCCTCGTCCGAAGACGTGATAGAGGGCTTGTAAAGGTGCTCGACGAGCACCCCTGTCAGAGCAGGTCCACATGAGGATCCATACTTGGACAGTTGGTCGGCCAAGAAGTTGTCCCTCCTAGGCACGAAGAGCACCTCGAAAAATTGAAAGTGCCGCTCCAACTTCCTCACTTCAACCAGGTATCATGCCATTGAGTCATCGCAGCATTCATACTCCATGTTTACCTGATTGATGACTAGCTGTGAATCTCCCTTCACAGTCAGCCGTTAGACACCGAGCGACTTGCACGCTCTTAGTCCCGCGAGGAGGGCCTCGTACTCCGCGGTGTTGTTAGTCGCCGCAAAGTGTAGTTGCATAGAATACTGGAGTTGCTCTCCTTGAGGGGAGATGAGAACAAAACCAGCCCTCGAGTTTCCAGTGTGCGAGCCATTAAAAAATATGATCCAGGGGGGTTCATTAGGTTGCTCGGGAGCTTTCTGGGATTTGGACGGGCAGGTCCATTCAGCGACAAAGTTAGCCAGGACCTGTGATTTAATAGCAACTCGGGCAGCAAACAGAATGTCGAATTCTGCCAGTTCCATTGCCCATTTAGCTATACGTCCGCCAGCTTCCTTGTTCCTTAGGATTTCTCCGAGAGGGAACTTGGTCGGGACCAGTTTTTGATGCGCCTGGAAGTAATGCCGAAGCTTCCTCGAGGACATGAGCAAGGCATAGAGCAGCTTCTGGACCTCAGGGTAACGCTCTTTTGATCCATGAAGCACCTCACTCACGTAATAGATTGGCCGCTGTATGCCTTCCCTTTCCACCATCAAGACCGCGCTCACCGCTTGCGGCGTGCAGCCAAGGTACAGCAAAAGCTGCTCGCCGTGGCGCGGGGTAGTCAAGACAGGTGGGTTGGACAGGTATTGCTTTAGATCTTGGAAAGATCGATCAACCACCTCTGTCCACTCGAAGCCATTGTGCTTGCGCAGGACCTTAAAGAAGGGCAGCCCGCGTTCGCCCTGACGGAAAATAAACCTACTCAAAGCAGCCATCCGTCCGGTGAGGCTCTGAACTTCCTTGACGGTAGTTGGAGCCTGCATGTTTTAAATGGCCTCGATTTTTTCAGGGTTAGCAGAAATTCCTTGTGAACCAATTACATACCCAAGCAACATTCCAGATCGAACACCAAAGGTACACTTCTCTGCATTTAACTTTATTCGATGCCTGGTGAGATTACGAAAAGTCTCGGCCGGGTCTTTTACATGATCTGGAGCATACTTGCTCTTTACAACTATGTCGTCGACATAGACCTTCAGGTTTCTTCCGCACATGTCGGGAAAGTCTTCTCCATTAAAGTATTTGGGAACGTGGCACCGACATTCTTGCAGACCAAAAGACATGGTCGTGTAGCAGAAAGTGCCGAAGGGGGTGATGAAGGCAGTCTTCTCTTCATCCTCGGGGGAGATGGTTATTTGGTGATAACCGGAGTAAACATCCAAAAAACTCAAGAGCTGGGCATCCATGATCGCGTCGACCACCGGTCTATCTTGGTAGCGGAAATTGTCCTTAGGACAAGCGGCGTTCAAATCTGTGTGATCGACACACATCCTCCACTTGCCGTCTTTCTTCTTTACAATGACAGGGTTGGCTAGCCACTCGGTGTGATCAACCTCGCGGATGAAACCAGCAGCGACCAGCTTGCCAAGCTGATCTTTGATGATCCCCTGCTTGAAATCCAAAAAGCGTCGAAGCTTCTAGAGAACAGGCTTTTTGTCCGGCCGGACTGCCAGTTTGTGCTCGATAACCTCCCTTGAGACTCCGGGCATGTCGGACGGCTCCCATGCAAACACGTCTGCATTAGCTCGGAGGAAGGCAATGAGCTCGCTTTCCTATTTGGGGTCCAGATTGTCCCCCAAGTGAACTGTCTTGGAAGTATCATCAAGAGACAACGGAACTTTCTTGGTCTCTCCCAATGGCTGGACAGAGACCCTAGGGCGTGCAGATTTGGTCTGCGGAACGTCGGGACCACGCGGCGGAAGCTGGTCGACCAGGGCAAGGGACTGCTCGTCGCAATCCAGAGCAGCTTTGTAATTGCCCTTGACCGTGATCACACCGTTAGGGCTCGGTATCATCACGCAATGGTATGCATGGTGGGAGACGGCCATGAACTTACCGAGAGATGGCCGGCCCAAGATGGCGTTGTAAGCCGATGGGAAGTCGACCACGTCAAACGTGATCAATTCTGTTCGGAAGTTACTAGGGGTGCCGAAGGTGACGGGCAAAACGATCTGCCCCAACGGCTTAACAGCTTCTCCCGGAACAATCCCGTAGAAGGGCATCGTGACTTCCTTCAGCTTGGAGCGAGGAATCTGCATCTCGTCCAAGACCTTTGCAGAAAGCAAGTCCAGCGCACTCCCGCCGTCAATCAAGACACGGCCAACTCTGGCGTTGCTGATGGTTGGAGCGACCACCAGTGGGAGCCGCTAAGGCTTGGTCATCCCAGTGGGGCAATCCTCCTTAGAGAAGAAGATGGGAACCTCTGTGCACTTCATTGTCTCGGGCTGAGGCTTGCCCTTTTCAACGTTGTGGACCTCCCGAGCAGCTTCCTTGAGGCTGCACCAAGAGGGGTAAGCCGAGGATCCGCCGAAGATGACGGCGATATGGTTCACGGGCTCTTGATATACATCATCGTCGTCCCGATCAGCATCGTCGGTTTGACACTTGGCCTTGCCGGCATCACCTTTTTCGGACAGGGTGGGCATTGGGCCCTTGCCGTTGTAGAAATCCTCGAGATTTGCAGCCCAGGTCCTGCAATGGCGCGTGTCATGCCCGTAGTTCTGGTGGAACTTGCAATACCGATCACTTGGACTTTCTTGCCTTGGTTACCTACCTGGGCGGGCTTCTTGCCCTTGTAGTTATTGTTGGGTTTCTTCTGCCCGTCCTTGGGAGGAGGTGTGCGATCTATACCGGCGACGGTGTTGTTCGCATCACCCTTGTTTTTCTTCTTCTGGGACTTCTTGTCACCAGGATTGTTGCTGCTCTTCTTCTTTTCCTCCACACCAGGCTGGGCGGGCAGCTCGCCCTTGTCGGACGCCTTCTTATACTGAACGCGTTCTGCCGCATTAGCATAACGATCAGCCGCCTTGAACAGGTCGTTGACGGTCCAGGTCTCATTGATCTCGAGATCCTGGGTGAGCCGCTCGTCGCGGACTCCGTTTTTGAAAGCGCGGACAACAAATTCGTTCGAGATGTTCGGGATCGTGTTGCGGATCTTAATGAAATGCTTCATGAAGTTGCGGAGGGTCTCCCCGTTCATCTGGATCATCTGGTGCAGATCATCCTCCTTGCCCAGACGCACGTAACAGCTCTAGAAATTGGCAATCAGAGCATCACAAAGTTGGTCCCATGAGCGGATGGAACCTTCCTGCTGGTTGAACAGCCACGTCCGAGCAGCGCCCTCAAGAACAGTCGGGAGGTAATTAGCCATAACCAGCTCGTCACCCCCGTTTGCCATGATGGCAGTAGCGTAGATGGAAAGGAACTCCTCTGGGTTTTGAGTCCCATTGTACCTCTCCATGTGACCGGGCTTGAACTTCGAGGGCCACCGGACAGCACGAAGCTCGTCAGAAAAAGCCCTACAGCCCAAGGCATAAGACCGGCCACCTTCCCCAGCAGAACCTAGTCTTGAAAAGACGTTGGTCCTGTTGGTCGGGGGAACTCTAGCTGAGTGGGAGGTTTCTGTCTAGAGGAACTCTCTCCGTGATAAGCCTCCACGCTCCTTCCTCGTGGTCGCGACAACGCGCTCCTCGCGAGGGGATCGTCCATGATCATCGCGTGCACGCTTGCCTCTATGGTCGCGGTGACCACGGGGACTTGGCGAGCGTCGACGACCACGGGTAACTTGCTCGTGGACAGTGGTCCTTCGACGGTGACGAGGGTCACGAGATCGACGGGCGCTTCGCTGCCGAATCCACCGGACAGCCGCTCACTTGCGCCGGAGGAGGTGTTGGCTTCACCTAGGGACTTAAGGCCTTCGGCCAGTCGCTCAAGGTGGGAGGCAACAGCATCGCCCATGCGGGCGAGGTCGGCCTGGTTGGTGGATCTGAGCACTGTTGCCATGACCTAGAGTCGTTCCGACTCGATTTAGGGTCGAGGATCCACGAGGCATCCGCGTTTTGGTCGATTGAGTCCGTCACGCGATTCGACCCGGCGAGTGAACTTCTGCCGGGTCTTGGCGTAGGCGCTGCTGGGGCGGTCGCGACGCTGTCGCTATACCGTCGCGGATCTGTGCCAAGGTCTGATTGATGGACTCGTCAAAACTGCGGCGAACAACATCTTGCTCGCGAGCAGCTAGCACGGCCTCATCTTGGTACCGAGTAGAATTGGACTGTCCGATCTCACCGGCCGCCGCGGCCAGTGCAGGATCCTCTGAGGTCCCTGCACCGGCCATGTTGATGCTGCGGTGACCGTGCGTTGGTGCACTGGACGGTGTCATCACTGTGTCGTCATAGGATGAATTGACCAACATAGCCTTGGAATCCGAGAGATCTAAACCATCGTAAAGATCGTCGGTTCTGTATTCATCGTTGATGACGGTAGCTTGATCTAAGAGCATCTCTGGAGAGTATCCGACATACGCCCCGACATATAGAAAGCGATTGAGATCGAACAGATCGATCTGATCTGACAGGGGATGAGACATCCTGTCCTTCTGAGTCGTAGTCCTCAGGGAGAGATCCGTGGTCGCTGATGGAGTTCGACATGCTTGATTTGCTGGGTCCCCACGGACGACGCCAACTATCGACGATTGGGATATCGAACCAAGTCAACTAAGGTTCCTGAGAAGGGGAGATAGGAGACACGCCGAACAGCAATCAGTGACGAACAGGAAGACAAGAGTTTTTATCCTGGTTCAGGCCTCTCGGGAGAGATAATAGCCCTACGTCCAGCCTTTCTTATATATCAAAGATGATTACAAGAGGATTCCCGACGAGACGAACAGCTCTCGGCGAGATTATGTGTGTACAAGGCGAAGATCAGGTGTCTATGAGATGCTAAGACGTAAACTCGTGTCCTCTACATGCCGTAGAAGCTCTGTTTATATAGTGTAGAGCAACCGACCTATCAAGGGATAATCGGGCCGGGCTAACTACGAGATCGTAACGAACTCGACGTGCCAAATATATCCCGAGATAGATAAGGCATACTCCAATTCTTGGGGATCACGACTCCTACTCCAATCCGGGAAATCACGTCCGGGTCTTCACGTAGCCGTGCAGAACTCTGTTCGAGTCGAACTCAAACACGAATCCAAGGCCGTTACGCACCGTGTCGACCAAGAAGCTGTTCGACAGGATGCATACAGGCCTAATAGAACCTTTCAGGGAGCCGGGCCCTGGTAGGCTGTTCGATTGGGCCGTCAGGGAGTGGGCCATGGTAATGGGCCGTAATTTTATCCCCGACAGAACTCGAGGTCCAGGGCCTCATCGTTGCTCGGAATCTCAGGCATGTTCAAGGGAACGGAGTGCTGAGGGCTAGTCATGGGCCCCACGGTGGGCGCCAGCTGTCGGTGTCTGGGAATCGCGCTCCTGAAGAGCAGCGGGTCCACGGACCAGCAGACGAATTTGTAGTTGGTGTGAGGCCCAACGACAACCCTACTCAGCAGCCCGGGGCGGCGGCCGAGCCTACGGGGGACTCAGGCCACGCGGTCTTCCCAGACAGGGCCTGGTGCGACTTGGCGATCCGGGTACAGATCCTTCGTACGGTGAAGGATGGAGAACGAGGAAGAGAAGAGGGAAGGAAACAACACAAATCGTGAAGACACAAGCGATTTACCCTGGTTCGAGCCCCCACTGTCGAGTAATAGCTCTACTCTAGCCTTGTTGTTTATACGGTGGAAAACAGTACAAGAAGTGCCGAGACCGGACTTGAAGGCACCGATCCCGAGCTTACAACGGTGGTGGCTAAGGACTACGGCTACTGCGAAGGAAGCTTCGGGCCCGCGTGTGGCTTGAATGACTTGTTAACACCTGAATTGCTTGGCCTCGATTGGTTCGGGGCCTTTCCTTTTATAGGCGCGATGGGTCGCCCATAGCTGATCCGGTAGGCCCCGCGCTGGTCTTTGCTTTAGTGGCGACGTTCTTGTCTCATTCCGGGGCTCTGTCTGGTCCGGAGCCTGCAGGGAGAAGCTGTTCGGGTTAGTACAGGACACGTGTTTGTCTCAACATGCCGATACGGGGAGGAATCGTGCTTTAGAGAAAAAGCACTTTCCCTTTATCCTAATATAGCACTTGACTGGACCGAGCCAGCCTCGTGCTGCCCGTTGGGGGGCATCGCGTAGCGTAACAACCGCTTGTTGCCTGCCAAAAGGGGCAAACGACAAGCCAGGCTGCCTGCGCGCCTCTCCCCGGGCTGCGGGTTCCCGGGGAGATACAGTTCCTTCCGGTCAAGGCCGGAGAAAGTGTGGTGGGACACGACAGTTGTCGTCACCTACCTACGGACAGATGGACCGTCCGCGGGACCTTCTTCCGGGGTAAGGATAGCTCGGGAGGTGCGCCATGCCCCTGGTAGGGACCCAGGGAGGCGCGGTTGACCTGGTCAAGCCTGGGAGAGACCCCGGCGGGCTAGACGCTTCCTTCAGTACGGCCACGGGCGGCCTCTTGGACCTTCTGCACGTACGGTGGGCTGGTACGGAACCGGCCCAAGGCCCATCTCAAGGTGGGCATCTTATCAATCACCAACAACGATGGAGGGTGGAGGCAACGATACTACGTGCACACCTCGAGCTTCGGGGACTGAGGTGTACCAGTACCACACCACCACTGCCGCCCACTGCTTTACGTAAACCAAGGTGCAAGGCGCATTTTAGGTGATCACCTTTCGCCCATTAGGCCGCCTTCAATGCGAGGTGTTTAGAGCTAAATGTTTAAGATGCCATGTCACTAAGCATCCGTATAAAAACTCTTCCTCCCAATGCACCAGAACTTCCAAAGGTGTTTATAAACTATAACTGCCTTGTTAGCACCTGAACCGGGCGCTTTAATCTCCAATGGCCGATGGAGCTGCTCAATAGGGATGAGAAGGAAGCATCAAAGCAAGTAGATGTAGAAAAAAGGTCGCAGGCTCCGGATAGCAGTCGATGCTAACCTAGTCATCTTCTCTCTTCTCTAAGCACCTCTATTTATTGGTGTAGCAAAAAAAAACTGGTTTTTTCTCTAAGCACCTGCATTGAAGATTGCCTTAGAAGCGTATTCTTGAGTGATCAGTTTTCGGCCATTAGAGGCGTAATAAGTGATCAGCGTATTTTTGAGCTAACAAAAAAGACAGTCGGACACATCTGATTCTGAATTTTGATGGCATCATTAGATTAAGCATTGTTCCTGTCTAGTAAAAGAGCATCCAAGCCGGAAGAAACAAACGCAATGACTTATCATAGCAGCCAAGCGATCACAATACCCAGATTCAGAAGCTTGCATTCTTTGAACTTTCTCTGAACAAGCATATATTTGCATTCTTTAAACGTACTCCTTTTTTAAAAAAAAAAAACTTTCTCTGAACAAACATATATTTTACATTACTCAAAATTCATTGATCAGTAATCATGCGATGTTGGGTTACAAACGCGGTGCCACACAAAAGCTCCCGTCTCTTCTAAATTCTACCTCAAGAGCACCGGAGCAGTGAGCGATACAGATTACAAAGAACCATTCCCATATCCAAAATGCTAAGCATGCATGCCAACAGTAGCTAGATACACAAACAAAACCACAATTACGCAAATATGTACTTGCTTAGCTAAACTCTCGTTTGGATGGATTATAAATAATTAAGCAATCATATGCAGACTAAGATCACTAGTAACTACTGCAAGCACACATATGTTAATATGTACATGCATGGTGTGTTTGTTTCCCAGAGCAAGGTGAGGTGAACACTTCAGGTGCCAGTGCCACCACCCAGAGTGTCACTGGGGTTCGCCAGCTGCTGCAGCGGCTCCAAGGTGGCAACAATGTCGCGCATGAGCGGCCTGGCCTTGGGGTTGCGATTGAGGCAATGGTAGGCCAGCATCGCCGTCTTCTGCACCGCCTTCACCGGGCAGTCCTCGGCGAGCCTGGGGTCTACTATGCCGAGCACCTTCTTCTCCTGTGTCAGCAGCGGGATTGCCCAGTCTACCAATGTCTGCTCCCTGACTGGCCTCGACCTGTCCAATGATTTCCGTCCTGTCAGTAGCTCAAGGAGTACGACACCATAGCTGTAGACATCGCTCATCGCCGTAAGATGGCCTGGAGTGTCGAAAAGAATAATGCATTGGTTTAGTGCTGTAGTTAAGAAGTCTAGTGATATATATATAAGCTTCAGTATCAGCCCTCTTTGTCTGAAATTCAGTGTCAGTTAAGTTCGGAAAAAAATTGAGTGTTGGCTCATGGTTATAGTGGCAGCAGGAGCAAACATTTTGCATCAACCTAGATTGCGTAGCTATTATTCTAAAACTATTATGTGGTAGTTAGCCTTGTTTCTTTATTTAGAGAGACAAAATGAAGAACATATTACCTGTCATGATGTACTCCGGTGCTGCATAACCATAGGTACCCATGATACGAGTTGAAACATGTGACTTATTGCCAGCTGGTCCATCTTTTGCAAGCCCAAAGTCATAGAGCTTTGCATTGTACTCCTATACAAGAAAATTGTTGGAAGTGAAAGATGAAAAGGCCAGGAAAGAAATCTAGTATCATGTAACCATGACAATTAAAACAGGGATTTCCGCATTCGCAACTCTTAAACATTGGCAATTTCTAATTTGTCACTCAGTGACGTGTCACTGACATGTAGGCCCTTTACCCACATGTCAGTTAGACAATAGGGAATTATCACTCTTTGGAGTGGCAAATTGGGAATTATCTCTCTAACCTATATACTCAATTTAACAAACATTGCCAGACTTGCGGGCAGCAATTTGTTTGTCAAAACATCATGGCAACAAGAGACAAACTCCCCAGCAGGCCTACCTCATCTAGCAATATGTTTGATGTGTTGAAATCCCGATAAATGACTGGCTTCTCAGCTTCATGCAGGAAAGCAAGTCCTTTTGCAGCACCAAGTGCAATCTTCATTCTGGTAGACCATGGCAGTGTCAACATCACTGCAAAATCAAATACCATCAGTTTAACAAATCAACAGGATACGGTGGCCGATCTCAAATGAATAGATAATAACAAATACTCTCTGTTATCACAAATATCTATTGACTCTGTAGTACAACTTTGACCATTGATTACTATTACAGTTTACTTATAAAAAAAACCCAATAAAATTATAATATAATCGAAGCGCTTTTCAAGACAAACCTACACACTCTATTTTTATGTGCCCAAACTAAATATTTAAAATGATATTAATCGCTCTCAAAACTTTGACTAGGAGGGCGTTTTTAAGGGGATTGTCCTCCTTTGCAGGCGGGGAGCTGCTATTGCAACAAACAAGAAAGAGACAGAATGCAGCCATTTTTTAGGAACACATTGACACCGCCATTGAACGGACCTACTCTCTCTATTGGGACAAACTTGGATATGTGCAACATGACCTCCTCGATCTTGAGTTGCCGTTCAACGAGGAGGAAATAAACAAGTGGTGTTCTCAATGCCCACTTCTAAGGTGCCAGGCCTAGATGGTTAAACTGGCCTCTTCTTCCGCATTTGCTAGGATATAATAAAGGAGAATCTCATCCGTGCCATCCAATTCTTCGACAATTAGGTGGGTTCCTCCTTCAACCTGCTCAATGGAGCAAGCATAGTGCTCTTGTAGTCAAATTGCATCCTCTGCCTCTCAGGTCAAGAGACGATCAACCACCTCTGCATCCAATGCCCCTTCTCGGTGGCAGTGTCTAGGAGGAGTCCTTGCGCTTGGGCAACCATCCCTTCACTATTTGCCCAAGTTCTTCGAGCTTTTAGAGCTGGTGGATTCACGTATCCGAAGGTCTACCAAAGCACACTAAGAGGGTCATCAACGACCGCATCATCTATATGATCTGGAATATCTGGAAAGAGTGGAACCACCATCTTTTTCAACAGCACTACCTCTCGGTTTCTCAGGTGGTGGAGAGAATTTCGGCCGACATCGCCCTTTGGGATCATGTTGCTAGTCTAGCCTCCAACAGGTAGTCCTTTCTTGTAGCTCCCCCTCCCCCCCTCTTTTATTAATGAAATGACATGGTAACACTCATGCCTATTCGTTAAAAAAATAAGAAAAGTATGTTTTTTTGAACATGAAAGCCAAATATGTGGTTATGGATAAAAGTTTGGGCTAATTGATATCCATATGGTTTAAGTTGAGCATTGCACTTCCTAGGTGGCAAATGGAATAGCACAGCCATCAATAGTGCTACAACAATGGGTTTCATTATTCATATGCATTAACATTTGGTACCAAGTAGGTCTATTACTCTTGCAATCAAATGATAAAATGGTAGTGTGTGAGTGGAAATTGATTGGAGTCATAATCGATAGCACCATAAATTTTTTTGAGCAAAAGATAGAAATGAAGACAAATTTCAACAAAAAAAAAAGCAACAGTTTATCAAAAATTGCTCCTTACTTGAAAACAGATGTGATTCCACATGTCCTCGGGGCATAAACTCGTATACGAGAACCCTGCGATCATCTTCGCAACAATATCCAACCAACTTCACTAAATTTGGGTGAGAAAGCTGCCCAAGAAATATGACCTCGGCCTGCAGGCAGGGAAAAATATTCAACTTTGTATCCGTCATCACTAAAACAAAGCATGCGTCTTGCTAAAAAGATAAATCATGCAAAATCTAAGCGGGATACAATATTTTAACACAAGCATGCTTTCTACTCAGAAAGGTTACTCACCAGCCATTCTCGGCCTTGGTAGCTATTGTCTCCAACATGAAACTTGACTGAAACTCTTAGGGGTTCTTCTATTGCTAATCCTTCACGAATATCATTGGTTATGTATCCTTTGAAGACTCTGCCAAATCCACCTTCCCCTAGTAACGAATCCGGCCTGAAATTCTTGGTGATTCTCTTAAGCTCCTCAGATGTGAATGCTACCAAAGGGTTCCGAGCCGAGTCCCTTCTCAGCGTCTCCACCTCTTTCGGATTGGATGGCAGCAGGCTGTCCTCCTTTTCGTTCCTCTCGGATGGGCTCTGCAATTTTGGAGATTCTGTAACAAACAAAAGGTCAACCTGTATGTATCACAAGCTTGATAGAACCTACAGTACCAGTTGCATGCAAATGATTCAGAATACTTTGCACAGGTCAGCTGGATATGAATTTGTCAACTCTCAAGACAAACAAGAATTTCACAAGGAAATTTGTACTTCTTCCATGTTTCAACAGTTATTTTCTCATGTTTCATCATTTTTACCCATGTTTCATCCTTAAATTGTCAAATTTCATTAGTAGAAAATCTATATTTCAGCTGTTCTTTCAAGTTTCCTTGGTTTTCGCCTATTGTCATGGTCCAGTTTCATTAATATTTTCCCAAGTTTCAATGGCAATTATTTAAGTTTCATTGATAGATTGTCAAGTTTTGTTACTAACTTTTCTAAATTTCACCAAGTTTGAGTAAAAAATTATTCAAATTTCAGTAGTTTTCGCCCATGTTTAAACCATACATTGACAAGATTTTTTATTACAAGATGTTTACCGAACCAACTAAAATCATACCATCATGGAAATATTTTGGGAAAAATATACATTTCATTTTAATATGTGTAGTATAAAAAAGTTAAAAACATTTTAGTAAATAAAATTTAAAAAGCTTAATTACATGTATCCCAATATTCTAACCTTTTTTGACCGGCTACAAGACATTTGTATGCACAATCAAAATTAATGAAGCCGGAAATTCTAACAACTCAAATAACTCCTTGTGGGCACATCCTCTAACCATCAGTATCCTTATAGGTGTAAATAGAATTAAAACCCTGATTTTTATGTCAAAGCTAGTGATGATGTATAGAAGAGCAGCTAAAATAGCACTAACCCAGAGAAGGACTGAAGATGATGTTTCTCTTGGAAACAGGGATGGATTCTTTATCCTGAAACAATCAAGAGAAAACAGTGAGCACAGCATGTATAAACTATTTTCTTTTAGGATAATGGCAGTTTTTTATTTTAGGGTATATTACTTTTACTCCTTAAACATTGAGAAAAGTACGAGAATCAAGCCTCAACTCATTAGGTAACCGACACCGTCCAATCAAAATTGGGCAAATTATCCGCAACACCAATTCAAGGTGGTTTTGTGGCGAAGTAAAAAGTAGTTCTAGAAAATATAGATTATATATCAAATTTAGCAAACCAACTATAAAAACCATGTTTTTTTGTTAGGATATGTGCAATAACCAAAGCCTCTTGAGACGATTCAAGGGAGAGTTATGCTTAAGTGACCATTTATTGAAAGAGGGCAATATGAAGCCCTCCTTTGTAACATTAATTTGAGACACACCGGAGAAGGGAGAAAGGGTGAGTTGCCCAATATGAGACACAACCCAAAGGCTATGCCTGATTTTGTAGGATCTGAAATATAACTCAGATAGAAAGAGGAAAACCAATGAATAACTGCAAAGACAACTTCTAGTATCCAGTGAACTATATGCTTAGTCCGTGAACTCTTGTAATGATTTGCATATAGGAATTCAAATTACCATATTTGGGAAATATAAGGTATTACTGAGCTCAAGCTTCTCAAAAGGAACTTTGTCATATATAGGTGAATAAATCATCTATGCCATGAACATTCATACCTGTTCAGTTGATGTCCCTGGTTCGTTACAGCATAATGACTCTCTGTGAATTGTAGTTTCTATATCATTCAGCTGGCATACTATATCCCCTATATCTGGTCTTTTGTTTATGTCAAAAACCACACAGTTCGATGCTATCTCAATACATATCTTTACTTGTTGACAGTATACGTCCAAAGAAAGACTCGATTCTTCATGTAGCCTCTTCATCCAATTATCATATGCCTATGAAATTTGAACGTAAAGCTAGAGTTACCATCCTGAAAAATAAAACATATTACACTATGCCTTCTGGAACAAAATTTTTTATTTTTTAATCCTTTTTAAAAAATTATTTTAATTTTAACCCCTCGATAGAAGTATTTTCAAATCTAACCCTTTTGGACGCTCCACTGCACCTGGCGCGTCGTCTCCACTCTGACGCGCCAGTGCATGTGGCGCGTCAGAGGTGCCACGCTAGCGCTCTTGGTCAATGGCCACCAGCGCGGACTTGCGTGGGTCCCACCTTGACGCGCCATCCCTCCTGGCGCGTCAAGGCCCCATACAGAGAGCCGCGCGGGGCGCCCCTGCTGTTTGTCTTCCCCGACACTGCCGCCGCCCCGCCCCGCCGCCACTGGCCGGCTCTTGCCGCCCTTCTCCAGCCACTTTGGGGTAGAGAAATCGTTCCCCGTCCTCCTGTGAAGGTGATGCTCCAATTTTTTTTCTCCGATTTAGCCCTCGATTAACCACATTTCGTAGGGTTGAGATAGTTAGGGTTTGAAGAAAAAACTTGATTTATGTTTCATATTGGCGTGTTTAGTTCGATCCGAGCACCGTGGCATACGTGTTGCATCTACTGTCCGTGTTATTAACGTGTAGAATCCATTGCATGTACGGATGTGGTACTTAATTTTGGTTTAGATGATGTTGTATATTAGGTCTAAACGACTTTTACATGATGCTGGAATTTAACTTTTTTTTTTCAATTTTGCAGGATGACGCACACCCTCAGTACCCGCTCCTTGAGACAGAGTACGACTTCTTCTATTCACTACATTAACTTGTTGTTGCTCCTTACAGGCTACGCAGCTTGCACGCCTCTCCAATGTGGCATGGGTCGCTCTTGGCAATGCGGGTGCACATGAAAGCAGTGCTTTGCGGGCGTTTATGGAGGCACGACCGTGTTCATGTCATACATTCCAATTTACTACCATGCTAATACCCTTGTTCCTGGATTGGCCATTTACAGAGAGTGACGAGGACATGCCGCCGTATGGCCTAGAAATTGAGCTGCATGAACCAGCAGGATATGGGTCAACAGCCAGTCGCGGTGCTTCCGCCGCAGTCGTCGAGCCACCAGACCCCCATCCATCAAGGGGGCACGGGTGCACGCACACCGCCACGGTCGAGCAGGTCCTCCGCAGCTACTATGGAGACTCCTACGAGGAGGACGCGTGGCAAGCGCACCGTGCCGCCCGTGGACGACGAAGATGCTGGCCAGCACGACGACTCGGACTCCTCTGCCGACGACTCCAGCTTTCCCAGCACAATCAGGCTGAGCCAGCTGCCTGATGCTCCCCTTTGAGTCAGACACAGGCCACCCTAGGAGCGGTAAGACATCTGAAGTCATCCCGTGAATTCTTTGTTATTTCGTGTCGTATCTGGCATTTCTGCCATACAATACAGGGCCCCAGCGGATCCACCCCCGCCACAGACTTACGTGAGGCGCAGGCGTGACCGTGACGCCACCGACATCGGTAACCACAACGTGTTGTAGACAAATCCCGGGAGGATGCGCCGTCCACGGGGTCCTTACACGCCGGGGCCCTGAGCTCGAGTTGTATGCATGTACTAGACCCCAGAGTGTGACCTATATGGATGTACTACCACTTGTGTACTTTTGCCTATATGGATGTACTGCCACTTGTGAACTTTTGCGTATATGGATGTATTGCCACTTTTGTACTTTTGCCTATATGGATGTACTGCCACTTGGCCTGTGTTGATCAAGATACTTGGAAAAACTGTTCGGTGTTGTTTTGAACCAAAATACTATTGAGTTGACAAAAATTTCTGCGGCAACTTCCTTGCAGGAAATCAAAGATATCTGTGTTAGCTAGACTTTTGAATTCGGCGATGGCAAATAAGGAATTAACTCTAAAAGGATCATTGTCCATATCGTATCCACCGATGTTTCCCCCTAAAACCGATAGCCAAAATCGAACCATGTCTCTGAATTGAATGGACAAACCAAAATCAAAGAACAAACGAAAAAGAAGAAAATTACGATGTGGAAAACAAGACAGAGATGTGTACAATAGCATTGTACAACAATTTGGAAAAGGGATGTACAGCTTGGTAGCGCGTTTGTTTTGGGTACAAAATGTCACAGGTTCAAATCCTGTCATCCCTACCTATTACTTCTTTTTTCTTTATGGGCAGTTACGAGGAAATCGATTAAAGTGGGTATAACTTAAATTTGTGGATACTATACGTCCGTGAGACACATTAGGTGTAGAAAAGGAACCAAAACCATGTCTCTTGTTAACGTCAAACCGTGAAAAAGCAGCTCTTCCAAATCGAGTGAGTAGCTCCTATCTTCTACTGATTGACTCGCTTTTCTATTCCATAGCACGCTCAGTGGAACAGTGACATGCTTTGGTCCTAGTACAACAACAGCCATATGCCAAATTTCAGAGGCATCTTTTTATTCACCATTTTGGTGAATTGCCAAGCCTGGGAACCTTCTTTTCTTCCCTTCCTCAGATCATAATAAGAGCTCCTTTTCTTCTTTGCTTACCTTGAAGCGAGTATTCCCCTGCTTTGTATAGCTTAATATTCTAAAAGATAGAGATCTAAAGCTTCATGTCTTTGTTTATTCTAGAGGCCATTGACACGCCAGCAGGGCTGGCGCGTCATAACAAATATGCGGCGCCGTATATACTGGCGCGACAGACTGACACGCCACCCTTAATGGTGCGGCAGGGCCATCCGTGCGCGACCCTGTGTGATGGCCTTGACGCGCCAGGAGTGATGGCGCATCAAGGTGGGACCCACGCAAGTCCGCGCTGGCGGCCATTGACCAAGGCCGCCAGCGTGGCACCTCTGACGCGCCACGTGCACTGACGCGTCAGAGTGGAGACGACGGGCCAGGTGCCGTGGCGTGTCCAAAAGGGTTAGATTTGAAAATACTTCTACCGAGGAGTTAAAATTAAAAAAAAATTTAAAAAGGATTAAAAAAATAAAATTTTTTGCTTCTGGAATGATAATGCGCCAGATGTAAAATGTCACTTATTGCACCAAAAATACATTATTGATCTGGAAATTGATGAGAGATGTTCTTACATCTTCAATCCTGTGTTGCTCCCTTGTACCAGTAATAATCTCCAGAATTGTCATCCCTAAACTATATATGTCTGCCTTGAATGAGATTATTCCATTCCCTAAGTACTCTGGTGCCATATATCCGCTGCATAACATGACGTATAGTAATTTCATCGCATTAAATAAAAAAGTAAAGAAGTGTAATTCAGCTCGTGGTAGACAGCTTACAATGATCCATGACAATTATTTGTGATAATTCGACTCTGTTCTTTATCAAAAAGTCTTGATAAGCCAAAGTCTGTAATTTTTGGCAGCATACTGTCATCCAGCAATATATTTGCTGGTCTCAAATCAAGATGCGTAATTTTCTCTTCCTCGTGAAGATAGCGCAAACCTTCACAAATTCCAATGATTACTTTATAGCGTTCATGCCATCCAAGTCCAGTGAATTCGTCTGTTTGTTTATGCAAGTTAAGTCGACAGCAATAGTGAAAGACAAATATTGAGAAGTTTACAAATTCATGCCAAAACGCATTTAAGGCGTAGGTATTGCATGCCATTTTTTTCTCTACAGAAATAATGAAATTCGGTTGTGAGACAGACAATTAGACGACCATGCATGTAAACATTAATGAAATGAAGAGCAAAACAAGCAACATTATCATACTTGTAAGATGTTTTTCCAGGCTGCTATTGCGTACATACTCGAAGCAGAGGAGCCTTACTCGTTGATCTGCCAAGACGTATTTCCCGTTGTACCATGTCATTATTCCTTGTGTATCTGCACAGTAGCCTAGAAACCTTACCACGTTTTTGTGTTTGGCCCTCATCAGACAAGAAACCTCCTCCCGAAACGACTTGTCTTCCATGATAAGATCAGAAAGCTTTTTCACAGCAACCATCATCCCGTTGCGAAGCACTCCCTGTTCAGCTTCTCTTGTTAGAATGGACATAATCTTTTAGATCAAGTCTAACATATGGTGATATTTGTTATGTATGATGTGAATTGTTAGAATGGACATCAGCTTTTAGCTCAAGTCTAACAAATGGTGATATTTGTTATGAACGATGTGAATTGTTAGAATGGATATAAGATTTCTGATCAAGTCTAGCATATGGTGATATTTGTTATGTATGGCATGAATAGCAATTTTATTCATCTAGATAGGACAATCTTGTTGTATATGTGATGATAGGTAATTTCACTATATAGTCATAGTCTCGTAGATGTTCATCCGCATTAACCACCGTTCATTTAGTTCTGAGATTCGTACTACTATGTGAATTTTATCTGCTTCCCTTCGCTTTAATTTTTGTTCAAACAAGTTTATAAGGGACAAAATGACATCTTGCTTCGTAGGGGAGACATGTCCTGCAATTCGGGGGAGGACACAGTACATTCACACAACAGGGGCTTGTTTGGGAGCCATGATCAGTCCATTCCATTACCGGATCCAGGATTTTATCTCTGAAGGTGCCTACTGAGTCGTGTGACAATTGCCGTATGTCACTTTTATGTTGGTATGCCTATACCTTTTTTAGCCTTATTTTATTTTCAACACATTTTGCCATAGTGTAAATGTGTAATTATCCTTTTCTCGACGGTGCGGCTGGCTCCACCTGTCATGTCACTCCAGATCTTTTACTCACACATTTTTGCCCTCTTAGTTGCGTCAACTAATATAATGGCATATAGTGGACTAGATTGTGTGCACAATAGATTGATTCTACATGTTGGTAAGTCACAAAATCATAATAGATGATGCAGTAAGTAATGAAGAAAAGAAGGGAACGGGCAGCTCAACTGAGTGTATTGTGTGTCCGGTGTTTTTACTTCTGGCAACAGGGTGAGATTTAATTTTTTGCCCCCCAATTGAGGAGGCAAATACTTCATGCCCCTCAATTGGGTTCTCCTTTATTATTTGCCACTAGTACACCGAATTCTTTTATTTCTCGCCACTCCACCCCTTTTAACGTCTTAAAAAATCATAAAAAATTCAAAACCATCTTTAGAAATTCTGAAAAATCATAAAATATCTAAAAAAATATAAAAATTAAAAACAATCTTTAAAAATTCAGAAAAATAATTAAAAAAGTTGAAAAATTATAAAAATTCATAAATCTTAAAAATTAGAAAATATTAAAAATTCAGAATAATCTAAATTTTACTGTATAGCAAGGGTTACAAAAGGCTTCTCATTTTCTTAAGTTTTTTATTTTTTATGATTTAAAATTAAAAAACTTAAGAAAATCATAAGCCTTTTGTAACCCTTGCTATACAGTAAAATTTAGATTTGTAACTCACGATTCTTTAAATTTTACTGTTGAGTAATGGTTATAAATAGTTTTTGGGTTTCTTAAGATTTTTATTTTTATGATTTTTCTAAGTTATTTTGAATTTTTCAAATTTTCCTAATTTTTTAATGATTTTTCAGATTTTTACGATTTTTGGTTTTTAGATTATTCTGAATTTGTAATATTTTTTTGATTTTTTAAGATTAATGAATTTTATAAATTTTTTCAAATTTTTATGTTTTTTTACAATTTTTAAAGATTGTTTTGAATTTTTTATAATTTTT
Organism: Raddia guianensis; assembly: GCA_036346415.1. Classification (NCBI taxonomy): domain Eukaryota; kingdom Viridiplantae; phylum Streptophyta; class Magnoliopsida; order Poales; family Poaceae; genus Raddia; species Raddia guianensis. Next base: position 33,471,358 of record CM070544.1, read on the forward strand.
TAAGGCATTAAAAAGGGTGGAGTGGCGAGAAATAAAAAAATTCGATGTACCAGTGGCAAAAAATAAAGAAAAACCCAATTGAGGGGTATGAAATATTTGCCCCCTCAATTGAGGGGCAAAAAATTAAATCTCCCTGCAGCAGGGGGTGCCTCGCTTATGAAACTCTGGTGTGTTTTTATGGTGAAGTTGTCTTCTTCTATGTGGCTTTGGGGGGTGGGTGTGTGTGTGGGGGGGGGGGTTAGTTTAGGCAGGTATCTTTGAAACAGACTTCTAGTCAACTATGATCAAGTGTTTGTATATTTGGTACTCTTTGTTTCCGTTGTCATTGTGCTAATGGAAATCGGGATCTTACCCCCTTATGGAAAAAAAAAGGGGCAATTGCGTTCTTGCCCCTGTTCTAGAGTCCAATTGTGATTTTACCCTTACTTTTCCCTCTTTGTGATTTTGCCCTTGATTTCTGGGAATGAAGCTACAATTTGCCCTCATTCCATTTACAGTAGTTAACGGTGTTAACTCAGCTATAAGTCTAATTGTGATTTTACCCTTGATTTTTGTACTTTGTGAATTTTCCCTCAAGTTTTCGAAACGAAGTTGTCGTTTGCCCCTAATGTTAATACTCTGTTAGTGCTAGCTAGATTAATCAATTAAAAAATTAAAATAATAGACTCCATGCTAAAGGATTGAAATGCTCTCGTACTGTTTTTGATCTAATCGGCTCAATATAAAACGTCCGCTAGTTTGTAACCTAGGCAGCGGCTAGGCGGCCTCGTTCTGGCGGATTCCAACAAGGGACGAAATAGTCCATGCGGCCATTCGAAATGTTGTCAAAATGTGATTTCTAAATCATGAATATTTGAGTTGAAACTGGGTAAAATCACAAAGCACTAATAAAATTAGGGGCAAATTGTAAGGGCATATATGTCTTTTTACACCCGAGTTAACACCGTTAACTACTGTAAGCAGAACGAGGGTAAACTGTAGCTTTGTTTTCAAAAATCAAGGGCAAAATCACAAAGTGGAAAAAGTAGGGGTAAAATCACAATTGGACTCTAGAACAAGGGCAAGAACACAATTGTTCCAAAAAAAAAAAGATGATGGTGAAGCAAAGCAGCCAATTGAAAAAAGAATCTGATACTACTAAACTAGAAACAAAAGAGCTAGCATATGAAGAAAGAAAAGGATAATTGTCGTGCAATGGACAAAAAAACTACTAAACTGACATAGTTGAAGAAAACAATAGCAGCAAAATATGAAAACCGACATGCAAAATATAGAAAGAAACAAGCGAGCTTGTGTAGCCTCTCAATACTCAACGCCTCCGTAATGAACCATTGTTTCAGCTAGTGGCATCTTTGGACGCAACAGAAGCTTCAGCTCAGACTTTCATGTCAAAATCCTTCCGTGCTCTCCATAGGGAATTTCGCCTCATCATTTGGACTCGTGTATTTCCTCCCCTCCCTCTCGCTTGCTTGCTCGATCTCTCCTAACTCGCCTCCACAAACCCTAGTGCCGCCTCCCATGATCCCATCCCCTCTGCCTTAGCCTCCACCTTGCCAAGCCTTTCGTTCGCCTATTGCCTCCTCCACTGGTCTCCACGGTCGCCTCTAGTCCCCGTACCTGCCTTCGGTCACCCGTGCATGACGAGTTCATCTTCGCCTTCACCCTCCTCTAGCTTGCCCTCCTGGCGGCCAACATAGGGTAGGGTCCTTGTGCTTCCAAATTTATTTGGTGATGCACCGTGTTCCAAATTAATTATTTGTGATATAATTGGATACTTTGTGTATGTAAATTGTTACAAGAATTTTCACGTTTGCTGTATGGATGCATGCAGCCTAAGAAATGGGAGATGATTATATTGTACATATTCTTTAATTGTAAAATTTAAAATATATTTCATTTCATAGAACATATAGAAATTCTACTTATCCACATATATGAGTTCTAGATCCTCCAATGCTGGTTAGACGTGCTTGAAGGGACAAGTGCGAGATAATTGACAGTCATGCATACCTTGTAGATCACTCCAAACCCACCGTGACCAATTTTTCTCTTATCGGAGAAATTCTCAGTGATTTCTTGAAAAAGTGATAATGGCAGATTGGTTGGCTCCGCGCTTGTATCGCATAAAATGTTCTCTAGTATATAAGATGTGCTGCCTTCTTCTTCCATCTCGAATCAATATGAGTACAATACCTGATGTATGTTAGTCAAGAGTTAGGGCGTGTTTGGATGCCGTCCACAGCTCGCCGTGCCGAGCGAGGGCGCGCCGACGCCAGGGCGAGCGTTGGCGAGGGTTGGCGAATGAATCGGCCGCCCGCGCCAAAGCCCGCAAGCACGTTGACTGTGCGTCGGCGCCGCGCCCGCGCCTTCCGCCGGCCGCCATCCAAATGCACGCCAAAAAAGGAGGGCGCGCCGACGGTTGGCACGGCGAGCGCCGGACGCCATCCAAACACACCCTTAGCTTCAACAATGTTTCTGCCAACAAATGCAAAAAACAGATGTTCCCAAAAAACACCATTATAGGGGGGGGGGATCACATACATAAGGGAGGGAGGGGGGATCACATACATAAGGCCCTAAACTATATAAACAAATCACATATAGACACGACTTGAGGTACTCGCAAAAACATGACATATGTGGAGCAAAATAACATGGGTTATCGTTTATGCGTAAGCAACCTAAGAGTCTCCTTAGGAGCCTACACTTGTGACTAGCGACCCAAACTAAACAGTACAATCACTTAGTTGACTTCTGGTCCTAACTTACTAGTTTGTGAAACCTATGTAACTGTGTACTTGTAGACTAATGGAGACGTGATTAGCCAACACTGATCTAAATGGATTCAATGGGGACTAGCTTTGTCCGGTATGCTACCATGGTAGTCACCGAATGTAGAATGCACACTGCAATAATTTTGTCGAAGCATACTAGGTGAGACGTGAAACTTAAAGATAGGATGTATGAAGTGCTATTGTGTAACAAGTGAACGGTTTTGTATTGTTTTTCTTTTCAAGATGAGACAAGCATTGTGGGGAACGTGTACACACTATGCAAAGTTAAAACTATCATCATAACCGTGTCCATGGTTATGGATGGGAAGGTAAATTTTCACATGGTAGTCTCACTATAGTTGATGAATAAATTTGTTGGGACAATGTACGCTAGGCATTCTTTGGCTAAGCTCGTGAGCGGGAGCAAGGAACTTGTTGCCGGTCGCCCAAGCAAAAAAAGACAAGGCTATACTTACAGACCCCTCACGGGTAGAACTTTCTCAGCTGCTCGACGTTCCACGAGTTGGTCAGCTCACGGCCGTCCTTCATGGCGAGCTTGACTAAGCCTAGACAAGATACTAAGGCCACTTTAAATGGGCCCTCCCACGGGGAGACAGCTTGTTGCGACCTGCCTGAGCCTGAACTTTTCACAGTACGAGGTCACCCACTGCCAGTGTTCTCTCATGTACCCTTGTCGCATGATAGCGCCTTAGGGTTTGTTGATATCTGGCAGCGCTGAGCGCTGCGCAGTCATAGACTTCCTCTAGGAAGTTTACCTCCTCTTGGTGATGATCTTCCTGTTCATCCTTGTTGTATACTGCCACCTGTGGAGATCCGAACGACAGCTCGGATGGCAGCACTGCTTCAACGCCATAGACCAGGAAGAAAGAAGTCTCCCCGATTACTCTGCTGGGCGTGGTGCGCAGGGACCATAACACCGTCAGCACCTCCTCAGCCCAGTGAGCGCCACGCTTCTTCAACCGATCAAACGCCCCCGGGAGAGCGGCACCGGACTCCTGCGCACACACGGCGCCAGCCATGTCCAGCGCCCTCTTGTCGCACCGGAGGGCTTCAGATCTGTCGACCTTAACGACGATGGGGCCGTCGGGCCCAGGGATCTTCATCACCACGTACGCATAGTGGTTTGCCGTCATGAACTTGTTCAATCCCGGTCGGCTAAGCAGGGCGTTGTACGGGAGATCAAAGTCCGCCATCTAGAACTTGATCATCTCCGTGTGGAAGTTGTCAGCATCCTGAACGGCACGGGAAGGCTGATATGGCCCAAGGACATAGACTTGGCCCCTGGGGTAACGTCGTAAAAGGGCTGCGCAGGACGAAAGTCCCACTCCCCGATCTGCAGCGCCTTGCTGATTTTTTAGTACAGGAGGTTTATGGAGCTCCCCTCGTCCACCAGCACCCGCCCGAGCTTAATATTCCAGACCAAAGGCGCGATTACGATCGGGAGATGTCCCAGGCCGACAGTGCTTTCGGGGTAGTCGGCCTGACTAAAGCTTATCGGCTCCTTTGACCACTTCAGCTGCCTCCTCGGCCCCAGGCTCAGTACGGCGGCGCACACCTCCCTCATCACCTTCTTGTACTTGGTGTTGGAGTAGTAGGTGGCCCAACCACCATGGATGTACGCCACCTCGTGCTCTACCTGCTGAAAGCCCAGCGGAGCGGGCTCCTTGTCCCTATCATCGTTGGGGGATGACGCTCCTAAAGTTGCTTCTCCAGCATCTTGGCCATGACGTGGCAGTCCGCCAGGTCGTGGGCGTTGGTCCTGTGAATGGGGCAATAGGGCTTGCCCCCTCCTTCTAGCGGCGCTCCCCGCTCTGATAGTCACGGTCGTCCCGCCGGTACCGATGATCATTTCGCCGATCCCGGCGGTCCTCGCGCCGGCCACGGCTGTCGGCCTGCCGTGGCCTGGCGTCCCTGCGATCACGCTCGGTCGCCAAGACTTCCCCAGCTTCGACAGCCTTGCGCTTCTTCTTCTTGTCCTTCGAGCCGGAACCCTTGGAGGTCCTGGCGTCTCCCTGGCAGCGCCGTCATCCCGCCTTGACGGTCAACGTCGTGCCTTCGCCACCCGGGTGCAGTAATTCGCCAGGCGGAAAAGCTGAGTGGTGGTGCGGATACGGTGGTTCGCCATTTCCTCCAGCATCTTGTAGTCCTTGACCCCCTCCGGAAGGCGATGATGCATGATAGCCTCCTGCGAGATATTAGGAATGTTGTGGCGACACTGGCTGAAGCGACGGATGAAGTCAGAGAGCGGCTTCCCCTTCCGATGCTCTAGGTTGTGGAGATCGTCCTCCACACCTGGCTGCTCGTAGGAGCCCTGGACGCTGTAGACGAAGACGTCACACAGCTCCCGCCAAGAGTCCACTGATTCTCAGGGAAGGTTCATCATCCAGGAGCAGGCCTCACCGGTCAAGACAGTGGGGAATTAGTTCGCCATCACCATTTCGGAGCCACCTGTAGCCTGCACCATGGTGGAGTAAATCTGCAGAAACTCTTTAGGGTTAGCGCTACTTTCGTTCTTCTCGATCGTGGCCGAGCGAAACTTCTCTGGCCACTCCACCCACTTCAACCGCTCCGTGAAGGCTCGACACCCCGCCCCAATCGAGGCGTTGCCGACGTACTCCGACTTCTGGTTCGACGACATCTAGGAGTCGACAGAGAAAAACTCCACGGCGGGGTCGTAGTCGTCGGCGTTGCGGCCGGAGGGACTCCGTCTTTCGCGGTCCTCCTCCCGACGGCGGCGCCTGTGAGCATCGTTGAGCCCTAATTTTTATTAGTGGCATTGATGATAAAATTAATTAATATAAAGGGCTAGGGGGTTTTTGGACTTCTCGGAACCCTAGCAAAGACTCGGCGATTTTTATAAACCCTAATTTGAAGCGTCGACAATTTTCTGAGCTGCTCCAAGATTTCAAATGCGTGACCGGGCGAGAGAAGAGGTCACGTATAGATTAGGAGTAGTTAGGTTTATTTCCTGTTTTTCGTCGGATTTCAAAAGGCGTTCGAATATCTCGGACTATGCCGGATCTTTGCGAATTCTCGAAAACTCGGTTTTCTTAGTCCACCCTTCTAAAAATACCCAAATATCCCTTTGTGAGATTTCTAAAGAGAGAGAAACCCACCTTAATTCCCCCACAAATTTAGCTCGAAAATTCCCTCTCTGTCGGACGGCGTCTGGAAAATCCAGACGGCGTCCGACCAGCCAAAATCCAAATTAATTCTCTCTGTCGGACGGCGTCCGGTCGTAACCGGACGGCGTCCGGTCAGGTTCAAAATTCGGTGTTTCTCGCTGCCGGACGGCGTCTGGGGGGCGTCCGGTAGCTCCGGGGCTTGCACGATCCTTGCTGTCGGACGGCGTCCGGTGGGGACCGGACGGCGTCCGATAAACCTATTTTGGTGAGCAGTACGCTCTGTCGGACGGCGTCCGATGCCCGTCGGACGGCGTCCGGTAGAGTGTAACGGCTAGTCTTTTTGTCCTCTTCCGAGGGGCAACGGCTAGTTTTGCTCTTGGGGCTATAAATACCTATCTAGTGGCTGGCTATTTTGAGGTTTGCTGCTCCACTTCACCTACCACATTCATAGCTCATCAATTAGGTGTTCTAGAGCCATTCCTCCACCCACAAAGCATCCAAAGCCACAAATCATTAAACCCCAATACCGAGCTTCATGGAAGTCCTTCGATCCGGCATGATCGGGGCGTTTCGGGCTTGTTACTTTTGAAGACATCCTTCGTGGAGGCGTGGGCTTGAGAGTAGGCCTTGGCGTGTGGCTACTCTTGAGTCGATGTACGGGTGACGGAGTCCACCTCGCCGGAGTGGCGGAACGACTACCGGGAGTGAGTGAGGCGTGAGGCTCGAGAGCGAGCCGGTCCTTGTGCGCAAGGGGTAGCCTCAACGGAGAGTAGGAGTTGCGGCTCCGAACTTTGGTCAAACAAATACCGTGTCTCCCTCTCATTTATATTCCCGCACTTACTCTTATTGCATTGCTTGTGTTGATTGTGATGACATGTCTTAGTTGTGCTTTAACTTGTTTATCTCTTCCGCTTGCGTATCAATTGCAACTAGGATTGGGTGACTATTAGTTTGATGCTAAATCAACAATTAATCAAAAGAATTTAAAATTGCCTATTCACCCCCCCTCTAGGCCTTAGGATCCTCTTTCAAGTGGTATCAGAGCGTCTAGGTTCTCCGGTATTAGCTTAACCGCTAGGAGATGGCTCAAGAGGGGCCTAGGATAGAAATTGGAAAAGCTCCTATTTTCGATGGAACAAACTACAACTATTGGAGAATTAGGATGCAATGTTACTTAGAGGCACTTAGCTATGATGTGTGGGTTGCTTGTGAGACCGGCTATCCGGACCCTCCGGCCGGAACAATTGCTCTTGATGAAGTTCATGCTAAGTACAAACGTTTTAATGCCATTGCTAGAAATGCTTTACTCTCTAGTGTGTCTTCCGAAGTCTTTGATAGCATTGGCAATCTCTCTAAAGCTTATGACATTTGAAAGCATCTTAGAGAAATTCATGTTGGTAGTGCCGAGATGCTTGAGGAGAAGCTATCTCGTGCTAGAAAAAGATTTGATCAATTCAAGATGCTTCCTAATGAAAGTGTTAATGAAATGTTTCTTAGGTTGAACCCCATCGTCAATGAAATTGCCGGATGTTCGGAGAAGAAGGTCTTGGAAGACAATGACATTTGTCGGAAGATACTTGACGTTGTGCCATTTAGTTTCAATCCACTTATGACCTTAATTCGAGCATCTAAGTCAAAGCTCAAGAAGATGACATCGACAAAGCTCCTCGGGCAACTCAACTCATATGAGATGCGGCTTCTTGAAAGTGAAGAGTCTCCGCTCAACAAGAAGTCAATCGCTCTCTCTGCCAAAGCCAAAAGTGGAAAGAAGAAAGTTGAAATTGAAGAAGATGATGAAGACTCCGATGATGCAATTCCGGAGAATGAAGAATTGGCCCTCCTTGTCAAGCGGTCAAGAAAGTTGATCAAGAAGATGAGCTTCATGGCGGATCATCCTCTTCAAGGCGAAGACCTATCTCCGAGATCGTTGCTATGAATGTGGAAAGAAGGGTCACTTGGCGGGATTGCCCAAGAAGTAAAAAGAACAAGCACAAGGCAAGGAATCAAGAGGAAGATGACAAGAAGAAATATCGTCACTACCGCAAGAGTGATCACAAATCAAAGGATAAGAAGAAAGCTCTTGCCGGTCAAAAGACTAAGAAGGAAGATAGCTCAAGCTCATCGTCCTCTCAATCCTCCTCCGAAGAAGAAGATACTAGAGCTCATGGGCTAGCCGGACTTGCGATCAAGGAAAACGCTCCTCCGGCTCTTCCCAAGCAAAAGCTTTGCCTCACCGTAAATATACAAGAAGAGGTGATTGGGGAATGGATCACCGATGATGAAGGTTCTTGGGCGGACTCCTCCGATAATGAAAACACGAAGATATCCGGAGTCGCCATCAACAACCCCTCACCTCCCATGTGTCTTATGGCACTAGAGGAGAAGGTAACACATGAGCACCTCTCTAAAAGTGAGCTTAAGCTTTTGATTGATGATTTGAATAATGCTCTAGAGAAGGAAAAGTCTAAGAGAAAGAAGCTAGTGAAGGTGCATAAAGAGCTTGCAAATGAATTTGAGAACTTGTTAGAAAAGCATGAAACTCTAGAAGATGATTATGAAGCTCTAAATTTGCAAGTTGAAATTCTAGAAAATAAACTTGCTAGCTCTAATGTTGATGTTGAAACTCCGCTTGATTGCTCAATTGAAAAATGCAATGTTGGTGTGACTTGTGATTTGATTGACACTATAGACGGTTCATTTAGCTTATCTCATGACACATCCTTTAGCTTGTCACCCATGATCACACCCAATGCTAGCTCATCTTCACCCACTTGTGCTACTTCTCCAAATGAAAATGCTTGTTCAATTGGCACTTGTGGTGTTGCTAAATGTGCTAATGAGCTAGTTAATGAAAATTTGCTTCTTAAGGATAGAATTGAGCAACTAGACTCTAGCTTGACTAAATTGCTTGTGGGGAACAACTCTCTTGACAAGGTGCTTCGGGAGCAAAGGTACACCTTGGGTAAGCATGGTTTGGGATTTCATCCCGGGAATTTGCCCAAGGGTGGTTGGGGTAAGCCCAAGCTAACTTTTGTTAAGGGAGGGACCCGTTGCCATATTTGCAAAAATGAGAAACATAAGGTCATTGCTTGTCCTCTTGCTAAAACATCTCAATTCATGTCCAAAACTCAAGCGCTTAATGCTAGTTACATGCTTATGAGGAAGAATGGCTCTACCTATGCTAAATATGTTGGTGCACCCAATGAAAAGAAAGATGTGAAGGCTATTTGGGTGCCCAAATGTTTGATGACTAACTCGAAAGGACCCAAGAAGAAGTCTTGGGTACCTAAAACCCAAACTTGAATTTGTGTGTGTAGGTGAACTACAAGAGCGGTGGCCGGCATTGGATATTTGATAGCGGTTGCACTCAACACATGACCGGTAGCTCAAGTATGTTCACCTCACTAGAAGAGGAGAAGGACCCCGAACACAAGATCACATTTGGGGATAACTCTAAGCGAAAGGTAAAGGGTATAGGTAAAATTGCAATATCTAATGACCTATCCTTCTCTAATGTGCTCTTGGTGGAAGCTTGCAACTTTAATCTCCTCTCCGTTGCTCAAGTGTGCGATTTGGGTTTTGATTGCTTCTTTTCGATCAACGGAGTTCGTGTTGTTTCCACTAAGGATCAAAGTGTTGCATTTGAAGGCACCCGGTTTCAAAACTTATATTTGGTTGATTTTTCAAACCGTGAAACTTCTCAAATCAAGGCTTGTCTTATCGCTCAAACCACTCTTGGTAGGTTGTGGCATAGACGTCTTGGACATGTTGGAATGGGCACTTTGAAAAAGGTTTTTAAAGATAACTTGGTTGTTGGAGTGAAGGATGTCAAATTCGAGAAGAATCGTTTATGTAGCTCATGCCAAGCCGGCAAGCAAGTGGCTAATTCTCATCCAACTAAGACTTTTATGTCTACATCCCGACCTCTTGAACTTTTGCATATGAATTTATTTGGCCCAACCACCTATGCGAGCATAGGCGGTAATTCTTTTTGTCATATGATTGTCGATGATTTCTCTCGATTCACTTGGGTATTTTTCCTTACAAACAAATCTCTTGCCGATGATGTGTTTAAAAGATTTGCTTTAAAAGCTCAAAAAGAATTTGACTCTTTTATTAAAAAGGTAAGGAGTGATAATGGCACCGAGTTCACTAATACAAATGTTGAGGAATTTTGTGATGAGTTAGGTGTCAAGCACGAATTCTCCGCGGCATATACTCCCCAACAAAATGGAGTGGTGGAGAGGAAGAACCGTACCTTGATAGAGATGGCAAGATCAATGCTTGACGAGTACAACACGCCGCATACTTTTTGGGCGGAAGCCATCAACACGGCATGCCATGCCATCAACCACCTCTATCTCCACCGACTCCTTCACAAGACCTTATATGAATTACTAGTGGGACAAAGGCCCAACATCTCGTATTTTCGAGTCTTCGGTTGCAAGGTATACATCTATAAGAAAAGGACTCATTTGGGTAAGTTCCAAAAGAGGTGCGACATTGGTATCATGTTAGGTTACTCTTCTCGCTCAAAAGCTTTTCGAGTTTTTAACAATTCTACCGGGCTAGTTGAGGAAGCCTATGATGTCAAGTTTGATGAAACTAATGGCTCGCAAAATGAGCTAGATTTGACAAAAAATGTAGGTGATGAGCCACCACATGATGCTATGGAGTTGGGGGAAATTCGACCCTCACCGGAGGCACCAAAAGATGAAGTAATCACCCCTACCACCTCCATCGATGATCAAGTTCAAGACACCTCTCCAACAACTCAAGATCAAGCGGTGGACGGAGATGCGAACTTTGAAGTTGATCAAACTCAAGGGGGAGACGTTGATCTACAAGTACCCGTCCAACAACACCGCACTCTCTCCAAGGATCATCCCCTAGATCAAGTCAATGGCAATCTCAATCAAGGCGTAAGAACCCATTCTTATACCGCGAATTATTGTGAGCATCACGCTTTTGTGTCTATTGTTGAGCCTAGGACCATTGATGAGGCATTGGCGGATACGGATTGGGTGAACGCCATGCATGATGAACTAAACAACTTCACCCGCAATAAAGTTTGGGAGCTTGTGGAAAGACCGAAGGATCACAATGTCATTGGAACCAAATGGGTCTTCCGCAACAAACAAGATGAGAACGGTGAAGTGGTGCAAAACAAAGCAAGATTGGTGGCGCAAGGTTTCCCACAAATTGAAAGACTTGACTATGGAGAAACCTACGCCCCCGTTGCTCGACTTGAAGCTATTCGGTTACTCTTGGCTTTCGCTTCTCTCTATAACATAACTCTCTTTCAAATGGATGTTAAGAGTGCTTTTCTAAATGGTTTTATTGATGAACTTGTTTATGTCGAGCAACCGCCCTGTTTTGAAAACCTCAAACACCCAAACCATGTCTATAAGCTCACTAAGGCGCTATACGGTCTCAAGCAAGCTCTTAGAGCATGGTATGAGCGTCTTAGGGACTTCCTCTTAGAAACGGGATTTAAAACCGGTGCGATTGATTCCACATTGTTTCTAAAGCCAATTGAAAATGACCTATTTATTTGTCAAATATATGTGGATGATATTATTTTTGGATGCACTAACAAATCTAAATGCAAGGACTTTGGAGAAATGATGTCCAAGGAATTCGAAATATCGATGATTGGAGAACTTACTTTCTTCCTTGGATTTCAAATCAAGCAACTTCGGGAAGGGACCTTTATTTGTCAAGAGAAATACACAAAGGACCTTCTCAAGCGGTTCTCAATGGACGATTGCAAATCGATCAAAACACCAATGGCCACTAATGGGCATCTTGATTTGAATGAAGATGGAAAGCCCGTGGATCAAAAGCTTTATCGCTCCATGATCGGTTCGCTTCTCTATCTTACCGCTTCTCGACCCGATATTATGTTTAGTGTGTGCATGTGTGCTCGCTTTCAAGCATCCCTAAGGAAGTGCATCTTGTTGCCGTAAACGCATTTTGAGATATCTAAAATCACTACTAGCCTAGGTCTTTGGTACCCCAAGGGAGCGCGTGTTGAGCTTCTTGGCTATTCCGACTTCGGATTATGCGGTTGCAAAATTGATCGCAAAAGCACCTCGGGGTTGTCACTTGTTAGATCGCCACTCGTGTCATGGACTTGAGGAAGCAAAACTCCGTGGCGCTATCTACATGAAGCGGAATATGTAGCGGGGGGAGTTGTTGTGCTCAACTCTTGTACATGACTCGGATGCTTAGTGACTTTGGGCTAAACTTTGAAAAAGTGCCACTTCTATGTGATAATGAAAGTGCGGTGAAAATAGCCAACAATCCGGTCCAACATTCCCGTACAAAGCACATCGACATTCGACATCACTTTATCCGTGACCATGTTGCAAAGGGTGACGTTGTGCTTGCCTACGTGCGAACGGAAGACCAATTGGCGGATATTTTCACCAAACCCTCGGATGAGGCACGGTTTTGTAAATTAAGGAATGAACTCAACATACTAGATAGATCAAATGCGTGTTGATTGGTTTTTGTGACTTTTGGGTCTTATTTGAATTTTTTCATTTGCTTATGACCCTTGTCACATTTAGGGGGAGTTTAGTTTCAACTCATGATCTCAAAACTCCCTCTAGTGGTGAAAAGATAAATTTGATTTTGGGTGAGCACATTCTTGTCCTATATTTCAAGCCAAAACAAATTTGAGCTTAATAGACTATCCTTATCTTCATACCATTTCAAACTTCTAGTTTTGAAAATCTTACCCCTTTAAAAAATTTGCTCCATATGCATATTTGTTCTCTTGAAAATCATATGGCATCAAAATTGTTGAAAGTATTTGAAAAGGAACCAAAATTCAAAAACATGTGCTTAAACTCTAAAGTGAACCCCTATGCTCGATTTTCATGCCTATATGAGAAATCAAGGCAAAATTTGGGTTCGACATTTTGTTGATCTCACGATCAAAATTTGGGTTTTGAATTTGACTTGATTTCATTTGTCATATTATAATCTTATCCTTCAAAATTAAATCTTAGAAAATCACTTCAAATTGCTCACATTTGAATCTTCGTTTGAATTTTGAGCAAAAATGGAGATCATCACTTCAAAATATTATTTTTATATATATTTCTCGCATTGGTGGGGCCCACTGGTCAGAAGTGCCAGCATCTGCGTTTTCAGCCTTCATCGGACGCCGTCCGGCCACTCTCAGACGCCGTCCGATCGCGTGTCGCATGCGCCGCATACCTCCTGTCGGACGCTGTCCGGTAGCCATCGGACGCCGTCCGACAGAAGCGTTATCCGCCAGCAACTCACTGTCGGACGCCGTCGCCTCCCGCCACCCCGTCCGACGAAGTCACCGCACTACACCTCATCGTCGGACGCCGTCCGATAGTCGCTCGACGCCGTCCGACAGACCTAATCGCTGAATCGCTTATAACTTACCTCTCCGCCTCCTCTCCCCATTTGATCTCTTCCTCCTCTCCAAACCGGCGCCCCCGCCTTCTCCTCACCGGAAGACCCTCCGGCGACCTCCGGCGATCTCCACCACCACCGGCGGCCTCCCCTCGTCGTCCTCTTCGATTCCCTCCGCGTGGATTGGAAGTGGACGTCCCCGTTCGTGCGCCTCGTCTCCATCGAGTTCCCCTCCTTTCCCCTACCGGGAAGGGCCTTGGGGTCGATCTCCTCGCGCACGGCGTCTTCCTCCTTCGCTTCTAGGACTCGGTAACGGCTTCCCGCCTTTCTTCCCGTCAAATTTCGTTGTTTACCGAGTTCTAGGTTTTGAATAGGTTTTTCCCGCGTTCACGTTCAGGGTTGGACCGTGGTGGGTTGGCACCGTGTCAGTGGATCGTTGGTCGTGGCAGTTGGCAGTGAGGTTGTTCTGGTCAGTGGTCATATTGTCAGAGGAAGTGATTCAACATGTCGAAATCATTGAAGAAGTTTGGGAAGGCTCTGGGCAGGACCCTCAGTGGTCGGCGCGACAGCGGCAGTAAGGGCGATCCGGATTACATCGATGAGACGGCTAGCAGTGCCGCTCCTCCTCGCCCAAGTAGAGTGTCTAGAGCGATTTACTGCAGCGATCGATCAAGGGTTCCATTGGACTCGGATGGCGGGTTCTTCTTTTGCCACCGCAGAGGATCTTGACGAGACATATGCTGAGGACCCGATTGATGAGGATGTCACTGAGACAGTGGTCGCTGAGGACGACCACTGTGGATGATCGTGTTCAAACTATCTATGGAGACTCGAGGAAGAGGAGGTCCGTCTCTTATGCCAGGTGGTTCCCTCGAGGCGAGAGGATACCGTGGACTTCTGTGTTCTACACCAAGTTTGAAACAATTGTACATGTGCTTCTCTGCTCCCACGACCGGTCCTAGGGATCCCACTGTGTGTTGATCGGAGCGAGATCTCAGCGATGCGAGGCCGAGGTGCATACCATTTTCAGCTCCACTCTAGGTCTAGCAGAATTGATCTCCAACAAGAAATTGATCTGGAGCGTAGAAAGAAATTGTGAGTTCTTTGCTACTCTACTGGTTGCCGAGGACGAGTCATAATCGAACTATTATCACTCAGTTGATGGACAGATTAAAGGGATCACAGTGGCCGAGATGAATCACGCCTTGGGTACTCCAGACTCTGGCATTGATTTGAATGAGGTGTGCTATGAAGATGCCCTCTGGAGAGGCAAGTACCCTCCTCTTGAAGAGGTACGGTTCATGTACATTGATGTTGATGAAGAAGAACTGAACATAGAGAAGGCAAATCAATTGCGCCAGGAGCCAGCTCTGATAAATCTTATCCTTCGGAGCACTTTATTTGTTCGAGGTGGGAACCGTGACAGGATATTACCGATCTGCAGCTGGTTTATGCTTTACCTTCTGACAGGCAGAGTTATAAACATTGGCGCCACCCTCATGGGAGAGTTGGATGACACTATATACAGAGAAGTCAATAGGGCACTACCTCTAGCGCCCTATATTGGCCTATTGCTTTCCAGGACTCAGCGGGTTTCTGTAGATGAAGTAAGAAGCTGGACAAACAGAATCAAAAAGCATCAGATGAAGAACTTCTTAAACTCACTTGGGAGCAAGCCCAAGTTGGGTAGACCTGGTGATGATGCTCCTCCACCAGCTCCTGTTTTTGCTCCTGCTGCCCCAATGCAGCCATTTGTGCCAGCACCTGGTGCGAGTTCCTCTTCAGCAGTCCCTCCTCCGTGGTATGATGCTTTGATAGGTGAGATGAGGGGGCTGCGCACAGATATGAGAAATTTTCACACTGAGGTGAAAGAAGAGCTGGTAGCCACCCGCAGAGAGATGACAGACTTGGCGAGGCGGCAGAGACGTACTTGGCGAGATGAGTTCGCAGAGTTTAAGTCACCGTGCAAGACATGGGGCGATGTTTATGCCAAGGCGAAGGGCAAATCCATATGGTTGGTATTCACATGCCCACGTCGATTATCGAGCTTACCAGCAGACTCGAGTTTTCCTCGCCCACCGCCTACCCACCACCGGTTCATCCTTGGGTGTACCTCCTTCGGGCTGCTCCCTCCTTTGTGCCTTCACCACACCATATCCTCCTCCCGTAAGATTTATTTCATCGGTGGAGAGATCGTCATCATCTCAACTTTTCTTTGCCAAATCCTCAACCGACCCAAATGTTTGATGATCCTCCCTCACCTCGGTCGGTACCCTCTGCAGCTCATATGCCCTTGTCCAAGCGTCCGAAAGGTCAGGGCTCCTCTTCCGGCGGCCAAGGAAATGACGGAGGCGACAACATCGACGAAGACCAAGAAGAGTAGACCAGGCTAGGAGCTTTTCCCTTTTGTGTCACTTGGTGACAAAGGGGGAGAAGGTAGAGAGATTAGCAGGTGTTAGTGTCAGTGAGATCGAGGTTTTGCCTTTTCCTGTAATATTATTTGTTGCCTCGATACTCGGTTAAAAATTTGTGTTTGTTTCTTTGGTTGGTTTATGAACTTTTGAACCTTGTTGGCTTCTGAACTTTTTATGCATGAATTTAGGGGGAGCTTCCTTTATTTGCACACCTTTGTGGTCGAGTTGTGGTTTCTTAATTATTAAAATTGCTCGCATATTTGTATTACACTAACCCTTTTTGCAGCTCAAAAATTTTATTCTCTTTTGGGTTGTCATCAAGTGCCACAAAGGGGGAGATTGTGAGCATCGTTGAGCCCTAATTTTTATTAGTGGCATTGATGATAAAATTAATTAATATAAAGGGCTAGGGGTTTTGGACTTCTAACCCTAGCGAAGACTCGCGATTTTTATAAACCCTAATTTGAAGCGTCGACAATTTTCTCGAGCTGCTCCAAGATTTCAAATGCGTGACCCAGGCGAGAGAAGAGGTCACGATAGATTAGAGTAGTTAGGTTTATTTCTGTTTTTCGTCGATTTCAAAAGGGGTTCGAATATCTCGGACTATGCCGGACTTTTGAATTCTCTAAAACTCGGTTTTCTTAGTCCACCCTTCTAAAATACCCAAATATCCCTTTGTGAGATTTCTAGAGAGAAACCCACCTTAATTCCCCACAAATTTAGCTCGAAAATTCCCTCTCTGTCGGACGGCGTCTCGAAAATCCAGACGGCGTCCACCACCAAAATCCAAATTAATTCTCTCTGCTTGATGGCGTCGGTCAGAATCGGACGGCGTCCGTCAGTTCAAAATTCGGTGTTTCTCCCTGCCGGACGGCGTCTGGGGGGCGTCCGGTAGCTCCGGGGCTTGCACGATCCTTGCTGTCGGACGGCGTCCGGTGGGGACCGGACGGCGTCCGATAAACCTATTTTGGTGAGCAGTACGCTCTGTCGGACGGCGTCCGATGCCCGTCGGACGGCGTCCGGTAGAGTGTAACGGCTAGTCTTTTTGTCCTCTTCCGAGGGGCAACGGCTAGTTTTGCTCTTGGGGCTATAAATACCTATCTAGTGGCTGGCTATTTTGAGGTTTGCTGCTCCACTTCACCTACCACATTCATAGCTCATCAATTAGGTGTTCTAGAGCCATTCCTCCACCCACAAAGCATCCAAAGCCACAAATCATTAAACCCCAATACCGAGCTTCATGGAAGTCCTTCGATCCGCATGATCGGGCGTTTGAACTTGTTACTTTTGAAGACATCCTTCGTGGGCGTGGGCTTGAGAGTAGGCCTTGGCGTGTGGCTACTCTTGAGTCGATGTACGGGTGACGAGTCCACCTCACGGAGTGGCGAACGACTACCGGGAGTGAGTGAGGCGTGAGGCTCGAGAGCGAGCCGTCCTTGTCGCAAGGGTAGCCTCAATGGAGAGTAGGAGTTGCGGCTCGAACTTCGGTCAAACAAATACCGTGTCTCCCTCTCATTTATATTCCCGCACTTACTCTTATTGCATTGCTTGTGTTGATTGTGATGGCATGTCTTAGTTGTGCTTTAACTTGTTTATCTCTTCCGCTTGCGTATCAATTGCAACTAGGATTGGGTGACTATTAGTTTGATGCTAAATCAACAATTAATCAAAAGAATTTAAAATTGCCTATTCACCCCCCCTCTAGGCCTTAGGATCCTCTTTCAGCGCCGCTGCAGGGTGTCGCACAGGTCACCCCTGTGTTGCTGGTGGCGCTCCTTGAGGTGCGTCAGGAGTTCCCGATGCCGCCCCTCGTCACGCCTCGTGTCCTTGGAGGGCATTGTGGTAGGTGGGCGTCCCCCAGCACCTATGGGTCCACACCCGCTACCTTCTTCCCGTTGTCCTCTCCTTCCGCCGCCCCGGCGGCGGCCTTTGCTGGGGTGGCTAGAGGCCTGGGAACGACCGGGAAACACGCTAGACGTGGCGTGATCCCCACGCCACCTAGATTCTTCCACCCGTAGCTGTGCCCCCTCCACGAGGCGTGCGAGCTTCTCCATCCACGTTGCGCTCGAGGAATTCGCTGTCAGACCGACAGACGGATGGTCCAGAAGAGCCCGAGCCGCGTGCAGATTCTGCGATGGCGTTGCATCCTCTAAGGCTAGCCGCCTTCGCACCAGGAGAACCCCACCATGGACCCCCTGGCACCCTCCGGCTGAGGAGTCTGCCGGCTACCATCTTGCTCTCCCCCAAGCTGGCGAACCAACCGTGGCTCACTCGCGGGAGAGCAAACTGAGAGAGGCTTCTGAAGAAGAAAACACGAAGAAAAATGGCGTGCTACCCCCTACCTGGCGCACCACTGTCGGTGAAAATGTCACCAGACAAGATCCTTCTGAGGGATTACGGAATTGTTCGGCTGGGGGTATCCGCGCAGCTCACTCCCGCTCCTTCCTGTGTGAGGGAGACTCAAAGATTTCACCCAGGTTCGGACCCCCGATCTGGGTAACATTCCTACTCCTGCCTGTTCTTGATTGGCTCAAGCGGAGCGAGTTCGTACAGTGCTGGTTCTAGGAGTCTAGAATTAAGAATAGGGGAATCGAACTGGGAACCCCCTCTCTCCGCCGCTCGGTGCCCCTTTTATACCTCAAGGGGCCGGCCAATGGCCGGAGAGAGAGAGAGAGAGAGAGAGAGATACATTAAATGGCCTGGCTACTGTTCGCCCACTTGCTACGGGATGACGCCAGCTGCTTCGCCCCCTCTTGCTAATCGTCGGCATGGATTGGACGGGGGAGTCACCTGACATTGGCGCCGGTCGGACTGTCTCCGACAAGGATGACTTGACGGCAACAAAGGTTTTGCCGAGCTACTGATGATGACAATTATCATCCTCTATCTCCCACGCTGAATAGTCGCAATTAATGTCTCCGATACGCTGAATGGGAAGACGCCTTCCACGGGAAGCTTCTTCGTAGCTGCATGCGCGCTTGCCAAGTGGGGCCCTCGACCCGCCGTAAGCCTGGCTGCCACATGGCCTACTCGCCCACGGCGCCGGGGCCTGCTCGCCCGTCGTATGCCTGGCTGCCATGTGGCCTGCTGATATTTGCTCAAGTACACACCCTGATAGGTTGCGCATCGACATGGATCTCCCATGTTTTCGAATCAATTATGCATAAAGAAATGCCGCATGTATATTATATGTGAACATACTCTCCACGCGAGCAGACACATAGGCAAAATCACCCTGAAAACTGCCTATGGGGGGTTATTTGCACTACTTCGCATACTTGGAGGGACAAAATATTTGGTTTTCCAGATCAAGAGGTTAAGCGCACCAAACATCACAGTTGAGGGGGTAAAGTAAACTTTTTCCTTTATTATGAAAATCTTTTGAACTATTTGGATTGGGTATATAAAAATTAAACATAATTTGTCTAGAAAAGCACTTGCATAATATTATATTTGCTGTGAATTTTATAAATAAATAGCATTGGTGATGAGTCATCAAAGTTGTATTTTCAATACCATATCGATGTCCAAAACTTAATGTAAAATGCAGGTGCTCCCGTAAAATGCAGGTGCTTAGAGAAATGTTTAAAAAAAAAAACCAAATTTTCGCCATATACAGCTGTGCTTAAATGAGCAAGTGCGATGTTTTAACTAAGTATAAATTCTTAGAGGATGCTTATGCAAATAGTAGAAAACACTTGTATAAACATGTTTGGATTGTTATATAGCACTATTATACTTAGTGATTAGTGACGTGCTAGTGTTCATTTTCAGCACTGGTGTGTTGCATTATGCATTTTTCTCTTTCTCTGCGCGCGTTTATTAACATGTTTGGATTGCCTTCATGGTTGGCTGCCCCTAGCTGCTTCCTTCCCTGCTTTTTCTATTAATTCCCCCCAAATCCCTGAAAGAAGAAGAGAGGATGAACACCATGCTGGGACTTGGGGGAGACGGCGAAATTTGCCAAAAGAGTGGATGGATTGGATAGTGCAAGGCCTAAGGCCGTGTTTTGGAGCTAATTTCCCCACCGGGATCCCAGATCTCAGCCATCTCCCGGGGATATAGTTCGCCGCCGCCGTGAAATTCCCCAGCTCAATCCACCCGAACCCACGGGGGCATCGAGCCGCACCCTCCACGAGCCCCGCCGCCTCCAAGCGCGCGCCACCCGACGGCGGCGAGCTTAGGGGACTCGACCACGAGGCGGCATAGTGCCGGACGGTAGGCCACGGTGGGAGGTGGCGGCCGGCGAGGACGGAGGAGAAGGCCGCCTGGCCCATCTCCACTTGCCACGGCCTCCGCCGCCGCCGGCGAGTCGCTGTTTGGAGCCGGATCCCGGCCATCCAAACAAGTAATCATTTCCAAGAGATTTATATACGCGGAAAAGAGCATTAGGCATCAGCTTCCCCTTCACTGCAAAGCGAGAAAAATGCAATCTTTCCTTCACAGACTACGAGAAGATTGCAGAGCATTCGATCAAGCTTGATCACTTCATCACTTGCAGACTACGAGAAGCTTACTCTGTTTCAGCAAATTACAAGAGAAAAAAAAGAAGGCTGAGCTGAGGTGATTCATCTCCGGCAGCAGCAGCCATGCATGAAGATTACAGATCAGCATTCGATCAAGCTTTCGATTCAGAGGAAACAAAAGAGACGCATGCACGCACCTGTTGATTGGTCGCAGTGGAGTGCAGCTCGCTGTCGAGGGAGATCACACATCCACACACCAGAGAAGCGACTTGGGTATTGGGAGAGATGCAACCATGCAAATGGAGACTATGGAGTACATGGAGTGAAATATGAACGAGCAATGAGTCGAGTATTTAGCATCTTGCGGAGATTTTTTTTTTTATGACGCGTGGACGCCGGTCGCCGGCAAGTGGTACGGGCACACGACAGGTGATCCTCCAATCATCAGGTCCGGCCCAAATA
The DNA here is from genome assembly GCA_036346415.1 of Raddia guianensis. Taxonomy (NCBI): domain Eukaryota; kingdom Viridiplantae; phylum Streptophyta; class Magnoliopsida; order Poales; family Poaceae; genus Raddia; species Raddia guianensis. Next base: position 33,492,018 of record CM070544.1, read on the forward strand.
GCAGTCAACCCCCTGTGAGCCTTGTCGTTCGTAAAGGTCCCCTTTTGTTTCTCAAATAGTGGAATGGGCCAGTGGGGGCCATGTGGCCCATTTCGTAAAAATAATTGCCACTCTAGTAGTAATAATAGAAGAGCGCTAATACAGTATATCATATTACATTATATCATAATCGAGTGTACTACGTTATCTTTTTCAACTCTTAAGCATTGGCAACACAATATAGATGATAATACTCACTTAAGACAGTAAAGGAATAAAATATCTTTTGCTGCTTGTTTCTCATTGCTCATTGTTTATATTCATGCATCTTTTCATTTCTAGCTTCTGTTGTGTCCATCCAAGTCTGTTGCTCTTTTGTGTCAGTTCATCGATATCGTGCGAGTCCACCATTCTATGTCAAATCAGTTGATTCTTTGCTAGCTTCTCTCTTTTCCATGGCAAGTGTTACCGCGCCTTGATCTTCTTGGACGCCATGAGCTCTTTATGGTGCATCACGTCCTCTTCGTGATGATGCCTTCCAAGGTTGCAATCAGTCACTGCTATGCTTGTAGCTCCTTTCTCAGCTTGATTTGACCACTCTCTATTTTGCCAATTGCATCGCTCCACTTTCAAACTCATCCTCCTAGCCATCCTCTACTGACAATGCTTGCACTACCAGAGATCCTTGCAGGTTGTAGAAGCCTTTACCTCCAAAAGGCTTGGCCTTGACTTCTCAATCGTTGCTCATTGGTCCTTCTGGACGTCGTGTCTCCTTTCTTTGCGACGCATCACGTTCTTCTTTCGTGATGATGCCATTCAAGGCTATGATCTGTGCCACTTCTCCTTCATGCTAAGCATTGTTACCGAGAGTTGACCCAGATGGTTGAGTTGTTCATGGAGTTCGGCTTATTTTCCTTGAGATGCACACTTCAACGACATCACAAGACCGCAATGGTAGGATCTTTCAGCATGTCTTTAGTTCACCTGATGAGGTAGGGAGGGTAGTTCTATGTGACATACGAGGGAAAATTTTGTAATGGCGGGCACATAGTTTTGGGGCCTCGCCGACAGGGTGCTTGTATGCACAGCATGTTTAGTATGTACGTTCACTTGTACTTGCCTTCTTGGATGAATGACTAGGCTCCTTGCCTACACTTGAAAAAAAAAAGAGCTAGGTGTCAGACCCGGATTTTTAAGGAAATCCAGGACCTTCTCGTAGTCTGCGTTAGACCAGGATCTTGCTAACGCAACACGAATTTACAAGGAGCTGAATCATTTCATACAGGAGACTCACGAGAGCACTTTATTACAGATAATAATTGTCTTTCAAAGTACAATGAGGCTCCATTTGTCTAGGGACCGTATAGGTCAAATCTTACAATACAAAAGGTGGAACCCACTACAGGGTCCGATACAGCGGAAAAGCCAAAAGGGGGCGGCGCTTCGAAGCTATGCCTTCCATAACCCAAACGAGGCAAGCAACTGAAGTCCTCCTATAGCCCGTTATTCGTCGTCTTCCTGGACGTCCTCCCCGTCAAGAGGCTCGTAGGCGTCATCATCACCGTCTTCTCCTAAAAGATTATGAGTAGGCGAGGGTAAGCACCAGCCGTGCTTGCGAGCCAAGTACCTCACCTTATGCAAATAAATGCTACTAGGTTTTTTGGTGGGGCGGGGTTATTTTATTTGCAACATTGCCGATTTTGTAATACCATAATAATAGAAAGCCTAAGACTTAGCCATTTTACAAAACAAAGACGTATTGTGCTATATATGCAAAAGATCATCATCAGGGGTATATCATCAACAGGGCAGCACCTCGTGCTCCCAAACACGGTGGATCCAAGCCATCCCAGTGGTCAAGGTCCCCGATCAAACAGGCAGACCGGTACCTCGTACCGTCTCCAACAGGTAAGATCATACCCTCGCAAGGCGTATGTCTTCCTAAGTGGCGGCAGACTCACCCTCTCAGCGAGGCGTGATCCCCTTGAGCTCAACTAAGGCCAGGATCCTCGGACCCTCAAAATCAACAGTGTAATAATCATTGTCCAAAGGACAGTACTTCGCACTCAGGCAGACCTGACACCCAAGTGCATGAGAATTCTCCCGTCTATACCGATTACGTTGATAGTCGGGATTTTAGCGATCAGCTATACCGTTACCCCGTTGATAGCAAGGCTATACCGTTGTAACGTTGATAGGATCAATCCGTCATGTCTATACCTTAAGCGTTGATAGGCAAGGATCAACCCATTTTGACCTAGACAGCCATGGCTAAGCATTTTCAATTGATTTATTAATCAAAGGCAGTATAACAGATCCTTAGGCAACAAGTGACAGGTTGGAATTAAATTCAATGATGGGGTTGGTGCTTATTAACACAATTACACAATTTGGGAAATATCTAGACACGAAACGTAGTTGCAAATAAGTAATTTGGTAAAGTAAAGCATGCATAATTTCATCATTTAAAGTAACGTAAACAATTGCAGAAATATAGGAAATGAAGTATGATCTAGAGTATTGGCTCGCCTGGGCCTTCCTAGTAATCGGGGTCGTCAGCAGGATTGTCGAAATCCTCAGGGTCCTGTCCCTCGTAATCTATTTAAACCAGAGAACAATCAAGCAGCCAAATAAATACCGATAAATTCTTTTAACATGATGCATGGTTTTAGCGAAGGCTTTCCTATGGTCTTTAAGTGGACAGTATTATGATCAAAATTTACCAAGACTTCTGTGGTGATACTTTCATAATCTTAAACTAAGGACTATAGGTGTTTAAATTATCTGGGCGAGATTAATCTTTGGGAATAGTATGCCTATATGCTCATGACATTTGAATATGCATTTAATCTACCCTTTATAAAATTATTCTACAGCCCTTAATTCTTGCAAAAATAAGAGTATAACAATAATTCTTTTTGCTTGCTACTAGTTGAAATTTAATTCTTATTTTAAAGGGAAGCAAATAATTCCTTAAATTCTAGCAAAACTCTGGTTTTGTCCTGTTCAAAGTTAAATCCAGAGTTTACCAATAATTTTGAGAGTCAGAAACATTTTACAATAAAAATGATCCTAATATCCCTTTCTATATCTAAATATATAAAAATTATAGAGGCTGGAGGCTCTGGTTGGGCTAGCAGCATGGCGGAGCAGCCGAGTCGGCCGGCTTAAGCGCCAAGACAGAAGCTGACTGCAAAGGTCTCAAGCTGCCCTCGTGGGCGCCCAACGCGAAGACGCGTCTTGTGCGAGAGACACGAGGCGGGTGGGCCGTTGGGGCCCGGCAGAGGCGGCGGGCGAGACGGGCAGCGCCGTCTTGGCGTCGTGGTGGGGCAGCGCCGGTCGATGTGAGGCGTGATAGGGAGGGGAGAGGCTGGCGGGTGGGCCTTAGGGACCGACGCGTCGGTGGGAGGGGGTTCTCACGGGCAGCTGGTCCCATATGGCGCTGTCGGCTTGGGTGACGTCGGGATGACGTCATCCTTCTTCTTCCTTCTTGCTGCTCTCCTTCTCCGCGAACGACGGCGACGGCGGCTCGCGACGTCTCTAGGGCGGCGAGGGTCTGTCTGGGAAGCTGGAGGGGAGGGAGGACTAGAAGTCCAGATGGGGAGGCTCGGCGGCGGCCGCAGTGGCGGGGCGGAGCTCAACGGCGGCGGCGCCTTGGGGTCCGACGGGGCGGGGTGGCCCTAGGGCCTAATTCGCTCGGAAAATGGCGCTAGGAGGATCGCCGGGAGGCGGGGATGCTCACCACGGGCTCGATTGGGCACGCTGGGGCCTGGGCCGAGCCGGCGACGATGGGGTCCAAATCCTTCGGAGTGTTGATTGCCGGCGAGACGCTCCTGGAAATTGTAAGCAAGGAAATGTCATCGGGGAGGAGTAGGGGCACTAGGGAGGATGCAGGGGGCCGGAGAAGCTCTGGGCGAGCTTGTAGCTCACCGTGGAGGAGTCGCGGCGGCGTGAGCTCCTGCCACCGAAAAATGGAAAAAGGGGAAAAAGTGGAGGAGGGGGAAATCTTGGGACGGCGACGGAGCCTTTATAGGAGAAGGGGGTTGATGGCGAACGAGAATTTGCCACGGGGCGATGGGACCGGGTCGGGCCGAGTCCGAGAAAGATTTGTGGCTCCGAGCAATGCCGGCGACGAGGGGATGACGTTGAGATACGACGAAAAAATGACAAGACTCCGGTTCCGGCGGGATAAAGCGAAGGGGGGCGCGTGATTCCGAGGCGCTGGTAATAATTACGCTGTGCCGGCGATGAGATTAATCGGCTCCGGCGAGGACGTGGCGCACGGGGAGACGCAAGTGGCTCGGTGGCCTGGCAAGCGGCTCGGAAAAAGGAAGGGCAAGGTGGGGATTTCACCGGGTGAACGCTTGGCGGTTCGTTTTGCAGTGCATCATGAAGGCCTTGGCCTTCCTATGGCGGGCGCGTTCCACGGCGGCGAACAGGGGAGAGGTGAGCGAGCAGGGGAGGGGGTGAATGGGCCGGCTGAGCCGTGTGGCGCCGGCTGGGCCGCAAGGAGCTAGCTGGGCCTCTAAACAGTAGGTCGCGGGAAAAAGGAAAAGAACATGCCAGGATTTGGCCCGAGGCCGGGAATAATAGTTCCCTGAATAAATTTAAAGGAAGATTATTTTGAACTGAACAAAAATAGCCAAACTAATTTTATATTATTTTTTTTAAGATTTTGATAAAATTTCCAAAATAAATAGCTTCAAAAATATTTTATTTTGACTTGAAAAATTTGGATGTTACACTAGGTTCTTACATGAAAATCAAACACCCGAAATAACCAAATTGACATAACAAAATACAAAAAAAGTACTTGATGACAAGTAAAGCCATATCTTTGAAGGGATACAAGCATGACACATATTTTAATGCAAAGCTATTAATAAGGACACAACTAATGACTTATTGCAAAGGACAAGGCTGAGATGGTAAACTGCCACTCCTAGATCTTGAGATCCGTAATATACCTCATCTTATCGTCCATTCCCTTCTTGTCCCAATGTGCTTTGAAATCATTATGCAGATCCAGCAGCCAGAGCCTATTCAGTGATCGAAGGGAATAAATGCCTTCAGGCACCTTACATAGCTTCAACATTGACTGGATGCACAAACGCTCAATGCATGGAAGGGCACCATCTCTGATTTCTAACTGTTTGACATCCCACATGCGCCCCAAGAAGAGTTCCTTCAGGTTTGGGAAACACCCTGCAGAAAGAAGCAGCTCCTCCACACTGTTCATTCTGTTAAGGCTCAGATAGGTGAGGTTTGGGACAAGCGATGCCAGCAGCAGTAGAGGATCCTCCCCAAGGTGACACCAGCTTAGATCTAGGTATGTAAGATTTCTTCCATGATCCTTAAATAATGGGCACTGCAGTGTGCCATTGGCCCATCGCCCTCGAACAGTGAGCTTGTGTAGGCCTGTGGAAGCCGGTTCAAGACTTCCGAAGCAAAGTTCCTCGTCTGCGTTGCATGCCGAAAGAAGCAAGCTAGAGAGAAGCGGCATGGTTGAGAGTGTGACAAGCAGATCTGCACAGTAATCAGCACTTATGTTCTCAATGCACACGCTTCGTAGCTGCATCAGCATCTCAAGCTGCCCAGCCAAGTCTTTGCTTGCTTCCAGAGTCTCAAGAGTTTGGAGTTCTTCCAGGTGGTACAGCTCTCGTGGTGGTTCCACTCCAATCAAGTTTGGCAACTGACACATCCCCGTCAACGTATGTGTTGGGCCTGTTGGCGAAGAGGTGCCGAAGCTTCGTGACCTTACCAATCCCATGTGGTAGCTCCTCTATCTTGGTCGACTTCATGTCCAGGGTAGTGAGGCTACAAAGCTTGCTAATAGACTCTGGGAGCGACTTCACTTTTGTTCGCCTCAGCCCGATGTACCGTAGATTGAACAGGTCCCCAATGGATTCTGTCACTTGAGTGATCTCAGAATCTTGCGGTTCAAGAACAGTGAGGTAGTTAGACATGGACAAAATTGTGGCTAACGTGCCAAGGCAGATTGAGCTTGTTGAGAGAGATATTATGGTACGAAGATGTTGGAATTTAGTTCTACATGGCCTTTCGTCTTCCCTTCCATGCGTTGATAGGCGGCGAACCTCCTTATGACCTATTTGCTCAATTGTGCCATGACCATTTGATGAACCAAACCTCTCCTCTTTAGCAACTGAAAGAGCCAGCTCGCGCACGATGTCATGCATCTTGCAGGCACTCGCGCTGCCAAGCTCATCTCTTTCCACGACCTCCAAGATGTTGCAATGGATCAGTTCAGTGAGGTACCCATCGGCCACATCCTCTGGTGTGTTACCTCCTTCTTGCACTGCGAAGCCTTCGGCGACCCAGAGCCGCACAAGGCTCTCCCGCCGTATGTGGTAGCCTTCAGGGAACATGCCACAATACATGAAACAGTTCCTTAGGTGCCGTGGCAATTCATAGTATCTTAAATTCAGAATTGCCTGGACATGGTCAGTTTTTGCAAGGTCTGTAGAAATCTGTTTATGTATTTGGTTCCAGGCATGCTCAGTTGGTACCATTGATGACAGCAGTCTTCCTATGAATGTAATGGTTGGAGGTAGGCCATTACACCTTTCGGTTATAGATTTAGCAAGCTTCTCAAGGTCATTAGGGCACCTTTTGCCGTCCCTGTAGTAGAATGCCCTTATGCAGAAGAGGCTGAATGCATCAGCTTCATCCAAAGGCTGAATCTCAAGTCGGTGTGTTGGGAGGGCCAGGGTCGCCACATGCTTGCTCCGTGTGGTGATTATAGTGCAGATTGCTTGGAGGTTCCAGAAGGCATCACGCATTTGGATGTACACCTGCCTATCCCAGACATCGTCCAGCACAATCAAACATTTTCCGCAATTTGGGTTCTCCTTGTTTCTCTGTTTCTGGCTCATTTCATCATCCTTATCTACCAACCGTCCTTGCATTGTGTACCAAGTGTTCCTTAGCTTCCTCAGCAGATCTTCCACATTGTAGGTCTGAGACACGATGATCCATGCATGAGCAGCGAAGTTGATCTTTTCCTGCTCGTAGACATTTCTGACCAGGGTTGTTTTTCCTATTCCTGCCATACCAAACACGGTTATCACCGTATTGTCACTCTCACCAGAGTGGATCCATGCAGTCAACTTCAACTTATTGTCTTCGATCCCCACAAGATCTTCATCCTTAGTGAGTCTGGAAAAGAAGCGAGGAACACGCTGGGATGGATGCGACGACAGCCTCTGTTTCAGCTTTATAACCCGTTGGATTTCCTCCTCTATCCGGGTAAGATCATCATAAATTTCATTCAGAACAGCTGCATAATGCGATTCTTTGACAGCGTATTTCAGGGACCCTTCATCTTCTATTTGAGCATGGTGATATCTATATTTGTCCGCTGCATCCTCAACATGGTAGGACACCTTCCGGAACTCCCCGACCATAAACTTGACAACTTTCTCAGTGAGATGTATCATGCCCACCTCTTTTGTAACATTTTCCAACGTTATCAGTTGTTCCTGTACTTCTTTTAGCTTCCTTGGCAGTGTCTCAGTGTTAACTCTCCCAAATATCTCAGTGTTGGCAACTTCCTCCAAAGTGGTAATTATCTTTGTGACAGCAACAGTTATTGCCTCGGCCATTTGTTCGCCATCTGTCAATAGAAACAGGAAATACATGTTACATAACGCAGCAACAAATTAAACCATTTTGTGCATCAATTCAACATTAATATTTTTAAACATGTAATCTATGGTCAATAAGATTGCTATTTTGTTTGGTCAAACATGTCATCACATCATTTTCATATTTCAATAAATGTTTTCCACGTTTCATTGGATACTTCTTCCATGTTTCAACAGTTCTTTTCTCATGTTTCATCATTTTTTACTCATGTTTCATCCTTAAATTGTCAAATTTCATTAGTACAAAATCTATATTTCAGCTGTTCTTTCAAGTTTCCTTGGTTTTCGCCTATGTTCATGGTCCAGTTTCATTAATATTTTCCCAAGTTTCAATGGCAATTATTTAAGTTTTCATTGATAGATTGTCAAGTTTTGTTACTAACTCTCCTAAGTTTCACCAAGTTTGAGCAAAAAAAATTTCAAGTTTCGGCAGTTTTCGCCCATGTTTCAACCATACATTGACAAGATTTTCTATTACAAGATGTTTACCGAACCAACTAAAATCATACCATCATGGAAATATTTTGAGAAAAATATACATTTCATTTTAATATGTGTAGTATAACAAAGTTAAAAACATTTTAGTAAATAAAATTTAAAAAGTTTAATTACATGTATCCCAATATTCTAACCTTTTTTGACCGCCTACAAGACATTTGTATGCACAATCAAAATTAATGAAGCTGGATATTCTAACAACTCAAATAAATCCTTGTGGGCACATCCTCTAACCATCAGTATCCTTATAGGTGTAAATAGAATTAAAACCCTGATTTTTCTGTCAAAGCTAGTGATGATATATAGAAGAGCAGCTAAAATAGCACTAACCCAGAGAAGGCCTGAAGATGATGTTTCTCTTGGAAACAGGGATGGATTCTTTATCCTGAAACAATCAAGAGAAAACAGTGAGCACAGCATGTATAAACTATTTTCTTTTAGGATAATGGCAGTTTTTTATTAGGGTATAATACTTTTACTCCTTAAACATTGAGAAAAGTACGAGAATCAAGCCTCAACTCATTAGGTAACCGACACCGTCCAATCAAAATTGGGCAAATTATCCGCACCACCAATTCAAGGTGGTTTTGTGGCGAAGTAAAAAGTAGTTCTAGAAAATATAGATTATATATCAAAATTAGCAAACCAACTATAAAAACCATGTTTTTTTGTTAGGATATGTGCAATAACCGAAGCCTCTTGAGACGATTCAAGGGAGAGTTATGCTTAAGTGACCATTTATTGTAAGAAGGCAATATGAAGCCCTCCTTTGTAACATTAATTTGAGACACACCGGAGAAGGGAGAAAGGGTGAGTTGCCCAATATGAGACACAACCCAAAGGCTATGCCTGGTTTTGTAGGATCTGACATATAACTCAGATAGAAAGAGGAAAACCAGTGAATAACTGCAAAGACAACTTCTAGTATCCAGTGAACTATATGCTTAGTCCGTGAACTCTTCTAATGATTTGCATATAGGAATTCAAATTACCATATTTGGGAAATATAAGGTATTACTGAGCTCAAGCTTCTCAAAACGAACTTTGTCATATACAGGTGAATAAATCATCTATGCCATGAACATTCATACCTGTTCAGTTGATGTCCCTGGTTCGTTAGAGCATAATGACTCTCTGTGAATTGTAGTTTCTATATCATTCAGCTGGCATACTATATCCCCTATACCTGGTCTTTTGTTTATGTCAAAAACCACACAGTTCAATGCTATCTCAATACATATCTTTACTTGTTGACAGTATACGTCCAAAGAAAGACTCGATTCTTCATGTAGCCTCTTCATCCAGTTATCATATGCCTATGAAATTTGAACGTAAAGCTAGTGTTACCATCCTGAAAAATAAAAAATATTACACTATGCTTTCTGGAATGATAATGCGCCAGATGTAAAATGTCACTTATTGCACCAAAAATACATTATTGATCTGGAAATTGATGAGAGAAGTTCTTACATCTTCAATCCTGGGTTGCTCCGTTGTACCTGTTATAATCTCCAGAATTGTCATCCCTAGACTATATATGTCTGCCTTGAATGAGATTATTCCATTCCCTAAGTACTCTGGTGCCATATATCCGCTGCATAACATGACGTATAGTAATTTCATCGCATTAAATAAAAAAGCAAAGAAGTATAATTCAGCTCGTGGTAGACAGCTTACAATGATCCATGACAATTATTTGTGATAATTCGACTCTGTTCTTTATCAAAAAGTCTTGATAAGCCAAAGTCTGTAATTTTTGGCACCATACTGTCATCCAGCAATATATTTGCTGGTCTCAAATCAAGATGCGTAATTTTCTCTTCCTCGTGAAGATAGCGCAAACCTTCACAAATTCCAATGATTACTCTATAGCGTTCATGCCATCCAAGTCCAGTGAATTCGTCTGTATGTTTATGCAAGTTAAGTCGACAGCAATAGTGAAAGACAAATATTGAGAAGTTTACAAATTCATGCCAAAACGCATTTAAGGCGTAGGTATTGCATGTTATTTTTTGTCTACAGAAATAATGAAATTCGGTTGTGAGACAGACAATTAGACGACCATGCATGTAAACATTAATGAAATGAAGAGCAAAACAAGCAACATTATCATACTTGTAAGATGTTTTTCCAGGCTGCTATTGCGTACATACTCGAAGCAGAGGAGCCTTACTCGTTGATCTGCCAAGACGTATTTCCCGTTGTACCATGTCATTATTCCTTGTGTATCTGCACAGTAGCCTAGAAACCTTACCACGTTTTTGTGTTTGGCCCTCATCAGACAAGAAACCTCCTCCCGAAACGACTTGTCTTCCATGATAAGATCAGAAAGCTTTTTCACAGCAACCATCATCCCGTTGCGAAGCACTCCCTGTTCAGCTTCTCTTGTTAGAATGGACATAATCTTTTAGATCAAGTCTAACATATGGTGTTATTTGTTATGTATGATGTGAATTGTTAGAATGGACATCAGCTTTTAGCTCAAGTCTAACAAATGGCGATATTTGTTATGTATGATGTGAACTTTTAGAATGGATATAAGATTTCTGATCAAGTCTAACATATGGTGATATTTGTTATGTATGGCATGAATTGCTATTTTATTCATCTAGATAGGACAATCTTGTTGTATATGTGATGATAGGTAATTTCACTATATAGTCATAGTCTCGTAGATGTTCACCCACATTAATCATCGTTCATTTAGTTCTGAGATTCGTACTACTATGTGAATTTTATCTTCTTCCCTTCGCTTTAATTTTTGTTCAAACAAGTTTATAAGGGACAAAATGACATCTTGCTTCATAGGGGAGACATGTCCTGCAATTCGGGGGAGGACACAGTACATTCACACAACAGGGGCTTGTTTGGGAGGCCATGATCAGTCCATTCCATTACCGGATCCAGGATTTTATCTCTGAAGGTGCCTACTGAGTCGTGTGACAATTGCTGTATGTCACTTTTATGTTGGTATGCCTATACCTTTTTTAGCCTTATTTTAACTTGAACATGAATTTTCAACACATTTTGCCATAGTGTAATTATCCTTTTCTTGACGGTGCGGCGTCACTCCAGATCTTTTACTCACACATTTTTGCCCTCTTAGTTGCGTCAACTAATATAATGGCATATAGTGGACTAGATTGTGTGCACAATAGATTGATTCTACATGTTGGTGAGTCACAAAATCATAATAGATGATATTGATTCTACATGTTGGTGAGTCACAAAATCATAATAGATGATGCAGTCAGTAATGAAGAAAAGAAGGGAGCGGGCAGCTCAACTGAGTGTATTGTGTGTCCGGTGTTTTTACTTCTGGCAGCAGGGGGTGCCTCGCTTATGACACTCTGGTGTGTTTTTATGAAGTTTTCTTCTATGTGGCTTTGGGGGGTGGGGGTGGGGGGGTGTTAGTTTAGGCAGGAATCTTTGAAACAGACTTCTAGTCAACTATGATCAAGTGTTTGTATATTTGGTACTCTTTGTTTCCGTTGTCGTTGTGGTAATGGAAATCTGGGTCTTACCCCCTTATGGAAAAAAAAAGATGATGGGGAAGCAAAGCAGCCAATAGAAAAAAGAATCCGATACTACTAAACTAGAAACAAATGGGCTAGCATATGAAGAAAGAAAAGATTATGTCGTGCAATGGAAAAAAAAAACTACTAAACTGACATAGTTGAAGAAAACAATAGCAGCAAAATATGAAAACTGACATGTAAAATATAGAAAGAAACAAGCGAGCATGTGTGATGTGTAGCCTCTCAATACTCAACGCCTCCCTAATGAACCATTGCTTCAGCTAGTGGCATCTTTGGACGCAACAGAAGCTTCAGCTCAGACTTTCATGTCAAAATCCTTCCTGTGCTCTCCATAGGGAATTTCGCCCCATCATTTGGACTTGTGTATTTCCTCCCCTCCCTCTCGCTTGCTTGCTCGATCTCTCCTAACTCGCCTCCACAACCCTAGTGCTGCCTCCCATGATCCCATCCCCTCTGCCTTAGGCTCCACCTTGCCAAGCCTTCCGTTCGCCTTTTGCCTCCTCCACTGGTCTCCACGGTCGCCTCTAGTCCCTGTAGCTGCCTCCGGTAGCCCGCGCATGACGAGTTCCTCTCCGCCGTCACCCTCCTCTAGCTTCCCTCCCTGGCGGCCAACATAGGGTAGGATCCTTGTGCTTCCAAATTTATTTGGTGATGCACCATGTTAAAGAGGAGACATAGAAGTATTGAAAGAGGAGGGGGACAATGATTTGGGCTTATAGGAGAGCAGCTGGTGGTTGAGCCAAACAGGCAACCTATTGTGGTAGAGTGGGCTACGGGTTGTATGTTTCTTTCTTGTATAATTCCATCTGCATTAACAAACAAAACACTCATAGTACATCTGATTATCAAACACACAAGGTGGTAAAAAATGTACTTTATATTTTTGTTTAGATCTCATGGTAATATGTCACAACTCACAATTAATTATTTGTGATATAATTGGATACTTTGTGTATGTAAATTGTTAAAAGAATTTTCACGTTTTCTGTATGGATTCATGCAGCCTAAGAAATGAGAGATAATTATATTGTACATATTCTTTAATTGTAAAACTTAAAATATATTTCATTCCATAGAACATATAGAAATTCTACTTATCCACATATATGAGTTCTAGATCCTCCAATGGATTTGAAGGGACAAGGGCGAGATAATTGACAGTCATGCATACCTTGTAGATCACTCCAAACCCACCGTGACCAATTTTTCTCTTATCGGAGAAATTCTCAGTGATTTCTTGAAAAAGTGATAATGGCAGATTGGTTGGCTCCGCGCTTGTATCGCATAAAATGTTCTCGAGCATATAAGATGTGCTACCTTCTTCCATCTCGAATCACTTCAAATATGAGTACAAGACCTTATGTATGTTAGTCAAGAGTGAGTGAGTTAGTTACAACAATGTTTCTGCCAACAAATGCAAAAACCAGATGTTTCCAAACAACACCACTATAGGGGAAAAAATCACATACATAAGGCCCTAAACTATATAAACAAATCACATATATACACGACCCTGAGGTACTCGCAAAAACATAACCACACATGCAGAGCAAAAGAACATGGATTATCATTATGTGTAAGCAACCTAAAAGTCTTCTTAACTAAGGACCCTATACTTGTAACTATAGGACCCTATACTTGTAACTATAGTGATCCGAATCAACTGTACAGTCACTTGTGCCTTCTGACCCTAACTAGTTTGTGAAACCTATGTAATTGTATTGTTTTTTCTATTTGAAATGGGACAAGCCTTGTGGAGAACGTGTACACACTTTGTACTGTTAAAACTATCATGATAACTGTGTCCACGATTATGGACGGGAAAGTAAGTTTTCACATAGTAGTCTTACTATAGTTGATGAATTAATCTACTGTGAGTGTAGGCATAAAGTGTCTGTCGAGCGGTCGGTTAGCCGTTCTTTAGTTAAGCTCGTGTTGTTAGAGGCAGGGAGTGTCTGAGTTGATTAGCCATTCTTTAGCTAAGCCCATGTCACTAGAGGGTGTTAATTAATAATAATATTGTTACAACAAATTGAATAAATATGTGTTGTTTTAGCAAAACAACCATCCCCATTATATGTTACCTGCATACATATTAAGGACTGCTTGCTAGGAAGTCGTTACCATGAATATGATTCAGGTGAAGGCTCAAGTCTAATTTGGAACCAGGAGGATCCTTTCCAAGGTGACGAGTACTAGTAGCTGCGAATTTTGAGTTGGTCGATTGGATATCATCGTTATCTTCCACTGCTTTGATCTAATTTATGATTTAGTACAAGACTATTTATTATCTATGTAAACTGGATGATATTCAATGTATACTTGATACTTTATTAGTTAATCTATGATGCGATGATATTCAATTTTAACTCCCCATTGTGAGATTCTATCTATGATCTTCTAGGAGTAGTGTTCGATCATAGCAAATTCAGTAGAAATCTCGAGGATCATGACAATATATGTTATATATAATGCATCAAGAAAAGTACGATGGGGAAGTGAATGAGTTATACTAAAGCTTATGATGAACTGTTTATTAGGAACCGAACCAATGCTGCTACTCCCTCCATATAACAAGAACATGATGTTTTAGACTTGTTCAAAGTCGAAGTTTTAAAACATTTATTACAAAATACTTTTGAACTATTTGGATCAGGTATATAAAAATCATACATAATTTATCTTGAAATTCACTTCCGTAAATTATATTTGTTGTGAATTTATAAATCAATATCATTGGTAATGAGCGATTAAAGTTGTATTTGAAGACCATACCGATGTCCAAAACTTAATGTAAAATGCAGGTGCTTAGAGAGATGTTTAAAAAACAACCAATTTTTTCTGCCATATACAATAACGTCCGGTGCTTAAACGAGGAAGAGGGATGTTTTAACTGAATATAAATGCTTAGAGGATGCTTATGCAAATAGTAGAGTATAAACGCCTGCATAAACATGTTTGCATTGTAATATAGTACTATTATACTTAGGTGATCAGTGACGTGCTAGTGTTCCCTGCTTTTTCTATTAATTCCCCCAATATTCTCTCCACTCTATTTTGGTTCTGCTTGTGTTCATTTTTCCTTTCAGAAATTACATATGTTCTTTCAGAGTCCCTCACTGATGAACTCCGAAGCCTCCACTCGATCCCCACGCCTTCATCTCCTCCACACCGGGAGCTGCCGCTCTCGGTCCGGCGGCGGATGGCTGCGCAGCTCGCCGCCGGCCACGTCGTCACTTAGCTCCCTCTCTCACGGAGCCACTGATGCTGCTCCCTCTTGCCTCGATCCCATACTCCTGGTGCCACCGCCCAGCTGCCAATCAGATTGACAACTTCTCTCAAAGAAGTTGTCAATAAGATTGATTCAATCTTATGCTCTGCTCCATCACCCATGACCGATTTACCATGTCCTCTAACTAGCACGTTGAATTGCTATCTACTACGTACTGTATGTCATACGAACTATTTATGCAGTATGCTTGAAATCAAGGGCAAGATCTGTGGAGTTCACCTTTGCCTTGATGATGATTTCCGTCGCAGTTCGTGTACTGGCTGTGCCTGGCCTCTCGTTTTCCTCATGTTCTTGGTTATGGGCAGGCCCTCCTTGCTGCCTCCAATCTTCTTGCTAGTTAGTATGAACTCATTAATTACTCTTTTGCTTTACTTTCGGTGGAGATTCTCAGTGCACTGATATTTGGTGGGTTGTTGGCATTGGTGGCATCAACTACAGTACTACTCCTCCACAGACAGGGTCAACACTATCTAGTGTCATCTTCTCCTTTTACCTCCTTCCGAGCTTCCTTTGACGGCTGGCATATTCTGCCTTTTTCAAGAGTAAAGACAGGGAGCACTCGCTGGAGTTTAATCCGAATTAGAATCCATTTCTACGTCGAACTCATATCAGAACTAAATCCTCGAAGGGTTGCTTTTTCCTAGGTCGCATAATACTCGCCTCGGGAGGGGCATCTTCCTTACAAATTCACTGTCCAAGTTGCTCCAACAACACATGCATACGAGTCAGGATGGTGAGAGTTATATAGCTAAATCCGGAGTGCCATGAGCTAGATCTGTGAGAAAGCTGGTGCGTGCTACAAGAAAAAGATAGATTGCATAGCATCACGTGAGAGCATATGCTGAATGAGATAAATTTATGATGATGATTTCTTGCGCTTATGTTCTATGCCATTATTATTATGTACTCACCGAGTCTTCGACTCACGCTTCTTTCTTTATATTTTTAGATTATCTCTCAAGCAACATGCATGGGTAAGAAGTAGGCCACACTTTTGTTCACATCACTAAAGTTTTATACACATAAATGATCTAATGGACCAGTGAACTACTTGCAGAATAAAATTGACCTATGGATCTAGATGTTTATGCGAAGTGCCTATGTTGCTTCTATGGTATCAATTAATGGGGATTAACCATATGTTGTTTCACCTCGCCAATTAAGATCGTGGTAAGATCTATCTTAATTGGACCTGTGGTTCCAAGTTCCACTTTTATGCTCATGGTTCATATTGCAAGAGGTGGCATTAGTTTTATATATTACTATGGTATATATTGGGTTGTTTTGTTGTATGCTTTGTGTAGATGCTTGGTATTCAGGTGAAGTGCTACCGAAATTTAGAGTGAATGTGAGATTTGGTGGCATCCATGTTATTTAGCTGTGGTGTTACGTTTCGTAACCAAATCAGACAACCGTGCGACCCTAAAGATTTTCTAGGTTTCGGACCTGAAGCTTTGATATAACTTGTTAGAGTTTACACCGATCTGGTTCCATTCCTTCAAGACCAACACATAGTTTTGGACCCAAGTTTTATTGGGCTTACTACATTCACAGGCATAATCAAAGAAACAACCAAGGTTTAGGACTTACTCAATCCATGTGTTGTAATAGGGCTATCATCTCGATTTAAGTGTCTTATATGGTTTTGGCATCGATAAAATTTAATATGCGGTAAAAATAATTGATCCCTCAAATCAGAAACATACTTGATGAATGAAAATCGTTTCTCAACACGTTATATGCATCCGTCTCTATCTCAGCGACGACAGAAGCTAGCTTATCAATAATTTGATCCACTAATTAACTGTATCCAGACCAAACTTGAACTGGCTCGAGAATTATACTCTCATGAAAACCGTTGACCACAAAAATAATAGGACCAAGCAGGTCAAGCCGGCTTCATTCACAGATCGATATGAGCTGCTAGCTGCCACCATCTAACCAATAATTAACACCCGCAAAACCATGAAGCTCGGGCCACCACCATGACCATGCGATGACTTTTGTGACCAAGCTGGTAATTGATTATCATATTCCGGTCTCCTTAGTGAGTCTTTGCCTTGCTTCCTGAGTTCCTGCAGCTCGGAGGAAGCTACGGGTCTTCACTCTTCACGAGCTGCAAATCTCATTTTAAAGAACCTCTTCAAGGCTCAAGCCCGTCTCCTCCTCCTCCATCGCGGTCGTCGTCTCGCGCTCCGGCCGGTGGATCACGAGCAAGCTAGCCGGCCGGCGATCCGACATGAGCGAAGCCCCCGCCCCTCCTCAAGGTACGTCACATGCTCGCAATTAGCCATCTTTAGTATACAGTTATTTCTGAAATTAAACATATATAATTATGTTCTACAAGATATATAAGCTTGGTATGTGTGTATGAGGGTATACACACTAACACACACATACATATACGTGTGTGTTGGAAATCTTTGAAACTTGCGTTCGAAACATAAAATATTTATGCAAAAGAGGAGGGATCAGGACAGTGCCGCAGGGTCGGTCACCTTACCGAATTGGCTAGTCAAACATGAGGTAGGTTCATAGATATTTAGGCTTTGATCACTGAGCAACAGAGACTTTACAAATAAAAGCAGGAGATTGATGTTTCATTGCTGTCATTTTATATGTATATGGTTACAGATATTTACGTTTCTAATGTGCTTATGATGTTACTTGTTAGCATCTCGTGTATCTTTAGCTAGTGTGTCATCTTACTGGAACACAGAGTATGTATGTATGTATGTATGCGCATGCATACATGTATGGATGCATGTATGTATGTATGTACGAAAGATTTTCTTGTCCCTTCTCCACCGGTTCCATCTATTTACGTTGCAAACATTTTTTTTTGGGGGAAATAGTTTACTACTCCGGTCCTCCGTTGTACCATGAGAAGCAGCAGGAAGCAGGGAACGCTGACCAACAGAGTGCTGTGAAAGCCCAAGTTCCTGGTAATACTACGATCATACAGACTAGCTATTTCATTCCATTCTTGTTTAACCATTCGATGCTCAGCCTGGTCTTGTGTTACTTATATGGGAGTTCAATCATCACATGTATCTAGGACGCTAGATCGAAGAGTTTCTTTCATCTTTCCTTATTTATCCGCAGCATTGTAGTCACCATGTTCTTATTCTTACCGCACAATCGCCCGAAATAATGTAAATATCGGTCAATTTTAATAAAATTACACTATCACTATGCTAAAGTTGCACACTGTTAACAATTGCAATTTTAGTATTACTAGTGTTCAATTTTAAATCGATCGAAACAAATATAGTTAGTAAAACATAGAAAATTAGTGAACAAAATAGATAATTGATAATAGCAATTTTAGTGTTATTAAAGTACAACTTTAAAGTAACTGATAGTTAAGAAATTTTTGGATGTGTGAGAATTAGCAAATCTGTTATTTTAACGTTCTTTTGAACTTTCATCAGGCCATCCGACCGGGAGTAAAACTGCTGCTGCCGTTCAATCCAACGAAAAACCGGGCTTCTTAGCGAAATTGTAGTCCCTGACACCCTATATGTACAGTCGATTATTTAATTTGTCTAATTAGTAATAGTTAGATTCTCAGATCTCTATGTTACACGTTTATTTGTCCCTGACACCCTCTATATACAGCTGCGGATGCTTCTCCGGGAGTGCACCTGCGACCTAGATCGCACGATTCTCAATGGAAGATGGTCAAGTCTTGATTTCTATCGGCAAAACGCAAGTTCGTTTCTTTTAAAGAATTCCTTTTCCCAGCACTTACATTATCGATCTGTACAAGGGCGCACACCGGAGCTGATTAATAAAATTGTCCGATTACTCCGATCGATATGTGCTTACTGATGTAAATCTTGTTAGTGTGCATCATTCTCAATGGACAACGATGCATCATTTGTTAGTATGCTTACTGATGTAAATCTTGTTAGTGTGCATCATTCTCAATGGACAACGATGCATCATTTGTTAGTGTGCTTACTGATGTAAATCTTGAATTTTATCGTGTAAAAACAAAATTAATTTTTTCAAAAAGTGTTGTCCAGGAAAAGATGATATCCATGTTACCTCGGCGTGTGTTCACTGTTCAGGAACATCAAGCGAAGCTTCCCTATTCCTTTTTTTTTTTTTTTTTTGCAGAAGCATTCCTTAGTCCTATTCATTTTGAGCTCGATATCCGAACCTCCTAGGACCCCTAAAATATTTCGGGTCATTATCGCGTATTAGACAGAGATTCCGACGTCCATGTGCCAATCTATTAAACAACGTGGACCAATGGAAAGTAATCTATCTGTCTATTATACTATTAAAACGGAGACATCTAACCTAGATTATTTCGGTCGTTCGATTAACGGTGAGACCAAATCATAGAAGGCTAGATCAATCAAAGAAATTCTCACATAAATCAAGAAAAATTAAAAGATCTATGCCGCTTATTTTTGTGAGGTCGGATTATAACGTCTTAGATTAAAAGATAAAATTAGAAATTCGGATTAAATACTGAACATGATATAATATGATTATTTTAGCCGTTCGATCAACGGTGGGACCAAATTATAACGGCATAGATTAATCAAAAACTTTCTCACATGAATTAAGAAAAAATAAAAGATCTATGCGGCTTAGATTAAAAAAAATATTAGGAATTCATATCTCTAAATTAATATGGTCTGATATATTAAAGATAGATTATGAGTTAGAGATAAACTCTATACCAAAACAAATCTAGCCGCGCAAACGCGCGGGCCACCTCGCTTGTTTCTACATGTATATGCAAGCATTTTTTATAGCAAAACCAATATATTTTACAATATTTGCATATAATGCAAGCCTATTATACTTAACGAAATGGTCTTAATGAATATGCGTTGTAGTTTGCTTGAGTCCCAATATTGTTTTTGAGAGAAAGACGGCAGGGGTTAACCACAAGCATATATTAGGCAGAAGGATACGTAGAAGCTGGCAAGAGGTAGAACAAAGGAAAAGAAAAGAAACGAGAAAGAACGACCAACAACAAGTTAATCAGTCTTGTATATATGTATAAAGGCGTTGAGTAATGACACCTCCAAAATATTCGCTCCCTCTCGTACGAAGAAGCTGCATCGAGGAGCGAATTTTAAATGCTATGACTATGAGTGGCACATGTTGCAAACTTGAGCAAAAAATCTTATCATTTCGCCAGCCAAATATACTAACAAAAAAGGAAAAATAGCTTCATGAAGAATGGATGGATTCTAAGGTTAGCTATACGGAGAGCTCTAATCATACCAAGCTTGTCGGCGCCCGATTTACAATATCAGATTCCTCCAGCGTAAAGACATACTAGTCCCAAGGATCATGGCTAGTACACACAGTTAAACAGAAACGCTACATTACCAGCGTTCTGAATATTACATAAAAGGGAACTTAGTCCAGTACATTACACAACCGATGGCTCGCAGGCCGCAATACAGAGTACACAACAAGCAAGCCTAATACAACATCTACTTTATTTATTCCACAGGCACGGGGTTGTAGGAACACGCAACCCTACTCTTCATAGCCATCATCTGAGAACTCCTCATCGTAGTCAGGGTCGTCGTCCTAGGACGGCGGGCCGAAGTCGGACGGTCCAGTTATTGAAAATCTTTAAAGAGGGAGGGGAGAAAACAAGGATGAGTACGAATGTACTCCGCAAGTCGGGATTGATGCAGATGAAACTTAGTCCAAAAAGGGGGATGCTTAGGATATTCTTGCGGAAAAACAGTTTATTGGCCTAGTTTTGACAAAGCATTTAAGAAACTTTAATTCATAATATTTATTTGGGCTCTTCTCAAAATGCTCTCACTACTTGGCCTCAGTGCCATAGCAAGATAAAATCATTTTCCCACTGCTTTTCTCAAAACGGCTAGGTCCATTCCTCGCAAACAATCCCTGGTAGGCCGACCCCCAATCCAGGATGTAAGCCGGTGGCACCTAACTCAAACGAAAAAACCTTTTCAGCAACTTTACTCAACTCAGCTAACTCGATTAATTGCTTCTGAAGATTTATCTCTTGGCTTTGGTGATTCTCCTGCTTTCGAAGAATATGTCAAAACTGCTCATAATCTTAGGTATAGTAGTGTTTCTCGTCAACCAACGACTAGAGATTTGAAAAAATTGTATACCGCCAACAAATTAAAGTTAAAAGAACAATTTAAAACCTTTACATTTTCTGTGTTGTTAACCTCGGACATCTGGGCTGGTAGGGCTAGAGAAGATTATTTAAGTGTTGTTACTCATTATGTTAATCAAAACTGGCAAATAGAAAAAAAAGAGTAATTGCTCTTTGCCTTATTGATGATAATCACACCGGTGAAAATATTGCTGATTGTATTATGAATGTTGTTCAAGAATTTGAAATTACCGATAAAATTTTTGCTATTACCTTGGATAATGCATCTGCTAATACTAGTGCCATGAATATTTTGAAACCTATTTTATCTACGTATGCCGAATCATTTTTAATGCATCAACGTTGTGCATGTCATATTATTAATTTAATTGTTAAATGTGGTTTAAAAAGATTGCAACCTTATCTCCAAGTTATTCGGGATGTCATCTCATTTTTAAATAGTTCTAATACAAGAATTGTTGCATGGAAAAAACTATTGTCGTGCGTTATCTATTCAGCCTAGGAAATTTGGCCTAAAAATGCCTATTAGGTGGAATTCCACCTATCTTATGTTGCAGCATATATTACCCAAGGTTCTAAAAATCCCGATTAGTCCCCGATTAATCTCTAGTCGATTGTCCTCTGATTAGGACCGATTACCGATTAATCCCGATTAATTCCGACAAGTGCCGATTTATGTGTCCGATTAATCCCATTTAACCCTAGTCCCCACCTCGCCACCCGACTAGCGACTTTTAGAACCTTGATATTACCATATAGATTGGTTTTTTAAGTTTTTATTAACACTCAGTATCCAACTCAAGATGGAACACCACTTTTGACCCCACAGGTTTGACAAGTACTTACTCATTTACATTCATTTCTTGAGATTTTTTATGAAGCTACCGTTAGCGCTTCTACTGTGTATGAGCCTACATCTTCTTCTATTATTATGTCAATTTATTACATTGTTAATCAGTTAAAAATGTTTAAAAATGATGCTATTTTATTTGATGCAGTTAGCCATATGAAAGCTAAATATTTAAAATACTGGAGAGATGTTCCATTCTTATATTCTTTTGCTTTTATCGTAGACCCTAGAGCTAAACTTCCTGGATTAACTAATGCTCTACCACAACTTGGTGATGCTACTGGAATAGATTATTTAAATTATTTTAGAGAAGTTAGAAGTAAACTTAATGATTTGTATAGAAAATATGAAGAAAAGTATGAAGGAGTTCATCCACCATGTCCACCACCAGTTCAACAGACGAGGAAAAAGATGTCCATTTCAAAGACTATCTTGGGGAAGGACGCTTCAAGTTCTTCGGGCGGTTCAACTCGCCAGACTGCACAGGCATCCCACGGAGCTATTGGCGAGCTTGCCTCCTATCTAGCAAAAGGCGTCGTCGACTTTCAAGAAGAAGAGTTTAATATTCTTCTACGGTGGCAGCAGCATAGTGAAACATATCTGGTGCTATCCATACTAGCACGGGATGTGTTAACTATTCCGATCTCCACGGTTTCCTCCGAGTCCTCTTTTAGCCTCGATGGGAGAGTACTGGAGGAGAGATGGACTTTCCTCCATAGTGATATGGTCGAAATACTACTGAGTATAAAGGATTGGGCATTAGCCGAAAGACGACAGCAAAACATCGTCGTTGAGAGACAAAATCAAGAGTTGGCGGCTTCATTCGGGGGCTTAGAACTTGATGATGATTAAAGAAGGGCCCAATTTTTTTTTATTCTTGTATTGTAAAGCTTTAGGCTGTACTCTTTTTTCTTTCTCAAGGTTTTCTCAAATTGAATTTTTACTTGGTAAAGTTTTTAACGAAGCAGCCATGTAAATACATGTTAATAAAAAAGCTCTGCAATGCATTTTTTATATTTCTCCATACATATTCGAAATTTTAAAATTATTTACATGAATTATGGTTCACATTTCTGAATTTTTTGGATTTTTCTGAATTTTTTGATATTTTCCATGAAAACCGGGCCAACTGGGCCGACCGGGCCAACCCGCGCCAATCGAACCCGGGCCGGCCCGGTTGGTTCGGTTCTCCCAGCGAACCGAACCTGGGCTGGAGAGCCGGCCCGTTGGTTCGTTTGGCCTGTTCGCACAAAGAATCGCCGAGAACGAACCGGGCGGTTCGAACCGAACTGCGTTGAACTGGCCGCCTGTTGGCGAGTCTGCTAAAATCATCTTTTCCCCAAAAACTAATTTTATTTAAGTAAAAAGATTGTAAAACAAATAAAAGGCTTGCATAAATATTTTATTTACAAAAGCAGAAAAATACTAACTATGCAATTTTATTTTGACTTATTTGATTTAAAAAATTTTATATGCATGAAGTTATTCATGGCTCTATAATTTATAATCATTATTCCTTCCTTATCTTGAAAACTCTCGTCAATATGAAACACGATGATCGCATACCAATTTTGTCTTCCCTTCCTAATTCTCCCTCCTATAAAGTTCCCGGCGATTCGTCCCTCCCTCCCTTTGACGTCCTTCAATTCTTTGCGGGTGAGCCTTCTCAACCCCACCGTCTATCCATTGTTTGTCGTTGATCTCGTGTGACTCTGTTTTGCTGCTTTGCCGTAAGAGAACGTCGTCATATTGTCGGGAATCAGTCATAGGAGACCTTGTCGACATCCTCCCCGTCGACGTTGTTCGTCACCGGTTCATCGACGTCATGCGATATGCCCATGTCTCCGCAAATCCCTGTTATCCCTAGTATAAAGTATTTGACTATGTGCTCATCGTCCTTAGGACCTCGTCAGAGGTATCCGTCATCGCCATTCTCACCCACCCCTCGATTGGCATGTCATCGTGCCACCTTGGTTGCCCTAGGGCCAAGTCGAGGACGTCCTTGCCTCCTTCTCCACCCCCTCACATTGTCTCACTTCCCTGCCCCGGCCTCACCGCTGGAGTGTGTGTCGCTGTGTCACTATGGCCAGTTGGCCACTACTCAGCCCTCCTTGTCACGCTGCCACCCAAGACAGCCCCACGCCGAGCCGACTCCGTCACCACCTTCCCCTTCCCCTTCCCCCTTCTTTCTACCCGACCCCCTTTGTCCCCTGCATCATTGTCGGCGTCGCCTCCCACCGCATGCTGCCTCGGACCACTGCTTCCATGCTCCTATGTCGTCGTGTGCCGTCTCCCGCTGTTCATCCCCAGAACCCCAACTCCTCCCTCTTCCTTTTCCCTCCTCTCCCTCGCCGGACCTTGCCAGAATGTCCCTGCCGTCGCATCTCGCGTTGCCTCCACCGCTCCGCTGCTTTCCCTCACCGACGGGTTGGTCCCGCTTGTCAGGCCACCACCCCATCGGCTGGGCCACGCCACACTGCTCTGCGCTGTGCCGCCGCCGCCGCCACCGTGCCGGTTGGCCCACTCATGCCACGCCCAGTCATGCGCTCGCCCTCCCCTCCTAGCTAAGGTTGTATGTTCCCATGCCTGCAAAGAGATGGATGATGCCATATGATGGTTGTTTGCTAGCAGATGAAAATGTAAATATTAATATTTTAAAAGAACCCTACTATATCTGCTTGAATGAGACCCTTATTGATTCTTTGGTTTAGTTTAGTTTTGCTTCAGTTTTTTTTACGGGCCATATAACGTAACATTCTGAAATAGATTTTAGAATTTTATACGATTTTTATTGAAGATTTTATAATCATTCTTAATAATTTATTCGACCTTTTTATATTTTTTAAAATTATTAATTTTTTCGACCATAGCGAAAAGAACAAGGAGCACAGAGTGTATCAACCTTTACAAACCTTGGAACATGAGAGGAGAAGGAACATCAGAGGAGAAGGGGACGACGGTAGCACTGCTAGCTGCTCGCCGCTGGTGCTTGTTGAGGCTTGTTGAGTCTTGCTGCTGGCCGACCTGGCCTCCTGGTCCTGGGTGGCTGCTGGCTGGTTTGTCGTCCGGTTAGTATTATACTCTGGGGCTGAATTATTGCCAGCCTGGGGAGGGGAAGCATCTCCATCCTCTCCTTCTAAGCAACACGCCGTGGCGGCGACCTGCTCCTATTTCCTCGTCACAGTCCCACAGAGCGCGTCAGGTCATCGCCGTCGAAACCCACCATGAGCGACGGCCAGGGCGATGTTCCCGGTACGCATCACCTCTCTTTCTCTCTCTCTCTCTCTCTCTCTCTCTCTCTCCCTCTCTCTCTCTCTCTCGCTCGCTCGCTCGCTCGCCATGGTGAGAGGCCGGCCACCTCCTCCGATCCTGCACGCCATGGATGAATTGGTTTTCTTGCTTACCCCAGATGAATCTGTTCTTGGCCTCTACAGGCTACTTCGTCGGCCCTCCGGCGAACTATGCGGAGCCCAAGGAGGCAGAACCGCAGGGCCGCGCTGAACAGAACCCCGTCCCCGTGAACACCCAGCCTCCTGGTGGTAAGAACACACATGCTCAACCTTCTCCGATCATTGAACGCTAGATTGCAATATCAAATTTCATGAATCATGGCACGAAGTTGTTCAAAATTTGCTTAAAAAGACTTGCTTTTTTTTTTTTGGTTTGTTTCTTCGGGGTAAGGTTACTTCGTCGGCCCTCCGACCGGCCATCAACAGCAGGAGGCCGCCCCTGTGCATACCAGCAACAGACCGAGCTTCTTGGCCAAATGGTACACTCCATCCTTTGATCGATCGATCAAATTGATTCAGAGCCATGACGTTTCAGCTTGGAATTTTCAGTAGATTTAACGCACTAATGAATGATCGTTGCCTTCTTCTCCGTCTCCGATCTGCAGCTGCCCGTGCCTCGCCGGTGGTGGAACCGCCGAATAGAGCTACAAGAAGGCGGCCAGATTTCAATGAAAATCGGATGGACGAGCGTCAGTTCTACGGCTGAATTTGAAGTTCTGTTGATCATCGGAATGTGATGTAGTTTCTTTCTTTCTTTCTTTCCCCAACATTTGGTGCCTCCGTGTTCATTCGGTGCAAACGCAAATTCGGCGAAGTTGTCATCTGCCACTGTGAAATGAAGTTGACTTGTTGCATTATTAATACTGATGTTAATTGCGGGCTTATCCCAATTTGACTATGCTCTCGCGTAAAGTTTACTCAAATTCGTCGGGGCAGATTTTTCGGGAGATTTTAGAATTTGTCAGTTGTCACCCCAAAATTTTTCAATAAGGTTTGCGTCACTCACAAATCACATCTGCCCCAGGTCCCGCATGTTATTAGCACCGGAAATAGCGAAGTAGGATGTAGATCTTTATAGTGACAAATTCTAAACTATTCCTAGTTTTTTATGGTGCATTTGGCATGTGGCGGCTACGTGATTATTCTTCTGCAGGCTGTCATTTTTAGAGTAAAAGGCTGACAGCTACAAGCTTCATTTATACTGGTTTTCCTTTCCTAATCATGCGGAATAATTAATAGAGCACTTTGTGAGAGGATCAAGGGTGTGTTTGGTTACCTTTTGGTTCCTGTATGGGATAGCACAAAATTTATGTCTATCCATGTGTTTGGTTCGATGAACCGTACCAAATCATCTTGAACGGTGCTATACAGAAAAATAGAATATTTTCTCAATATGTTGTATAATTTCGTTCACTCGATTTGGTCGAACGACACCATACAACTTTCTCTCACAAGCTCTTACTTTTCTTAATTCATTTTTTTATTTTATAGTATACCAAATTTCAAATTGATTTTAATTTTGAATTTGGTTTAGATTTGAAATTCATTTTATATTTTAAATCTATTTTAAATTTTTAGATTTTGAATTTGGAAATATGTTTGAATTTTTTAAAAATTTGATTTCAATTTTCAATACACCTTGAATATTGAATTTAAAATCTGATTGGAGTTTTCGGACTAAAATTTGATTTTTTTTGAATTTGAGTTGAATTTAAATTTCAGATCATTTTTTTATAACTTGCTTGAATCCTGAATAGAAAATACGACTTCAGTTTTGAATATGAAATTTAATTTTAAATTTGATTTGGTTTAAATTTTGAATTCAAAATTTGATTTAAAAAATCAAATGTTAAATGTTGTTTGAATTTAAAATCCAATTTGAATATTGAATCCAATTTGAATGTTAAGTTTAAAATTGGTTTGAATGTTGAAGTTAAAATTAAATTTAGTTTAAATCATCCAAAATAAAATTAAGTGTAAGGTTAAATTTTCTCATGATATAAAATGTTATTTGATGGTATTTGAATACTTGAACCATTATACTCATCCCATACGAGATCCAATCAAATCTTGTATGACCCTGTCGAACCAAACAAACATTTCACTTGAATCATATCGTACGGAACCATCTCATTCAACTTGTACTACCTCATACAGATTTAACCTAATACAAACAACCAAACACACCCTAAGATGACTAATTTTGTGTTCGGATGGACCACTAATAGGTACTCAAATATCTTTGCAACATACTATGGCCTATGGGACAAACTTGGTAGCCGGTCTTTCTTTTTCTAATGCTTTTGATTGACAGCTCAATCACATGGACATGTGCTAATTTTTATGTCCAAACTTCTTCATTCAATGTCAAACAGATGCTCTCTTTGTTCCTGATTTGGTTTGATTTTATTCCGTTAAATCAAAATTTGTTATTTTTTACATACCATCTAGCATAACATTCTCTAGTATTTCTTTTGGGCTCCGTAGGAATTTTCTTAAAGATTTCAACAATATTTTTAAAATATTTTTTAGATTTTCTTTAGTTTTTATTTTTTAAAGGCTTTTAACTTTCGAAAAAGCTTGTGCTCGGCAGTCCGGCCGTCTGGACTTGCACAGGCGGTGGGCCTGTAGCCCAAGACCGGCCCATGTATGCGTGCTCACGGGGAAAAACAGCATGCGCAGGAGAAATAAAAAACGATGACGCAAGGCTGACGTCAGCAGATTCCTTTTTTGCATTTTTCTTTCGGCGATCATAATTTTTGACTGGGTGCTCTGATCCAAAAACCGTTTGCACCAACGTGTTCCTCGTATTTTTTCGAACAAAACAAGATGTTTATTGCCATATAAATACTCAAACTTATCTGACGAAACTTGGGGTTTGCCTACTGAAACTTGGGTTTCGCCTACTGAAACTTGGATTTTCATATTCGTAAAACTCGCCGAACTGTCAAGTTTCATCAGGTTTAATGCAAGTTTCATCAAGTTTTAACAGGTTTCATTCAAGTTTCATCGGGCCAATCCAAGTTTCATTAAGTTTCAACAGGTTTCATCCAAGTTTCATCAGGTTACATCGAAGTTTCATCAGGTTTCAACAGAACACGGCCAAGTTTCATCAGAACACGGCCAAGTTTCGCTAGTATATATGTAAGTTTCATAAGTGCCTTCTCCTATTTCACATCAAAAATCGAAAAGTGAAAAAAATCAAAAAAATCAAAAAGTATTTAAAATGGGTTGCTCTTGATTTTATACGAATTATGAAATTTATTCCACGAATTTTGAACACTGTTTGAATTTTGTACAAAAATCAGAAGTTAAATTGGAAATTTGATCTAATGCATTGCCAGTTATCTAGTCGCTGCACTGTTTATCTAGTCGCTGGGAGCTGAGACGTGGGCGCACGGCATCGCCAGGATTGGCTCGGTAGCGGTGATCCGACGGCGCGGGCTAGTCCGACGCCTGGCGCTGCCTTAACTTTTAGCTCAACTAAATCGAGCCCAACCAAACCACGAATTAGTGTCTTAATAGTGGATGAGTGGAGGTAAATTAAGTAGGCTTTCTTGTTTGTATTTCCTTGCATGCAAAACGAAATAACTATATACTCCCTCCGTTCTTTCTTTTTTGATGATTTTGACTTTATTACACACCTTTGATCATTCGTCTTATTTAAAAAACTATATAAATATTATTTATTTTATTATAATTTATTTTTTATTAAACGTACTTTAAGTATGACTTATATTTTTTACGTGTTTGCACTAAATTTTTGAATAAGACAAATGGTCAAAGACGTTAAACAAAAAAGAACAGAGAGAGTATTTTGTTACAATTAGCGATGAGCCTAATTGGTTAGAACTTTTTAGAACATATCATCATAGTGACCGATATTTATTTTCTTCGAAATTAACTTAACCCCTATCGAATTTTCTGCGAAAAAATCTTCTTTGTGAACTAAACAGAATAACTTTAATTATTACGGAAACACTTGACCTCGGCCGTCCGGCTCGTCCGGACGCTGCAGGTGGCAAGTGAACTCAGAGTCCAAAGCCGCCCATGCATGCGAGAGCTCACGGAGACAGCATGCGCACGGGAAAAAAAAAGGATGACGCAAGCTGACGTTAGCAAATTCCCTTTTTTGTATTCTTCTTTCGACGACCATAATTTTTGACTGGGTGATCTAATCCAAAAACCGTTCGCACCAACGTGTTCCTCGTATTTTTACGAACAAAACAACATGTTTGTTGCCATATAAATATTCAAACTTACCTGACGAAACTTAGGGTTTGCCTACTGAAACTTGGGTTTTCGTCTACTGAAACTTGGATTTTCATATTCGTAAAACTCGCCGAACTGTCAAGTTTCATCAGGTTTAATGCAAGTTTCATCAAGTTTTAGCAGGTTTCATTCAAGTTTCTTCAAGTTTCATCTGGCCAATCCAAGTTCCATCAAGTTTCAACAGGTTTCATCCAAGTTTCATCAGGTTACATCGAAGTTTCATCAAGTTTCAACAGAACACGGCCAAGTTTCATCAGAACACGGCTAAGTTTCACTAGTATAAATGTAAGTTTCATAAGTGTCTTCTTATAGTTCACATCAAAAAAATTGAAAAAATAAAAAATTCAAAAAATTCAAAAAGTATTTAAAATGGGTTGTTCTCGATTTTAGAAGAATTATAAAATTTATTTCATGAATTTTGAACACTGTTTGAATTTTGTACAAAAATCAGAAGCTTAATTGAAAATTTGATCTAAGGCACTGATTTATCTAGTCGCTGGTTTCCTAGGACGTGGGCGCTCGGCATCACGTGGGATTGGCACGGTAGCGGGGATCCGACGGCGCACGCTGGTCCGGACGGGTGCCAGGCGTCGGACGTCCGACGCCTGGCGCTGCCAATTAAGCTAACATATGCTTACAGATAAGAAGCGAGAGAATTCTGGCCACAAGATCTTGGAAATAAAATATTAAATGCTTATCTTACAGATAAGAAGCGAGAGAATTGTTGCGTTTGAAACGAAATGAAGAAAGTGTGTCGACAAACGAGAATTAGCAAATGGCGATGATTATGTTGTAACATCTGCTATGAATTGCATGGCAAACAACACGTCATAGGTGTCATGTTGGAATCTTCGGTATTAACGCACCAAAATTTGACAGTCAGCACAAACACAGGGTTAGGATTTTGGAATCCCATTAACACCAAGTTTAGGATTCAGAATGTTCCATCTAATTTCACTGACACCTGGCAAGGTAAAGAAACTAATTAGCTTTAGGTCCTGTTTGTTTCAGATTAAAGTTGAGCTGAGTTTTACTGTAGCAAATTTGTGATCAACTCAAAAGACATTTTAAAAATTATGAAAAAAATTATTTTACGAATTCTAACAAGAACTATTTGAAACCCCACAAAAATGAATACAAAATATTACATCATTTGGCTTATACAAAAATAACAAATTTTCACTTAATTTAATTTAATTTAATTTAAGAAACAAACAAGGCCTTAGCCAGCTAATTAGATGAATACAAAGGATCTGCAACACTAGAAAAGTCCAAACAAGAGCGAAAGAAACTATCGACTTAGATCAGATCTAAACCGATATGGTCAAGAGGTATAACAAAACAAATGGTAAACATTCTATGGCTAGTAGCAAGGTAAAAGTTAGTAGAACAACGGTAAACAGATTATCAACTAGCATTTGGATTGTCTAGCTCATTGAACAAAGGATAAACAAGACCTTTATTTTTTATTTGTATTTATTTAGATCAATCTGGCGTTTAGTCAGTATTGCATTAGGGTTGAGGCCATCTAGGAGTTTCAACCATATTACACATGATTAGCTAAAGGGATGAATATTACAGAGATGAAAAAATCTTGGTTGGAACTCAGCTTTGTGTTGGGGCATTTGGCTGTGTCGAAATGATGCTGTTTTTGACAAAGGTTAAAATACAACTTTTCTGCAGGTTATTTTCAAGGGAGCATATTGGTTACGCCTTTGGGCATTGTTGCAAAAGGAGAATGACAAATAAGATATCATCAAGGCATGCAAATATTTGGAGATCTATGCTATTGAGATTTGTAATAATCATGGATGGAGATCCTACAACAGGATTTTGTTTCGAAAACATTTGAGCACGGACGTCCGGCGCGACCAGACTCGCACATGCGGCGCGCACGAACGCGCTCCAAGGGAAGTGCACTCTACCTGCATGCAGGGGTGGGTCCCACAACATTTTTTATTTTGGTGGCCATAAAATTTGATTGGGTACTCTAATTCACCAACCGTTTGCACCAACGCGTTCCTCGTATTTTTACGAACAAAACAAGACGTATGTTGCTATATAAATTTTGACCGGGTTTCGTCAAACTTCAATCTTACCTGGTGACACTTGGGTTTCACCTACTGAAACTTGGATTTCATACTCGTTAGACTTGCCGAACTGTTAAGTTTTATCAGGTTTAATCCAAGTTTTATCAAGTTGCAACAGGTTTCATCCAAGTTTTTTCAAGTTTCATCAGGTTAATCCAAGTTTCATCAAGTTTCAATAGGTTTCATCCAAGTTTCATCGGGTTACATCCAGGTTTCATCTGGCGCTCGCCTTGAACAATACGTGGGCCAAGATTCATCAGCACAAAGTTAAGTTTCACTAGTATACGTATCAAGTTTCATAAGTGAGTTCTCCTAGTTTCACATCAAAAAAATGAAAAAGTGAAAAAAATTTAAAAGTATTTACAATGGGTTGCCCTCGAGTTCAGAAGAATTATGAAATTTATTCCATGCATTTTGAACACTATTTGAATTTTATACAAAAAACAGAAGTTTAATTGAAAAATGATCAACTGCACGTCTAGCCACTCCGCCTTCATGCGTCTCATGCACGCGGGGCAGGTCTGCGCTTGGATGCACGAGCTACCGGCGATCCGACGGCCGAGGTGCGTCCGATCGGCGCGCGCTCGGACGGACGTCTGGACACTGGTGCTCGCCATTTTGTTTTGTTAATGCCGCTTTCTTAGTATGAACGAATTATTGTAATAAGTACTTTTGGCTATATACGTCGCGAGATGTAGAGGCTGGGTTTAAATCCATTATCTAAAAAAACAAAGGATAAACAGACCATCAACCAATCTATAATCTATAAAGATAAACGGTTAGAACGAGGGTAGAATCTAAACTTTTGTACAAAATGGCGATGTGCAGCAATATCGATAAACATAATTTTTTTACTAAACCAAGTGAGGAGATTGGATTTAATGAAGACATTACTCACCTGGGGTTGCATTGCGAAGTCGATCAAGAAAGCTGTGTGCAACAATTCAATCAAGAACAAAATATGGCAAAACTAATCTATACCAAAATCTAATGCAATAAAAACAGATGAAAAGTAAAGACTTACTATAGATAGTTTAACCGACGTAATATATAACTATGACTCGATCTGATAGAAGCTTATGTAAATACTCTAGGATATACTACTAGATATTGCCTTCTAGAACTTTCTTAAATTGGCTCTTTTTTCTAATCAAACTCGTAGTTATCGATGATGACTCCTTCACCCGGGATTTATTATACTTTATTTCGTAATCTTTCCAATTATACTCTTGCCGATCGCGGATCCAAATTCTTGTAGATTGGCTTGTTAACTAAGTAACTAGGTGGCTTCTAAAATCATCGGCTGCATCTAAAATTGGGTGTCAACACTATCACATAAGATTTTTTATGATGTGTCAACACTATCCCTAAAGTGGTTTTATCTATGGTTTTGACATTTTACATTTGAACAAGTTCATTTTAACCCCTTCAAATTATTGAAAGAAGGAAAAAGTCCATTTTAGGTCCACAAACTATCGCGAAGGTCCAGAAAAACCCCTAAACTCTGATTTGGTCTACTATTCCTTCATAAACTTTCAAAACCGGCTCAAAACACATCACAATCCGGTTTTGCTCGGTGGTTTTGCTGATGTGGCGCCACGTAAGGTGGTTTTGCTGAGGTGGCGCCACTTAAGGATGGTTTTGCTTATTTCTTTTTCTTTTCCCTTTTATTTTATCTCTCCTCTCTCTCTTTCTCTCTCTCTCGGGCCAGCAGCCGCCGCCTTGTGCCGCCGCCTTTGGCCCATCCTCAGAGCGCCGCCAAGGAGCCGCCGCCGCCAAGGTGCCGTCGCCGCCCCATCCCCATCCCCATCCCCATGCCGCCGGCGCCGCCCCATCCCCATCTCGCGCCGCCTAGGTCGAGCAACCCCGCCGTGTGCCCGCCCCCCATCCCCATGCCGCCGCCCAGTCGAGCCATCCCGTGCCACGCCCCGCCCCATCCCCATGCAGCCGCCCCATACCCATGCCCCGTCAGCAATGGCCGCCTATCCCCATCCCACGCCCAGTGAGCCACCGCCACCGCCGCCTTTGCGAGCGCCACCAGCCGCCTCATCCCGCCGATGCCCATGGGGTAGGCTCGGTCTTGGGAAACCGAGAGGGAAAGGGAGAAAGAGGAAGAAAGAGAGGCGAGGAGGCGACGCAGCAGAGCTGGCCAGTGGTGGCGGCAAGAAGCACACAACACGACAGCGGCAATGGCGTGGACGGACAAATAGGGAAATGGCAAAGGCGGCAAGACGGCAAAGACAACCAAGCGGTGGGGAGAAGAAACAGAGAGAGAGAGAGAGAGAGAGAGAGAGAGAGAGAGAGAGAGAGATGCGAAGAGAGGAGAGAGAGGAGTATATGTGGCAGCCACGGTGGAGACAATTTCAAAGTGAGGGGACACGTGGCAGCCACATGTGCAATACCACCGGAAAACCAGCTTGTGTTGTGTTTTGAGCCGGTATTGCAAGTTCAGGGGGGAACAGTAGACCAAATCATAGTTTAGGGGTTTTCTGGACCTTCGCGATAGTTTGGGTATCTAAAATGGACTTTTTCCTTGAAAGAATACTTTAACTTAAAAGAAAGTGTAACATTTTAAAATTTTACTATCAGTAAATCTATATTGGGATTTTACATGAAAATATAACAATTTATAATATATTCCATTTCATTTAAAATGAAATTAAAAGTTACAATGAAAATATAATATTTCTTTAAAAGCAATAATTTAAAATATGCCCACTAAAAAGTGCTATCAAAATAGCGCCCTAAACTTCAAAATTAGAACATCTGTTTACAATATAATTTTTTCAAAAAATATGATATTTTGTAATAATATTTTGTTTCCTAGGTAGTTTATTGGATTTTTCCAGTTATTTGATGGGGGTAAAATGGAGTTATTCAAAGTAGAAATTTCAAAACCACCATATACAGGGGTTTGTTTGCTCCGGTTTTCATAGTGAGAATGCTAAATAAACTGTTTTATAATTTAGAGGGTTAAGGGGACTTTTGTGCTAGTTAAAAGCGTAAAGTGAACTTATTCCTAAAGAAAAAGAATGGCCCGAAAGGTCTTAAAGTATTTTACATTCATTGTATTACATACACGTTTGAAAGGGCACCACCACTCGAAGATTTGAAGGAATGTTCGATGACATGCCCCAGTCATATAAGATCTTAATTCCATGTTTTGTTAAGTCTTATGAAATCTACTCTCTACTTTCCCTCCATTCCCAACGTTTGATAACTCCGTGTTGAATCGTTGACACCGGCAAATACAATTTGACCAAAATTTCCATCCATCTCTGTGATTAATTTGTCGTTTGATTTGTTCAATCATATAGATTGCTGTCGACTACAGATTTATCCCACTTTAGTGCTCTCCCGTACAAATTAATATCCAAGAGGATACCTTTTTGCTGATGTATTTGACCACCACATGATTTTTAATTTCTTTTTTATATTTTTAGTGATAAATGACACGTTATGACAGGTAGATTGTTATGCGCTTTATGCTGGATCTTTCCTAATCATGCACACTAATTACCATGCCACTAGTAGTTTAAGATGCCTAATTGTGTGTTCAGATGGAGTACTGTATTGGGCGAGACGACTTGGTAGTTGGTACCAACTACCCAAGGCTTCCTTTCTTTTTTTGAGCACGATGTCTTGTTTTCTTTAATGCCCTGATCATTCACACCTCAATCAGTACCTGGACATGTACTATCTTTTATATCCAAATGTAAATATAAACATACTTCTTCTAGTGTGAGACAAAGACTTATAGGCTGTTTGGTTGCCTTCTCAGTTGAACCAGGCTATATGAGCCGAGCCAGGCTGGTTGGAGCTAGGCTGAGATGATACAAATGGTTGTTGTTTGGTTAGATGTATAAGATTGTACAGGCCGCGTAGAGATGTTGTTTGGTTGACTGTACTAAGGAGAGAATGGCATGGAGAATTTAAAAAGAGGGATGAAACATGTTTAAAAATAAATTCTAGAAAATCAAAATAACAAAAAACCAATTACGAAAATAAAAAATTCAAAAGAAAGTCTCATAAATAAATAAATTCAAAAATAAAAATTTTAAACTTTTAAAATTTTTATGGCAAGTGTGGTCTCGTTTTGTTCGAAAAAATATCAATAACCCATTTTTTAAATCGGTTCGGTAATCAAAAATACTAATCAAAAGATATAGCAAATAAATAAATCAAATGTGTCGCGCATGTGGTTGTTGTTTGATCCATGAGCTCGGCTCTGAAACGCCCAATTTGGTCGTATCTCCAGAGCCTGGCCCGGAGGGGGTATTTGCATCTGGAGAGCCTGGTTCAGATATGTGAGAAGACAACCAAACACTCTAATTTTGTACCTCTAGATGCAAAACTTCTTGAATGCAGGCAACCAAACAGCGTATTAGAAGCCGTTTGGTTGCCTGCATCCAGACTGGACAGGCTGAGTTGGTGTATGGAGTAAGTGTTTGGATGTTTGTCGGGGCTCAATAACTAGGCCCAACGTGTGCAAAAACACTGTGCTGACCTGTCTCCATAGGAACGGTCATTGCGATCATTTCAACTGAGATTAATTGGCTAGCAGATGGACGGCACCAGATCCACATGGAGGTAGCACTGATGACACCAAATCCTTGTAGACGCGGTGTCGGTACCCGATTTACAAGATCGGATTCCACCTGCGTAAACACGTACTAGTCCCAAGGATCATGGCTAGTACACACAGATATACAGAAACGGAACATTGCCAACGATTTTATTACAAACGGGAACATAGTCCGGTACAAATAACACATACGACGGCTCGCAGGCCGCAAATCAGAGTACACAACGATACATGCCTAATATAACATCTAGAATTTTATTCATCCCACAGGCACGAAGGCTGTAGGAACGCGTAACCCTAGTCTTCATACTCTTCGTCGTAGAACGCCTCCTCGACGTAGTCCAGGTCCTCCTCTTCGAAAGGCGGGCCATACTCGGATGGACCAGCTGTTGAAGTTTTGAAAAGAGAGGGGAGAAAAGGAGGGTGAGTACAAATTGTACTCGCAAGTCCGGAATTATGTAAATGCGGTTCAGTACAGGGAAGGCTTAGGATATTTTGCGGAAATGCATTTATTAGCCTAGTTTTGACAAAGCAATTTAGAAACAATAAATCTCAATCACTTTCTTTGGGCTCTTCTCAAACGGTTCTCGCCACTTGGCCTCAGTTCCATAGCGAGAACAAAATTCTTTCTTCTTTTCTTTTCTCAAAACGGCTAGGTCCATTCCGCGCGACACTTTCCAGTAGGCCGTCACCCAATCCGGAATATCGCCGGTGGCACCTAGCTCAAACGAAATCCTTCTCAAATCCTTACTCATCTCAAATCCTTTCTTTAAAACCCTTTTTCTAAATTGGTTTTAAAATAAAGAAACTACCATATAATCAGTCCCTTCTCACGCTCATAACCGCGAGCACGGCTATCATGACAGTTTTAACTCTGCAGAGTGGGTACGCCTTACCCTCGAGAGGCTACGCACCCAGGCGGTGTTTCGCCACAAGACCGCCAACCATGAGGGCCAACGATCGGGCCCGTCCCATACCGGGGCTCGAGGTCGTACTGTAATGGCTCAGTTCATAGGATCATAGGATGAGCAATCCTTAGACTAGGAGAGAGTTGATATTTTAGCCCAATTTTCAAACCGATGCCATACTGCACCAACTGACAAAATATCTCCCTAGTCGAAAAGATTTTGGGGTGAGAGAAAAATCATTTCCTATTAAGCATCACCCTTGATGCGCTATCTTTAAATCATCCTTTCCCAAACATTTCTCAACATCACATTTCACACAAATGATTGTGTCGGAGATAAAATCACGGCCCATTGCCATAGCCCACTCCCTGACGGCCCAATCGAACAGCCTGCTAGGGCCCAGCTCCCTAGAAGGTTCTATCAGGCCCATGTGCATCCTGCCGAACAGCCCTTGGCTGGCACGGTGCGTAACGGCATAGGATTCGTGTTTGAGTCCGACTCGAATAAGAGTTCTGCACGGCTACGTGATGACCCAGACGTTGGTTTCCCGGATTGGAGTAGGAGTCGTGATCCCCAAGACTAGGAGTATGCCTTATCTGCCTCGGGATATATTTGGCATATACTGAGTTCGTTACATACTCGTAGTTAGCCCGGCCCGATAATCCCTCGGTAGGTCGGTTTGCTCCGCACTATATAAACAGAGCCCCTACGGCGTTAGGGGGCATCGGCATCTGACTTCGAGTTTACGCATCTAGCATCTCGTAGACACCTGATCTTCGCTTATACACCCATAATCTCTCCGAGACTTGGTCGTCTCGTCGAACCACCTCTTGTATTCATCTCTGATATATAAGAAAGACTGGACGTAGGGCTATTATCTCTCCCGAGAGGCCTGAACCAGGATAAAAAAAACCCTGTCTCCTGTTCGTTGCTGTTCGTGGTTGTTCGGCGTGTCTCCCATCTCACTTCTAAAGAACCTTAGCGACTTGAGATCGTTATCTCAACCATCGACAGATTGAATCATTCCGCATAAATGATTTTTAAGCATTTATCCTACCACAACAGAGCATATAAATATGAACAATTTATAGCCTTAGGTTTAATCCTAACATATCTCTTACCTTTTCTATTTGGCATAATAACTAATTCTAGCAAATACGGCATTTATCTTTTTAAACTAGCATGCATATTTTCAAGTCTAATAAACATTTTCTAAATAACCGAAAATGGCTTCACAATATGATCAAAGGAGGACTTGCCTTGATCGGTTCCGGGGAAAGCGAAGGAGACGTTGTCGATCGGGTCTTCGGGGACTTGACCTCCTAAACGCGCACACGCATGCAAAGCAATACAACACACATAAGCAAAATATTTCATGACTTGCTGTTTTTAGAATAATGCAGAAATCCTATTTTCCATGCATTGGGAAAATTATGAAAATGATCTATGCACAAGAAATGATGCAATGACTAAGTCATGATTACTTCTAACAAGTCTATGCTGCATGGATGGCATGGTAACAATTATTTTCTAAAGTCCAGAGACTGCTAAGGAGTTTTCTTTTTAATTAAAAGAAATGATATGACACTTCTCAAATGCACATGAAATGATGCACCTAGAGCTTATCTATTTAACCAAAAATGGATTCCAAATGTTTGACATGCAAAAGCATATTTTTCTAGGGTCCAGGAGTGGTTAAAGCATTTGTCTGAATTTTTATAGAATTTAATCAGCACAAAATCTATTTTTGCTTAATGATATAGAATTCCAACTAAGGATTTTAAATCAGAAACTGAAAAAGGATTTAAAAGAAAGGGCCTTTCGGAAACGGTCCGGCTCGTGTGACGGCCCAACGGAGAGGCGCGCACGGCACCGCGCGGGCAAGGAGCAGCGGCCGCGCGACTGCGTGGGCTGACCGGTGGGTCCCACATGGCAGCGTCTCGCAGCGGTGAAGAGGGGGAAAAACAGAGGAGCTCTGGGGGTGGCAATGCTGCCCATGGCGGCGACAGCTCCGGTCACTAGAGCTCGAACGGCCGCGCGCGAAGCGAGTATCGGGCGAAGCGAACACAATAGAGGTCTCGGCAGCGCCGGAAATGCACGGAGGTGGCGGCGCAATGGGACACGACGGCGGGATTCTCACGGTGCCCGCGGCGCCGGCGAGAAAGGGGATCAAACCCGATTCCCTCGACTTCAAGCAACGATGGAGAGGGGCGAAACGCTTGGTGAGCTCACCGGGATGGAAGGGATGGCCAGGCGGCAGGACCACGATGGCGGCAACGGCGCGAGCTCCGGGACCCGCGCGGATCACACGGCGTCAATCCACCTGGTGTAAGCTTCGCTGGGCGACCTGCGGATCACCCAAGGAGGGCATGGATTAGGAGGAAAGAGGCGAGGCGAAAGGGAAAGGGAACAGCGGCAAGGTGATGAGGATCGACAACGCACCGGCTCGGGTGAAGGAAAATGCGTCGGCGCAAGGCAGGGAGCAAAGGAGGAGCAGTTCTCCATTTAAAGGCGAGCTCCGCCCGGAGAAATCCTTGACGCGACGTGCGGTAAGGTAATCGCCGGCGCCGATTCCGGCCGGTGCTGTGAAGGTGAACGCATTGAACGCGAGGAGACGGTTCAGCCGGCGACGAGACAATAAGGGTAGGGGACGGAGAGGGGGTCCGGCGGAAGGGTGTAGGGGCGGACCGCGCGTGGGGAGACGAGCCACCACGGCCCCGAAAGAGAGGAGAGAGGACGAACACAACGACGGCGACTGGCGGCCAGGCGCGCGCTGGGAAGAAGAAACAGGGGAGTAGGAAGGGCTGACGAGGTGGGCCCACTTGCCAGTGGCACCACGCTCGCGAGCGCAAGGGAGGTTGGCGAGCGCCGGATTGGGCCGGCGCGGCAAATGCGGCCCAATCGGGGAAAATCGGAAAGAAGAGAAAGAAAGAAAAGAAGAAGAGAGGAGATGGGCTGGGCCGGCTCGGCTCTGGCCCAACCAGAGAGGCAGGGGGAAGGAACGAAAGAAAAGGAGGAGGAGGGGATGGGCCGGCCTGGGCCGAGAAGGGGTTAAGGCCTTTTGAATTTTTCTGATTTTCAAAGAACCTATATTCTCCCAAAACCTTTTTAACATATTAATACTTTTAGGAAATATTATTTTGTTTCCCCAACATTTATAATATATTTTCAAATAACTTCACATGGAGTATTGGTTTTAAGAAAATATTATTTTAAACCAATTACCAAATTTTTCCACCAAAGGGCATAGACTTGGAAAGATTAAATTATTTTTCTAATTTAAATGCAATGCATGAAGTGATGATGTCATGATGCAATAATGAATGATTTAACATCTATAAATCATGCATTTAAGAAATTAATAATGTTTCTAAATTATGCAGTTTAAGGAATTAATAAACGTGCCAAATTGGTTTTAAAAATTTGGGATGTTACACGCGGGGTCGAGGGTGGGCATTGCCGTGTGGGGAGAAGGGTGTTAGCGCTGCTATGCGCGGACAAGGCCGGTGGCGTCGGATCCGCGCGGCGACGAGGTCGACAGCGGCATATACGCGTGAGGATGAGGGCGGAGGCGCTAGATCCTCACAGGAAGGAGGCCGACAATGATGGATTCGCGTGGGGACAAGGCCGGCAGTACTGGATCCGTGTGGGCATGTGGGCAGCGGCACCGAATCTATGTGGGGACGTGACCGGTGGCGCCAGATCCGGCCGGCGATGAGGCCGACAGCGCTGGATCCACACGGGGGACGTGGGTTGTGGGGCCAGATCCGCGCGAAGACATGGGCGACGACACTGGATCCGATCAACAATGGTAGATACGAGGACTTGGCTGACAGTGGTAGAGGCGAGGACATCGCCAACGGTGGTAGAGGTAGGGATGTGTTGGTTGGAGGCAAGGTTAGGGCTTGTTTGGATGGGAGCCGGCCGGAGCTGCCTGGCCTAGGCAGCGCTCCCAGGCGTCCGATTTCGGTCGCCTGGGGCTGTGATCGTTGTCTGGCCGGCAAGCTGCCTGGCAGGGCTCGATCCAAACACGCCCTTAGTGGCGGTGAATTGGGCAGCCGGAGGAGGTGAATCGGTGGTTGACTGCTTGTTCGAGGTAGGCAACCATGTACCGTCCTATTTTTCTAATTTGTTTTTAAGCCCAAAAGAAGAGGGCTAACAAATGTTTTAAAACACTGAGGACAAATTTTACTAATCGTAAGCAGTTAGTGGGACTTGAATTTCAAAGTGGTATATTCCTATAAAAGAAATGAGACATTGTCCACCAAAAGGGTGCCGTCCATAATAAGAAAAGTCCCTTATTAGCCGCTCCAACTTTTCTTAAGTTCTTTATCTACTGCCGAAACTTTCACTTGATCTATTATTTTCCATTTCCGTCAGTTGACCGTCTTATGGGCGCTGTTAAGGCATATTGACCATCAAGTTTTGGTGCAAATGACGATCATAACCTTACTCGTGTTGTCCCATTTGTCCTTATACCAACTCTTCTCTTAAAGTTTTTTATTAGCATTTTGATTTGGGTTTTTTTCATTCATGCCATTATTAAGTTGCATATATTCGGAACTGCCATTATTAAGTGCATATTCTTTAAAATACCATTTCTTCTGCAACAAAACCTCAGCACTGCCATTCTCGAGCCCTTATTCGTATTTTTAACACATACACCGACGGAATCAGAGAATCGTGTCGACAATGGGCCCCACCTGTCATCCTCTCCCTTCTTCTTCTTCCTCCCACCTTCTTCCTCCTTTCTCTCTCTTCTCTTCCTCTCTCCCGATCGCCTCTCCACCGCCGGCGCTGGAGCCGCCGCCGCCGCCGCCGAGCACGCGCCTCCACTCCACCGGCGACGCGCTCTCCCACTCCGCCTCTACTCCGCGGTGGCGCGAGCTCAAGCAATGACGGCGGCGGCGGCCTCGCCGAGACAGGCAGTAAATGGCCTGAAGCCGAGGCGGCGGGCTGGCGGCGGCAGCCAAGCAATGAGCACGGCGCGGCTATCCGGCGGACGACGGAGGAGGACCTCATGGAGAGCGGCGCGCATGAAGCTCGAGCGATCGGCGGTGGCGGCGGCGAGAGGGCGAGCGCGACCTATGCGACAACAATGGCGCGAGCGCGAAGCAATTACCTGGCGGCGGCGGCGCGAAGCGGCGTACGGCGGCGGCGGGCGGCAGCAAGAAGCTTCGTCGGCGGCGGCGCGAAAGCGTGAGCTGTTCGGCGGTGGCGGCGGCCTTGAAAGCTACACAGCAAGCAGAAGAATGGCTTCGCCGCCGGCAAGGCGGCGCGAGGGATGGGCGGCGTGAGCGTGAGCGCGACCGCACGACGGCGGCGGCGGTGCGAGCTTCGGCGCGGTGGCGGCGCGAGCTCGGGAAGAGAGAGAGAGAGAGAGAGAGAGAGGGGAATAAGAAGATGAAGAGAGGAAGAAGATGAAGTTGAGAGGATGACATACGGACCCCATATGTCAGGACGTATTTTGTTTGGTATTTTGATTTTGTATAAGTTGTAAATCCATCAAAACACCTGAGAATGGCAGTGCTGAGGTTTTGTTGCAGAAGAAATGGCATTTTAAAGAATATGCACTTAATAATGGCAGTTCCGAATATATGCAACTTAATAATGGCATGGATGAAAAAAACCCTTTTGATTTAGGCACAATTACACAAGGGCAAAAACAACATTTTCATACAGTATCAGATCCTGGACATAAATCATGTTGAACAATGCTAAAATTATCTTTCGTTTTTATAGAATAATAATACTATAATTAAGATAAAACATGTTAACTCCAAGCTAACAATTCGTTGGTTTTACTAGTTACTAACATGACAACAAATTTAAAGTTAAATCTATTAAAATAGATCACGACAAAAGGGGAAAAATACTTATGAGAGAATTTAAATTGTTGATGTGCATTGCCATACCAATTAAATTGTTAAACATGCAATGTGCAAAAGAAAAAGGGAGTATAAGAGAGATATAAATGGGCTTGGGTTCAGGCCTTGTACATTTTAGCTTAGTGTAGCTTAGTGTAGCGTTTCAGTAAAATTTATCTTTTTTATATAGCCTATTTGGTGTAATAGTTTGTAATGATTTTTCTCAGGTTTTTAGTAGTCCTCTTAAAGATCATAAAGCTATTTTTAATTTTTTTATAATATTTAAATATCTCTTTAGAGACC
Organism: Raddia guianensis; assembly: GCA_036346415.1. Taxonomy (NCBI): domain Eukaryota; kingdom Viridiplantae; phylum Streptophyta; class Magnoliopsida; order Poales; family Poaceae; genus Raddia; species Raddia guianensis. The sequence continues at coordinate 33,535,294 of CM070544.1, forward strand.
CTCAAATTTCACTAAAACGCTACGCTACGCTACGGTAAGCTGAAATGTACAAGACCTCAGTATCCAGCGAAGATATAAGTGGGGGTTTAAATCGAAACCTATGCCACCGCCTTGGCAGACAAGGTGGAAGGATCCGCCCCGTTTATATACCACTTTAACAATCAACTAACGGTGAACTAACAGAAATGACAAATAAGGGATCAAGTAAAAGTTTTAGCGACAAATAAAAAGCTTTAAAAAAAACTAATGGGCTGATGAGAAGTTGGTCTAAGTTCAAGCGGCAGACAAGAAATTATCTTCCACAATTTATAATTAACTAATAACAGGGGCGGTTGACTGCAATTTGGCCCCCTTCCCCAGTCCCCACTCGAAAACAACGCAGAAAAGGCACCAGGCCGCTGCCCCACCGGTAGGCTTCGTCCAAATAATCACTGTTCGATTTTGATGGAGAAGGGGTTAAATCAAGAAACCATTTAATGCACCAATCAGCCATCGCTTGTGCAACTAGTATTTCTTGGCCAGACCGCCAGAAGAGAGAGGCCTCTCTAGCAAGCAGCCATCGCTCCCCCCTCCCTCACTGATTGCGTCTCTCCCTCCCCAGCTCGAGCAGTGAGGTCCATCGCGGCGACCAGCTGCTCAGGTCAGTGAATCCATATCTCTCTCTCTCTCTCTCTGCTATCTTTGAAGCTTGGTAGCTTGCTTAAGCATCGTAGTAGCCAGTTCAGAGCCGACTTGGAGAGGGGAGGAAGAAGGCCTCTTGGTTTTAGCAATCTTTCTCCGGGTGATGAAACCGATGACCTGACCTCTACCAGTACTGTTAGTCGTATCTAGTGTCTACACTACAATACGGATCATCACTCGTCTGTGTGTGCCCCAAGCTTTGGCTAATCTTCTGCCCAAGCTCTGTGGTTCTCTTTTGTTCTGGTCTTTCGGCTACCAGTATCTGTGATCTTCCCCCAGCATCAGGATCTACCATATTTGGGGGAAAACAAAGGGCCTAAAAATTAGAGGAATTTTACTGCATATTAAATTGATCTGGCTGTTTAGATTGGTTCAGTTTTTTTCTGTAATACACTAATACTATATTTTCGTGAAGGATAGGATATTACTGTATTATATTGTCATTGTCTACCATAAGATAGCTCTAAGCTTACTGCTCTATCTGTGGATCCGTAATAGCATAGTCTGGTACATATGCCTACCAAGTAGTTTGACCAAATGTGAACTTAAGGAAGAAAAGAAATCCACATTTACGAATTTAGATGCTATCATTAAAATCTTAGGAGAACGTCTTTTATAAATGCTGTCATAAATTTTGCTAGCACTATCCTAAAGCCCTATAGTGCTGCATTTTCAGGATGGCTTGGTATTCTTTTACATGAGTAAAGGATCAAACACACTGTCTGGTCAAAAATAGATATTGTCTTGGATAGTCGTTTGTAGTTTGTAAATATTTAACGTTTGGTTTTTAAGGTAAATTTTTTAATCAAATGCCCAATTAGTTTTTCTGGAGACAAAGATGTCTATACAAAGTAATAAGGGCAAGCTATATGAAAAAATTAAGTGCTAATTCCTTCATCGTGATTGATGCATTGAATATTACTAAAATTTTGTTTGTATAGGTTATGAACTGCTTTCTCTAAATTCTTACTGAATTAATATCATGTTCTGTGTTGTTCTTCAGCGGTATACTAATGGCTGAGGCTATACTCATCGCTGTCACAAAAATTGGTAATTTTATACTAGATGAAGCTGCCAAGGCTGCTTTAGAAAAGCTGTCTGAAAAGGTTGATAATCTAAAGCAACTTCCAGTAAAGGTTGTAAACATTGAGAAAGAACTGACTATGATGAACAGTACAATACAAGATTTGGGTATGGCAAATCTCACAAACAATGCCATCAAGACTTGGGTTTCATTTGTAAGAAAGCTGGCTTACCGTGTTGAGGATGTTATGGACAAGTATTCATACCACTCTGTTAAACTCCAGGAAGAAGGGTTTCTGAAAAGGCACATCAAAGGAGCACATTACGTTCATGTTTTCAGTGAAATTGCTAATGAGGTTATTGCAATAGAGCAGGAGATCACTCATGTCCAAGAATTACATAACCGTTGGTCTTCTACAGTTCAGCTCTGTCCTAGTAAACATGCGGGCATTGATAAGCAGCATTCTGGAGGTTGCTTTCCGGAACTTCTTAAAGATGATCATCTTGTAGGGATTGAAGACAACAGAAAAGTGTTGACGGAATGGCTGCATTTGGATGAGCCAGAATGCACAGTGATAGCAGTGTCTGGCAAGGGTGGCTTGGGAAAAACTACCCTTGTAAAAAATGTGTATGATCGGGAGAAGGACAACTTTCCTGCTCATGCTTGGATTGCTGTATCACAGACATATGATGTGGTGGATTTGTTAGGAACAGTGCTCAGGAAGATATCATGCACAAAAGAGCCACTGTCAGTACTTAGCACAGCTAAACCCGATGTATATGAGTTAACAGAGGTTATAAACAGAACATTGAATGCTAGAAAATGTTTGATCGTACTTGATGATGTATGGGACCAAGAAGCTTATAATCAGATGCGCAGTGCATTCCAGGATCTACAAGAAAGTCGAGTTGTAATCACAACACGCAAGGAAGATGTGGCAGCTCTTGCACCCCCGAAACGCCGCCTCCGACTTGAGCCTTTGAGCTTCACTGATTCCTTCAATCTCTTTTGCAAGAGGGCCTTCCATAGCTATGGGCCCCCCAAGTGCCCCCCAAAGCTCGTGGAAGTGGCTACCTCTATAGTTAAGAGGTGTGATGGCTTGCCACTAGCAATTGTGTCTGCTGGTAGTCTGTTGTCGACCAAACGGTTATCAGAGTATGCCTGGAATCAAATATATAATCAGTTTCAGAGTGAGCTACAGAGAAACAATCATGTCAAATCAATCCTTAATCTGAGCTACCATGACTTACCAGGGGACCTCAGAAACTGCTTCCTGTACTGCAGCTTGTTCCCTGAAGATTACCCCATTTCACGGGAGAGCCTTGTGCGGTACTGGGTTGCAGAAGGCTTTTCTGTCAGAAAAGATATGAATACAGCAGAGGATGTGGCCGAGGAAAATCTCATGGAACTCATCAGCCGGAATATGCTGGAAACTGTGGATTGTGATGAGCTCGGCAGGGTAAGTACCTGCAAGATGCATGACATTGTCCGTGACTTGGCTCTTTCTATTGCTAAAGAGGAGAAGTTTGGGTCGGCAAATGACCAGGGCACCGTCATGCTCATAGATACAGAAGTTCGCCGCTTCTCAACATGCAGATGGAGTGACAGTTGGGAAGCAAGATTGAAATTCACACGTCTCAGAACCCTGATGTCACTTTCAGCGGTTTCGTCATCGACCGACCTGCTATCCTCGATCTTTTCTGGATCTAGTTACCTTACTGTTCTTGAGCTGCAAGACTCTGCGATCACCATAGTTCCAGCATCAGTAGGGGATCTGTTTAATCTCCGCTACATCGGCTTAAGGCGCACCAAGGTTCACTCACTCCCAGACAGTATTGAAAAGCTCTCCAACCTGCAAACTCTTGACATCAAGCAAACCAGAATAGAGAAGCTACCACCAGGAATTGTAAAGGTCAAGAAGCTACGACACCTTCTAGCAGACAGGGTTGCTGATGAGAAGCAGACAAAGTTTCGATACTTTATTGGAGTCGAAGCGCCTAAAAGGCTATCAAATTTGGAAGAGCTCCAGACCCTTGAGACTGTAGAGGCGACCAAGGACTTGGCCGAGCAGCTGAAGAAACTGAAGAAACTACGTACTGTGTGGATAGACAACATTACTGCTGCTAGTTGTGCTGGCCTTTTCTCTGCACTATCAAATATGCCCCTTCTTTCCAGCCTACTCCTCTCCGCATGCAATGAGGAGGAGACTCTTTGCTTTGAAACCCTTAAACCGATTTCTACAAGGCTCCACAGGCTAATCGTCAGAGGGCTCTGGGCTGAAGGTACATTGCAGTGCCCAATATTTCAGGACCATGGGAGGTATCTCAAGTATCTAGCTTTAAGTTGGTGCAACCTCGGAGAAGAAGACCCGCTCCAGCTGCTCGCATCTCTCGTACCAAACGTCACCTATCTTAGCCTCAACAGGGTGAGCAGCGCAAAGACCTTGGTTCTTTCTGCAAGGTGCTTTCCAGAACTGAAGACACTCACTTTGAGGCGCTTGCCGGATGTCAAGCAGCTAAAGATTGGAGATAATGCACTTCCATGCATCGAAGGATTGTACATCACTTCTTTGCTGGATCTAGATATGGTTCCTGAAGGTATTGAGTCCCTTGGCTCACTGAAGAAGCTCTGGCTCCTGGATCTGCACAAGGACTTCAAAAATGACTGGACCAACAACGAAATGCACAAAAAGATGAACCATGTTTCGGAGCTCCGTGTCTAGGAGTGGCAATTTACTTCTTGTGCCCGTGCATTTAGGTTTTTTTAGAAACCCACGTTTGAGTTTTTTTTTTTTTTAGAAACCCACGTTTTGGTCTTTGATCAGTAAATGGAGTGAGTTTGTTCCGTTGTATGAGTTGATTTGTGCATGCCTTGTTGAGTTGTTGTAAGAATATGGACGTCTTTCTATCCAATAGTATATGAGACTAAATACTGTGCCTTGTTTTTTCAACGTTGAGTAAAGTTGAGTTTTTACTGTAGCAAAAAAAAATTAAGAGTTATAAAAAATGTCTAATAATTCTAAAAAAATAATTAATAAATAGTTTTACAATCTCGAGAAGAACTAGTAAAGTAATGAAAAAATCATTACAAATTATTACAACATGTATGCTATATAAAAATAACAAAATAACAAAATTTGATACAGCAAAACTCAACTAAACTTTAAACTGAAACAAACCAGGGCTGGACCTGTTTTCGTCAGTTAATTTGACTTGGTTGTCTATTTATTTATCTTCACTTTAATTTAAAATAATTTAGTTTTTGAACCGTTTTTTCTATTTCAAAGAGTTGTCCAAAAGTTTGACGAGGCAAGAGCAAGAGGCCGCTGGAGCTCAGAAGCAGATCCGAGTTTGGTTGTTGGCCTGAATTTGGGAACACATTTGTCAGATGCAGATTTGCCTAGGTACTCCTATGCAGATCATCACAATTTGTCGATACAGTAAATACCGGGGTATTAAGAGTCTTAAAGAAGACCAAGCGAGGGCCCCACGCGTCAGACGGACGATCTGGTCCTAGCGCGTGGGCGAGCTTCTCAGCGCGTCAAGCGAGGGCCCCACGCGTCAGGCGGGCGATCAGGCCCTAGCATGTGGGCGAGCTCCTCAGCGCGCCCAGCCAGGCCCGCGCGGCCAAAAGTGTCCAGAGGAGAGTCTTCTGGGCGAAGCCTCTCCCCCGCTGCGAAGGACGGTGCATTAAATACGACGTCGTGCGTGGGCGGACCGAGGAAGAGGTGAATACCACTATAGTGACCTCTGCGGGTCTGATCAACTGTCACTGTGGCTCTGCAGAATTGACCGGTGGAGAGAGAGCTTGCTGTCATGAGGTTGGCCGCCCACGTCAGGCGGTGGGAGCTGTGCCCCGTCTACCCGTTCGCAGGCGCGTTCACACGAGTCAGGGGCCATTTGCGAAGCACGCGAGGGCGGCGCTGCTCGGCACAACAGCAACACGTTTTCGTCTCTCCGGTCTTGTCTGTCTAGTCTTATCAGTGTACTGTACTACCACTCCCTTTGCTCTCTCCGCCAACCCACGGCTTGTATAAAAGGAGATGAGAGAGAAAGGAGGAGAAAAAGGAAGCATTCTGTAACCATTTTCCACAGACAACCACAACACGAAAAGAGCTAAGGCTCGGCAGGAGTAGGACCATTATCCGTTAGGGGGTCCGAACCTGGGTAATCTTCGCGCGTCGCTCCTCGCCGTGCCCGACGCTCGAATCGGATCGAACTCGAGCTGATCGGCTATCAGAGTAGAAATCTGATAGGGGTGTGATTCGCGGTGGTTGAGCGAAGAACACGCCGTTACAATTAATCAGATCCTCTTTCCCGATCATCTCGGAAAAAATGCTTGGGAGCACTTGTTTCCAGACGTCCTGCAAAAAGGCGTTTTGATTGAGTATGGAGGTATGGGTTGTTTGGTTTCTGATTGAGCTTGAGTCTAGCGGCCTGGCCTACATGAGGTTGGAGGGAACCTGGCCGAGCTCATGCAACACCACCTATGTGTTGGTTGCGTATGTGTAACCAGATCCACGCTCAAACATTCCATTGAACACCTTAGAGGCGTCACTCTGGCTGCACCCTACCCCTATCATTGCCACTCTACCAGCCATGCTTCGGTCAATGCTTTCTATCTCCAGCATCTATAATTGGTCAAATGGGTCAAATCAATTGGGTCGAACCGAGCGGCTCGTTCCTATTCATCGAGCCGCCCTGGTTTGGTTCGATTGCAAAACGAATCGGCGAACCATGCCTGGGCCTAACTCTTGGCTTATCAGGTCGGCAAGGTCCATTTTTGTCAATACTTGTGTTCATAACTTTTCCTAGACACCCTTGTCTAGAACGGTTGATATTATGGGTTTGCAGTTGTTTGGTTGGCCAGTTGGTTTCCTAACCCATAATTGGAAACATTGGGTGAGTTGTTGCTGGCTTTAGCATTGGTGTCCTATTGTGTTGCCATCCAGTTGTTCCCCCTAGTGTGGGAGGGTTTAGTTTAGTTTCGTTCCCTTTCCAGTTATTGGGTCGTTGTTAAGCAAAAGGTAGAATATTATATTAATTTTGTTATTAGCTTTCAAGTTAGAACTCCATTTGTATATCCTTCGGTACATATCTTCTAGTGAGATTGAATGGAGTAATTACAAAAGATGCTACCCAAGTATTTGAGGTCGACATCATAAGGTGTTTCAATTTCACTAAAGGGTTAGAAATTTTCTATAGCTATTGATAGTGGAGATTTCATGGTTGTTTCAACTTATTCTTGGGTGCTTTCCTTTTGAATTTCTCTAGTGCTACTATGAGGTTTGCATAAGTGTCTTTTCTAGTAAGTTGTCAAACTAGCTTTACTGGAGTTGACCTCAATTTTTTTTTCTTCTATGTAACCTTTCTATGGTCCTGATGTATGTGAGATTCTAATTTATACCATGTATTGGGTATATGATGTGGGTAATTAATGGTCAATATGGATCTTGATGTTCTCATTTGGAAGCTCTTGTCGAATGAATGTTCACTAGGTTGAATATGGAGAGTAGATGATGGGTGGTGGGTGTTATAGTTAGATACTACACTAAAGTGATTTGTTTCCTAGTTGTTTATGAGTTCTTAATACTACTTGCTAATGTTGTCAATCTGTAAGGTTGCCCTTCCGAGCAAGTTCTATCATTATTGTATAGCAGAGCACGTGGTTCTTTAGGATTTTGTATGCCATGGTGTGTTCTTGGAGATTTATATAGCTGGATGATTAGATACTGATAAGTGCCTAAATAAATGTAAAAGATTGTTTGAGGTGCCACATTAATTTGTGTTGCTGCCATTCGTAGAACTTATGGTTGATGGTAAAAAAAAAACAGAGAGAATTTAGAATAAAGCATCATATTTGCTGTGGCAATTAAATAGATCTCGAGGAATGTTTGAACTGATGTCTCCATATATGATTTTTTTTAAGTGCAAAAAAGGGTTCAATTTTGTTTCTCCTATAATATCATTCTTGTTGATTAAATTCCTTTGCTAGAATTATCTAAGTAAGGAGGTTTTCTAGGGATAAGGTCGCACTCGTCATACGTGGTACAATAATGATATTAGTGCAAGTGCATGATTTTCGTTTTCTTATATGACTGCTTGCACGTTTGTTTTTAAATGTATATTATTTGGTGAGTAGAAATTTTAAAACATCCTATTAAGTGGTCTAGGTTTGATATTTTATTCCTTTACTGTCTGAGTGAGTATTATCATCTATATTGTGTCTCCAATGCTTAAGAGTTAAAAAAAGATAACGTAGTACACTCGATTATGATATAATGTAATATGATATACTGTATTAGCGCTCTTCTATTATTACTACTAGAGTGCCAATTATTTTTGCGAAATGGGCCACATGGTCCACCCATTGGCCCATTCAACTACTCACAGGGGGTTGACTGCTATTTACGAACGACCAGACTCGCAGTCGCGTGCCCGTGCCACTTGCCGGCGTCCACTCGTCATAAAAAGCCAAAAAAAAAAAAATATATTCTCCGCAAGACGTTCATACTTCACTTTCACTCCATGTACTCCATGTTCTCCATTTGCATGGTTGCATTGCAGCTCTCCCAATTCCCAAGTCGCTTCTCTGATGTGTGATTGTTTGATCTCCCTCGACAGTGAGCTGCACTCCACTGCGACCAATCAACAGGTGCGTGCATGCGTCTCTTTTGTTTCCTCTGAATCGAAAGCTTGATCGAATGCTGATCTTAATCTTCATGCATGGATGCTGCTGCCGTGAGATGAATCACCTCAGCTCAGCCTTCTTCTTCTTTTTTTTTTTTCTCTCTCTTGTAATTTGCTGAAACAAAGTAAGCTTCTCGTAGTCTGCATGTGATCAAGTGATCAAGCTTGATCGAACGCTCTGCAATCTTCTCGTAGTCTGCGAAGGAAAGATTGCATTTTTCTCGCTTCACAGTGAAGGGGAAGCTGATGCCTAATGCTCTTTTCCGCGTGTATAAATCTCTATGGAAATGATTACTTGTTTGGATGGCCGGGATCCGGCTCCAAACAGCGACGCGCCGACGGCGAGCAGAGGTGCGGAAGCGGCGGCGGCGGCCGTGGCGGCGGAGGAGGAGGCCGTGGCAAGTGGAGGTGGGCCAGGCGGCCTTCTCCTCCGTCCTCGCCGGCCGCCACCTCCCACCGTGGCCTACCGTCCGGCACTAGGCCGCCTCGTGGTCGAGTCCCCTAAGCTCGCCGCCGTCGGGTGGCGCGCGCTTGGAGGCGGCGGGGCTCGTGGAGGGTGCGGCTCGATGCCCCCGTGGGTTCGGGTGGATTGAGCTGGGGAATTTCACGGCTGCGGCGAACTATATCCCCGGGAGATGGCTGGGATCTGGGATCCCGGTGGGGAAATTAGCTCCAAAACACGGCCTTAGGCCTTGCACTATCCAATCCATCCACTCTTTTGGCAAATTTCGCCGTCTCCCCCAAGTCCCAGCATGGTGTTCATCGTCTCTTCTTCTTTCAGTGCTGCAGGCTGGAGCGCATTGACTGTTCATAGCCCCGTTCCGTAGTCCACCTGCAAGCCTCCATCAGGTGAGAATCAGATTCTCATATCAACACACATTGGTACATGCAGTCGCGTACTCGGATGCTGAGATGATGGGTCTGTTTGGTTGGGATCCGTCGCGCGCCCTGCCATCTCACGGCGTGCCGCGCGCGAGGGCGAGCCAGCGAGCGCGATGGCGCGAGATGGCGCTGGATTTTGGCGCCCTCGCCATCTTCCGCATGCGTGTTGACTGTAGCATGGCGCGCCGTCTCCCGCACGCCCTCGCCTTCGCTCGGTCGCCAACCAAGCGAACGCCGAAAATCCATGGCGCGCCGTGGGTTCAGATGACACGGCGCGGACGCGAACCAAACAGCCTCGATAGCTCTGTGCCCTGTTGTTTTGAGCACTTGCATTGATGAATTTTCTAGGTTCTTGCAACCTTACCATGTTCCAACATTCGGCCAATCCCACTTGAGTAATGGCTAGTTTTCTTGTCCGGTGTCTTACTACAATTTTCATGTTTCATAGTTTCATACTACAGCCAACAGTGCAAGTAGCAGAGAGTACAACTTACTATGTCACGAACATATTTCTCATGTTTCTCACACCTGACTAGCAATTCTACATTTAAACAGAAGAATTCAAACATTTTACTTTTTATAACTCCTAATTTTCCTCTCCAGATTGAATTACCATTTCAGTAACTTGTCTTTTTCAGCCCTAGCCCTTTTTAGTTTATATCTTGCCATGATCTAATTACCACATAAACATTTTCATTTTATAGGTTTTCCTACGTAAACCAACATAAAAATAAATAACTGGTCAGACTGAGCCTCTTTGATTATTAGAAATTCCCATATAAATAGTTATCAATCAAGGAAAAGAAAACAATCTACACCACTTATTTTGGTAGGTTTAGATTATAATGATGTGTTAACCAAATATATATCTCGCACATCTTACACTCATATAACAGAAACACATGTATGCGTAAGGCCATCTCTAAGCAGATGGCCTATTTACCCTTGCCCCATCACTATTCATCTACGGTGTAGTGTTGGGGCACTACCCTATTCATTACCCCATCACTATCCACCGTTTCCCTCTTTATATTCACTATTCACTGTCCATCACTATTCACCTCCCTAACAGTTAGCCCCAAATGTCACTGCTAGAGTGGATGTGAATATGTGTTGGCTAGATGTGAATATGGCCGAATAACTTGCTGGAGTTGTATAGCAAACACATATTCATATCTAGCAAGACAATTATGCAGGTAATTTGGTTGTTTTATTAAAATAAAAATACCTTAATTCATAAATGTGATCTGTTATTCTGTTATAAAATTCCTCTTCAACTAATGGGCGTAACTTTTCATGCCTGTGCTAAGCCTTACTGTATGATTCCCATGAATTAATTCCATCATTCTCCCGTAGTCTGCCTCTGGTCTATAAGATCTGTCTCCAATTACGAAGAGTGATTATCTATTTCTGTTGTACTGGAATGCTGGTACTAGATATCTTCATTTCTGATTATTATTAATTGATATGACTCTTTGTACGTGGCAACAGCCAACAGAGCTGCATAATACACTTAGAAAAATGCAACAAATGTCATCCTGGAAAACTAGTTGAAACAAAAGGCACCACTGAGAAATTTGCTATTTGAACTAATGAGCTTGCCTGAAACTTGATACTTTGGATGAAATTTCTTATTCCATTTAACAGTCTGTGTTTGTCTTTTTTTTTTTTGCAGCACAAATGGCGGAAGCGGTACTCCTTGCTCTCACAAAGATAGGCATGTTTTAGCAGATGAAACCGCCAAGGCCTTGGTGGCCAAGCTCTCTGAAAAAGTTGACAATCTTAGGAATCTGGAAGAGAAGATTGAGCAGACAAGGAAGCAATTGACAACCATGAAAAATGTCATACAACAGATAGGCACGACATACCTCACTGACAAAGTTGTTAAGGGCTGGATTGGGGAGGTGCGGAAGCTGGCTTACCGTGTTGAGGATGTAATGGATAAATACACATACTACTCACTTCAAATGGCAGAAGAATGGTTCCTGAGGAAGTACTTCATAAAAGGATCACATTATGGCCTTATTTTCAATGAAACCGCTAATGAGATAGTCAAGATAGAGGAAGAGATCAAGCAAGTCATAGGACTTAAAGAGCAGTGGTTGCACCCATCCCAGCTTGTTCATGACCCACTTGTTGAGATGGAAAGACAGCGCTCCCAAGACAGCTTCCCAGAACTTGTGATAGATGAAGATCTTGTGGGGATTGAAGACAACCGGAGAATTCTGAATGAATGGCTGTACTCTGATGAGCTGGACAGTACGGTGATAACAGTGTCAGGTATGGGTGGATTGGGGAAAACCACCCTGGTCACAAATGTTTATGAACGTGAAAAGATCAATTTCTCTGCTCATGCATGGATGGTTGTGTCTCAGACCTACACTTTAGATAATCTATTGAGGAAGCTACTAAGGAAGGTTGGCTACGTGGAACAATCACCATCATCAAACATTGACAGAATGGATGTGTATGACTTGAAAGATGAAATAAAGCAAAGGTTAAAAGATAGGAAATGTTTGATCATATTGGATGATGTTTGGAACCAAGAAGTGTACTTTCAAATGCGTGACACATTCCAGAATTTGCAGGCAAGTCGCATCATTGTCACCACGCGACAGAACCATGTTGCTGCTCTTGCTCACTCAACACGTCAACTTCATCTCCAGCCTTTAGGTAGTACTCATGCATTTGAGCTCTTCTCCAGGAGAGTTTTTGGTAGCAAGAAGGACACCGAGTGCCCCATTGAGCTCATGAACGTTGCTACTTCTATAGTAGAAAGGTGTCAGGGCCTGCCACTAGCAATTGTATCGATAGGCAGCCTCTTGTCTTCGAAGCCACGGGCATATCATGCTTGGCATCAAACATACAACCAGCTTCGATCTGAGCTGTCAAAAAGCAATCATGTCCAAGCAATTCTAAATATGAGCTACCATGACCTATCTGGAGATCTTAGAAACTGCTTCCTGTACTGCAGCCTGTTCCCTGAAGACTACCTGATCTCACGGGAGACCCTTGTGCGGCTATGGGTTGCAGAAGGCTTTGTGCTGAAGAAAGAAAATAACACACCAGAAGAGGTGGCCGAGGGAAATCTCATGGAACTGATCCAGCGCAATATGCTCGAAGTCAAGGAGAATGATGAACTAGGTAGGGTGAGCACCTGTATGATGCATGATATTGTGCGAGACCTGGCTCTATCTGTTGCTAAAGAGGAGAGGTTTGGTTCTGCAAATGATTATGGCACGATGATACAGATGGATAGGGATGTCCGTCGTCTCTCATTATGTAGATGGAAAGACGGTACTGAATTGAAAGTTAAGCTTCCACGTCTTCGAACTCTGGTGTCACTTGAAGCAAGTTCACCCTCCCCTGACATGCTATCCTCAATTTTGTCTGGGTCCAGCTACCTTACTGTTCTTGAGCTGCAAGACTCTGACATCACTGTACTGCCAGGATCCGTAGGGACTCTATTTAATCTACGTTACATTGGCTTACGGCGCACCAATGTCAAGTCACTCCCTGAATCTGTTGAGAAGCTGTCCAACCTTCACACCCTGGACATCAAGCAAACCAAAATAGAGAAGCTACCACGAGGGATTGTTAAGATAAAAAAGTTGCAACACCTTTTAGCCGATAGATATGTTGATAAGAATCAGTCAGAGTTTCGGTACTTTATCGGAATGCAAGCACCTAAAGAGTTGTCAACCTTGCAAGAGCTGCAGACTCTTGAGACTATCGAAGCTAGCAAGGACTTGGCTGAGCAGCTGAAGAAATTGTTGCAACTAAGAACTCTGTGGATTGACAATATTAGCACTGCAGATTGCTCAAATCTTTTTGCTACCCTGTCAAACATGCGTCTTCTATTGACCATAATCGTGTTACCCCCAAGAGGCGCTGCTGCTGGCGACTCGGGCGGCGACTAGGGTTTCTAGCCGCCGCCGCCGCCGCTGCTCCTCGCCGCCGGCCTTCCCCACGCCTCTCTCCTCCCAACCGCTGGTCTTCTCGTCCTCCTGCTCCCGAGACTCTCGCGCCTGCCCGGCTCCGGGCGGCGTCGGCGCTCCGGCCGGCCGCGCCGCCGCCGGCGGTTTTGGCGCCTCTGCTGGCGCCCACCGGGTGGAGAGTGAGGCGGATCCGAGACGGCGCGCTGTCGTTTAAGCGGCGCTCTCGGCGTCGACCGGCGGCTTCTGGCTCTCTCTCGGCATCGGCGGCGGCTTTCTCTCCGCGGCGTCTTCAGAAGGGCGGCGGCGTCTTTGCGCGCTGCTGGCGGCGGCGGCCGAGTGGAGTGGTGGTTGGCGGCTGCGTTTACTCCGCGGGCGCCCCCTCCTCCTCGCTGGCTTCGATCCGGCGTCGGTGCTCAGATCCGTACGGGCGAGCTCGATCCGGCGTCGGCTTCGGCGTGGTGGCCGGATTCACCGTGCCTTGGCCCTCGACCTTTTGGTGCTTCAATGAGTGCTTCAATGACCTCGTCATCGCCCCTTGGAACCTCTCATCCTTGCGTCGCCATTGCTGCTCCCTGCCGTTGCTGGTTCGGCCTTCCAAGTTGATCCCCCAAACCTCCTTTGTGGGATCGGTACGGCGTCGGGACAGTCTTGCCGGTGGTGCCTGCGGCAGCTCTCAGGAGATCTACGAGGTGGTGGTCACCTGCGGCTACGGTGCTTCTCTTCGGCGGCTCCGGTTCAAGGTTCACTCTTGCAGAATGGCTTGGGGATGGGGTGTGCCGGGCGAAAGCCTTGCTCAGCTTGTTGCTTGGGTCGACGGTGGCGACGCCCCTCAGGCGTCGTGCCCCACCTTGGTGGCACCGTCGTGTGGCAACCCCATCTTCGGGTAAAAACTAGACTGTGGTTGGGAGGCGGCAGCGTTGTCCTGTCGTCGTTCTCCCTGTTGAAGGCGCCGCAGAGGTCTTTCCATGCTGCTAGTGCTTGCTCTGAAGTTCTAGCCATGCTTTCAGCGTTCTTAACCTCATGGCATGGTGGTGGCGCTGGTCGTGCATCCCAGGCCGTGTTGGCGTCTTTCAGGCCTGAGCTTCCCAGGTTTTGGTTGGTGGCGGCGCCAGCATAATTTGCTTATTTTCTACACTTTGCGCCTCGTGCGGTGGTGGCGTCTAGCGGCCGAGCTTCAGGCTGTACCGTTGTAGTTGGGTCTGGTGGTTTTCTTTCAGGCTTGCATCCTGTGAGGTGGTGGCGTCTAGTTTGCGAGTTGTTTTCGGCCTCTTTGTCGTGCATCCCTTGTGGTGGTGACATCCCGCATGGCGGTGGCCTGTGGTGGTGATGATGCTTCGTGCATCCTGCAAGGTGGTGATGATTCAGTTGGCTCTAGACACCTTGCTCTCTAGCCGTGCATCCCTTGTGGTGGTGGGGTTTGGAGGTTGCCTTGGGCCTGTCTTCGGCGGTGCGTCTTCCTTTTTAGCGTCTTTCGTGCATCCTGTGCGTGGGTTGTGTTCGGCGTCGTGGTGGTGGTGGGCAGCTCCTTGCATTACCTAGGTGGTGGTGGTCCATTTTTTCGGCCATGCATCTCTTTCGGTTTTGCTTGTGGCTGTCGTTCTTTCTGGGTGTTGTATTATTTTCTTTCTTCTTAATGAAATGGCAGAGCGCCTGCCCTATTCGTTAAAAAAAAAAAAACATGCCTCTTCTTTCCAGCTTGCTTCTTTCTGCAAAGGATGAGAACGAGATACTCTGCTTTGAGACCCTCAAACCGAGGTCCAAGGTACTGCACAGGCTGATTATCAGAGGGAAGTGGGCCAAGGGGACTCTGGAGTGCCCGATATTTCGTGGATATGGAATACACCTCAAGTACCTAGCTCTAAGTTGGTGTCATCTTGCTGAAGATCCACTACAGATGCTCGCATCACACTTGCCTAACCTCTCATGTCTGAGACTCAACAACATGCACAGCGCCAAGATTTTGGTTCTTTCTGCAGGATCGTTTCCCCACCTAAAGACGCTTGTTTTGAAGCACATGCCTGATGTCAACGAGCTAAAGATCATGGATGGTAGCCTTGGATGCATCGAAGGTTTGTACATCGTGTCGTTGTCGAAGCTGGATAAGGTCCCTGAAGGCATTGATTCCCTTCGTTCCTTGAAGAAGCTCTGGATGCTGGGATTGAACAAGGAGTTCAGATCTCAATGGGGCAAGAATGGAATGCATCAGAAGATGCTGCATGTTCGGGAGGTTCGTGTCTAGATGGGGCAGATTATTTCTTTCTGCATTAGTTGTATGCCGTGGCAAAATGTGTCGCGTTCATTCCTTTCCAATAAGTTGTCAGTTTTGGATATGGATATGACTGACAACATAGCTATCCCAACCAAGTCATTCCTGGGTCATTGGCTTCTTATGCCTTGGATGCTCCCCTGTATTTCCCGTGTTTCTTCAGTTGATTTAGCATTGATTTGATGCAAGAACATGTCCTTATGTATCAGTTAGTGTTTGCATGCAATGGCCTCCTATGTTGATCTGTGTTTGGACATGTTTGTGGAGCGCTATAGCTACAACACCACAAATACAGGTGGTGCCCCTGAATGTTTTGAAGATAATAGTAGAGCACATAACACAATGAACATGATGCGAAGGGCAAAATGAGGCAAACAACTAGCCGCGTTCATAGTCAAAAGCAGCAATGCGTACCTGGCTATATGAAGAAAGGGATACGGGAGTCCAACATCCGCGTTCATAATAATTGTAAGCAAATGACTTCAGGTTAACGTTGGCGTCTCCGTGGCTGCTAATGATCAAAATCTTCTTTTGGGCAGTTTTGAAGGATAACAAACCTGTGGAGTTAGTTCTGAAGGATTGGGGGCAAGCTCCGGCGGCGTTCTCACGGGTAATGGGTAAACGGGTGTAGGGAGGTCAAGATGGCGCCGCGTCCAAACTGGCTCGCTGGCGCGATGCGAGCAACGACGGCACGGGTAGGCGCAGAAGCACAAGCGGTGCGGGCGACTGGCTTGGGAGAGGGGCACATCAGGGTATAAGGCTCGAGGCCTCAATCTTGGCCTTGTTCTTTTCAAACAGATCGCATCAGTTGCAGACATCGTAGTGTGATTTTGTTATTTTTATTTAACCTATATGTTATGATAGTTTGAAACGATTTTTTCGTGGTTTTTAGTTATCCTTCCAAAGATCCTAAAACTATTTTTAAATTATTTTTAATAATATTTAAAGCTATTTTTTAGTGTTCTCAAATTTGCTACAGTAATACGCGAACGCAACGATACGCTGAAATGAACAAGGCCTAGGCGCGGCGCGACAGTGGATAGGTATTGTCGCCGTGAGAGAGAGATTATGGATGTGATGGAGAAAGGGGGTGAGGGAAAAGGCATGGGTGGCTGGCTGGGCCAGTCAGGCAAGACGGGTACGTGAGTTCTAACTCCTAAGTCCTAACCTAACCCTCTAAGTCTAACTAAATAAGGTAACTAACTAGTTTATCCTAACAGCCCGGTTACCCTTCAAGGCTCCGATCCTCCATTCCTCCCAAAAAAACCCTAACCGAATCTAATTGAAGTGGCTAACCGAAGTAATGACACGGTTAACCGCCATTAATGATCGGCTGGCTGCACACAAATGCAGGGCTAATTGGCCTCCTGCCGACTCTTGGTGCCACCGGCACAGCCCGGCGCCGCCCGGCGCAGCGAAAATCCGGTTATCCCCCTCATAAGTCCGGCTAACCACTATAAACATCCGACTAGACACTCAAAATCCCGGCTAACCGGCCTCCAGCCGGCCCCTGGCCACAATGGCGCCCTCGCGTGGCCCCTTGCTGGCGCTCGACTAGCTACGACTAACCGCAAAAACCGCGCGGCTCGCCGTGAGATGGATGCGAAACATACCTACAGGTGGTCGGCTTCTGCTAATTCCAGTGCGGATGATGACAGATCTAGAGGGCGACAGGCCGGTGGCTGAAGGAGAACCGAGAGCACAGGGATCAAAGACTCAAGGCTGAGGGAGTTCTTTTCTTCTTTTTGCAATAAGTGATCTCACAGCAGGTATATACCTTATGTGTCGCAAATGGGCCTTAATAGGCCATCCCCACGCTTGAGCAAAGCCCTTAGCCAACCAGTCAGCATTTTTTTCATTTTTAGATTTTTTTCAATTCAAAATCATCTGAAATAATGAGAATTTTTTTTTGAATTTTCAAATTTTGTTTCAGCCAAAGTAATTAGAATAATTAATACCATTTTACAATTTTTATACATGTTTTTACTTCAAATTTGAATTTGATGAATTCCATCCGGTATGCCCTAGCGGTTTGCGGTTAACCGCTGGTTTGTAAATCCCCGCATGAGCCTTGGCCGGTCCAGGAAGGTGAGGAGGAGAGGGTGAAATGGGCCTAGAAAAAGGAAAGTGTTGTGATCCCCTACGTCTCCATAGGGAATCCCACACCATGACCTAATACTAGGCCTGAACTAGTACCTTATGATGGACAATTCAGTGGTTATCATCGCTAGCATTCCGTTATTATTCAAAATAACGGAGTACTTTAAGGTAGCATCACCTGCTATTACAATAAGACAGGTCATATCAAACATTAAGAACAAATAAAAAGAACATCAGAACAGTAACGACCTTCAATGACGATATCCAAGTAATTGACCCGGACACCCGCAACTAGTCCTGCACACCTGAGTTCGGACCCTCCTGGTCTTAATCAGATTTGCAACCTGAATAATAAAATTATCCGGGATAGATATAATGAGTACGTAACTACCCAGTAAGCAATCCTTAACAAATGTATGCAATGACAAGGATTGAGGGAATTGGCTATTTTACACAAGACCTATTTAAATCAAGTTTTAGTAAACCAAATTTTAATAGTTAAATGCATGAGTTGGTCCAATCATCTCGAACATCAAAGAAATGTGCATCATCATACCAGGCCAATCATATCCTACTCTAGTCAGGTTTAATTATTAAAAAGGTGTATCTGCATGTGCAAACCTTTTGTCCCGTCAATGACCGTGGACACTACTATCATGATAGTTTTAACTCAGCAGAGTGTGTACAAATTTTTCCACAAACCCCGTCTCATCTAGTAGGAGATACAGTACATGGTTTTTCCAGGCTACTATGTCTACCACTTCATCTGCCATTTCTTTTGGTTTCCCAGGTCACGCCGGTGTCCGTCGTTGTAGGGCGCCCGCTACATCTGGACACCACTAGTGGGTCGTTCCCCATTTAAGCCAATCGGTCACAAGAACGGACTTATCCCTCAGGTATAGACGGTCAGACCTTCCCCTAGGTCAGAGGCAGAGGCCCAAACCATAAAACGGCCAGCCTGCGCTCAAGTGGTTAGTAGGTTTCGTAGGGTACTAAGCCAGGACCGAAGGCACTAGTGGCTGTACGGTAAGGTTTGGTCTAGCAATACACAAGCTTGAGTTCTTATTAGAGGAGACACTCACGTCTCCACCACAGTCTCGGAATCATCACTTCTCAGTCTCCCCTAAGCAATCTACACTAGTTTTAGTTGTTTAGGGTTTAACCAAAAATACCATCACGAAGCATTCACCTCACAAAGACACATTTTATAGTGAAATCCCAATGCAATCTAACATCTAGTCAACGGATAGGCTAAGGAACAGTAAAGAGTTCATTAAATGAGGTCTATTCATGCTAGTAAATAACTAACATGAATAAGGCACACACGCTATTCTAATATGCATACAAAGGTGAATTACGAAAAGTAAAAACGATTATGCTCCTTCTGTTCAAAAACTATTGCCCTAAATCATAACCAGAAGAGCACATACTTTTGAACGGACGAAGATTGTAAAACATAGGATAGGAATATGCAAACAACTAGTGCTTGCCAGGTAGCGATTGGTCTTGTAAGGAATCGTTGACGTCAATGGTCAACATTGTTTGTGGCGATGTCTTGGTCCGAAGTTCACGACTCCACGTCCTCCCGAGAGGTTGTCGATATCCACAGCTCCAACGTCACCAATTACATCTCGGTCCAAAGTCCGAGTTTTGATGATCCTCCGTGAATCTGTCGATGCTTACGGCTCCAAGGTCTCGTCCTGACCTAAACCCTAGTCTTGACCATCTTCTGATAATTAATCGGCACTCACAACTCCGATAAAAATACCGGTCCGGTCTACACGCAAAAACATGATACAAACAAATAAACAACAACAAATAAATTTAACAAAAATACTAAATAATTACTGGCGATGATGCCTCGATCTTCAAAACACGCATCATACCTAAGCAAACTTGGGCCGAAATATTTTTCCCTTCCTCAGCATAGCTAATCGCTCGCTCGGCGAAGTCAGTGACCACACACAAAACGAGGTGAACACACAAAAGTTGCTGAAGGGAAAATTCCGAAAAACATCAGTAGGTAGTGTGGATCAAACGGAGTTCAATAAAATTGGTTTGGAGGGAATCTAACTTACGGTTTAAGAGAAATAAAAAAGGTGAAGAATTACTGTGCATATTGAATAGTAAAAGGGCTGGGTTTTTTGTCCAAACCGTAGCATCAAAAGGGATTAAAATCCCCAATTCCCCGTCTTATCTCCACAGCCACGCCCTGGACTGGAGAGAGAGAGAGAGAGAGAGAGAGAGAGGAAGGGAAACCGGTGAGGGAGGGGGAGGCCACTAGATGGGGAAGAGGGCGGCGGCGGCAAGGCAGCTGGGCGGCACGGCAACACCGGGCGGCGGCGGCAAGGGCGGCGCTAGGGCAAGGCTAGGTGAGGTGGCTACGAGATGGGGGTAGTACGGGGTGGTGGCGGCGGCAAGGCAAGACGACAGCTCGGTTGCCCAGCGAGCGGCGCTGGCGGCGACTGCAAAGGTGGGCGTGGAGGCGGAGATGGGCGGCGCGGTGGCGGCGGCATGGGCGCACGCCAGGGACAGCGGCGGCTTGAGGAGCAGGGCACGGAGGTAGGGCAAGGCGTCTCGGCGAGGGGGCTCCCCGGTGGATGGCGGAGGTGGCGGAGCAACGGGATGGGGCGGCGGCAGGGCCGGTCCTAGGTTTTCTGGGACCCGGGACGAAATAATAAATGGAGGCCCCTAACATAACTAAGATTTTTTTATGCTACCATATAATTAGACAATATTCAATGTATTTTAAAAATTGGTATCGATAAATAAATAAAAGTACACAAATGAGATTATTTACCTCAGAAATTTCTTCTAACATTTCTTGATGCAAAATCATCAATGATGGCCTCAATATTAATATCGTCCAATAACTTCTTCTCAATACATAAAGTTGCTAGACCATTCAATCTTTCTTGAGACATTGTAGACCTCAAATAGTTCTTCAATAATTTCAGTTTTGAAAAACTTCTTTCAGCTGATGCCACAGTTACCGGCACAGTAAATAAAATCCGATATACAACAGAAATATTAGGATAACAATCCACATCTCTAACAAACTCAAAAATCTCCATAGCAGACATTGATTTTTGAGTAAACTAACCATTTTCGGTCATGTACCTCACCATAACTCATTTTTCTAGAATAATGAGAATAAGAAAAATGTCTAGAGTTACTATCCAAAGGGAACTCTAGATTTTCTTCTCTAATAGGCCCCTTCTCGACTAATATATCCCTTACTTTGTTATCAAGATTATTCCAATTTCTTGGATCATAAATATCTGGAGTCACTATTGGGGGTTCATCAACACTAGCAGATTCTGTAGCAGATGAATGAAATATATTCTCATGATCACTTACATTATCTTCTGCAGGGCCTTCTTCTTCCGAATTCCCATCAACTTGTTCCTCCACTATCTCCACAGGCACTATTGCCAATTCATTTGCGTTTCTTGAATCTTCTGTATTCCTCTTCACAAATCTATCCATGGATTCTTTCTGTGTCTGTATAAAATCCTCTGCTTGTTTTCTTTTCTTCCTTTTATCACTTCCAGATGCATATTTTCTAGGTGGCATGATGTCTACAGCGTTCTACAAGCAGCAAATATGAATATAAAATATAAAATGTATTAATAGATTTATAGATGTGTGTAAGTACAAATCTGTAAAAATAATAGGCTTGGAGAGGGGTGATCACAAACCCTGAATGGTGATTGGCGGCGGACCGGCGGGCGGCGGTCGGCGGAGTGTGGGCGTCAGGCGATTTGCCGATTAGGCGATTGGC
This sequence comes from Raddia guianensis, assembly GCA_036346415.1. Classification (NCBI taxonomy): domain Eukaryota; kingdom Viridiplantae; phylum Streptophyta; class Magnoliopsida; order Poales; family Poaceae; genus Raddia; species Raddia guianensis. The sequence continues at coordinate 33,556,658 of CM070544.1, forward strand.
GAATTGGCGACGGCGTGGGCGCGTCCTCTGATCTGCAGGACTGCAACCGTCGCGCTGTCCTTGTTGGGCCTCCTCTGCGCGGCCGAGCGCGCTACGATGGGCCATCGGCCATCGCGAGGGCGAGGCGCCGAGGCGGGCTGCGGGCAGGCTGCATGGCCCATCGCGATAGCCCGCACTGCATGGCGCTGGCGCATTGGCCGACCGGGTCGGCGAGACGGGCGAGTCACTGAGCCACCGAGGCATCACCGATTCGCCGCATGCATCAGGCCCTGGGTTTGCAGCGCTGGGGGCGGGAGGCCCCACAATTTTGGGGGCCCGGGGCGGTTGCACTGCTCGCTTCTAGGGCCGCCCTGGCGGCGGCAAGATCCCGGCAGCGACAGTCGGCATCTGGGCGGCACGGGCTGGGCAAGCGCGGCGGCACTAGGGCGGCGGTTCGGCATGGGGTCGGGTCGGCGCGGCGGCTCGGTGGTTTCCCCATGGCGGCGGCCAGTTGGGCGCTATTAGGTCAGCGGCGGCGGCTCTCCGGTGGCGCTTCGGCATGGCGCGCCGATGGCGGCAATGACAGAGAGGAAGGGCGGCGGCGTGGCGACCAGCTGCTCCCGATGGCGCAAGGGCAGAGGACGACGGCTAGGGTTTGGCAGATCGCTTTTGGGGGTCGGGCTGCAATGGATGTGGATGAGGGACCTGTTGATGGGTAATATGGTTTTCATAGAGGGCTAAAGTGAGTTGGGCTTCCGTTTGGATCGTTAATGGGCTGCGGATAGAGTCCAACGACGATGGAATTCTTCGTGTCGATGACTCGATGGCTTGCAGTGATCTAGGGAAAGATGAAAGGGTTTGGGGTTTACGAATCGGTGTTGGGGTTGCAAGTACTTGTGGGGGATTTGTACAATATGACGGTGTTTGGAGATCAAGTAGACGAGGGAATATGACAGGGAGTTTGGTTCGGCACGGATGGCTCGACTAGGGTTGCGACTAAGGGTTATTCGAGGTTGCGATAAACTTTAGCTCGACCGAGAGAGGTAGAGATTTGGTCTGTCAAAATGGCAAGAGAGGTCGGCCGGTTCGGGTTACAACGGATTGGAGTTAGGGTTCTGGCCGAGAGAGAGAGAGAGAGAGAGAGAGAGAGAGAGAGAGAGAGAAGTGGTTTGCTTGTGACCGACCTAGGTACAAGGAAAACGACTAGACCACGGATTCGTCTCGGCCGGGGGGAGACAGGAGTTCAACCGGCTAGGGTTTCGTCGGAGGTCAGCCGAAATGAGGGTTTCGGGTCGTTAGATAATGGTCAACCAACGAAGGGCATGGCTCGGCCAATGCTACAGGGTGGGGTTGATCGATTCAGGTTTAAGTCAAGGAGACGAGGGGAGAGAGGTCTGTATTGGAGGATGCCAGGGTTTTGATCGGGACAAAAGTTCGGGCGTGGCCGAGGAAGATTAGGATTTCAGTCAAGGAAGGGGATGGACGGCCGGCTCAACCAGGGGATTTCAGGTTTTCGGCCGAGAGTCGAGCTAGGGTTTCGATCGAGAGAGTTAGAGTTTCAATCGAGAGAGAGACAAAGGTTGGTTCGACCAGGAGATTAGGGTTCCGGTCGAGAAGGGTCGAGAGAGAAAAGAGAAGAGAGGAAAAAGCTTTTGTAAATTGTAATGTAAATAATAATAAAATATTTATATTGTATTTATATGAAATGTAATCGTTTAAAATTTAATGTTTTCATATAATAATTATAATAAATAAATTTTAGGTTTGTCTTTCTTTTAAAATTAAACTTGGGACATTCTAATATTTATTAGGATGTCACAGAAAGGGGCCCAAGAGGGAAATAAAATAGGGAGATTAATAGATGGAAAATAATAGGTAGTGTTTAATATCTTTTGTTAAAATAATTCCTTTGTGGGGGGATAGAATATAAGACAAGAAGTTAGAACAAGTATCGGGTGCATATACTAGCACTACAGGAATGCTTTTTAAAGTAAAATTTGGAAATTTAAGCCCCTAAAATGTGGTGTTATAAATCTGTTTGATGAAAAAAAAAATTCGATAAAATCGATCGGCCCACGGCCCCGGAATTATTTATTAATAATTTCCGTACATTAACTTGGCCCGGAATCAAGCCAGCCCAATTTTGGCCCATAATCACGAAACCCTATTTGCTGGCTATAAAAGGGGATCAATCCTAATCAAAGAAGGAGAGAGAGGACAGAACTACAGTAGCCGGGGATAATTGATTATTTGCCCTGAAGTTTATATGCACTTGACAATATGCCCAAAAAAAGGTAAAGGGGAGCCCCCCATCGGGCTCAGCCCATGGGGCTCTCTCTCTCTAGCTCCCTCGGTCTCTCTCTCTCTCTCTCTCTCCCTCGGGTCTCTCGGGCACAGGCTCTAGGGGCGGTCGGCGCGCCGCCCCTGTCTCCTCCTCACGCTCGGTGCCGCCTCCGTTTACGCCGGCCCCGCCTCCTCCAGGGCGCCGCCCCGGTCTCCTTCTTGCGCCCGCCGCCCGGAGCCGCCTCCTCTAGGGCGCCGCCCCAGCCCCAATCCGCGCCGCCCCATCCTTCTCTGCCTCTGGCGCTACCCGGCCTCCATTGCCAACGCCGCCCCGACACCGCCATCCTACTTAACGCCCACTGCCAGCGCGCCGCCCTTGCCTCCGGATCGACGCTGCCCCAGTCTCCTCCTCCGCGACCCGGCGCCGCCCCGGCGCCCCGCGCCGGCCTCCTCCTCGCCCGGCGCCGGCTGTGCCCTGCCTCCACCACGCCATCTCCGATCTACGACGCCGGCGCCCGTCCGTTCGCGCCCGGCGCCGCCCAGATCGACGGCAGCACCCACTCCCCTACCACCGCGTGTTTGTGTCCAGGTGGTGGCACACGGCTACTCTCAGCCTCCCTGGTACGGTGGATCAGCACGTCCCTTATCTCCAGATCCCGTGACATGATGGTGTCAAACCCTATGGTGACGACGACTATCTTCCTTGGCCTGGCGTGCGGTGGCAGCATCCATCTCTCCGGCGTGGCATCCGGATTCTTCCCCCGGCCAACGCAACAACAGCATCGCCCCCGGCCCGACGATGTTCCTCGTCTTCCCAACACGCGGTCGGTAAAGGCTCGACTGCCTCCACTTCGGTTTCTCGAGGCTCGACGTGGCCCTCTCCTCTTGATCCACGCGACGGCATGGTCACCATGGCCACACTGCCACACAGCCCTGCATCGCCAAGTTCGGTGAGCTTAACACGATGGCCGGTGGCCTACGCGGCACTGCGCACTGTCATCCTCATCAATCGAAGAAACGCGGCCAACATCACGCAAAACGATGCTTCGGCCTTAGCGGAATCGCATTCCGCTAAGGGAGATCCTCCTCGAGTCGTCTACAATCGAAAACAATGAAGCCCGAGCGACATCACATGAAATGAAGAATTTCCCCTAGCGGAATCATGTTTCGCTAGGGAGAATCGTCCCTGACCCGTCCGTGGCTGAAAACGAAGAATCTCCGGACGAATCACATGAAATGATGAGTTTTCCTTAGCGGAATCGTGTTTTGCTAGGAAGATTAACCCTCGATCATCTTCGAGCCCTGTTCGTCAAGTTTTCCTGAGCGGAATCATGTTCCGTTAGAGAAAACCGAAGATCGTTCGATAATGACTCCGTTATCGATAACGGGAGTCGTCCGACGACCTTCTCCCGCAACCCTGCCAATACCGGCGGGACCGAACATCACATCGACTATAACGGAATAATCGTTCTGTTCCGATGAACCCGGCCCCGAAGGCGAATAAGACCCTGGAGGCCAACGGTATCGTGGAGATCCCAATTCCACGGTACCAACATACATCCTACCGACGGACTTTCCGCTAGGAGGAAGAAGTTCCAATAAATATCAAGACGATGATGAATATTCCATCAACGATACTGTGGAGATCCCAATTCCACGGTGCTGGCTAACTCTCCGACAACGAACATCCCGTTAAGGAGATCTTCAACAACATCTTCCTCTTATGGCGAACATCCCATCAACAACATCATGGAGATGATGACTCCAACGATCACCGAAGCCGTTCGGTGATCTTCTCCAACGACTCTGTCAGCATCGACGGAGCCTACCGTCACATCAACCTGAACGAAACACCGTTCCGGCAAACCTGGCCCCGAAGGCGAACAAGACCCCGAAGACCAACAGTATCGTGAAGATCCCAATTCTTCTGATGACGAACATTCCTTCTGATGTTGAACATTCCATCAAGGATATTGTGGAGATCCCAGTTCCACGATATCACCAACGCTCTTCTGGTGACGAGCATTCCATCAAGTGTATCGTGGATATCCCAATTCCACGATATTATCAACGTTCTTCTAATGACAAGCATCGCATCAAGGGTACCGTAGAGACCCCAATTCTACGGTTCTGATCAACTCTCCTAATGATGAATATTCCATTAAGGAGATCTTCAACAATATCCTCCCCAAGGCTCGTGGTGTCGTGGTAATCCCAGTTCCACGATATCACCGGCGTTCTCTCGATGACGAACATCCCATCAACGGTATCGTGGCGATCCTAGTTCCACGGTGCCAACCAACTCTACTGATGATGAACATCCTATCAAGGGTACTGTGGAGATCCCAATTCTGCAGTAACGACGAAGACTCCTAACGAGAATATACCATTAAGGAGAATCTCAATACCAACTACATTAGCTCCGGTGATCAAGACTTGTCAACGACAAGTCCAGAAGCCAACAAGCGGGAACATCCCGATGACGCTGTGAAGCCGTCAACTTCAACTCCAAGCCGAGTGCTAACCGTGCATTCCCCAAGTTCAACTACTCCAACGTGAAGCTTGACGAGGATAAGTTCAAGCGACACGGGCGGGCATAGCCAAATGTCAACGGCTGTGCTAGGCATTACATGGGCCCTGGTTACCCCATGTATTCAGCCGTCGCCAATCAATCCGCCATCCACTAACTGCACGGTGAACTACGAAGCAACGAGAAGAAGAAGACAACCCTAGCAGCTTAATCGTAGGTGTTCTGATTAACCGGGTGTCCTTCCGAGGTCCCGGGATCCAGAACCTGACGATCACCTGAACAAGAAGTCTAGCCTACTAGGCTACAGATGTCTAGCCGACCTGGCTACGGAGCGCAATACCAACAAGGAGTTATACTTCATTGTGACGATGAAATATAAACATCCTTGTCCCCTTTTCTTTTGTGTATTTTTGATAAATACACTGGCACGCCCGCAAATGCGTTCTCATTGCGGAATTTGTGTGCATCAAAAAATCCTACCCTCCTTAGAAAAAAAATTCTCACCCTTGAGATTCTAACATATTGGTGAACTGAGCTGGATTGGTTTCTCGGAGGTAGTTTCTAGTTCCCAAGTGTATCTTTCTTTAGAGTAGTGATTCCATTGGACCTTACACATGCTGGAGACTTTTCTTCTTATCTGTTTTCCCATGGTATCAAAAATTTCCATTGGTAGGGCTTAGTAAGTCGAGTCGGGGTTTAGGGTTAGTGGGTTACAGTCTCCTGCTAAATTTGGTACTCGAGCACTCACAAACACTTATTGAGTTGGCACACGTGGAACACATCGTGTACGTCGGACAAGCCTGCTGGTAGATCAAGTTGTAGGCCACCTGTCCAACTTTTGCCACTACTTGGTATAGGCCTACATACCGTGGTGCCAATTTCCCCTAAATCTTAAACATTTGGGTTCCTCGGAGGGGTGACACCTTTAAGTACACGAAATCTCCTTCTTTGAAGGACAAATCCCATTGACAGGCATCAGTGTAATTCTTCTACCTAGATTGGGTTGTCGGCAATCTCTCACAAATTATCTTGACCATCTCTTCTGCGTCCTTCAAGATATCTAGTCCGAAAACTCGGCCTTCTCCGATCTCTAACCATATAGGGCTTTGAAGGGGGACAATTTCAGGCTAGATTGGTAACAATTATTGTAAGAAAATTCTACATACTGAAGGCATAGATGTCAATCCGTGGAGAAATCCTGAGTGCAAGCTCGCATCATGTCCTCGAGGGTTTCGTTTGGCTCTTTTGGTCTATTCATCGGTCTGGGATGAAAGGTAGTGCTAAAAGCCTAATTCATTCCCAGGGTGCTATGTAGCTTATCCCAAAAATGAGTGGTGAATTAGTTGCCTCGATCTGATACTATCCTTTGTGGAACTCCATGCAGGCAAATAATGTTCAACACATATAACTCTGCCAGTTTAGCTCCTTTAATTGTGTATAGTATTCTGCCTGTACAATACTATTACTACTTTATGTGTGTACAAACGTTCTAATAAAATATTTCATAAGTAGTAGTAAAGTGTTTATTTGTACAATTGTTGTAGTAAACTGTTTCATAAGTTGTGGTTTTCATAAGTAGTAGTAAAGTATTGTACTAAAGTTTTACTACTCTGTATGCAATACTTTACTACTACAAGCCAGTGTACAATACTCCGTCTATATAGTATATGTATTCCGCCTATACAATACTTTACTACTTTACCTGTACAAACATTGTAGTAAAGTGTTCCATAATGAGTAGTAAAGTGTTGCTAATAATTGTAGTAAAGTAATTTTTTAAAAATGAGACTAGTCTAGATTTGTTCGAAAAAATATCAGGATTAGATTTTTAAAAAATTACGGTAGAAAAAGAGAAGAAAATTGCATTTGGTATGCACGCATCAGCGCTGATGTCGTCATGGGAATCTTTGTGTGCGGCTTCGCTGAAATGCACGCGATGCACCCGCTGTGGGAGCAATTTTGCATGGGTGGGAAACATGTGTTACCATATAAACATGGGAGTACCCTTGTTAGAATACTCTTATGGGTATTTTAGTCCTACTTGATGAGGACATCATTGATGCGGTTGCCCAAGTCGAGAGGGCGTCGAATTCGCTGCCGAGTCCGGTTCGGACATTCGGGACCACTACACCTTCAAACGGATGCCCCGATCACATACGACGTTTAAATGAGGCAAATAAGGACTTTGCGGAAAGCTTATGAGCTTTCCAACGGATCTGACCATGCCCTCAAATTCAATCCGAGTCAACGGGAGTCGTGAAAACAAGCTGATGGCCAGAAACTTTCCGGCGCTGCGTCGCCGTATTTTTGGGCCCAAAGCCCTATACCCCTAGAGTTAGGATTGAGCATGTGTGGGCACCTGTTTGGGCGCCCCTCCTCTGACCGCCACTCTATATAAGTCTCCCGCCATGCTTCGTTTTAGTTTTATTTTGTTTAGTTGATTTCGTCACGGCTGTGTGAGATTTCTCCTTGTTCTTCTTGTGTCGGCTAGACCAACAGGATCAAGTTTTTGAACCCCATTACCCTTAATATATATTCACAATTGTGATTGCTTATCTTGTGTTCTTGCTCATTCTTCGGTTGCTTGCAGGAACCGTCCTTCGTGGACAGGTCGATCGTGCCCCTGGTTCGGTCAATAACACTCGTCGTGGTGGTTTATCGATCGCCGGGTTTTCCAGTTCCTTGCGGGGTTGGAAGCCGGATCGTTTAGGTCTCCGTGACACATACTAATTATCATTACCGTCTCTCACCAGAAGATCGGGACCTCGCGTCCGCACCCATCACTACTCTACCTACGTATATATAAACAACGAGCGCTAGGCGTCGGACGTCCGTCTGAACGCACACGCACCGGACCAATGCCATCCGTCCGATTAGGCTATCCGCGCGCGCCCAACGTTGGCTAGTTGTGCCAGGCATGCAGTTGATCATTTTTCAATTAAAACTTCCCATTTTTGTCTAAAATTCAAACAGTGTTCAAAATACGTGGAATAAATTTCATAATTCTTCTAAAATCGAGAGCAACACATTTTAAATACTTTTTAATTTTTTTGATTTTTTTCACTTTTCCAATTTTTTTGATGTGAACCTAGGAGAAGGTGTCGATGGTTGGGATATCGGTCCCAAGTCAACTAAGGTTCTTGAGAAAGGGAGATAGAAGATACTGCTGAGCAAGACAAACAACAATCAACGAGCAACAGGAAGACACAGGGTTTTTGTCCTGGTTCAGACCTCTCCGAGGGAGATAATAACCCTACGCCCAGTGCTTCTTTATATGAAAGAGGATTACAAGGAGGAACTCGGCGAGATGAATAGGTCTCGACAAGATTATGGGTGTACAAGAAAGTAATATGCGATCTTGGCTTCGATGCGTGCTTGCGTTTTGGACGTGTCCTCTACACGCCGTAGGGGCTCGGTTTATATAGTGTTGAACAACCGACCTACCGAGGGATAATCGGACCGGGCTGACCATGAGATCGTAACGAACTCATATACATGCCAAATACATCCCGCGGTAGATAAGGTATACTTCAATTCTTGAGGATCACGACGTCTGCTCCAATCCGGAAAACTATGTCCGGGTCTTCACGTAGCCGTGTAGAACTCTTGTTTGAGACGGACTCGAACATGAAACCTAAGCTAATACATACCGTACCGACCATGAATCTGTTCGGCAGGATGCACATGGGCCTGATAGAACCTTCTAGGGAGCTGTCGCAACCCCGGCTTCACCGGGATCCACTCACAATCCATTGCTAGTCCCAGAGATCAATGCTAGCAACTTGTGAGCGACAATTTGTTGAACATCATCACACAGTCATAATAACTAAGAGAAATTACCTATTATGCAAAAGTAATTGTTACACAACTACTTATTACACTTGTTTGATTAAGGATGACATAATAATGTCCATAATATACCAGAGTGCGGAAATTCAAATATGCATCGGAAAAGTATGATGATGCTCCAATCCGACCCTTGAGCGCCACTAATCCTCATCAAAGTCCGAAACAAGATCCTCCCGATCCTGTAGATACACCGACCTAATCCTTCTCCCGAATACAAATTTATCCGTGGTTTTTGTATAGTGAGTACACGGCTACCCAAAGAAGAGTCCTTATAAATGATGCAAGGATATAAACAAGAACAGGATGGTTAATTTGCATAAGTACCTATTCTAGTCAAGATTAATTAAATTGTTGTAAAAGCATTTGTTGAACAATTATGAAGATAACCAACTCCCAAGGTAACAAATGAGCTCGGCTTCAAAGCCCCTCGCAAGATTGCACAAGCCTCGAATACTCAAAACCAAAACCAACCCATCGATTATTATTACACACATGAGACTACCATGTACGACCTTCCTCCCTCCCATAACCGTGGGCACGCTATCATGATAGTTTTAACTCTGCAGAGTGTAGCACACTTTACCCATAAGCCGAGTGGTACTTTTGCATCTTAGCTCTTCCTTAGGAGCCTGCACCAAGTAACAATACAAGGCGATTCATTAGTTCCTCTGTTAACACCGATACCCCTCTAAGGATTCGCACTCGCCCCCTTGAGCCAACGGACCGCACCGATCTTTTCAAAGTAAAGTGTGTTAACAGCTTCCCTAACTACTAAGCCAGATTAGCACATGTCACAAGAACATGTTAATGCTAGCACTTATGGTTGCGCTTGTATGGTTTGGCCGGATAAGCACACGCCCAAAGTCCTTAGACCAAGGTGACTACCTCCAACAATCCACAGATCCACAAAACCACCCGACTATGCCACCTTTAGTCAACACACGCCACGAGGTTTTAGTTGATTAGGTTAAAGTAACTCAAAGATCTCCAATCATACCAAGTCACAAGAATAATTAAATGATGAACCTAAATCAACTACCAACCCACGAGCACTAGCAGCTATGCACAAGGATAGGCTAGGAATAACGAATAAGGCAAAGAATAAAGGGCTAATTCACGTGGTCAATGACGCAGGTGAATATTAGGTTTCTACCCTTCCCATCAATTTATGCATGAGAAAATAAATAGAAACAATAAGCGGGTGAGTTTTGTAAATTGGGAGAGCAAGATGCAACTATCTTGCCTTGGTAGTACTCCGGTCTTGAATCCTCCTCCGATCGGCTCTCGAAACCTCCCGAGCAACGAGAATACTGACGATCTACACGTATATGCATATATGCAAGAAACAGCAAAACAATCAACATAACATATAGCTAAATAAATTATATAAAATTCCAGGATTTATGGAAAATAATGGCTCGAATCACCTAATTTGGAGTTCGGATGCTCCCGGAACAATTCCTGGAAGTTTTGGATAAATCAGAAAACTCTGAAAAGATTAAACCGGTTTAACCGGATCAACCGGACCGAACCAACGGATCTGGCGGCTCGGCGCGGGGGGCACAGCGGGCGGACACGCGGCGACTCTGGTTGGGCGGCGGTGGCATGAGCGGAGGCAGCGCGCTACCTACACGCCAAGGCGCGGGCAAGCCAAGTAAGGCTGGGCGAGGGTCGGGCGGCGGGGGGGACAGTGGCGACGCTGAGGGCGCGGCGGATCCGGGCGGCGGGCACGGCTGGCTAAGTACGCCGGCGCCGCGGCGGCGGCGGCGACGGCGGCAACAAGACGCAACTCCGCGAGCTTTTCGGGCCCGCTTTCCACCGATTTCGATGATCCGGGTACCCATCTGGACCGTCTCGACGAGATCTTCAACATGGCACCATCTAATCTTGAGTTTGATCAAGGCACAGAGAGGGATCTGTAGAAAAGTGTTTCGGTGGGGAGGATTTTGGCGGCTAGGGTTTGGGACTTGAGGGATTTCGTGATGGGGGTTGGGGCAGGGGTCTTGGGTGGTTTATATAGTGTCTTGGACGACTGGGTTGGGCCTTGGGCTAAGAGGGGTTGATTAGGACTCAATTCTAATCCGGTAGAATTCGAGATAGGCTTGGGCTTGTTTAACAAGAAAACAGAGTTTCCCTTACTGGATTGGGCTGAAATTTGGAGGGTAATTCGGATTAGGCTACAAAAAGGTCTCCTCCAAATTTGAGCACGAGATTCCCTCGTTTGCTCATTATTTGATGGATTTGACGAGCTCCCGACAAGACGGCAAAACTCCAAGGAATCACGAGCTAGCTTTGGAATTTGGATATGAAATTTGGAGGGTTGCTTGATGATGGCTTCAAAGAATTACTGGAATTTTTCCAGAATTTTTTCAAAAAGGTCTTCTAGGGTTTTGGCTTAAACCTTAATTTAAATTAATTATAACAGGGTTTCGTATATAACAATTCCCTTTTAATTTTACTTTTGGGTTTTCGAAAATACAAGTGACATACGACAAAATAGAGGATGTCACAGGAGCCAGGCCCTAGGAGGCTGTTAAATTTGGCCGTCAGGGAGTGGGCCATGGTAAAGGGCCATGATTTTATCCCTGACAGCTAGCCCCCGAGACTCAAGTGGACGTTCTTCACTAGAGTGGGGTCTTCCTCTTGAGACTCTAAGTCACGAAGAGGGTAATTTTCCTACTATAAAGACGTGCAACAGGCGACCGAACAGGTTAAGTTTCCACCGAACAAGACTTGTTCGGGACCGAACAAACCCAATCAGTGCCGAGCAACTCTGTTGCGTCGAACAGGGAACAACATCTGTCCGAGCAGAGCACTTAGCCCTCGATACAGAAAACGGAAAAGTAGCCGTTGGCAGATTTCAACGGTAACTTTCGCTACGCAGTCAGAACGGGCAACCATTTTTACTTAGTCGTTGCAGTAAAAAACTAGCCGTTTTATGGAAAAAACTGTTGCAGAGCTGCTCGTCCAGGGCTATAAAGAGCACCAAGCCGCCCGCGGCTCGTCACTTCCGTTCTTGCTCGCCTTTCCTTCCCAAGCCCTTTTCCAACAGCACTTAGCATCAAACAGCCACAACTCACTTTCAAAGTTGCTCGTCCAACCTGGGGATTGCTATGGCCAAATTCACGGGCACTAGCATAACCAAGGAAGACTTGAAGATCTTGGAGGCGGAGGGACACATTGACGCCGGCAGTTGAAGGCTGCCCAGGGAGGAGGAGATGCCGAAGCCGCTCGAGGACGAGTTCGTCAACTTCGAGCAGTTCGCCATGTTTTTGGGTTGAGGTCTCCCGAAAGCGATTTCGTTGAGGCCTTCCTGAACATCAGCGAGCTGGAGGTTGCGAACCTCAACCCCAACTCGTTCCTCCAGATGGCAGTCTTCGCACACCTGTGCGAGGGCTATCTGGGCGTTGATCCATCGGTGGGACTGTTCCTACACTACTACACAGTGACGAGGAGCAGCTCCGCCGCTTCCGGGCTTGGGTGCTACTACCTCAAGCTCCGGGCCACCGCCGACGACGCGCCGTACCCTCGTCCACCACTGCTCTACTCGATGGGGCCGTGGTGGATGAGGTGGTTCTACACCAAGAGGAGCGGCGACAACAAGCTCTCCTTCATCGGGCAAGCACCGGCGAAGGGGACACAGATGCCACGGCCGGAGCTGACTGGCGAGGAGTGGTACTTGACTCGGAAGATCGCCTCCCTCGTGGGTCTCGGGCTCACGGGCAGGGAGATCATCCGAGACTTTGTGGCGAACAGAATCTATCCGATACGGAAAAGGTCCTACCACTTCTACAAGATAGAAGGCTGGGAGGACATTACTAGGGAAAGCTCGGGTAAGTTCCTCAAACGCTCAACCCTTCTTTGGTGATTCATCCAAACAGGAACTAAACACATCTTCTGTTCGGGCAGAGAAACCTACGGACGCATGGGTGACCGAGCAGGTCGACGCCATGCTGAAGGCTGCCAGGAAGGACACTGAGGTCACCGGCGTGGTGGCCTACACGTGCCGTAGGAACGTGCTCGTCCGTTCACCAGAGGTAACTTATGCGAAACCCCCATCTGAGTTGCTAGGCTTACACGATTATAGCATGCTTACATTCGCCTCCAAATATGCAGGACGAGCAGCTCATCATCGGCGGGGTCGTCGATGATCTCTCAGAATCCGACAAGGAGGGAGCGAGGAAGGGCAAGGCCAAGGCGGCCGTGAAGCCCAAGGTGGCTGTCGAGCCGACGCGGAGCTCGCCGCGCCATAGCGGCCGCCAACCTCCTTCGAAGCCCGCTGCGGCGACGGTTCGCGCCGATCAGACCAAGCGCGTGCGCGGCCAGCCAAGTGGGAACCCCCCAAGTTCCTCCCTCCTCACCGAGCAAAGCGACGAGGAGGTACGGAACATGACCCTGTGGCTTAATCGCTATGCACGGGCTCACTCGTGCCATATGGAACGGCTGCAACAGATCGCCGAGCTGAGGCGGCTCGAGGAGGAGGTAGCGCACAAGGAGACTCTCCTTGCGTTGCGCAAAAAGAGTGTTCAACTCTCCAGGGAGCTGAGTTCGTCGCCGCGGGCGCCCGGAGGCCAAGGCGAACAAGAAGCCGAGGATCCGCCGAGCAAGAGGCGCAAGCTCCGTCTCGGAGCGAAGAGGAAGGCCAAGCCTCCCGCGGCGGGCACGGCAGGTATGTAATGGCGAAATTCTTCATTCTACCTTCTACCGAACCATCCAGGTTGTAAGATCAAGCCTCCCATGGATTGAATGATTTTGATAATTGATGGCAACTAGGCCGTACAGCTGGAACGTCAAGGATAAGGACCTTTTTTGTTTTATAGTTCTTCTGATTTCCTTGTGTACGTCTTTGGCTCGACTACATCTCTCTGGTTGCAGGGTCCCACTGAGCACAGGTATAGAAACATCAGCCGTGGGCTTCATGGTGTTTTCGAGAGTGCCAGGTGCTAATCTTGAGCGAACCATCTAGAGCGAGTCCATCTGTCTAGCTTCGAGAGAGTTCGGGGAGGGACAGCAGTCGAGGTTTCGTAGCCTCTAAGCAACCCAAGCCAGATATTCTGTTTTAGGCCCGAAACTTCCCGTCCAAGTGATCCAAATCTCCCGCCGATCTCATAAAGTCGATAGAGTAGGGTCATAACCCTAGGTGTGTTGTCGGGCGAAGTCAGTAGAGCCAAAACCCAAGTGGGTCAAAAATTTCAGCCCCACGGACGGTGTCCGACCACCGCTCGGACGGCGTCCGCTGAGCCCAAGCCAAAATTTTGGCTAAGTCCCAAAACACACCCTCCGCCGGACGCCGTTCGATAGCCTTTGACGGTGTCCGACAATAAATTCTTCGCAAGTGAGCTCAAACGACTAAGTCCCAATCGACATCGCTTCTACCGGACGGCGTCCGAGACCATCGGACGGCGTCCGACCAAGTTCAAAATTGGCCGCAGACGGCGTCCGACGATCTCCGGACGGTGTCGATCGACAGAGGTGCGATATGGTCACCGCTTGACAACATCCGATCAGGACCGGACAGCGTCCGATGCCGGCTAAACCCGCGAGCAAACACGTGGCGTGCATCTTTTGTCTGCTACAAGACTTCATCGGACGCGTCTGATAAGCCACCGGACGGCGTCCGACGGCACAAAATTGGTTTTAAACCCTATCGGACGGCGTCCGATAATCACCGGACAGCGTCCGACGGATCGAGCTGAATCTCGCGAGATTAAATCTGAGCCGTCCATCTTTAGGGTTTAGCCTTATGCCTATAAATAGGGGCTATGAGCACGGGAGAAACTTGAGAGAGCCTCATTAGCAGCCACCCCTTGCCCTTTCCACCCAAGAGAGCTCCTCCCATGGCACCCACCTCATCTAGGGTTCCATGTGCTTGAGAGATTGAGAGGGAGGAGACGAAAGGAAGAGGAAGAAGAAGGTGCCCCCTACCTCCTCTCATCCATCCCCAAGGTTTGCCCCTTCTCCATGGTGTTCTTGCCCTAGTTTCCATGGTGGGAGAGAAGGGGTAGTGGTGAGAGACGGTTTCCGATCTTGTGCTCTTGGGACTTCGACGCCGGAGAGATCGTCACCACACCACGAGCTTCATCAACCGTACGACTACGTCAACCGAAATCCTCCGTGTGTTGGGGGTCACTTCCGTGTGTCGGAGGTGCGTGGCCTTCATCCGTTGAAGGTTGTGTGCAAAATCCTCCGTGTGTCGGAGGTCGGTGCCGTGTGTCGGCGCCGCGAGTGCGAGGAGCTTCCGTGTGTGGAAGAACTCATCTTGTGTGAAGGTTTGGGGCTCGCCTACCATGTGTTGGTGAAGAGCTACCACGAGTGGATCGAGGGCTAGGGACGAGAGAGTCCCGACTTCTCTGTGTGAGAAGTTTCCTCAACGGAGACGTAGGTGTTCATGTGTTGAGCACCGAACTTCGGGAAACAAGTCGGTTTGCGTTTTCTTGTCTCTCTCATTTACTTCTGCATATTGATTTGATCGTTTACATGTGAGCGCCATCGAGACTCCTAGTAGTCGCTTGTGTCTCATTGTGATCGCTTCCACAACTAGACTCTAGATCAATCGATAGATTGTGTTCCATATTTGATTAACTAAGCAAGCGAATTGAGAGAAGTAAAACTTGAAAAGAGCCGATTCACCCCCCCTCTCGGCCTAGAATCCTTTCAAGTGGTATCCGAGCCAGGTTCTCTAGTTGCTTAACCGCATAGAGATGGCCGACGAGGGTAGTGTAGCCGCCAATAGAATTCCTTTATTTAGTGGTACTAATTTTAGCTTTTGGAAGTTGCGCATGAAAGTATTTCTCCAGGCCATGGGAATGGATGTTTGGAAGGTCGTAGAGTCTCCTCATGGTGTCACACTCACTGATGATGTACCTCCCACACCCGGACAAGCCAAACTCCTAGAGACCGATGCTAAGGCCATGAACGCTTTGTTTTGTGGTTTGAGCATGGAGGTCTTCGATAGAGTTAGCAATCTCACTAGTGCACATGAGATATGGGTTACACCCATTGAGATTCACGAGGGCACCTCGGCTGTTAAGGAGGGTAGACTAGTGGTTGTCAAGGAGCGTTATGATAAATTCAGAATGCTTCCAAATGAAAATGTCAATGCGACGTTTACTCGGCTTAACCCCATCCTTAACGAGCTTAAGGGGCTCGGTCACACTGTTGCAAATGATGAAGTGTGCAGGAAAATGCTTCGGATCCTCCCCAAGAAGGACTACCGGGACATCATCACCTATCTCACCAACAGTGGTGATGTGGAGAAGCTAGCACCCACAGCTTTGCTTAGCAAAATCACCGCACATGAGATGATGCTTCTCAATGATCCTGAGGATTCCTTTGCTCCAGCAAAGAATCAAGTGATCGCCCTCAAGGCCAGTGGATCTAGGCAGAGTGCTCCCAAGTCAAGTCAAGCTGAGAATGAGGGTGAGATGACATGGAATGAGCTCGAGGAGGGATTCCAACATTTCGGCCTGTTCATGAAGCAAGCTGGGTAGTTCATGAGCAAAAATGGTTATGGAGGCAAGAAGAGGATGAGCAGAAACACCCATGCATCATACCGATGCTATGAGTGTCAGGAGAAGGGACACATCGCTTCAATGTGTCCCCAGAAGGGCAATACCAAGTATAAGGACAAAGAAAAGGAGAGGGGTAATGGCGAGAAGCCGAGGCATAATGACAACAAGAAGAAGAATCCCCAGAAGTCAGGGTTCAAGGGTCGCTCTTCACAAGGCAAGAGGCTAGCCTTTGTGGGTGAATGGGTGACTGATGAAAGTTCTAGCGATATGTCAGCTTCTGGAGATGAGGAGGAGTCAGCTGATCAAGAGTTGGCCACCATGGCAATAGCTGAATCCGTGCCGCCTCCGCCTGTCCTCACTCCAAGATGCCTCACGGTGGTTGCTGAGCCTCGAGAGTGGTATTCTGATGACGATGGGTCTTCTTCCACCACTTCCTCTACATCGGCAAAGGCTTCACCAACTCCTGCTGGCACTTCCAAGTGCCTGATGGCTCGACCTAGTGGCGAGGTGAGCGACCCTGGTTCTGACTCAGATGTGGATGTTGAAGGCATGCGTGATTGTCTTAGGGAAGCTTGTGAGCGCTATAAACATGAGACACTTAAGAATCTAGAGCTTGGTAAAACCTTGATTGCATTGCAGACTAAGTGCAAAAATCTTGCCACTAGATGTGATAGTTTAGAATCTGAGCATGACACTTTGCTAGGCTCTAACAAAAATTTGTCATCTGAGTGCAGTGTGCTAGAAGAAGAGCGCGATGCTTTGAATGAATCACTAGATGATCTCATGATTACTTATCATGCACTTAGGGAGAATCATGAGACACTACTGGCTAAGAATGATGAGTTGGTTGCTTTGCCTCTTGCTCAACTAGTTGATACTACACCTATTGATGGTGTGGATGTTGCTTGTGTTGTGCCTGTTACTTCTGTTGCTATTGCACCTGTTGTTGACTTGACTCTTGCTTGTCCTGAAGTTGCACATGATTGCACTATGTTGGCTTCTACTTCTAGCGGTTCCTCTAGCAACGCACTAGTGTGTACACCTGATAATTGCAAATTTGCACTAGCTGCTAGGGAGCTTGCTATTGAAAATGCTGAGTTGAAGTCTAAACTTGAGAAATTTGATAAGGGGCTTGGGAAGTGCTATGAGGGTATTTTGGCCTTGGACAAGATGCTCAAGGAACAACGAAAACCCTCCCAAAAAGGTGGCTTGGGGTTTACCCCAGAGAAGCCAAAAGGGAGGAAGAAATCAAGTGTTCTTCGAGCATCTATCGTGAGGCAAAGTTACTATCATGCCTATCCCAAGAAGAGGCATGGTAACAACTTGCACGCTAGCAACAATGTTTCTAGGATGCACAATTGGCACAACACATGGCAAGGACACGATAGGCACTATAACTCTCCCACATGGCAACCTCAAATGCACTACAACATTTGGCATGCTCCTAGGTACAACACTTGGCATTCACCGAGGCAAAATTTCTGGAATGGCACTCCTAGGCACAACAATGGTAGGACAAACCTTCCTAGGAACCAAAACCGCAACACTCCCAATCACACACAGCCAAGACTCTCAAGAGCACATGCTGAGCTGTATGATCACTACCTGCTAAAGAAAAATTCACAGTCTGAGAATGAGCACAAGGCACATGTTTGGGTGCCCAAGTCATTGATTGATCGTTTTGCTCCTGTTGCTTCTAGCTTGAAGGCTAACCCTCGGGGACCTCCTGTGTGGGTCCCTGAGTCACATAAGTGATCTTTTCTTATGATAGGTGAACTACCGGAGTGGAGGGTGCCATTGGATCATTGATAGTGGGTGCACCCAACACATGACCGGCAACCCCCGGTTGTTCACCTCAATAGAGGAGGAGGCAAGATTCCCCCCAAGGTCACTTTTGGAGATGGAAGCAAGAGCAAAGTACTTGGAGTTGGAAAGGTAGCAATCTCTTCAGACCTCTCAATTGACAATGTGCTACTAGTGAAAACTTTGAGCTATAATCTTCTCTCTGTTGCCCAAATATGTGATTTGGGGTTCCATTGTAATTTCTCACCTGAGGGCTTGTTGGTTTTGGACAAAAATGAAAAATTTGTGTTCAAAGGCTTTCGTTTTGAAAACTTGTTTCTTGTGAACTTTCATGAGCCTGTTGCATCCATCTCGACTTGTCTTGTCGCCAAAGTCTCTCTTGGTTGGCTTTGGCATAGGCGTCTTGGGTATGTTGGCATGGTGAATTTGAAGAAACTTTTCAAAAACGAGTTGGTTCTTGGGGTGCAAGATGTGACATTCAAGAAAGACAAGCTTTGCAGTGCCTGTCAGGCCGGCAAGCAAGTGGCACGCTCACATACTGCCAAGAATGTCATGTCTACATCTCGACCTCTCGAGCTTTTACATATGGATCTTTTTGGGTCAACAACCTATGTGAGTATCGGGGGAAATCTCTATTACTTGGTCGTTGTTGATGACTTCTCCCGATACACTTGGGTTTTCTTTCTACCTGACAAAACTCCAACTGGAGATGTTTTCAAAAAGTTTGTAAAGAAAGCTCAAAATGCTTTTGATTGTACCCTCAAGAAGGTGAGAAGTGACAATGGAACGGAGTTCACTAACACTTACATTGAGTCGCTACGTGATGAGTTAGGCATTGATCACCAGTTCTCAGCCACCTACACTCCTCAACAAAACAGGGTGGTTGAGAGAAAGAACAGGACGCTCCTTGAGATGGCAAGGACCATGTTGGACGAGTACAAGACCTCTGATCTGTTCTGGGCAGAAGCCATCAACACTGCTTGTCACTGCATCAACCGTCTATACCTCCACAAGCTCCTGAAGAAGACATCTTATGAGTTGCTTGTGGGAAGACGGCCAAATGTCTCCTACTTCAGGGTTTTTGGCTGCAAGGTCTATATCAAAAAGAAGCGGGAGCACTTGGGCAAGTTCCAGAGCAGAGTGGAGACGGGAATCTTCTTAGGGTACTCAGCCAGAGGATCTTCCTTCAGGGTGTACAATGAGGGCAGTGGTCAGATTGAGGAGACCTGCGATGTAAAGTTCGATGAGTCAAATGGGAGCCAAGGAGAGCATGAGAACCTGGATGATGTGGATGGTGAGCAGTTGGCTAGAGCGGTGGAGGAGATGCCAGCTGGTGATGTGAGGCCAGTAGAGGCTCAGAGGGAGACCGAGACTGTTCCACCACCTCTCACACCTGAACCAGTGCCAGAATCAGGGGGAGCCTCACCTCAGGCGGATAGCTCAAGCCTTGATCAGGCTCCAGAGGCAGAGACAGCTTGTGAGCCAGATGCAGAATCAGATGAGCCACCACCGCAGTTGATAAGGTCCCATCACACCATTGCTCGTGATCATCCAGTTGATCAAGTGATCGGTGACCCGACTCGAGGAGTACATACCAGATCTAGGACGGCAAGCTTCTGTGAGCACACGGCTTTTGTGTCTGAACTTGAGCTAAAGAAAGTGGAGGAGGCGCTGAGTGACCCAGACTGGATCAATGCGATGCACGAGGAGCTGAACAACTTTGAGAGGAACAAAGTCTGGCACTTGGTGAAAAGGCCAAGCGACTGCAACGTGATTGACACCAAGTGGGTATTCAAAAACAAGCAAGATGAGTTTGGCTTGATGGTGCGCAACAAGGCTAGGCTGGTCGCTCAGGGATTCACTCAGATCGAGGGAGTTGACTGTGGTGATACCTATGCTCCCGTGGCCCGTCTGGATGCTATCAGACTCCTTGTGGCATTCTCTACATGCCACAACATCATCCTCAGGCAGATGGATGTGAAGAGTGCTTTTCTCAACGGGTACATTGGAGAGCTAGTGTATGTGGAGCAGCCTCCGGGGTTTGAAGATTCTCAGCACCCAGATCATGTGTACAAACTGTCAAAGGCTCTGTACGGTCTCAAGCAAGCTCCCAGGGCGTGGTATGAAAGGCTAAGGGATTTCCTCATCTCCAAGGGCTTCATAGTTGGAAGAGTTGACTCGACCCTATTCACCAAGGTGGTGAATGGAGACCTGTTCCTCTACCAGGTCTATGTGGATGACATCATCTTCGGCAGCTCCAATGAGTCTTTGGTCGCAGATTTCAGTGAGATGATGAGCAAGGAGTTCGAAATGTCAATGATGGGTGAGCTGAACTTCTTCTTGGGATTTCAAATCAAGCAACTCAAGACCGGGACCTTCATGTGCCAAGAGAAGTATATCTACGATCTCCTCAAGCGCTTCAATATGAGTGACTGCAAGCCAATCCGAACACCAATGGGGACGAACTGCCACCTCGACCTCAACGAAGAAGGTAAACATGTCGACCAAAAGCTTTACCGTTCCATGATTGGTGCTTTGCTCTATTTGACTGCATCTAGGCCGGACATCATGTTTAGTGTGTGCATGTGCGCTAGATTTCAAGCCTCCCTAGAGAAATGCATATGACTAGCTGTGAAACGAATCCTTGACACAAACACACACCTAGCATAGGCCTTTGGTTCCCGAAGGGTGCGCGGTTTGAGCTCCTAGGCTATTCTGACTTAGATTATGCCGGGTGCAAGATTGTTCGTAAGAGCACTTCTGGGGCTTGTCACTTCTTGGGTAGGTGTCTTGTGTCATGGGCCTCAAAGAAACAGAACTCCGTGGCGCTATCTACTGCTGAGGCTGAGTATATAGCGGCAGGGAGTTGCTGTGCACAACTTCTTTACTTGACACAATCACTGTTTGACTTTGGGCTTAAACTTGACCATGTGCCTCTCCTATGCGACAACGAGAGCGCGGTGAAGATAGCGTGTAACCCAGTCCAACACTCACGGACCAAGCACATTGATGTCCGTCACCATTTCCTTCGGGATCATGTGACGAAGGGCGACATTGTGCTTGAGCACGTGCGGACAGAGGACCAGCTTGCCGACATATTCACTAAGCCACTCGATGAGGCACGATTCTGCAAATTGAGAAATGAGTTGAATATTTTAGATAAGTCAAACATTGCCTGAGTTGGTCGTGTGACTATATCATTCATTGAAAATCATTTGAAGCTAGTCTGAACATTTAGGTGCTTTGCCTGTTAAACTTGATGTTATTCATTGCCTATATGTTCATCACATGAATTTGATAGCTATAGCATGTGTTTACCTTGTCACTAGCTCAACTTGTGCTTAACTCAATATATAATGCAATTGAAAGCCATGAGTATGTGTTAGGAGAGCTATAGCTTCTAGTCTTATTTGATTGCTCTAAACTCTTTGGTTGACCATGTGCTTCTAAGTCTAGATTGTGTTCTTTCATTTTGCACATGTCTTTACTTTGCTAACTTGAGCAAATTTTGAGAAAATGTTGAGCCAAATTTGCAAAGTGTGCCAAAAATGTGAATAA
The DNA here is from genome assembly GCA_036346415.1 of Raddia guianensis. Lineage (NCBI taxonomy): Eukaryota > Viridiplantae > Streptophyta > Magnoliopsida > Poales > Poaceae > Raddia > Raddia guianensis. The sequence goes on from CM070544.1 coordinate 33,578,171, forward strand.
GGCCACAATTGGTCATACATGTCTCACCAATACCTCCTCGATGAGATAGTTTGCCATGGCACTGGGCATGAACTTAGGGGGAGCTTTGGATGACCGAGACGTTCATCTTCAGTGTCATGCTGGGTGGCGTCGCTTGTGTTTTGAGACATGGCAAATTTGAGAAAATGCAAAGTGCAAAATGTGAAATACTTCAAAATGAGCTCAACCATAATGTTTTAGTCTCAAATAGGCTCGGTGATAGCATGTGTAGCTTGGAGTGCATCTTCTAGTGCCTGGTGCATCATGTGTCCCCTTTGAGTTTTTGGAGCAACTCTTGATACTTTTAGCTATAGTTCACCTTATATTTGCTCTAGGTCATAATAACTTGAATTACACATCTATCAATTATGCTCTAGTTGATCTTGTGACATTGTGACCTTGAGATGGCTCGATTTTGAGTGTGGTGGATTTGTGGGCATGTTTGCACTAATATAACTTCCAAAGCGCTTAAATTATCCCATGATTTGCTACTTTGTGGTCATTGATGCCAAAGGGGGAGAAATAATTGCAAATCCATGCAAAGGGGGGAGAAGTGATGACTTTGGGTCACAAGTGGTAGTTACAAGTGGTGGGCTTAGGAGATGCTTTGCTCCTAGGATGGAGATGCTTTGCACAAGTGGTAGTTACAAGTGGTAGGCTTAGGAGATGCTTTGCTCCTAGGATGGAGATGCTTTGCACAACTGGTAGTTACAAGTGGTAGGCTTAGGAGATGCTTTGCTCCTAGGATGGAGATGCTTTGCTCCATGAGATGTGATGGTACTCTCAAGTGGTATGCATTGATTTAGGGGGAGCTCATGTCTATACATACATTGCATCTTAATACCAAAAGTAATTGCATTGTGCATCTTATTCATTGGCCTTTTGCATTGTGCTATGCTGGCATACAATGTTTCTAAGCTAACCCATTGCACCAGAGATTGTATTTGTGCCTTGTCATGTTGGATTTGCAGGTGTTGTCATCAATTACCAAAAAGGGAGAGATTGTAAGATCAAGCCTCCCATGGGCTGAATGATTTTGGTAATTGATGGCAACTAGGCCGTACAGCTGGAACGTCAAGGATAAGGACCTTTTTTGTTTAATAGTTCTTCTGATTTCCTTGTGCGCGTCTTTGGCTCGACTACATCTCTCTGGTTGCAGGGTCCCACTGAGCACAGGTCCAGAAACATCAGCCGTGGGCTTCATGGGGTTTTCGAGAGTGCCAGGTGCTAATCTTGAGCGAACCATCTAGAGCGAGTCCATCTGTCTAGCTTCGAGAGAGTTCGGGGAGAGACAGCAGTCGGGGTTTCGTAGCCCCTAAGCAACCCAAGCCAGATATTCTGTTTTAGGCGCGAAACTTCCTGCCCAAGTGATGCAAATCTCCCGCCGATCTCATAAAGTCGATAGAGTAGGGTCATAACCCTAGGTGTGTTGTCGGGCGAAGTCGGTAGAGCCAAAACCCAAGTGGGTCAAAAATTTCAGCCCCACCGGACGGTGTCCGACCACTGTCGGACGGCGTCCGTTGAGCCCAAGCCAAAATTTTGGCTAAGTCCCAAAAACACACACTCTGTCGGACGCCGTCCGATAGCCTTCGGACGGTGTCCGACAGCGCTGAATTCTTCGCAAGTGAGCTCAAAACGACTAAGTCCCAATCGACATCGCCCCTGCCGGACGGCGTTCGGAGACCATCGGACGGCGTCCGACCAAGTTCAAAATTGGCCACCAGACGGCGTCCGACGATCTCCGGATTGTGTCTGATCGACAGGAGGTGCGACAGTGGTCACTGTCGGACGGCGTCCAATCAGGACCGGACAGCGTCCGATGCCGGCTAAACCCGCGAGCAAACACGTGGCGTGCATCTTTTGTCGCGCCAGCACTTCATCGGACGCGTCCGATAAGCCACCGGAGGGCGTCCGACGAAGTACAAAAATTGGCCTTAAACCCTATCGGACGGCGTCCGATAATCACCGGACAGCGTCCGACGGATCGAGCTGAATCTCGCGAGATTAAATCTGAGCCGTCCATCTTTAGGGTTTAGCCTTATGCCTATAAATAGGGGCTATGAGCACGGGAGAAACTTGAGAGAGCCTCATTAGCAGCCACCCCTTGCCCTTTCCACCCAAGAGAGCTCCTCCCATGGCACCCACCTCATCTAGGGTTCCATGTGCTTGAGAGATTGAGAGGGAGGAGAAGAAAGGAAGAGGAAGAAGAAGGTGCCCCCTACCTCCTCTCATCCATCCCCAAGGTTTGCCCCTTCTCCATGGTGTTCTTGCCCTAGTTTCCATGGTGGGAGAGAAGGGGTAGTGGTGAGAGACGGTTTCCGATCTTGTGCTCTTGGGACTTCGACGCCGGAGAGATCGTCACCACACTACGAGCTTTATCAACCGTACGACTACGTCAACCGAAATCCTCCGTGTGTTGGGGGGTCACTTCCGTGTGTCGGAGGTGCGTGGCCTTCATCCGTTGAAGGTTGTGTGCAAAATCCTCCGTGTGTCGGAGGTCGGTGCCGTGTGTCGGCGCCGCGAGTGCGAGGAGCTTCCGCGTGTGGAAGAACTCGTCTTGTGTGAAGGTTTGGGGCTCGCCTACCATGTGTTGGTGAAGAGCTACCACGAGTGGATCGAGGGCTAGGGACGAGAGTCCCGACTTCTCTGTGTGAGAAGTTTCCTCAACGGAGACGTAGGTGTTCATGTGTTGAGCACCGAACTTCGGGAAACAACTCGGTTTGCGCTTTCTTGTCTCTCTCATTTACTTCTGCATATTGATTTGATCGTTTACATGTGAGCGCCATCGAGCCTCCTAGTAGTTTGTGTCTCATTGTGATCGCTTCCACAACTAGACTCTGGATCAATCGATAGCTTGTGTTCCAAATTTGATTAACTAAGCAAGCGAATTGAGAGAAGTAAAACTTGAAAAGAGCCGATTCACCCCCCCTCTCGGCCTAGAATCCTTTCACAGGTCTTAACGCGTTATTGTCGTCAGCTGCCAAGGAGGTGATTGCTAGCGACGACGTGGACTTAGCGGTCGAGCGATCATTGCTGCCCGAGCACCTACACGATGCGTCGCAGGCAACGTGATTGGCCGTCCTCAAGGACAGGCTGGCAGCGTGGGCTGTGCTTCCGCCGGGCTCTAGCGACCAGATCGAAGCGCTGAAGAGCGCCGTAGAGCAGCTAGAAGCCGAAGAAGCGGGGCACGGCGCCACGAAGAGCGGGGCCAAGGTATTGGCTCTGCCGGCTGCCCGGGGCGGGACCGAGCAGACGGTCCTGCCGAGCACTTCGTCGCAGGGACAACTCATCCCTGTGGCGACAGCAACTTTCGGCGAGCAGGGTGAGAAGCCTATCGCCAAGGAGCAAGGAGATGATCGCAAGCAGGGAGCACAAGTTGCCCTGCCCGTGATCCCACCGACATCGCCGAGCAGAGCGACGCTAGCCTTGCCCGAGGTTACTCGGGCGGATCAAGAAGAGGAGGGGCAGGAGCTCGAAGGCGACAAGGATGCCGCCACCAGCCCTCCTAGGACCGAAGGTTCCAGGGAGAGGAGGCGAGCCCCAGGCTAGCGCGCTCTAGCAAGGGGAAGGCGCTGCACAGAGAGCATCGTGCTGCGGTTGTTCCGAGCAGCCGGGGCTTCGCAACCCACGGCCTTGGAGAGCGCCTTCGCTGGAACTTGAAGAACAGGTTTCAAGAGGTAAACCCCAAACCAAAACTTGTGCGTTTAAATTACCAGCAACTGAATGTGATGGATTCGTTCTTCTCTCATTCAGATCTTGCGGGGCACTGTGGAGGATTTCGAAGAAGGCGTCGCCGTCGACCGCAGCGCCATTCTGGGAGCCTTCCAGGAGTATTGGGCGAGGGAGCTCGAGGGGGAGATCCTCGCCCCGGCCAAAAGCCGGAGCCGACTGAAGGCGAAGGTGAAGAAGCTCAAGGCCCAACTGACCGAAGAGAGGCAGTTCTCCGGGGCTCTTCACGAAGAGGCCGAGGGGCTTCGCGCGCTGGCCACGAGGGCGAGCATCGCGGAAGGTCAAGGAGCTGGCCGAGCTGCTCAAGACCGCCGAGGAGCGCTTGAGTCAGAACGAGAGTCTGACCGAGCAGCTGCGGGCCAAGACTGAGGAGGTCGAAGCCCTTCATGTAGAGGCCAAGGAGCATGCCAAGCACAAAGCGATCAGCAAGGAGGAAGCCGAGCGCCTCCGAGCTGAAGCGAAGGAGGGGATCAGAGCCCAAGGGGAAGCCTGCGCCTCAAGTTAGAGATTGAGGAGCTGAAGGAGCATCTTGCTTCTAAGTAGTAGCTGTAGGGCAGTACCCGAAAGGGTCTTGTATACCTGTAAACTTTTGTTAGTGTAAATGAAACTTACCTTTTCTGTGGACTATATGGGCCCCGGGTATCCTCTAGAAGGCCCATAAGGGAGCAGATGGGGGCAATCCAAGTCGGCCGGTTGAGGATATGGACCACTCGGGCTACGCGAGGCTTGAGCCGCAAGGAAGTTCCCAAGGATATAATCTATCTCCATGTAATTAGCAGATCAACACATGCATTCTATGTAACTGCATACCAGAATTAGTTATCAGGGATCCCGAGATATCCTGTAACTCTATCTCCCCTACGCTATAAAGGGAGGGGGTAGAGGCCATCGGCATAAGGGCTCTGATAGGCATCTAAGTCTACAGTGCATAGCATCATCTTGCATCTCATATCCACCATATAATCCCAGAACACAGGACGTAGGGTATTACCTCCTCCGTTGAGGGCCTGAACCTGTCTAACCTTGCCTTGTGTTACCATTTAGCTTAGTTCTTGATTAGCGTCCCCTCGTACAAATTCATTGCCGGTGGTGACCCCCTAGTTAGTCACCTGCCGACAGTTGGCGCGCCAGGTAGGGGAGGCGTCAAGATCATCTCTCAAGTTAGATGGCTTTTTTAAGATCGCCGTACGTCGCCATGAGGCTAGGAGAGTCCCTTCGCTTCGGCACCTTGGACTTCATCGCCGACGGCATCGGCAATCTTCACATCTCTCCCCCCGGAGAGACTCCTTCGCAAGAAGGCGCGCACAATCAATGTGACCCATTGCCTCATGGCTTGGAGAATTTGGCAAGCGCCTTCCACGGATTGACCCCCTCGCTGTTCGCCTTCGCACCTCCTTCGGAGGCAAACAAAAAAGAACTCGGCGGGCTCGACCGCTCGGGCGTGAATTTTGTTCCGCCCAACTACTCTTTGGCCTCGGCTGGATTTCCCTCCGGACTCGAGAATTCCGTCGCGACTGTCGCACTGGGTTCCTCGGTTATTCGGATAGGAGATAACCAGTCGGCGAGCACCACGGATCCACTCGGATCAGATCCATCTATGTTCGTGGGTGTCATCAACGGTGGCCAACCCATAGGACAAAGCGAACAAGTCACCTCTCGCCCGACTCGAGTCCGACGGAGTCTTTGAGATTCGAAACTACCGAGAGGTTTTCGTCCTAGGCGCGGATGATCACCACTCCACTTCTCCGCTTGTCGCGTACGAAGTAACCGACGCTGGCGCGAATCCAGATCCTCGCCAGGCGGAGAAACAAGATCGCGTGCAACAACTTCGCGCCCACGGCCGCGACGTCCAGAATGAGCTTCGCGCGGTAAAGCTAAGGGATTAGGAGGTCTATAACACTCCCCAGGCTAACGTTATCGCGTCAAAGACTCTTCTTGAGACTATTGCGCCGCAACTTCCGGAGGGCAGCCCCCTCGTTCAGACCGTCGCTCGAGCAACGACCCTGGAGGAGATGGCTGCCATACAGCAGAACGAGGCAATACCCGCTCCGACCGCTTCGGCACGCAGTCGATCCACGCGCAATCGGAACAGGGCCCACGCCTCAGCGGCTGGCGACTCTCACCAGTCGCCTGCCCATGATCTTCGCCAAGATATCGAAGCCAAGCGGCGGGAGCGCAGTCACGACGAGCGGAACTCTCGCGGCCGTCAAAGCCGCCGCGACGATGACCAGGCCGAAAGCACCGCTAGTCGGCGCGACCACCGCCAGGAGCAACGCCAAGGCCCGCGCCGGGAGCATCGTAGTAGATCCCGGTAGCGGCGCCACGTCCATGGAGGATTCGGGCCTTCACCCCGGATCTTCGCCGAGTGGTTTGGCCGGATGGTTTCAACCTTAAAGGCATCGACAAGTTCGATGGCGAGAGAGATCCGAAGAACTGGCTGCAGGTTTACGCCTTAGCGGTCAGCGCGGCAGGAGGTGATCAGAACGTCATGGCAAATTACTTGCCGGTCGCTTTGACCCCAACCGCCTGCACACAGTTAGCAGGACTCCGGAGAACTCTATCGAGTCTTGGGACGACCTCCAGGAGCAGTTCATCGCCAATTTCCAAGGGACCTACGAAAGGCCCGCGGGAAGATGGGAGATTGGACAATTGCACCGGCGCAAGAGCGAGACTCTTCGCGAGTTCATCAAACGCTTTACCAAGGAAAAGAACGAGATCCGGGACGTTTCGGAGCAAACAGTCATCGACGCCTTCTTCGCCGGATGCCAATCCGAGGAGCTAATCAGGCAGATGACCCGGGACCCCCACGTAATCTCAAGGCCATGTTCACGATGGCGGACCAGGAGGCCGAAGCCGAAGAGGCCATCGCGAATCATCGCGGAGGCAATGACGGAGGCCCCAAGAAGAAGCCTAACGACGAACAGGGCAAACCCAAAGATAAGAAGCGGAAGGGGGACGAGATGGTCGCCAACATGGAGCGCAACCGACCTAAGCCCCCTAATGACAACGACTACAAAAAAGTGATGGATTCGGTATGTCCCTTCCATCCTCGAGGAAAACATTCTGCCAAAGATTGCCTTATTCTGCAGAAGTTCGCCGACAGCGCGAACCAGTCGGCCAAGGGCGGTCAAGGCAAGAAACCCAATGGGGATTACCAAGACGCCGAGCGCGAGATCAACTATATTTTCGGGGGCTCTGATGCATACGAGTCTAAGCGGAAGCAAAAGCTTACCACTCGGGAGATCAACGCCATCATGCCCGCGACGCCAAAGTATCTGCGCTGGTCCGAGGTGCCGGTTACGTTTGGGACCAAGGATAACTATCGGACCGAGAGTCTGAGCTTCGAAGTGGCTGATTTCAAGACGGCATATCATGCCATCTTGGGAAGGCCGGGGATCGCCAAATTCATGGCGGTTCCCAACTGCACTTATCTCGTCTTAAAGATGCCAGGTCCCAATGGTGTAATCGCCCTCCCTGGTGACGTTAAACAGTCCCTGCTCTGCGACAGCGAAAGCTGCGAGATGGCGCAGGCACTGGACTCATCTGCCGAGATGGAGAAGATCCGACTGGAGGTCGCTAACCTTTAGGAGGAAGGGGACGTCCCCGCCAAGAAACAGGCCAAAACATCCATCCAAGCAGCCGAAGAAACTAAGAAGATCCTGTTAGACCCGTCTGATCCGACCAGAACGGCCGTGATTGGAACAGGGCTCGACAGCAAATAGGAAGACGCGCTTGTCACTTTCCTCCGGGCCAACCGGGATGTGTTCGCTTGGAAGCCTTCGGACATGCCCGGTGTTCCGGGGGAGGTGATCGAGCACTCTCTCCATGTCGATGAAAAGGCGAAGCCCATCAAGCAATGCCTACGAAGATTCGCCCCGGATCAGAAGGACGCCATAAGGAGTGAGATCACCAAATTGTTGGCCGCTCGGTTCATCAAAGAGGTGTATCACCCCGACTGGCTTGCTAATCCTGTCCTGGTGCAGAAGAAAAACAAGACATGGCACATGTGTGTCGACTACACCGACCTCAACAAGGCGTGTCCCAAGCATCCTTTTGGGCTCTCCCGCATTGACCAAGTGGTGGACTCCACCGCCGGGTGCGAGCTCTTGAGTTTTCTGGACGCCTACTCAGACTATCATCAGATCAGCCTGAAAGAGGAGGATTGCATCAAAACGTCGTTTATTACGCCCTTTGGTGCTTTCTGCTATATCACAATGCCATTCGGGTTGAAAACGCCGGTGCGACTTACGGTAAGACTATCAATGGTATTTTCACACTCAACTCGGACGCAACGTGGAGGCATATGTCGACGACGTCGTCATAAAAACCAAATCCAGATGGGATCTCATAACAGATCTGACCGAGACATTCGAGAGCCTAAGGGCATTTCGGATGAAACTAAATCCCGAGAAGTGCGTTTTTGGGGTTCCTCTGGTAAAGTACTCGGATTCATCATCTCCAATCGAGGGATCGAAGCAAATCCGGAAAAGGTCGGTGCCATCCTCAAGATGAAGCCTCCGGCCAACCAGAAGGATGTGCAGAAGCTCACTGGATGCATCGTGGCACTCAGCCGATTCGTTTCCCGACTCGTGGAGCGAGGCATGCCTTTCTTTAGGCTCCTACGCCGTCAAGACGATTTCCAGTGGACAGCGGAAGCACATCAAGCCTTTGAAGATCTAAAGAGGTTTCTCACCACACCACCGGTGTTGGTCCCTTCCATGCCCGAGGAGCCCCTCTTGCTCTACATTGGTGCAACGACTCACGTCATCAGCAGCGCTTTGGTGGTGGAGCGTGATGAAGAGGGCTCCCTCCAAAAGGTACAGCGTCCGGTCTACTTCGTAAGCGAGGTATTGGGCGAGTCAAAAACAAGGTACCCTCAAGTTCAAAAGCTTCTGTATGCTGTGTTACTCACATCACGGAAGCTCAAGCATTATTTTCAAGAGCATGAAATTTTGGTGGTCACTTCTTTCCTGCTTGGAGACATACTTCATAATCGGGAGACCACTGGAAGGATTGCCAAGTGGGCAGTTGAGCTTGGAGCCTTTGAAATAAAGTTCAGGCCTCGACTAGCCATTAAATCTCAAGCGTTGGCCGACTTCATCGCCGAGTGGACAGAAGCCCAAACCCCATCAGCAAAGGAAAATCTCGAGTACTGGACAATGTACTTTGATGGTTCCCTCATGCTCAGCGGCGCGGGGGCTGGGATTTTGCTCATATAACCGACTGGAAAGAAGCTACGCTACGTCCTCCAGATATTGTTTCCCGTCAGCAACAACGCCGCCGAGTACGAGGCACTCATCCACGGTCTACGCGTCGCCATATCGCTCGGCGTCAAGCGGTTAATGATACGCGTAGATTCCCAACTCGTGGTCAACCAAGTTCAAAAGGAGTGGTCTTGTATTGGCGGCAAATGGCGGCCCTCTTGCCGAGAGGTTCGCAAGTTAGAAGACAAGTTCGACGGACTGGAGCTTACCCACGTGCTCCGCCGCGACAACGAAGCAGCAGACGAGCTAGCGCGGATGGGATCCACTCGGGCCCAGGTCCCGAGTGGTGTTTTCGTCTAGGAGCTACGCGCGCCGTCAATCAAGCTACCATCCGCAACAGGGGAAGATCAAGAGAAGCAGCCAGAACCCGATGCAGAGGTACTATCAATCACTCCCGGGTGGACTCAGCCTTATTTAGATTATCTCCTTCGTGATGAGCTGCCTGAGGATCGAAACCTAGCCGAGTGCATCACACGCCGAAGCAAAAGCTACAAGGTGGTCTGGACGAGCTTTTCAGAAAAAGCAGTTCCAGGGTACTGAGGTGTTGCAAATCCGAGCAAGAAGGCAGAGATCTACTCAACGAAATCCACTCGGAGGAGTGCGGGCATCACGCAGCAGCAAGCACCTTGGTGGGCAAGGCCTATCGACAGGGATTTTTCTGGTCAACCGCGATCACGATCACGGAAGATATAATCTGCGGATGTGATGGGTGTCGCCAGACGCACGCGAGATCCACATGCCGCGCAAGATCTCTGAGCGATTCCGATCTCTTGGCCCTTCGCCGTCTGGAATCTGGACATGGTAGGCCCCCTCAAGCGAACGCAAGGCGGATTCACTCATCTCTTCGTCGCCATCGACAAGTTTACCCAGTGGATTGAAGCCAAGCCGGTTGCTGTCATCACGGCGGCCAAGGCACGCGAGTTCTTTCGGGACATCGTTGTGCGTTTTGGCGTACCCAATCGCATCATCACCGACAATGGTGTTCAGTTCAAGAGCAGCGAGTTTCAAGATTGGGGCGAGGAGCTGGGCATCAAAATCTGCTATGCATCGGTGGCCCACCCAAGGAACAACGGGCAGGTTGAACGCGCCAACGGATTGGTGTTGCAAGGGCTCAAAGCCCGAATTTTCGATCGCCTGAAGCCGTACGCAACGCGCTGGGTTAAGGAGTTGCCTTTGGTGCTCTGGGGGCTCAGAACGACCACGAGTCGAGCAACCGGGCAGACACCCTTTTTCCTAGTTTACGGCTCAGAGGCAGTTCTCCCGACTAAATTGAAGTTCCGGTCCCCTTGGGTCGCCGGTTACGACGATAACTAGTCAGATGAAGCAAGGTACGAAGACCTCGATCGGCTCGAGGACGCCAGGGAAGCAGCAATGATCTAGTCGGCAAAGTACCAACAGGGCCTGCGTCGCTACCATCAGCGCAACGTACAGGGCCGTGCGTTCTTCAATGGAGATCTGGTCCTCCGAAGGAATCAGAAGCACGAGCATAAACTCTCCCCACTCTGGGAAGACCCCTACGTGATTGCTGAGGTGACCCGCCCGGGGGCTTACCGGCTCTGACGTGAAGACGGATCTGAAGTGCCCAATACCGGAACATCGGCGGCTCGTCGTTTTACCCTTAAAGTCTTGTATTCAAGCGACATGTAATTAGTTTTCCTTCTTTTGACTTGCTACTTGGCGTAGCGACCAAGCGATGAAGTCGGGACTACTAAATAGTGTGCGAGTCAACCGCAGCCTATCTCATCAATAAAGTTGTTTTCTCTCTACATGTGTTGATCACATTCGAGTATTATGAAAATTCTTAAGTAATGGCGCTTTTATATCCTAACGACAATGTTTAGCTACTTCGCAGTTGCATAGGGAGAAAGCCAAGTGCTACTTCACGGCACTCGAAATTTGGACCAATCGGCGGATCGTTCATGAAAAGGATAAAACATATTACTCGGATAAGTCAGATCACCGGTACTGGGGATCAACCAAAAGTTTCTATTACAGGCATAGCTACAAGTCCAATTGATCAACTATTTGGACAGCAGTCGGATGAACTTCCTCCAACAGAGCCACGGCCTCCTCCTCCGAGCAAGCAAACCCATCCTTGACGGCTTCGCAGTCTAGGCGGGGAAGTTTGACTTCGCAATGGCGAGGCCTTGGCCGGTGCATGTTATTGCGGCCTCCCGGGTGAAGACCTTGATCCGCTCGGGAATGGCGTCGAGATGGGCCACCAGAAGGTCAGGATCGTTCGGCGGCTCCTCATCCGGATAAAGGCATTCAAGTATTGGAGCAATTCCCGTCGAGGCTCGGCGGCGGAGCTCTGCGCGACCAGTCGGGTGAGGCATATCAGTCGGGTTTCAATGAGGTTAAGCCAGGGAGAGCCAGTCGAGAAAGTTACCTTCCAACTCTTTAGCCGACCCCTCGGCTCGAGCGTTGGCTTGACGAACTTCCTCCTCTAGTGCCTTCTGCCTCGCCTCCAGAGCTACACTCGACAGCAAACATCGAAGATCATTACATATGAAACATCCTCCTTAGAGATTTAGCACGAATTGGGGTCTATACCTCGGTTTATGTTGGACTCCTCCACGTGGCGGAATCGGAGCTCGGTGACTTCGTGGTGGAGCTCTTCAATCCGGCCACGATATTGTCGCTTGGCGGCATATAGCGCGTTGTCAAACTCATCGCGCGTCTTCAGTTCGCCTACCGTTTTCTCCATGCACTGGGTCTTCTGCTTCGACCTCTCCTTCATGTGCTACGTGGAGAAGAGAGGGAGATTAGTGGGATTCCCCCGTGCAGGGCAAGGGTTCGTAGAGCGAAGAAGTTTACCTTGTATATCTCGGCTTGAATGGCGGTTACTTGGTCCAGCACCTCCCACTCTTCGGCTTCCTGCCCGTCATCGACCTCATAGCCCTCCATCTCCTTCCGCTACTTCAGTCGGAAGGGTGGAACGTGAGCTTTGGGGGAGGGGCGAGGAATTTCCTCGATTTTCGGTTTTGAGCTCCCTGGAGCCGGAGCTGGGATCTTCCCCTTCGCTGACGAGGGTTGGCGGCCGGCGGCGTATGGGCCAGAGTCTTGGCAAGGCGCGGTGGGCTGAGCCGAGTCTTTGGAGCTTGGCGGCTCATCATCCTTCATTGGTTTCCTGCAAGTATTTGGGGATCTTTCAAGATACATATCTCTACAAATCATGAAGCTGTGGCGTCATGAAGAATACCTATCTGACGGGGCGTATTCATCTTGAATTTCATGCCCGAACCACTCGGGCCGAGCTCGAGGTTTCTTCGCCTAGGCGCGCCTTGGGTCGGCAGACTGGTGTGGCGGAGGGCTCTGTGGCTGCGCGGCCTGGGCGGATGGCGACTTCGCCGCTGGGCGACGGCGGCGGAAAAGAAGCGAGACGATGTCATGCTCTTCATCGTCTTCGTCCGAGTCCCTTGGAGCGACCCCCCTGCCTTTTTTGGTCGGAGGAGCACTCGTCGAGCCTTCAGCAGGACGCTTGCGAGGTGCCTCCATGGGGAGCGGAGCCTCCGGGACCGGGGGAGTGGAGAAGAAGGCCTCACGCCCCTGCAACATATCAAATCACATTAATCCTGGCTCTACATCAGCAAACCGCGGTTGAGTTGAGAAGGGTCTTCTCCTTACCGCTGGTGGCAGGTATCCCAAACTGTACGGAGCCGGGCATTCCACTGGAGCTATCTCCGAGCGTGGAGCAAAAAGCTCAACCACTCGGCTGATGATTTCCTTCTGCGTGAGGTTTTCTTGGGTTTCCCGAGTGGTGTCTTGTGTCCCCGAGTACTCGAAGGCGAGATGGACCCTCTCCTTGATGGGCTGGATACGGCGTTGGGTATAGTTCCACACTACCCCAACCCCGGTCAACCTAGCAGACTTGGCTCTACGGAGAAGAACAAACAGTTCCTTCACCTGGCTCACCTAGTCATCGGCGAGGAGAGAAGACCAGGAGGGACGGACTGTGGGGCACTCGCCGGAGAAGGAAGGGAGGACCGGAGGACAGTTGGCGCAGTAGAACCACTCTGAGTGCCAGCCTTTGTTGGAGGTTTTCAAGCGAAGGTCGAAATAAAACTTCTTGACCCCTTCCCGCAATTGGAATCCCGCGCCGCCCGCGGCCTTGGGATTGTCCTTATTGGGGTAGGGTTTGAGAAGGAAAAGGAATCTGAAAAGGTCGAAATGAGGAGCGATCCCCAAATAGGCCTCACAGACGTGAACAAAAATCGCGATATGAAAGATGGAGTTGGGGTTTAAATGCGAGACCTCAATCCCATAGAAATGGAGCAAACCCCGGAAGAAAGGGAAGCAAGGAAGGCCGAAGTCGCGGAGGAAGAAAGATTCGAAGACCACTACCTCGTCCTGGCGAGGGGTGGGGCAAGATTCGCCGGCGGCGGCGCGCCAAGACACGAACCCTTCCGACGGGAGCACGCCGAGGGAGACCAGCTTCTGTAGCCTCCGCTCAGTCGTGGTGGACTTCATCCACTTCTTTGTGTTCTTCGCTGCCTCAGCGGTGGTGGGGGATGGTGGAGCCATCGCGATTGGAGACGGGTGGCGGCGGAGGCGATGGCGGAGAAGAACCCTAGCGAGCGAGGTGAACTAATTTCGTTCCCCTGTTCCTAATTTATCGCAACGGGCAAAGTCTCGCATTCTGGGCCGGGCCTATGCTGATCCCTCCTCCGGTTGGGACAGGTACCACTCGGCTGAAAGGTGTGCCCCACGCTGGGCCGAGTGCTAGCTCTTACGAGTTAAGGCTAGGCGCCTGATGTCGATATCCCTCGCAACATTAAACTACAACATGCTGTAAGACAGAAGTTGTGGAGACGTGGCTTAAGGCATGCCCCATGATGGGCCAATCGCTGCTTTTGCATTGCAGGAGTGGGTGTCAAGTAGCCGAAGTCATCTGTTGAGGCGATGCGCCTAATGGGCCGAATAAGCTGGAGTTCGGTATTGCCGATCCAGGCGTTGCTTCAACACTAAAACTTAAGATTTCTTGAGTTCTTTACAATCTCTTTTCAGATTACAAGAGACATTGGCGAAACCAGTCAGCTGGACATCTGACTCGATCGTAAAGCACTCGGGGGCTACTGTGGACTATATGGGCCCCGGGTATCCTCTAGAAGGCCGATAAGGGAGCAGATGGGGGCAATCCAAGTCGGCCTGTTGAGGATAAGGACCACTCGGGCTACGCGAGGATTGAGCTGCAAGGAAGTTCCCGAGGATATAATATATCTCCATGTAATTAGCAGATCAACACATGCATTCTATGTAACTGCATACCAGAATTAGTTATCAGGGATCCCGAGATATCCTGTAACTCTATCTCCCCCTACGCTATATAAAGGGAGGGGGTAGAGGCCATCGGCATAAGGGCTCTGATAGGCATCTAAGTCTACAGCGCATAGCATCATCTTGCATCTCATATCCACCATATAATCCCAAAACACAGAACGTAGGGTATTACCTCCTTCGTTGAGGGCCTGAACCTGTCTAACCCTGCCTTGTGTTACCATTTAGCTTAGTTCTTGATTAGCGTCCCCTCGTACAAATTCATTGCCGGTGGTGACCCCCCAGTTAGTCACCTGCCGACATTTTTCCTGCAAAAAAGAGCAGCAAAAAGACAAGAACGAACAGGAAACTAAGCGCGAGGCAAAACAGCGCTAGAGAGTTTTCTGAAAAAACGGTAGGACGCCAGCCTAACTCCCAGCTCCGTTGTGCATCTGCTCGAAAACCTGAGTTTGCGAACTCGAACAGGTGCACAAGCAGAAGACCTAAGTTTGCGAATTCAAGCACGTGTGTTGAGAGTTAGAGCGACACCCATATCCTGATCGACTCATTCCATGAACTGCTCGTAAACGTAAGTTAGGCAATTCATAAGGTAACCGAACAAGGAAAGTGCCTCTTCCGGGGTGGGGGGGCTTACGAGAGCAGGCTTTGCCGAGTGGTTGTGCCGAGCGCGGCAAGTGTCTCTGCCGTGGGGGGTTTACGAGAGCAGACTTAGCCGTAAGGCGAAAAGCCGTGTTACGCAACCATGAGTTCGGGAACTTGTTGAAGCTAGATGCAGGCAGGGAAATCCTAAAGATCATGGAGCCAAGAGTTCGCTAGACTGGGCAGCCATCAAGTGTTACCAGAGAGAGAGTAGTCTGAGAAGACAAGATGTGAAAAAGGGCCTCAGGGGGCCGCGAGAATTCACTATTGATTGGATTGAACTTTTCATGGATGCCCGAGAGACTTGGACGAACAAAGGCGCGAAGTTTGTAAAAAGCGCAGAGCTAGGAAAACAACCGAAAGACACAAAGAACTTACGAAGCTAGTCAATGTTTCAAGTGCTGGTCAGCTCTCTCCCATCCTCCATTGTCAGGCGAACAGCCCCCGGGCGAGCAGCAGAGACGACCGTGAACGGGCCCTTCCATCGAGGAGTTAACTTGTTGGCATTAGACAGGTTCTGGACGCGGCGCAGAACGAGGTCACCCACCTTCAAAGCCCTTGGTCGAACAGATTTGGCAGCGTGCAGGCGAAGATCTTGCTGGTAGCGCGCTATTCTAACTTGTGCCCGTTCGCATGTGTGTTGGCGATAGTTACGCTCAAAGAAATTAATCCGCAAACGCACGGAGATCGTTATAGCCTTTCACCCTAGAGTATTCCAGGGTATCGAATCCACAGGGAACAAGAAGCTACCAGTCTTGAATTAATCTTATCTAGATGGGAGAGAGAACAATTAGGAAGGCCGAGAGGGTCTTCTGGTTTAGGTCACACTAGCCTAAGAGTGAGCACTCAGTTCTATGCTAGCTTTACTTATGTCGGAGCACGGCAGGCCCGCTACCCGCCCACCTTCACTTAAGAAGCCTGGAGAGTTACGGTCACCCCTGAGGGGCCCTACGGAGCCAACCCTAACGTGGTGGAACATTACTAAGGATAGACAGGGCTGTCACCACCTGCTACCATCCACGACAGTCCGTTGGGTCTGGGCGTCAACCAAGGTAATTACTAGTCTAGACACCGCGTCTACACTAACAATTACTACTTTACTAGCGCACCGAGTAAAGTATTCATAAAAGGCAAAGTATATCTCACCAGTTGCAAACAGGGTTCTCAGTAAATAAACTAGCATTGAACTGGAAGTACTTTATAAATAAAAGAGCATGTCTATAGTGTTACCAGACTGAAGAGGAGAACTTCACTTGAAGCTGAGCTTCATTCCCGAGGTACAAGTAGGAGAGCGCCGGGTCCTTCTCTTCACCATGATCACAAATGAGGGAGAGGACCTCTATTTATAGTGTGAAGGTGGAGTAGCTCTCAAGTAGAGGTGGAGTAGCTCTCAAGTAGAGTCCAAAGAATATTCTCCTTGATCTTCTCTCTTCTTGCCATGTGGCATGCTAAACCGATCTTTCAAGTCGGTTTTTGACACCATGACCACCTTCCACGTGTTCCTTGAGCCTTACTCTACCTCTGTGCCAAAGGAGAATCCAATGCGCCAAAAAAGTGGGTCGGCAGACCCAGGTTTAGGTCAGCCGACCTGCCTGGTCCAGTCTGGCTCGTCGTCTTCCAGAGCTCATTTCTCCCTCACCCGATCTCCAAATATAGCAAATAATATATGCGTTTCGATCGTCTCGACGAGCTCTTCATCTTGGTGCATTACATTTTTCCATTTGATGAATTTGCAAAATATATTTAATTTAAACTCCATCTTTGGTCCGATTTGCATACAGCCGATAAATCGTCTTTTCTTGTATATGCCTGCAAAACATGAGACTACACCAAAACTCGTGGAACTCATTAATGTTAGCCTCAATATAGTTTGAATTCCTTTATTTTGTAGATATGTTGACGGTCAAAAGCATATAAAATATTACAAATAAGGACCGTCAACACACCCCCACGCTAGATCTTTGCTCGTCCCGAGAAAAGGTGTAGAATTTCGAACCACGGGTACAAGTCCAAAATAAGGGACATCTTTGTAATATATTTAACTGGCATGAGTACTATTCTAAAATATTCCTCAAATCTTGTGAGTTTTTTGGTGTCTACAGGTCTTACCTTTAGTAGTTGACAAATGGAACAGCTTGACGAGAGGGAAAATCTCATTAATAGGCCTACTTAGAGTTTATATCCATTTTATAAAATAAATGCCTAGCTCATGATTATTCCTATAGTGATACTCTCAAATCACTCAAGAGGTGTTTATATTCCTCACCAAGGCCGGTGCAGCCTTTATCCTACATCTAAGGTTTATGTGGAGCTCAAGGTAGGATAATATGGTAGTTATGATACACACTTTTATCAGGTTAAAACTATATCCTAATGAAGAAAATGTTAATCCAATTTCCAATCATATAAGAAATAGTATCCATGGTTGAGGGAGAGAATGGACTCACGCCAAAAGAATAAGAAGAAATACAAGTACAAGGATGTGTGGTACTAATGAGTTCAACACATCGATCTTGTATTTTGGGAATAATGGTCTCCTCCTTAAAATCCACTTTTCAAATTTTCGTCCCTTTTTAAAAGAGATAAAGGAGGCCTCAAGAGATTTTTTTCTTTTTTCTTTTCTCTCTCTCTCTCTCTCTATCTCTCTCTCTTTTCTTTCTTTTTTTTATACAGAAGGGAGACCTAAGATTAGTCTCTCTCTTTTTTTTTCTTTTATGCCTCTGTCAAATTTGGGACTTTATGAAAAGTTTTGGCAAATGGATCATTTATTTTGGAGGACCATCATATAGGTAGGTATGGTGGCACTAGAAAATATGATTGGCGAAATGTTTTGGGGTGGAATATCTGGCAAAGATGTACGCTTAATTCCGAGGTGGAATTTCAGCGTTACTAGATATGAAAAGGCTAGCAATCAAAGGAGACGCGAAGGAAAATGATTGGAATAGATAACATTTCTTAAGAGGATTCAGGTTTTAGCCCAACTCAGTATGATCAAAATTACAAATGAAGGCTCAAATATTATGATAAGCTTTTGGCCGTGGTAGGTAATAATTCACTAAGGAACATCTAGAGCTGGGAGTTTTATTTGAAAAATCAAAATTCGCTGAGTCTGCACTGACTAAAGAGAAATGCCTCTATCTTACTATATCACATAAGTCAACAACTTAGGTTAGACCTCTCCTAAATAGTGTTTGTTCCCACAAGAAATGAGTACTAATTGAAGAATAATGCTCATGCCAGCTAGAATATGAAAACAAAGTTGTATCCAAATTCCAGGCGACTCAAGGTGGAGTTGATCAAATTTTTTTTTTATCTTTTCATGGCATAACAAGATCAATTCAAAAGTAGGGAGAGGTAAGAGGTCATACCTTTGGAAGTGTCGAAAGCTGACGATGGTTTCACGACCGCTTGTGCCGAGTTTTGCTTGCGAGGTGTTCATGGTACCTGTGATCTATGTTGAAAATAACTTGACAGAAACTATTAATCTAAAGAGTCAACCGGTGCATAGTGATGCACCGGTCGGAGTAGTTATGCACTCACGACACAAGTCAACACTTCCACTCAAAGGGGGGTAATTCTACATTTTATTCAACAATTTTTTTTTGAAATGGAACAAATTATCTAAGGCGCATAACTAAGAAAGCAAATTTTATTGAAAAGGAAACAAAAAATCACGCCTAGTCCTAGTTTTCAAAACCGAACTCGAGGACGTCCACTTCCTCAATTTTGGGACGTTCGGGCTCAAGGAAAATTTTCAGGCGTTAACCATTCGCCTTAAAAATATTCCCATCATCGTCCTGGAGGGTTATATAGCACCATGGTTTGAAGTGTTTATGACTTTGAAAGGTCCTTCCCATTTGCTGCGAAGCTTACCATGACCAAATAACTTAACCCTTGAGTTAAAGAGCAGCACCTTATCCCCAGGGTTAAATTTTTTGATTTTGATCCGCTTGTCGTGCCATCTTTTGGTTCTGTCCTTATAGAGCTTGGCACTATGATAAGCTCTTTCCCTCCATTCTTCCAACTCAGCAATCTGTATCTTTCTTTTTATTCCTGCTGGTTGGAGGTCCATATTCCACTTCTTGATTGCCCAGTGAGCTCTATATTCTAGTTCTACGGGGAGATGGCATATCTTCCCGTACACGAGTTGGTACGGGGTCATACCAATTGGGGTTTTGTACGCCGTTCGGTATGCCCAGAGTGCATCACTAAGCTTATTCTTCCAACCCTTCCCCATTTCATTCACAGTCATTTGCAGGATGTTTTTAATCTATTTGTTTGAGGTCTCCGCTTGCCCACTAGTTTGAGGATGGTATGCTGTGGCTACTCGATGATCTATTCCCATTGACTTCAATACCTTCCTAAAACCCTTATCTATGAAGTGCGACCCTCCATCACTTATCACAATCCTGGGGACTCCGAACCGCGGGAAGATGACATCTAGGAACATCTTCCTGGCGTTGTTCAGATCGGTCGCCTTTGCACGCAATGCTTCCACCCACTTGGAAACATAGCCTACCGCTACCAAGATGTACTCAAAGTTTTCTGACCTAGGGAACGGTCCCATGAAATCTATACCCCAGACATCAAAGATGTCTAATTGAAGATTACTCATCAAGGGCATAGCATCACGAGTGTTGATATTCCCGTGCTTTTGACATCTAGGACAGCGCCTCACAAATTCCTCAGCGTCAGCATACATGGAAGGCTAGTAAAATCCGCTTTGCCAAACTTTAGCATGCGTTCTAAAGGCTCCATAGTGCCCCCCATAGGATGAGGAATGACATCACTCTAGGATTTTGAGGGTTTCACAAGCTGGAATGCATCTACGAAGCAGGCCATCCTCGCAGACCTTAAAAAGGTAAGGGTCATCCCAAAGATAGAATCGGCTGTCTCGGATTAGTTTCCTTTTATCCTCCCCCGGTGGTATATGCCTAGACACTATATAGTTGACTAAGTTTGCATACCAAGGGTAGGACGATGAGACCTTGAGAAGGGTATCGTCACGGAGATAGTCATTTATGGGCAAGTTTGGGGTCTCTTCAAACTGCAGACGGGAAAGGTGGTCTGCCACTGAATTCTCTACTCCTTTCTTGTCCTTAATTTCTAGATCAAATTCTTGGAGCAAGAGGATCCACCGGATAAGGCGAGGTTTCGCATCTTTCTTGGTGAGGAGGTATTTTAAGGCAGCATGTTCTGTGAAGACTGTGACTTTTGCTCCCACCAAATAAGAGCGGAATTTTTCTATGGCAAAAACAACTGCCAAGAGCTCCTTCTCCGTTGTGGCATAATTCAATTGAGGGCCAGTCAAGGTTTTGCTAGCGTAAGATATGGCATAATGTTTCTTATCCTTGCACTGCCCTAACACTGCCCCTACAACATAATCGCTTGCGTCGCACATAATCTCAAAGGGGAGGTTCCAATCAGGAGGCTGTATGATGGGTGCAGAGACAAGGGCCTTTTTCAGAGTACTGAATGAGATAAGGCAATCCTTATCAAAGACAAAGGGTGCGTCTTTTGCCAACAAATTGGTCAGGGGTCGAGCTATTTGGGAAAAGTCCTTAATAAACCTTCTATAGAATCTGGCATGTCCCAAAAAGCTACGAATTCCCTTAACATTTGTCGGTGGTGGCAATTGTTCTATCACCTCAATCTTCGCCTTGTCCACCTCAATGCCACGCTCCGACACTCGATGCCCTAAGACGATTCCTTCTCTTACCATGAAGTGACATTTTTCCCAATTTAGGACTAAGTCAACTTCTTGGCATCTCTTTAGAACTCTCTCTAGATTGTGTAAGCAATCGTCGAAAGATTTCCCGTAGACCGAGAAGTCGTCCATAAAGACCTCCATGATCTGTTCGATCATATCGGAGAAGATGGCCATCATGCACCTCTGAAAGGATGCGGGTGCATTGCACAACCCAAAAGACATGCGCCGATAGGCGAAAGTGCCATACGGACAAGTAAATGTGGTCTTACTCTGGTCGTCTGGATGGATTGTTATTTGATGATAACCAGAGTAGCCATCAAGGTAACAGAAGGAGTGGTTCGCTAACCGCTCAAGCATCTCATCGATGAAAGGGAGGGGAAAGTGATCTTTTCGAGTGGCCTTGTTAAGTTTTCGATAATCGATGCACATGAGCCACCCTGTGACTGTTCTCTGCGGAATGAGCTCATTCTTCTCATTCTACACGGCAGTCATCCCACCTTTCTTCGGGACAACTTGTGCGGGGCATACCCACTCACTATCCGACACTGGGTAAATGATCCCAGCATGGAGAAGTTTCAACACTTCCTTCTTTACCACTTCCCTCATCGCATTATTGAGCCGACGTTGATGTTCTCTAGTAGTCTTATGGTCAGGCTCCATAGGAATGCGATGGGTACAAAGATTTGGACTAATCCCTTTAAGATCTTTTAGGGAGTAGCCTATGACCGATTTGTACTTCTCCAAAACGGAGATGAGTTGTTGGGCCTCATGATTTAGTCAGCTTGTCGCTGATTATCACCGGTATACTACGGTCATCATTTAGGAAGACATATTTTAGGCCAGGGGAAGATGCTTGAGTTCTAAGGGTGGATTCTTAGGATCATTTTCTGATTTATCCAACTCTAAAAACTCGTCAGTCTGTTCCTCCAGGGTGAATTGTGCATAATCTTCCTCTAGACCTAGTGGTTGGGACATTTCCTCAAAAATGGCCATCACAGATTCTTCCACAGGGTCTATTTGTGGCTCAGCTTCCACTTCACAATTTTTGATCGTGTGACATTCACTGGGAAGCTTTCTTTGCCAACCGTCAGACAGACTTGTTCTCCTTTTCTCATCCCCCGGATCAAATGATCGACGAGCTGTCCGATCAGGATAAAAGTTGCGTCCGACGTAGGGATGTCGAAAATATAATAATCTAGGGCGGTGAGGTCACCGTCAAGTTTCGTTTCGACGCCCCTAATGATACCTTGGGTTTCTAGGATTTGACCTGGTCGCCATTGAAGGCATTTCCTAGACGGAGTAAGGATTACCTCCGGAAGCACTTCTGTCACCAAAGATTTGGAAATGATATTGATGCCAACCCTAGGATCATAGGGTGCATCATGGAAACAGAGGCTTTGAATTTTAAGGGGGAGAGAACGTGGACTAGGATAGAGTTTAACTACCTTGTCCGAAATCTCTGCTTCCTCTAGCCATTCACTACTCAGGACCGTAGAGAGGTTTAGGAGGTTTTTTTGTCGAGACTGAATTTCCTCTGGGGTTGGATTCATGAATTCAACTTCTCGGTCTATTTTTCTTTCGATTGGTAACGAGTGAACGTTACCAAAATCTTCGAAAAGATTTTCTTCAAAGGTGAAAGGTGGTGGATTAGGAACACATTCCTTGCGACACTCCGGGTCTGAGTGGTGGTTGATTGATGGATTGGGAATTTCTTCTATTTTGGGTGATAATGGAATGCTAAGTGGGACAGATATGGAACGAGATTCGAGAATCTCAAGATTCTCTATCTGTTCATCAGGCTCGGGAGGTTCATCGTATATTTCTATGAAGGGACTATTATTGAGAATTTTATCCAGGATTTCTCTTCCTTCCTCCACTGTCTTATACATAAAAGCTCCTCCAGAAGCTAAGTCCAAGAATTTAGCATTGTCCGGGTTGAGACCACAGACAAAATGCTGCATGAAAATTGGTTCTGGGATAGCTAAATCCGGTCCTGAAAAGGCTAGATGGGTGTATCGAGCCCAAGCTGCTCCTAGGGATTCCTTATCGCCTTGCTCAAAGGTCAGGGCCTTCTTACGAAGATCGACAATCTTAGAGATAGGAAAGAAAGTGAAGCAGAATTTGTCCTTCAATGCTTCCCAACTGCCGTTGACTCTACCTACGGTCTGGATGTACCACTTCTTGGCTGTTCCCGTTAAAGAAAACGGAAACAACTTCCATTTCAAAGTTTATTGGGCCATCCCTTCGATAATGACAGTCAAACAGAGTTGTTCGAAGTCACGTAGGTGGTCATAAGGATTATCGTCCCTAATTCCAGTAAAAGGATGTTCCCGCACCAAAACTATAAGCTCAGGTCTAAGCTCATAGTTAGGGGTTTTGATAGGATGCGAAGATAATGGTGGCCCTAGGTACTCGCCCTTGGGAGCCGAATGTTGGAAAAGATGTTTTGCATCCATGATAAATAGATAAGAGAGAATTCTTGACTAGAAGGCTACCGTTCCCCGGCAACAGCGCCAGAAAAGCTTGTTGGCGATAGTTACGCTCAAAGAAATTAATCCACAAGCGCACGGATATCGTTATAGCCTTTCACCCTAGAGTATTCTGGGGTATCGAATCCACAGGGAACAAGAAGCTACCAGTCTTGAATTAATCTTATCTAGATGGGAGAGAGAACAATTAGGAAGGTCGAGAGGGTCTTCTGGTTTAGGTCACACTAGCCTAAGAGTGAGCACTCAGTTCTATGCTGGCTTTATTTATGTCGGAGCACGACAGACCCGCTACCCGCCCACCTTCACTTAAGAAGCCTAGAGAGTTACGGTCACCCCCGAAGGGCCCTACGGAGCCAACCCTAACGTGGTGGAACGTTACTAAGGATAGACAGGGCTGTCACCACCTGCAACCATCCACAACAGTCCGTTGGGTCTGGGTGTCAACCAAGGTAATTACTAGTCTAGACACCGCGTATACACTAACAATTACTACTTTACTAGCGCGTCGAGTAAAGTATTCACAAAAGGCAAAGTATATCTCACCAGTTGCAAACGGTGTTCTCAGTAAATAAACTAGCATTGAACTGGAAGTACTTTATAAAAAAAAGAGCATGGCTATAGTGTTACCAGACTGAAGAGGAGAACTTCACTTGAAGCAGAGCTTCATTCGCGAGGTACAAGTAGGAGAGCGCCGGGGACTCCGGCTCATCTCCAAGACTCTCACCTCACCTCTTCCTACTCTAATTACAATGTGGAACTAAATCCTTCTCTTCACCATGATCACAAATGAGGGAGAGGACCTCTATTTAACGATGGAAATCAGAAAAGAAAAGCCTAGATGGGAAACGTGTACACAAGGTTCCTTGTAAAGTTCTTCGCTATTTTCCCATTAAAAGAAGACTTCAAAGATTGTTTGTTTCCTCTAAAACTACAAATGAAGCAAGATGGCATGATGAAGAGCGCACAAGAGATGGCTTACTTAGACATCATGCAAATTCTCCTCTTTGGAAGGATTTTGACCATAAATATCTTGAGTTTGCTTCAGATAGTCGCAGTATTATACTTGCATTAGCTACGGATGGTGTTAATCCATTCAGGTCCATGAATGTCAGTTATAGCATTTGGCCTGTTATTTTGATTCCATACAACTTTCCACCTTGGATGTGTATGAAGCAGCCAAATTTCATTCTGTCATTGATAATTCCTGGCCGAAAAGCTCCTGGTAGTGATATGGATGTCTATCTTGAGCCACTAGTTGATGATATGATAGATATGTTTTCAATGGCGTTAGAACCTTTGATGCCTCTAAAAACAAGTATTTCCAATTGCGTGCTGCCATTTTATGCACTATTACTGATTACCCAGGTCTAGGCTATGTGGCTGGGTGTGGTACATCAGGTGAAAGTGCATGCATTGAATGTCACTCAGATACATGTTCTCTTCGTCTAAAAAATGGTAGTAAGACATGTTATATGGGACATCGTAGGTTCTTGCATGCAAATCATTCATTTAGATTTGATGTTGATTCATTTGATGGCAAGATAGAGCTTAGGTCAACACCTAAAGTATCCGGCGATGCGATTTTGGAGCAAACTGAAAATCTTCGTACATGTTTTGGGAAAGACACGTCTGGGAAGAAGCCATCAAAAAAGAAGCGCAAGGAGGGGGAACCTATGATCATTTGGAAAAGAAGGTCTATTTTGTTCAAGCTACCGTATTGGAAGGGCTTGTTAATGCGGCATAACTTAGATTCCATGCATATTGAGAAGAATGTGGGCGAGAACATTTTTAACACGCTTTTAGACATTGATGGAAAGTCGAAGGATAATTTGAATTCTCATCTGGACCTTCAGTGTTAAGACATTAGAAGAGATCTTCATCCCATTGCTGTTGAAGAAAAATTTTACTTACCTCCGGCACCTTACTCCATAAGCTCTTCTGAGGAGATGTTATTTTATGAATTACTAAAGGGTGTTAAGTTTCCTGATGGTTATGCATCTGATATACGCCGTAATGTGCATGTTAAGGAGAAAGGCTAATTGGATTAAAGAGCCATGACATTCATATTCTTTTACAACATTTACTTCCATTTGCCGTGAGAAAGATATTACTAGAGAAAGTTAGTGCAACGCTTATTTGTGTAAGCAATTTTTTCAAGAAAATCTACTCACCTGTGATTTGTGTACGTGATATGCAAAAACTACAAGTGGAAATTGCTGAGACTTTAAGTATTCTTAAGACTATATTCATGCCATCGTTTTTTGATCTTATGGTACACTTGATGGTTCATCTTCCTACCCAAATAAGAATAGCTGGTCCAGTACATTATAGGAATATGTACCCCGCTGAGAGGTAACTTATAAAAGTTTTTTTTTAGTATATTTTTCAGTTGCTACAATGTTTTATTACAAGTTATCTTTTTACATGTATGGTGCGTTCCTATTTTTATAGGTATTTGATGAGGTTTAAGGGCTATGTTCATACTAGAAGTCATCCGGAATGGTCAATTGCGGAGGGGTATTTGTTTGATGAAAGTCTTACCTTTTGTTCTCGTTATTTATGTGGCGAAACAAGGTTTACTTCAAAACCAAGAAATGATGATGGTCATCAAATGGAAGCCACTAGTACCACCCCTTTCTTTCGCAATATCGGTAGAGGCTTAGCCAGGAAGCGAGCTGTGACATTAGACCACAAAACCTGGGTGCAAGCACATCGGTATATATTGTTCAACTATGACAATATAGACCCTTATTTGAAGTAAGCTATGGTATTTATTAATTGTAGCATTATTTTTTGAGTTATCACTAAGCTATTAGTTATATGCAGAAAACATCTTAACTATATTTTCTCAACTGGCCTTTCAAATCAGGAAGAGATCAACCGTTTGCATTATGAGACCTTTCATGAGTGGTTTAAGTCCAGCGTAAGTATCATATTATTTAGTTATACATTGTGTATCAATTATTTTAGTCATGTTAATTTAGAAACAAAGTAATTGTATCTTACATTGATTATAGGATGAGGAACAAGGATACCCTGCTAGGAGAAATGAAATTTTTGTGAAAACACATACTCGCAAAACAAAAATGGAGACCCATCAACAGGAGCAGAATCAGCAATTGTATGTTTTCCTCTAATTACATATGAAATCTTACCTACTGTTCTATATAAAGATTTGCACATTTTTTTGTAGAGAAAACTTCAAGAAATAGCTTCAAACCAACCTGAATTGAAGGAAAAAACTATACAAGAAGGTGATCTATACTCGCATGCTTTTGGTGAGAAGGAGCCGAGAGGACATGTTCGAGTGTTAAGTTTGGGGCCAACTCCACAAGAAGTGCGCACACCTGGAATACAAAGTAAAATATCGACAAAGCTTCAAATGGCCCAACATACTCGTGAACAATCAGAACAAGAGGTTGTAACTATGAAGCAACATATGGGAAAAATGCAAGAACAAATAAATGTCTTGCAATAATTGATGTTAGCTAATATTGGGATGCCAAATGTGGAAACCAGTTCGCAGCATGGGTCTAATTCTCGACATGTGGTAAAATATTTTTTCTACCTTTTTTGTTGCGAGATATATAAGACTCGCATTACCTATCCTAATTTTTTTTATGGTTTGTTATAGAATTCCATGATTCCTGAATCACCTAATGAGGACGAAGATGACCATGGTGTAAATGAATTCGCATCTAATGGAAATATGTTAGAAGAGGTCATGCATGAACATGCACGATGTGTAGCCTTAAAGGTGCCTCCTAGGAACACAGCCACCAAGAGAAATCATGAGACATTTAATAATGAAGAGGAAAGCCTAGTAAGTTTCTTTTGTCATGCAACTTTCCTTTTTCAAATTATTGTTTCAGTTTTTATGTGGTTATTCATCTTTTGCATGCAAATATGGTATAGGTTGGTAGAGATGTTATTTTATATGCTGTTGTGAGACCAAACAATCCTGTTGCTTTAGCAACAATTTTGTCAACAAATCCAAATGATACTGTGGGAGATGTTCTCTTGGAAAGGAGTTTTATGAAGTTCTTGCGAATACCGTGTAGCGAAGGGATGCTATTTTGCCTCGTCCGTATGATGGCATACAAAAAATGGCTGATGCCGATAATATGTGCATTGCGTGGCCATCCAATAAGGTAAGAATATACATTTAGTATTATTTGTATTTATGATTATATATTTTAATTGAATGTGATTACTAATTGCTGATATGTTTTGTAGATAAAGCCCAGCAATAAGAGGCAATCTTCCTCTAAGACCACAGGTATATAAAGAAGAACTTAAAATATTAGTCTATTTGTTAACTTGGAATAATGATGGTAAAATGGAATTTAAAGATTTCAATGTGGAATAGGTTTGTTGCTTGTTGGACTGATGGTGAATTTGACCTTGGAATGTTAATTACACAATTGGTTGGCAGTATAATTCTTTATAAAATGAAAGTGGTTCTCTCTCTAGTATGTATTAACTTAGTCTCCTTTGGTCACATCTACAGCTCGAATAATTGCGACTAAGATATATTAGTTTTAGTCTTGTATATATTATTAATGGTCATATTTCTCTTTTATCTTACAAAGCAGGAAGACCATAACATGTTGAAAGATATCCTTCCCATATTTTTCTTCAGATAAGCTAGATGGGTAAGAATATTGGACACCTCAAATAAACTGCTTATAGTGGTTTCTGTTTTCAATATTCCTAAAGCACCTTGGAGGTCATGGTTGGCTACTTCTTTATTTGTAATTAGTTTTATAGTACTTGTCTAAAATTGATTTCAGTGATAGTATCAAGTTTTTTATTCAGTGTAATAAAATATGTGCCTACTTACAATGCACTATGCGAGGCTTAACTTATGGTTCTTGTTATAGGTATATCCGTGAGGGGATGTAGCTTGAGTTCTACATGAAGATGTTTCAATGAAGTAGGGCAAAGATGATGAAGCTTACAGAGCAAACATATCTTAGTTATTTCTACTATATATAACACTACTTATTTTTGTTCTTGGATGTTGTTACGTGGATGTCAAATTGTCATTTGGGTCTTGTTTACAAATTTCCTAACAGATGGATGGTATCTTCTTTTGTTAACATTGCCTATTTTGAATGAATGAGCAACTATACATTGAGCTGCACGTATGTGCTTTTGGAGTATTACTGTATGTGAGCTTTGTGATGCATCTTGATAGTGGACGACCATGCTAAATGAATAATGATTATAATGTTAATATAATTTGTTGGCAGAATGCATTTTTAATAGATTGTCAGCACAATCATGACGCTGAATAGATTAGTGTTGGTTATAGTTTGCCGATAGACAGAGTGTTGGCAAAAACGCGAATAAACTTCACTGGCCGGTTATAAAGCCGACAGAAAGTCTGCCTGTAAAACGGTCGTTACCGACAGCAAATCTGTCGGTAAAACTTGTTTCAATCGGGATGTTGATGTCTATCGGGAAAAACAAATCTGACGGGAAAAGAAAGTATGTCGGTAATAGTACGATTAATAGTGTTGGACGGTATGTCGGCAATACCTTGTCTGTCGGTAAAAGCATTTGCCGACAGGGCTTTAACATACAGATGATTGTCTGTCGAGAAAACCTTTACCGACAGACTTGGTGACCCCATATGGGTCTTTTGCCAACAGACCATCCGTTGCTACTAAAGTGTCATGGTGTAGTGCATCCCATGCAAAATCCACAGCCGGGAGACGAAGGAGGTGGGTCGGCCGACCCACCTAGGCCGGCCGACCCACTATTGAGCCCCCTCGGGTTCCCCTTTGGAGGAGGGATGGATGACACGTGTCCCTACACGTGGAGCACCCCGGTTGGCTGCGGAACACTATAAATAGACCCCCTCTCCTCACTTGTAACACAACACACTTCACTTCCACATTTTCATTCCACTTAGTAGAGTAGCTCTTAGTTAGTAGAAGTTGGGAGTTACAGTCAAGTCGAGCCGACGCTCGGAGTTTCGGATGTGTCTTCAGGAATTCGGGTAATAGCTCTTGTACCCTTTCCTAATTGTTCCAATTAGTGAGATCACTTCATTCATTGCTATAGTATATAACTTTATTTGAGCTGAGTATATCTGCATAAATGAGTTGTGTAGATTTGCTTTACCGGTAGCTTATATTCGTCTGGAATCAGTTTAGGTTCTCACTCATATACTGTTAGAGCCAGGCATTGAACCTAGATCAACTTCTTTTAGTGAGGAAGATTGATTAGGAATAGTCGCATACGTGGTGTCTGAGACTATGACTAACTCGGATTACACCCGGGCCCACGTATATGTGGTAGGTGGTAGGTGGTGACAGCCCTATCCATCCGTAGATACTAAGTATCCCGTGCGTAACCCACAGGATCCGGCTTTGGACCAGTAGAGCCAAATCGGAACGATCATAACCATTCGGGATTCCAATTCAGGATAGCGGGTGGTAGTGAGTGTCCGAGCTCCGACGACGAATATCAAGTGGACCGCTACTTGATTATCCTAAGCTCGCTCAATTAAACTGAATCACACGACTTTGTGAACTTATTAAACTTGTCTCGTTGTCCTCCCAACTATCTATCTAGCTAGTGTAGCTTTCTCTTTATTTGTGTGAATATTTATCGTGTGTGTGTGTCCCGGTCTTTTCATTTATCCTAACCCCCGTTACCTCGACTGGCTGGTATTTTAAATAATTAAGATATAGAGGATTATCTCATTAAACCCTCATTCCCTATGGATTCGATAACTCTAGGAATACTCCTGGTGAAAACTACAAGCGATATCTGTCCGCTTGCGAATTAGTTTCTTTGAGCGTAAGAATCGCCAACAAGTTTTCTAGCACCGTTGCGGGGGAACGCAGCGGTTTCGCAAAAAGAGATAAAAAAAATTTCCAAAAACCTACATCTAAATTATTTAATTTACCAGCCTAGTTTAACGGGTATTACCCTGCTCCATCCTTGTTCTGTGGAACTAGCAGAACGGTGGATGACCGGTTTTGATCTCCCGAAAAACTTTCGACAAAATCCAGAGTCACTGGTGCGAAGGACAAGACCTCGAGTCCTACCTCCGCAAATCTGTGTCCCTGAGTTATCCAACCTCACGAGCAATCCTTTCCTCGTCACCGAGACACCTTCATCAGCAATAGCTGCCGAGAAGACCATTCTTGAATTCTCAGCCCCGTCAAGCACCAATGTCCCTACTGCACCTACCACCAATGTGGGAGACGGTGGTTTCTAGCCGAAACCAGCTCTCATCAACATGGTTCAGGCGAGCCCTTTTTGTGGCAAGCAAACGGAGGATGCCAATGCCCATCTGCAGCATTTCCTATAAATCTGCAGTACCTTCACCATTAAGGGTGCAACTCCCGACGCTGTCCGGCTACCTCTATTTCCGTTCTCACTGATCGGGAAGGCAAAGCAATGGTTTTATGCCAACAAGGATGCAGTCTCAACTTGGGAGAAGTGCTCCAATGCCTTCCTTACCAAGTATTTTCCTCTGGGCAAAACTAATGCCCTGCGGAACAAGATTTCCACATTCCAGCAACACACAGATGAGTCCATTTCGGATGCTTGGGAGCGTCTGCAAGAATATATACTGGCTTGCCCCCATCATGGGATGCAATACTAGTTTATCATTCAGAGCTTCTATCATGGGCTGAACCGTACCGCCCGGGAGCACCTCGATGCTGCTTCTGGAGGTGCTTTCTTCTCACTTAGTGCAAGTGCTGCCCGCACTCTCATTGAGAAGATGGTCTCAAGTTAGGGCTGGAATGATGAGCGTTCGCAGCCGCAAACTCGAGGAGTCCACCAGATTGACGATATGGACATGCTCGCGGCCAGGATGGATCTATTAATGAAGAAGCTGGATGTGCCGAATCAAACCGTCCAGGCGCTCGAATCTCACATGACTTGCGAGGTTTGCGGGAGCCTTAGACACTCTGGAGATAACTGCACTGAGACCCGACCGGAGGACGCAAACTTTATCAGCAATGGGTTCCGACCTCAATCGAACTACACTTTGGGTTGGAATTCGAGGCCGAACTTCTCCACCGACAACCGTCTTCAAGGAGGTAACAATGGCAATTTTACTCGCAATAAATCTCCTCTAGATGATGCTAATGCTCAACAAAAGTGAACGATAGCATTAATAGGAAATTTCTTGCTAATGATAAGATTCTGGAGAGCATTAATGCACAACTAGAGGGATTTACAACTGCCATGAAAAGTCAAATGAGCTTCAATAAAATGCTAGAAACTCAAATAACTCAATTGGCTACTTCAATCCCTACATTTACTTTGGGAAAGCTCCCAGAATAGCCGGAGGCTCCCCCGAAAGAAAATGTTAATGCGGTCGCAACCCGATCGGGTAAAACCACCCGAGACCCGCCACAAACTAACACTGTAGGGGATGAGGATGTTATCTCCGATGAAGAGGAGAAATGTGAGAATGATGAAGAGCCAAGAGAGGAGCTGCCGAAGACGACGAGTGAAGTGAGGACCAAGCCAAGTCCCGCTGAATTCACTGAGACGCAACTGCTACCCTTCCCACGTCGCCAACGCAAGACAGCTGCGGACGTGTAGTTTGGCAAGTTTGTTGAGGTAATCAAGCAACTATATGTCAACATACCATTGCTAGATGCGATGCAGGTGCCGACGTATGCCAAGTACCTGAAGGACATCCTCAACAACAAGCACCCGTTGCCAACGTCGGAAGTCATTAAATTGACTGAAGAGTGCAGTGCCGCGATTTTGAACACTCTCCCTGAGAAGAAGAAGGATCCAGGCTACCCAACCATCTCGTGTTCCATTGGTGCACAACACTTTGATCGCATCAGGGGACCTCGAGCCAGCGCACAAGATCATGCCCAAGGTAATCTATGAAAGATTAAATCATTCTACCTTGTCGCCATCGGCATGACCTCAAGAATCAAGGATCAATCGATTTGCCATCCAATTGGAGTCGCGGAGGACATACCAGTGAAAATTCAAAATTTTCTGGTACCCGTGGACTTCGTGGTACTGGACATGGAAGTTGATACCAAGACGCCCCTCATTCTTGGGAGGCCATTCCTGAGCACGGCAAATGCGACGATCGATGTTGGTGCAGGAGAAATTCAGCTCAACATTAACGGCGGAGATGAAACATTCAACTTCAGGCCAAGAGCTGAACAATGCTCACAGGTACGCACATTTCGTGGTAAAAATGCTAAACCTATGCAGGAGGAAACAAGGGCTATACCAACACCTCGGGTGGATAGCCTCATTGCTGCGATGATGAATACCCTTCGATTGTTGGACGAACCATTGCATCGTCCATATAGGAAGGGGAAGGAGAACAAGGGGAAATCCAAGCCCCGTCAGAAGAAACATGAGGTCGAGAAATCGGAGCCGCAAGGGAAGATCAACGCCACTCAAAAACCTCATATCAAATGAGTGTGGCATAAGAAAGAAATTCAACCAGCCGCAGCAACTTCGGCTGCGGAGCTAATTCAATACAACTGAAGGTTGAATGCAGTCCAACTCGTCGACCACGAAAACAAAAATTCGAGCCCTCACCGGGAGGTAAGCCGGAAATTTATCTTGCATTCATATTTATTTCGTGCATTTTACCACAACATATTTACTTTTTACTGGGCACTTACCCTTCATATAAAAATAAAAAATCACAAAAAAAAATTTTGTGGAAAAGTGGGGCCGGCCGACCCCACCTAGGCCGGCCAACCCACTCCCTTCACCAGATTGCCACCAAATTTGGTGGGTGACTCCACCACTTGCATCCATTCATTTCCCACTACACCCACCACCCTAGGCATATAGGCATTAGGTAGGGTAATTTGTCCCACTTAATCTTGCATTTAACCTCATGATTTCACTAATCTTGTATTTAGAAATCACTATAAATAGGGAGGCATGCAGCAGGTTGAGATGCACCCCTACGGTGATTGCATGATCTCACCTGCAGCTCTCCTCTCTGACCGCATATTTGCTTTCAATCTGACATCGTCAACTAAAAATCGAGCAAAAATAATTTATGTGGAGGCAAAGAACTGCTAATTGTGACGACTAATTTTGGACGACTAACCCATAAATACATTCGTATATCCTTCGGGTATTTGTTCGTCCTAACCTCTACAGGAAAAATGTCGTCATGGTATGGTAAGTTTGGCCGCACCATCGCTAAGGGAGCGAAGGGCGTCCACAAGCAATTCAGCTCGTCCAGCTCGGATCGGACTCATACTCCGACTGAGGTCGTGGAGAGCCAATCTGGGGATACAATGTCCATGGATTCCCAATTTTCGGGGTATCATGACACATATTCAGAAGCCCCAACAACCTCCGGGGCTGGTCCAGCCCCGGGAATGCGGATTTTGGTATCGGAGGAGCAAATTGTGCTCTATACCGACCGAGAGCAGCAAGTTTTCGAAGCGCTGAGGCGCCGTTGTTTTCAGCACACACGGACTTACGACCTGATGTTGCTGATCAAGACCGGCCTTCTGGATGAATTCAACGAGGCCTTCCAAGCTGTTGGATGGGAAAATTTTGCGCCCATCGTCGAAAAAGGTTCGCGCCTTCTAACCCTTGAATTTCTTAGTACTTTACGCATTTTTTATGGTGGGCATAGATATTATTTTAGGCTCTTCAATGAAGAATTTGATTGCTCTTTAGAGACCATAACTAGTTATCTAGGCTTTTCCATCTTGTGTAGAGTTACTCCTGATAGGTTAGCTGGCTTTAATCGCGATGAATTTTGGGAATCTACTTCTGGCAAAGGATATAGCAACACTAGCAAACCCCGCATGAACGATATTCACAACCCCACTCTTAGGTTCATGCATAGGTGGCTAGGAATGGTAGTTAATTCAAGGTCAGACATGCGCACTGTAAGCCTTGATGAGCTGCAATACCTGTTTGCAATGGTCAATAAAAAGCCTTTTAATCTGACCACAAATATGGTAGCTCACTGGGTAGAGATGATTAACCAAAAGGGGGACATTGACTGCACATCCCTAATCACCCGCATTGCGGAGGGTATGGGACTGTTGGATCATTGTGAATTGGCCTTTCTAGACACACAATTCCAAACAATAGGAAAGGACCATTTCATCCAAGGCCACATCCTTCGGGTTGATGAGTCGGATGCTCACTTCATGAGATTTTCGGGCACATCTGTTGAGATCCGTTTGCCTAATCCAAGGCTCGGAATCTACAGAGCCAAGACGTTGACCATCGACTTTAGAGCCCTGGGGCCCCATAGGCATAGTGTCTCTTGCCTCGGACCCGTAGTCACAAGACGCCAAAGCCGAGAGCAACCTGAGCCAATGAGCCCCACCACGATCGAGGACGGGGCAACCGCAGCCCTCATCACTCCGAATACAACGCGGGTTGGGATCAATGGAACCCATCCGCCTTTGCTCCACATGAGTATGGAGGTTGGGGCACGCACAATTTTGAGGCCAGTAGCTCGCGGCAATTTGATGCTGGATGGACCCACTCACCTCGTGAACAAGGACCCGAGATAGGACGGGAAGGACCATCGTTAGCCTGCTACCCTTCCTACTTCGAGCCCTTCGCACGGGACGTCCATACATTAGGACAGAGAATGGATACTTTAGTCGATGATATGGGCCAAGTACACCAAACGTTGGCCCATCGCACTAGGTACCACAAGGACATTACCCGTGACCTGAGAGCCAATACCACCGCAACACAAGCCACGAACGATGCCCTTGCGGCATGGTTCCAAAGATATTGGTTTTGACCTCCGGCTCAATAGGTGTGTCTGCTCTCACACGTTCTTGTGGCCGCTCGCCATCTTGTCTTGCCGTGCCTTGCCAATGCCTTGCCAGATTAATTCCCAGTAATTCTTTCCTGATCTGCCTTGCCAAAAATCCTAAATTACCTTGCCCCATTTGTGAATAATTTTAGCTCTGTGCTTAGTTAAGAGTATGCCCCTAAAAAAATAAAAAAATGAAACATTCAAAAACTATAAAAATTTGCATAATCTAGAAAATACCAAAAATATTTCCCTTTGAATAAAATGTATAAAAATTAATTTTACCTAGAAAGGATATGATGAACATTGCTCTATTATTGTGATAAAAATGCTGAGCATACAATTTAGTACTCTCATTTTAAGTTTGACAATTATTGGTATGAGTAGTCATCCTGCTTAATCTTGCTCATCGAGTGTTAACATTATTGAACCAATTCTAAGTTGTTGAGGGATATGATATAACAGAGATGAAGACCTAGTTACTTATGCCCCTACTAAGGCATAGTCTCGGAATTTATTTTAAAACGAGAAAATTATTTTGAAGTTCCTCATTAGACTTCTTCATCCTACCAGAGCCAAAAATGCTAAATAAATTCAAAGCCTTCATTCAGCCACTTTGGCTGTGTTGAGTTTTGTCAAAAGTGAATCCTTAGGAATTAGTGCTCTTCAAAGCTGGTCATTTCCTTCGCGTACCCTTTGATTGGTAGCCTTTGTATCTGATAATGCTAAATTCCACATTGGGATACGAGCTACATTTCGCCACATATTCCTCCCTACAATATAAGCCAAGTGCTTTTTCGTGAGTCCACCATATATCTGCCTATTTGGTCTATCAAAAAGACTTCCAAAATAATAAAAGATTCATTCCTCACAATTATAGAAAATCGAGGCAATCAAACAAAAAGGAAAGAGGAAGAGAGAACCATCTTCTCCTTCTATCTTTATTTTTTTAAAAAAAGCCTCTCAAAATTCTAGAGTGAGGAATGATACCAAATCGAGTAAAGAAGTCAAATAGACCTTTCCATAAACACAAGATCCGATGGAGCGGACTCATTAGTACCCTTCATCACTTGTACTTGTGTTTCTTCATTCCTTTAGCGTGAGTTCATTCTCTCCCTCATCCCTGGACGTTATTATTCCAATGACCAGAATGCGAAGTAGTACCAAATTCTCTAGGATCTACTTTGACTTTACAAAATTATACAACCTAAGTAGGCCACATTTCCATACCTATGAGCTCCACATAAACCTTAGAGTAGGAGGAAAGAAGGCCATCAATAAAAAGGCCTGGGTAAGGATTAAATACCACCGAGAGATCTGAGAGTAATACTGAGGAACAAACATTTTAGAAAAACTCTGAGACATAGCTTGAAAAGGGCTGAGTTGACAAAGTTCTATCAAAGTTATTCCATCTTTCAACCGCTAAAAGAAAAGGGGAAATTTTGAAAACCTCGTGAGTTTGATAAAAGTTGGGGTACACTTGTACGAGTTTTTGTCAAAAAATAATGTGGTACAACTTTGTATGCTTAGTATTTATTGAATAATGATATTGATGCAATCCTGATCCACTAGGTTCTCATTTGAGCTCTTTGCTCGAGGACGAGCAAAAGTTCAAGTTGGGGGTGTGTTGACGTTAAATAAACACCAATTTTATACGTCAACATTCTCCAGAATTCCGGCTTTTCGAGAGAAAATCAAGGTTTATACTAACATTTTATTTATTCTAATAAAGTTCCACAAGTTTTGGTGAGTTTTGGGTCTACAGGTGCAAAACAGGACAAACCATGGCTAGACCGGGCAACAGGCCAGGTCGGCCGACCCACCTAGGTCGGCCGACCTAGCCATGTCACCGATCCAAATTTCCCGCCTTCTCCCCAAAGGGCATAAAAACACAAAAGGAGGACATCTAGACCATCCACTGCTGTCGGTTTGATCGAATGGACACGGTTGCTTCACAAAAGAGCATAGGATTCCCTTGGATTCCTTTCTTGCGCAAGTCCATTTGATGCACCGGCTTAAGGGGATAATCTACACCATCAGGGGGGCATCCCATGCAAAATCCATGGCCGGGAGACGAAGGAGGTGGGTCGGCCGACCCACTCTTGAGCCCCTCGGGTTCCCCTTTGGAGGAGGGATGGATAACATGTGTCCCTACACGTGGAGCACCCCGGTTGGCTGCGGAACACTATAAATAGACCCCCTCTCCTCACTTGTAACACAACACACTTCACTTCCACATTTTCATTTCATTTAGTAGAGTAGCTCTTAGTTAGTAGAAGTTGGGAGTTAGAGTCAAGTCGAGCCGACGCTCGGAGTTCCGAAAGTGTCTTCGGGAATTCGGGTAATAGCTCTTGTACCCTTTCCTAATTGTTCCAATTAGTGAGATCACTTCATTCATTGCTATAGTGTTGAACTTTATTTGAGCTGAGTATATCTGCATAAATGAGTTGTGTAGATTTGCTTTACCTAGTAGCTTATATTCGTCTCGAATCGCTTTAGTTTCTCACCATATACCGTTAGAGCTGGCATTGAACCTAGATCAACTTCTTTTAGTAATCGAGGAAGATTGATTAGGAATAGTCGCAGACGTGGTGTCTGAGACTAGGACTAACTCGGTTTACACCCGGGCCCACGTATATGTGGTAGGTGGTAGGTGGTGACAACCCTATCCATCTGTAGATACTAAGTATCTCGTGCGTAACCCACAGCGTCCGGCTTTGGACCAAGAGAGCCAAATCGAACGATCATAACCATTCGGGATTCCAATTCAGGATAGCGGGTGGTAGTGAGTGTCCGAGCTCCGACGACGAATATCAAGTGGACCACTAGTTGATTATCCTAAGCTCGCTCAATTAAACTGAATCACGCAACTTTGTGAACTTATTAAACTTGTCTCGTTGTCCTCCCAACTATCTATCTAGCTAGTGTAGCTTTCTCTTTATTTGTGTGAATATTTATCGTGTGTGTGTGTGTCCCGATCTTTTCATTTATCCTAACCCCCGTTACTTAGACTGGCTGGTATTTTAAATAATTAAGATATAGAGGATTATCTCTTTAAACCCTCGTTCCCTGTGGATTCAATAACTCTAGGAATACTCCTAGTGAAAACTTCAAGCGATATCCGTCCGCTTGCGGATTAGTTTCTTTGAGCGTAAGAATCGCCAACAACTAGCATGTGATCCATTTCTTACTTGGCTAGCCTTTTAGTTTTGTTTATTTTCATTATTATCTTGATTTTCCATTTTCTTTATTGTTGTACATAATCAAGACTTGCCAAACTAGCATGTTGCCATTTCTACTGTTTTTGTTAAATAATAGTGTTTAATTTGGGTTGTAGGAGGACGCTGCTAGGGTCAACGCTGGTGGAAAGGCATGATACAAGACAATGATCTCAGAAAGTGATAACGCTGAGTTCGACAACGTCTCAAAGTGGCTTGGTGTGACACAGTGGGCCAGAGCTGGTTAAGTTTTGAGTATAGTGTCAATAGCCCAAGATAGTTTGATGATGCTGTCCAATGAAGGTGTTAGCGGAAATCTGAATCAAAGTAAAAAATGGGTGCCACCGTGAATGTAACTAGCTCATGATCTTGCCAAATTGGGAGCAAGTGTAAATGACCAGTAGTATGGCTGGATGATTTACCTGTAAACTCTGATTGTAATTGTTTGACCGTGCCCAAAGACGGTCTGATGTAATATATGGTCTGGTTTCCCTAAAAAAATACATATTTGTTGTAATATTGAATGTTATTTCGATTTTAGTTATCAACCAGCTGTGCATCTGCTAACTGTGTTAAATGTGGTTTAGTTAATTGTGACTAAATAAGCATAACATGCAAAAATATACTGTATTGTTGGCGAATCTTATGCTTATTAGAGTTTTAATCCGCAAGCGCACGGATATCGCAGTAGCTTTCACCCTGGAGTATTCCTAAGGTATCGATTTCCCACGAGGAACAAGAAGTTTCTATTTTCTACACTTATTCACCCGGATGAATATGAATATGGTGGTTTCGAATCAACAATGGGATAAATATATTTCGGATCAAGAGGCTCTTCGAACACCAGTCGGAAAGGTTCAAGTTCTATTCTTATTAATTTGTGACTCTGAATCGGAGCTCGGACCCTCACTACCACCCGCTATCCTGAATTGGCATCCTGAATGATTATGATCGTTCCAATTGGGCTCAACTGGTCTGCAACTAACGCGGCGGATTTCACAAAGTCTAAGCCGGATAATAGGGTTGTCACCACCTATTACCTACCACACGTCCGTTGAAGCAGGTGCCTACCGGCTACTAGCTAGTCCAAACACCACGTTTGTACCTAGTAGTAATACGTACCAAGGACGTCACTTCGATACGCACCCCTACTACCTCTTATACTAATCTCTAGGTGGACAATTAAGCACAAAGATCTTAGCACTCAAGAATAGCATGGGCCTAATACCAACAGAGACAAAATAAATAGATTGAACTTGATAATTAAATAAGGTGAGACTGAGTGTTACCGAAAGAAGACGAAACAGAACCCGCATCCGAGTTCACCTCTGGAGCTCTAGTGAGGGATACCGACACTCCGGCTCCTCCCCTACACTAACTCTCCTCTCTCTCCTACTCTACTCGAGAGTAGCACAACTCTACTTCACTCTTGCTCCCTCTCACTTGTGTTGCTCCTTTTTGTTCATCTTCAAATAAAGGAGATCACCTCCTTTTATAGGCCACCATGACCAATAGGGTGTTGACACACACGACTTGGGACAGGTGTCACAAGCTCCACGCCGAAGGGGGAATCCAAAGGGCTCAAAGGTGGGTTGGGCAGCCTAGGCTGGGTAGGCCAGCCTGCCTTTGTCGATCCGGCCCTCCAATTTGGCTAGGATGCTCCTTGTGCGGTGTACATCTTCTCCCTATGTCGGTTTGGCAGTTGGAGACCGGTAGCATCGGCTTTCTTTAGAATCCTATGCTTAACTTGAGAAGCACTCCTCTTTCTGGGTCAAACCGACCGAAATCAACGGCTTGGATGTGCTCTAGGATCCTTTGTAGAAGCCCTGGTGCGACCCTGGCCTGGTTGGACGAGGGAGCTGGGTCGGCCGGCCTAGGGTGGGTCGGCCGACCCACTCTTTTGCCCGGCTCGGGCCTAGTTTCGATCAGTGGTTCCCAGCATGTAAAATCTCACCAAAACTCGTGGAACTCCGTAAATTTGCGCAATTTTAGTTCTGGTTCCATTCATTTCACCAAATGTTGACGGTCGGAATAATAATTGTTATCGAAATTGACCGTCAACACACCCCCACACTAGGTCTTTGCTCGTCCTCGAGTAACGGTTAATTTCAAAACTACTAACTCTGTCAGGATAAAGGTAGACAGGCATAAAAATTATTCGAAGGTTTTCTTAAATTGTTGGGATTCGAAGTGTCTATTAACCTCATCTTATAAATGTTGGCAAATGGAATAGACATGAATGAATAAATAATATTACCGCGGGTTAATGTTCCTAGAGTTTTTGTTCTTCGAAAAATGCATGGCTCTTTTTCTTAGGTGAAACACTCTTGGTCGCTCAAAAAGTGTTTAACCTTACCAAGGTCAGGATAGCCTCTCTTCCTACATCTAATGCTTATGTGGAGCTCGGGTAGGATAGATAATATGGTCATGTCACACTTTTGTCAGGTTAAAATTAAATTCTAATGAAGATAATGTTATTCCTATTTCCAATCATACAAGAATTTATGTCCAGGGGTGAGGGAGAGAATGAACTCATGCTAAAGGAATAAGAAGAAATACAAGTGCAAGGATGTGTGGTACTGATGAGTCCAACACATCGATCTTGTATTCATGGAGTGATAGTTTTCCTCCTAAAAATCCATTTTCCAAAACCTTTTTGTTCCTTTTGCAGACAAGGCTTAAAAAGGCACGAAGACATTATATTTCTATTTTCTTGGAGAGCTTGATCTCCCCCTTTTTCTTTTTTTTAGAGTTTTCCCTCTCTTTCTTTTGCCTTTGACATAAGAACTTTTTGGAAAGTTTTGATAAATGGATATTTTATTTTGGAGGACCATCACATAGGTAGGTATGGTAGCACCAGACGAGATAATTGGCTAACTTCTTATGGGGTTGGAATATCTGGCGAAGGTTGACGCTTAATTCCAAGATGGAAATTAGCGTTGCCAGATATGGAAGGCTAGCAATCAAAAAGATACGCGAAAGGAAATGATTGGATCAAATAACATCTCTTAAGAGGATTTAAATTCTAACCCAATTTAGCATGATCAATGACCATTATGAGGCTTGTATGGATAAATATATGGCTGTGGTAGGTAACGAAAAGTCACTCTAAGAATTAAGAGTTAGTTTTTAAATGAAAACCTCTGAGGAACAACCAACCTTAGGCAAGAAATTATTAAGCATTCTATATCTCATGAGCCAAAAATTTAGATGTGATTAATCCTAATAAAGCTTTCCCACAATTGTTGAGCTTAACCAAAGAATAAAAATTATGCGAGTCAAAATTTACCGGACATTGTTATAGTCTCGAAATCATTGCATTCTCGGTATTAAATTTTTTTTAATTATTTACCAACATTATATGAGCAAGTGACAGAGACAAATATCAACAATAAAACACAGGGAACATACCAGAATTTTTCGGAGCCGAGTGGGCGAAGCTGGTGGGTCGGCCGACCTAAGGGAGGTCAGCCGGTCTGGCTGGGTGGGCCGGCCCGGGGTGGGTCGGCCGACCTGGTTCCATGCCCGGCTGGGTCCAAATTTCCAGTAGGTACATCTCTCCCTGTACTTTGCATTTCTCATATGCACGTTAGTAACAAAGTCGACCGGTGCAAAAAATTGCACCGGTCGAGGCAAGCATGCACAATTAAACAATCAATTCTTTATTTCCTCGAGAAGATAAGCAAACAAGGGCGCATACATTGGGAAATCAAAATATTTGAAAATAAATTTTCGCGCCTCTCTTTATTCTACCCAAATCCCTTCTACGGACTAGTCGGAGGATCATAAAGCTTAGGCGATCCCATCGCCTTCGCATAGCGTTTGAGATTTGCCGACGTTGACTTCCGTAGGATCGTGAAGTTATCATCGTGGTCCATCATTTGGATTTGGACCTCCGCCATTTGCTCTTCGAGATTGTTTTGCCGCTGCTTGAGAGCGGCCACCACTTCACGGAATGGAGGCTCCTCCTCCTCACTGAACTCCATGTCATTGCCTTGCCCACGGATCGGAGGAGGTGGGGTACGTCTCACCGTCCTATCCGGCGAAGTGGAATCGACGGACTCGACCATGGGTGGCCTTATCCTCACCAAAGGTGGGGTAAGGACCTTCCCGCGGCTGGTCGTCCTTCCGCGCATGAGGAAACGTGGCGGGGAGTCCGGTGGTGCCTCCGGTGAATGAGGCTCAAATTGCTCATATTTCATGAGCGCCTTGCCTTTCTCCATGTGCAGCGCGGCCCGATGTGTTACATCGGCACTACCCCACGGGAGAGAGAGGACGAGCTTCCTTGCCACGCCTCCCTTGGGGCCGAGTTGGCCCATTGTTGGTCGCGCCGGTGATAGAGCGCGCGGCGCCTTCCCCTTGGTGATAACACGAAGGGGGGAAGAGGGCACGCCGCACCAATACGGTATGGAGACGTCGGCCGGCCACGTGATGTAGCACGGCCGTGCTCGGGTCGTGGTGTCGCCTTCGGTTTCTCCTCCGGTGAGAAGTTCAGCTGTTGCGCGTGCACCGGCGAGTAGTTCAGATTCCGGCCAAACGTTGGCTTGCCGGAAGTACTCTTCGAAAGCTTTGGAGCCGGTGGATCACTAGCTACAATCTCGTAGATTGACGGGATAGACTTAGGGGTGTTTGGTTCAGCCATGGTGGTGGTGAAAGGTTGCAAGCGGAAAGGTGAAAGGTGAAAGGAGGAAGATGAAGAGGAGATGAAAAGAGTGCAAAGAACGACTCTTCCCGTCGCTTTTCAAATGAGATGAGTCGTTCAAGAGCTACAAAATCAGAAGATACGCTCCTTCTCCAAAATTTTTTGAATTTGGAGGCAGTTAGCCCCTCGGTTGATCCACCTCAGCCCGGCCGACCTAGCCTGGGTCGGCCGGCCTGGTTCTGGCCTGGTTCAGGCCCCCTCTTCCTAGGGTCACTCACACACTAGGCCTAAAGCCTAATTTCACCGCTTATTCATGTTTGAAAAGGAAAATTTTATTCAATTGCTCATTTTTTTGTCGGTCTGAGCTAGACCGCAAGCAGAAAGTCAATTTTCAAAGAATTCAAGGACGTCAATGTCCTCGACCTCGGGCATTTCGTGTTCGAGAAAGATTTTTAAACGCTGCCCATTTACTTTGAAAATTATGCCATCATTATTTTGGAGAGTGACAACACCAAGGTCAGAAGCATTTAGCACCGTGAATGGTCCTTCCCATTTGCTACGAAGTTTTTCGTGTCCAAACAATTTCACTCGAGAATTAAAGAGAAGCACTTTATCACCAGGTTTGAATCGCTTTATGACTATTCGTTTGTCGTTCCACCTTTTCGTTCTCTCTTTATATAGCTTCGAGGTATGGTAGGCTTTTTCTCTCCACTCTTCCAATTCAGCGAATTGCATTTGTCTTTTTAATCCAGCTGGACAAAGATCCATATTCCATCATTTGATTGCCCAATGGGCCTTATGTTCTAATTCCACGGGAGATGGTAGGTCTTCCCGTAAACAAGTTGGTAAGGGGTCATACCTATCGGAGTTTTATATGCAGTTCGGGATTCCCAAAGCGCGTCACTCAATTTATACTTCCAAGCCTTTCCCATGGCATCTACAGTCTTTTGCAGGATGTTTTTAATTTGTTTATTAGACGTTTCAGCCTGACCGCTTCTTTGAGGATGATAGGGTGTGGCTACCCTATGGTCGATCCCTAAGCTTTTAAAGTGCATACTTAAAGCTTTTGTGGATGAAATGTGATCCTCCATCGCTAATGATGATCCTAGGGAC
The DNA here is from genome assembly GCA_036346415.1 of Raddia guianensis. Classification (NCBI taxonomy): domain Eukaryota; kingdom Viridiplantae; phylum Streptophyta; class Magnoliopsida; order Poales; family Poaceae; genus Raddia; species Raddia guianensis. Next base: position 33,622,043 of record CM070544.1, read on the forward strand.
GCCAAACCTAGGGAAAATGATTTCTTGGAACATTCTCTTAGCGTGGATGGAGTCTGCTGCTCGGCATGGAAGTGCCTCGACCCATTTGGAGACAAAATCGATGGCCACTAAAATGTACTCACAAGAGTCTGATTTTGGGAATGGGCTCATGAAATCTACCCCCCATGCGTCAAAAAGATCAATTTGAAGATTATTCCTTAGGGGCATAGCATCTCGAGAATTAATATTTCCCACTCTTTGACATTTAGCGCATCGTCTTACGAATTCGTTCGCGTCACTATACATGGAGGGCCAAAATAATCCACTTTGCCAAACTTTGGCATGGGTTCTAAAAGCGCCAAAATGGCCCCCGTAAGGTGACGAATGGCATTTTTCAAGGACTTCTTGCTTCTCGGCCGCTGGAATGCATCGACGGAGTAATCTGTCGGTGCAGACTCTATACAAGTAGGGCTCATCCCAAAGATGGGTCCTACTATCATGGATCAATTTATCCCTATCCTCCCCTAGTGGCATGTACCCAGCTACCAAGTAATTCACTATGTTAGCATACCAAGGGTCGGCAGAAGAAACTGCCAGCAGGGTATCGTCCCGTAGATAGTCATCTATGGGGACATTCGACTTCTCCTCAACTTGCATTCGGGAAAGATGGTCGGCCACATAATTTTCTACTTCTTTCTTGTCCTTAATTTCTAAGTCAAATTCTTGGAGCAGAAGGATCCAACGGATGAGCCATGGTTTTGCATCTTTCTTGGTAAGCAGGTATTTGACGACTGCATGGTCTGTGTAGACAAACACCTTCGACCCTACCAAGTAAGATCGGAACTTCTCTATCGTGAAGACTACGGCTAGGAGTTCCTTCTTTGTGGTGGCATAATTGAGTTGCAGGCCTGCCAAGGTTTTACTCGCATATGCAATGGCATGATGCTTTCTATCCTTCCATTGGCCTAACACTGCCCCTACGGCAAAATCGCTGGCATCGCACATGATTTCAAAGGGCAAATTCCAATCAGGAGGTTGAATTATAGGCGCAGAAATTAGAGCTTGCTTCAGGGTTTTGAAAGCTACGAGACAGTCTTCGTCAAAGACGAACTTCGCTTCTTTTGCCAGCAAATTAGTCAAAGGCCTAGCGATTTGGGAAAAATCCTTTATAAATCTTCTGTAAAATCCAGTGTGTCCCAAAAAGCTACGGATTCCTTTGACATTTATTGGTGGCAGCAACCGCTCTATCACTTCAACCTTAGCTCTATCCACTTCTATGCCTCTATTTGACACTAGATGGCCAAGGACGATTCCTTCTCTTACCATGAAGTGGCATTTCTCCCAATTCAAGACTAAATACACTTCTTGGCACCTCTTAAGGACCTTCTCTAGATTTCCCAAGCAATCATCGAAAGAGACCCCATAGACAGAAAAATCGTCCATGAAGACTTCCATGATCTTTTCAATCATGTCAGAAAAGATTGCCATCATACACCTTTGGAAAGATGCAGGGGCATTGCAAAGCCCAAATGACATGCGTCGGTAGGAGAAAGTGCCATACGGACAAGTGAATGTGGTCTTACTCTGGTCATCAGGGTGTATGGGAATTTGATGATAACCAGAGCAGCCATCGAGATAACAGAAAAATGAGTGATTTGCCAACCGCTCAAGCATCTCATCGATGAAAGGTAGGGGAAAATGATCTTTCCTAGTGGCTTGATTAAGCTTACGATAGTCTACGCACATCCGCCAACCAGTGACAGTGCGTTGAGGAATAAGTTCATTCCTTTCATTCTGCACTACCATCATGCCTCCTTTCTTTGGAACTACTTGGACTGGGCTCACCCACTCACTGTCAGATACCGGGTAAATAATCCCGGCTTGAAAGAGTTTCAAAACTTATTTCTTGACCACTTCTCTCATCGCATTATTAAGCATTCGCTGGTGTTCCCACGTGGGCTTATGGTCAGTTTCCATTGGGTTGCGATGAGTACAAAAGCCCGGGCTAATCCCTTTGAGGTCTTTTAGCGAGTAGCCTAAGACCAAGCTATAAGCTTCGAGCGCGGCAACAAGGCGGCGGGTCTCATCTTCTTTTAGCGAATCGCTGATGATGGTCGGCTTGTTGCAATTGTTGTGAAGACATGCTTGAGACCGGGAGGAAGGGGTTTTAACTCAACGGACGAGGATAGAAGCTCTTCTTCCTCATCGAACTTGTCAAAACCATTTGGTTCCTCCTCGGAAACAAAATATGGAACATCGTCTTCCAAGTCTGGAGGTTTGATTACCTCAAGGAGAGAGGCAGCTCTTGCCTCCTCCAGTGGGTCAGGGAGTGGCTCAGCTTCTATTGGAAAGTTTAGGAACGCGCAAAGCTCACTAAAAAGTCTTGTTTGTCGACTGTCAAGCCAACAAATTCTCCTCTTTCCATATTTCGGACTAATTCCCTTACGGGTTGCCCGATCAGGAGACGAGTGTGGAATGGGTCGGGGACATTGAAGGCGTGAAAGTCCAGAGTGACACAATGGTCATTCAAGGTCACCACGACATTTCTGAGGATCCCCTCAGATTGAAAATTTTGGCCAGGTTGTCATCTAACTTTCTTTTGAGAGGGGAATGGGGTGTGATCCGATGGGGTCACGGATGCTAATGCTCTTGAGATACAGTTTATCTCAAGACCAGGGTTATAGGGAACTTTGCTAAAATCCCAACCTTGGGTTTGCACAGAGCAAAACTTTTTGAGATGGGATAGTGTGATTATCTCCTCAGAATTTTTCACTGCATCCATCATTTCCCTACTCAAAATTGCAGTGAGACTCAAAAGATTCTCTTTACGTGCTAAGATTTCTCCTCTTTCTACGACTTGTGGCTCGGGTTCTTGAGGTTGCCTGGTGACTATTGGTAGCGTGGAAGCATTTCCAAAGTCATGACATTCCTCATCAAAAGCATAAGAGGCTAAAATCGGGATGAATGCATCCTCAGATTCAGAGTCTTCATCACCGGAAAGCATGGCTGTGGGAGTTTTTTTATTTGAAAGGATTCGGTTTGTGCCAGAAGGGTTGATCCAGTAGGTTGTTCCACATGTACAGGGTTGTTCTCAGGTTTGAACTCTAGGTCCGATGGTTCATCAAAAGCGTCGATATAGGGATTATTTCCTTACAGTCTGCTCAGGATTTCCTTCCCTTGTTCGACAGTCTTGTGGACAAAAGATCCTCCGGAAGCTATGTTCAAAAGTTTGACACTCTCCGGGGTCAATCCATCGACAAAGTGTTGCATGAGCATAGGCTCTGGTATACACAAGTCAGGACCCGATTTGATCAACTAGATAAATCTTACCCAAGCTGCTCCTGTATTTTCACTCTCATTTTGATGGAAGGTAAGAACATCTTTCCGTAACCCCTACAACTTTTGTGAGAGGAAAATACATGAGGCAAAACTTTTCCTGCAGAATCTTCCAACTACCGTTGAATGTTCCTACGGCCATTTTAAACCACAACTTCGCTGATCCCGTAAGAGAGAATGGGAACAATTTCCATCTCAGCGTTTGTTGAGCCATTCCAAGAATTTCACAAATGGAACACAATTGCTCAAATTCATGGAGATGACTATAAGAGTTTTCTCCTTTGGCTCTGGAAAAAGGTTTCTCCCGGACCATAGCTATGAGTTCTGGCCAGAACTCAAAGCTAGATGTATGGATGGGATGGGATGATGGTGGAGGCTCTAGGTACTTGGCCTTGAGAGCCGAAAGCTTATAGATGGACATGCCATCCATATGGAGGTACACGGGTGGACAAGGTTCGAAAACAGAAAAGCTACCGTTCCCGGGCAACGGCACCAGAAAGCTTGTTGGCTAATCTTACGCCTATTAGAGTTTTAATCCGCAAGCGCACCGATATCACAGTAGCTTTCACCCTGGAGTATTCCTAAGGTATCGATTTCCCACGAGGAATGAGAAGTTTCTATTTTCTACACCTATTCACCCGGATGAATATGAATATGGTGGTTTGGAATCGACAATGGGATAAATGTATTCGGATCAAGAGGCTCTTCGGACACCAGTCGGAAAGGTTCAAGTTCTATTCTTATTTAATTTGCGACTCTGAATCGGAGCTCGGACACTCACTACCACCCGCTATCTTGAATTGGAATTCCAAATGATTATGATCGTTTCGATTGGGCTCAACTGGTCTGCAACTAACGCGGCGGATTTCACAAAGTCTAAGCCGGATAATAGGGCTGTCACCACCTATTACCTACCACACGTCCGTTGAAGCAGGTGCCTACCGGCTACTAGCTAGTCCAAACACCACGTTTGTACCTAGTAGTAATACGTACCAAGGACGTCACTTCGATACGCACCCCTACTACCTCTTATACTAATCTCTAGGTGGACAATTAAGCACAAAGATCTTAGCACTCAAGAATAGCACGGGCCTAATACCAACAGAGACAAAATAAATAAATTGAACTTGATAATTAAATAAGGCGAGACTGAGTGTTATCGAAAGAAGACGAAAGCAGAACCCGCATCCGAGTTCACCTCCGGAGCTCTAGTGAGGGATACCGACACTCCGGCTCCTCCCCTACACTAACTCTCCTCTCTCTCCTACTCTACTTGAGAGTAGCACAACTCTACTTCACTCTTGCTCCCTCTCACTTGTGTTGCTCCTTGTTGTTTATCTTCAAATGAAGGAGATCACCTCCTTTTATAGGCCACCATGACCAATAGGGTGTTGACACGACTTGGGACAGGTGTCACAAGCTCCACGCCGAAGGGGGAATCCAAAGGGCTCAAAGGTGAGTCGGCCGGCCTAGGATGGGTCGGCTAGCCTGCCTTTGTCGATCCGGCCCTCCAATTTGGCAAGGATGCTCCTTGTGCGGTGTAGATCTTCTCCCTAGGTCGGTTTGGCAGTTGGAGACTGGTAGCATCGGGTTCCTTTAAAATCCTATGCTTAACTTGAGAAGCACTCCTCTTTCTGGGTCAAACCGACTGAAATCAATGTCTTGGATGTGCTCTAGGATCCTTTGTAGAAGCCCTGGTGCGACCCTGGCCTGGTTGGATGAGGGAGCTGGGTCGGCCGGCCTAGGGTGGGTCGGCCGACCCACTCTTTTGCCCGGCTCGGGCCCAGTTTCGCTCAGTGGCTCCCTGCATGCAAAATCTTACCAAAACTCTTGGAACTCTGTAAATTTGCACAATTTTAGTTCTGGTTCCATTCATTTCACCAAATGTTGACGGTCGAAATGATATTAATTGTTATCGAAATTAACCGTCAACATGTATACACCTCAGTCCTGGTTGGAGCGACCAACCGCAACCAATAGAGTCCCCAGCGGCCACTCCTGGGCATCGCCACGTGCGCACATCTTAGTCCTGGTTGGTAGCTAAAACCGGGACTGATAGCCCAGCTACCGCTCCACGTGTATTCGGGGCCGGCCTATTGAGGAGAGATTTAGTCCCGGTTCCTGTAGCCTGGACTGATGCCCAGCAGGCATCAGTCTCCAAGAGCTGTCCCGGTTCAAGCATCGGGACTGAACGCCCGTTTCGTAGTAGTGCAAGCTGTTCGCCACAGGCGCCGCCAGCCCGCCACACACCCCAACCTCACCGTCCGCGCCAAGCTCGACCAACGCTTCATGTTTGAGTTTGACGGCGAGCCGGAGTGTAGCCCGCAGGTGCTCCAAGTTCAAGGTAGCATGAAGCAGCCCATGTTCACCTGCAAGTTCTCCTGCCGCAGCAACAACTGCCTCCGCTCCCGGTAAGCTAGCTCATCACCGTTACGCGATTTCCGCTTCCTGCCGCGGCGGCGCCAAAGGCGTCCGAGACGGCGTTGCCCTATAGGAGAGGGGGAGAGAGAGAGGAGGAAGAAGATGTATGATGGGCTAGGCAGAGAGGGAGAGAGAGGGGAAGAGGAGGAAGAAGATGTATGAGGGGCTGACACGTGGGACCTTGGACATAAATCAATTTTTAGATAAAAAAATTTATAGCCTCTTTAGGCAGCGAGCCAATGCCCATGTTGGCTGCCCGTGTAGGAGAACTGTCCAGAAAACTGATTGCAGGGGGTATTTGCGCCAGTAAACATAATCCAGGGGTCCAACTAGACGGTTTTTGATGTATGAGGCTAAAGTTTGTATCACTATAGTTCATGGGATCACATAGACTTCCCTTTAAAAATTAGTATATATTGTTGAAGGAAACATCAAGAACCGAATCACTCAACCCATTCTCGCTGCCATATATTTGGTTCAGCTTGCTCTTAGGGAGTTTGAAAAAATAAAGTTGAACGTAAAAAAAAAAAAATCCCACCTCGGCAAAGGACTGTTTAGCTTATAACACAACACATGTTTTGCCTGCCTACACCTCCTCCCATTAGTCAGCTCTGGCGTAGACGTGCCGATTGGCCTTCCCTGGAAAGTCTTTCTTCTATATACTTAACTAGTGCTGTGTTGAAAGTTAAAAATACTTGCCGAGTTTTGGGACTATTTTTTATGTTAAACTTTTTTTACGCTGATCCGAAACAAAGATTATTTTTTATAGCAAATAAGAATGAATCTAAAGCCTTATTCTTTTAAGCGTTACGTATCATTTCGTATGACTGTAGCAAATTTTGTTATTTTTTTATATGGCAGCGACTTGAGGACGGACGTCCGTCCCCAATGCGCGCGATCGGACGGTGGCGCGGCCCACTCGGCCCAGGAGCAAAACCGCGAGGCAGCCCACCTCGTCCCAGCAAGAGAGAGGAGCTACAACATGAACTCCTCCATTTCTGCTTAGAGAGAGAGAGATAGAGAGAGGGAGGGAGAGATAGAGAGAGAGAGGAATATGAGGAGGAGGCAGCGGCGAGGGGCAGCCGGCGAGCGACCCGAGGCGCCGCTAGCTTCAGCGTGGAGAGAGAGAGAGGGGGGATAAGGAGTTGTGTGGCTAAGAATAATTGTGAGTGTTAGAGAGAGATAACGAGAAAGAGAGGGAGGAAGAAGCACATGGAACGTGATGTCTAATGTTTGTTGGGCCGCCAGGCCGCGTGGGCGTCCGACCGCTATCGGATGCCCGGTCATAAGCATTCTTGTTTTTATATAGTATGTATGTTGTGATAATTTTTAACAATTTTTTCATATTTTTTATTAGTCCTTTCAAAGATACGAAACTACTTTTTAATTATTTTTTAAATTTTAGACCTCTATTCAAGGGCTGTTAAATTTGTCAAGTAATACGCAAACGCAATGATACATTGGAAAAAAACAATGCCTAAACCTAGGGGAAAATGTCCTTTTCTTTTGTAGGTGCAGATCATCCAAAGCCACGGACCACGGTGAAGTCCTCGGTTCGTTTCTTCGGTCTCTTGTCCATCCGTTGAGGCGTTGACCTCCTCGTCGCTACCCGCGGCGCCGCCACTCACCGCGCACGGGCGGCGCAGACCGCGCTATCGAGGAGCAAGGAGCTCGGGCGGAGGGGGATCCATGGCTCCGGTCTTGCTCCATGGGACGCTGCACGCCACCGTCCGCCAAGTGGGTTCCCTACCCGCCGCGCTCCTGGCCAGCCTGCGAGGCGGCTCCAAATCCATACGCAAGGTATCTACCCCCCTCTGTAAGTTCTTTGAATTTTCAGAAGTGCTCAGAATCTTTGGGCGTGCTGGTTGAGTGGTTGCTGGTGCACGAATTAATCATGAAACAATAGCCGAAAGTTTTCTTTTTTATGTCATGTATTGAACCGTAGTGATGATCACTAGTAGTAGTTGTCAACTACCTTTTATATGTAGTCACCACAATTATCGCGATTTTCATCTGATCTTTTAATCCCTGGTGGTGATTACCTATTGTAGATGATTTACTAATACTGGCCCCAAGCCCCCAACACATTGTTTCATGGTCATTCAGACTATGCAGTGTGTATTATTCATGGTGACATGTATTGTTCATTTCAACAGTTTATCAAGGGAATCATGGCATTTCGCGGCCCCCCACCAACTGACGTATATGTTACAATTGGTTTAGATAAAGCTCGTCTTGGGCATACTATGAAGTGTACATCCTACAACGAGTTCTATGATCTTTATTTGCACGACAAGTTCCACTTTTACTGTGCGCATCTAGCTTCTGAGGTGATCTTCACTGTCATGCTTGATAAACCAAATGGCGCCTCTATTATTGGGAGGGCTTATTTGCCGGTTCATGAGATACTTGATGGGGAGGAAGTCGAGAGAATGCTTGAACTCATTGATGATCAAGGTTTACATGTTAGCACAATTGATGTGAGGCTTCAGTACATTGATGTTTCCAGGGATGAACATTGGTCCAGAGGCACAGGTGCCTGCAGCACCGAATTCGCTCCTGTTCCTTACACTATTTTCTCAGAGAGACAAGGCTGTAAGATTTCTCTCTACCAGCAATGCCATGTCCCAGTTGGACTTTCTCCCAAAATTCCACTTGCTGATGGCAGGAACTACGAGCCCCACACATACCAGGAGGATATCTTCGATGCAATAAGCAAAGCTCGGCATTTGATTTACATTGCTGGTTGGTCTGTAAATGCTAAAATGACAAGAGATTCGGATGGACAGAAACCTGGAGGGCACGCTGTTCTTGCTGATTTGCTTAAGATGAAGGCTAACGAAGGCGTCCGGGTCCTTGTGTTAGTCCCTGACGACAGCAAGTCCATTGGCTGGTATGAAGATGGATCAATTATCACAGAAAGCCAAGTAGCTTCGAATCATTTCTCTGTCTCAGCTGTGCACTTTGTTTTGGTCCGTCGTAAGCCAGATGATTCAGATAGTATTGTTCAGGATCCACCGGACTCAACTATGTTCGCCCATCATCAGAAGATAGTGGTTGTTGATCATGAGGCACCTGAAAAGGGTTCCGACAAAAGAATGATAGTTAGCTTTGTTGGAGGCATAGGGATCTGCGATGGGATGTATGCCAATAAGTATCTCTATTTCTTGACTCCATCCACGGATCAAGAATATTTCCGCGAGCTTAAGCATCGCCCGAGAAATCCAGGACATGAGACCCATGCACGCTTAGAAGGCCCAATTGCTTGGGATGTGCTTTATAATTTTGAACAAAGATGGAGAAAGCAGGGAATTGAAGGTGTCCTCTTACCGTTAAGACCTTGGGATAAGCTTTACAGTTCTGAACAAGGATGGAGAAACCAAGGAAGTGATACTGCCATCTTACCGCTCAGACGTGTTTCAGATACTATTGTTTCCCCTTCTGCTGACATATTCCCAGAGAACAAAGAAACATGGAACGTTCAGCTCCTTAGATCAATAGACAGTGGTTCTGCATTAGATCTCGCCTACAGCACAGGGGATGCTGAAAGAGCAAAGCATGCATCTTGGATGGACAAAATCATGGATAGGAGCATCCAGGATGCATACATAAATGCCATACGGAGGGCAAGAAACTTCATTTACATCGAAAGTCAATACTTCCTTGGGAGTTCGTATTGCTGGAGACCTGAAGGTATTAGGCCTGAAGATATTGGTGCCCTTCATTTGATCCCAAAGGAGATTGCAATGAAGATTGTCAGTAAGATTGAAGCGGGGGAGCGTTTTACAGTTTACATTGTCATTCCAATGTGGACTATGGGCAACCCAGGATGTTCAGTTGTCCAAGCAATTCTAGACTGGCAGAGGAGAACCATGGAGATGATGTACACTGACATCATACAAGCTCTTCAAGCCAAGGAAATAGACACAAACCCAAAAGACTACCTCACTTTCTTTTGTTTAGGTAGCTGTGATGTAAATAAGACCAGTGAATATGAATCCATGGGACACCCAGAACCTAGCAGCGACTGTGACCGGGCTCAAAAGGCTAGGCGATCAATGATCCCTGTCCATTCCAAAATGATGATAGGTAATACTTATGTGTTTCTATTGATTTGGTTTAACTTTGATGCTCTTTTCATTTAATTGTATGTTGTTAACTAAAATACGTTGCATGTTTGGCAATTGAAATTGAATAATCAAAACTGTAGTCTGGTGAATACAAGCAAAATAAAGGCATAAGATGTTGGGTAATTTCTTTGCTACCATTTCCATCATCCTTTAGCCGTAGGGATGAAAGATTTAGGGCATCCCCAGCACTCTCAAATTACTGTTGATGCAGTAATTAGCAGAGAGGTGGCAGCCTTTTCTCCCACCTGCATGCGCACAGAGGTGGCCGCTGCATGCCATGCGTTTGGATTTGAATCTCCCGTCCATAATCTGAGCATCCGTAGCAGGGACTCTAAAATACTGTAGCTTTGGATAGAGTGTTTAACGGAGGAAAGGAATCTTTTAGAATGCAGTGTAAAATGTGAAGAAAATTTAGAGGGAAGGATAGAGGGAGTAGTTAATAGTGAAATAGAGGGTGAGAATAGAGTAGCCGGTGTGGATGCTCGCCTGATGCAGGCAGCGATAGGGACGCTGCTGTCCATGCAGTTCTCCATGATTGATTGTAGGGCCTGACAAATCTCCAGGCACCTGAAAATTGGGAATCCTCCAGGTGCCTGGAATCGGTGAGAAATGCTTCTAATCTACAGCACAACTTCACTGCCATAAACACACATATGCATGCATGTGCATATCTAGCTTGGCCTTAATCAGCTTTGGCCATGTGAGGAATGCATGCATGCATCTTTTCATGCCGGTCTAAATTAGCTTTGCATGATGGTTGCAATGCACATACTAGAGAAAAGGCAGCTCTCTCGCTCTCTCTACATATATACATGTATAGCGAAGCTCGAGTATATTAGTGAAAAGTGTAAGCAAATAAAAAACTTTTAATAAACCCTACAAAAATTTCAAAACCCAAACAAAATAAAAAATTTAGTGAAAATAAATATATAATAGTTTTTTCACATTAGATACACAGAATTTTCACCATCATGTGTTTTGAAAAAACCCAAGTAATTAACTGAAAAAAAGTCTCCTGGATAAAACAGCGAAATATAGACACCAGGATTCAGCCAAACCTTTGATTATAACTTCAAAATATGATTTTTATGCTTTATAGACAAAGTGAGGATTTGTTTAAAGCCATGATAAGAACCAAAACACAGGAAATGTCTATGCTATGCAAAGATAAAAATAGAAATATCATCGTCAATATTTTATACATAAGTTGAATTAATTTGTGGATTTTGACTCAAATAAATGAGGGTCACTCTGTCTGCAACTTATTACTTGTGACAGTTCAGTTACTAAACTGAACCTATAAAAGATTAATATCCAACTCTCATCCAGACCCAAAAGTGAAAGCTATAGTAACATAATTTCTCATATTTCTATTTTCAGTTGATGATGAGTATATCATTATCGGATCTGCGGACATCAACCAAAGCTCAATGGATGGTGCCAGGGACACAGAAATTGCCATTGGTGCATACCAACCGATCCATCTTTGTACTAGCGAACCAGCCAGAGGCCATATCCATGGCTTCAGGATGGTGCTATGGTACAGGCACCTCGGGATGCTAGATAATGCGTTTTTGCACCCTGAAAGCCTGGAATGTGTACGGAAGGTGAACAGGATTGCAGACATGTACTGGGACATGTACGCAAGCAATAATCTTGAACAGGACCTGCCTGGGCATCTCCTCAGTTATCCCGTTGGTCTCACCAATGAGGGTGCAGTGGTGGAGCTGCCAGGAACGGAGTTCTTCCCCGACACCCGAGCGAAGGTTCTTGGCTCCAAGTCTGACAGACTTCCAACCATCCTCGCTGCATAGAATCGACATTGATCTGTGTGGTGCAAGTTCATTGCTTGGCTTGGTTTTTCAATCGGTTCACAAAATTAGACTTATAGCGGAAGGCAGTGCATCCAAAATTTACATCCTAAAGAAAGATACAATGGCTAGAGGAGATCAATTTAGTTTATTGCATATTTCTTTGGGTTGTGAAAGTAAATTGTAACAGGAAATACTTCACTTGTTGCTTCAGTGAGTTCAGTCTTATGATTAGCTTGTCACACACATTGTTTCAGTTCAATTAGTCTGAAAACAGAGGTTTGCCACTGGCATATGCTCCCTGGATGGGAACTGGGAAGGCTTAATTTTCAGACCTGAACAGGAACAACTATAACAACTCCAGCTTACTTTAGAAGTTAGAACCTTACCACCTCCAGAACAATTATGAGGTGATGGACATCTCCCCATATGACATATTTTAAATGGTCTTATGGACAAAGGTAGATGCTTAGCAACTTCTTTTACCTGGCACAAACTGTATACTTAGTTCATATATCATGCCTGGGACCTACACCGACAGCAGCTCCTGAGTACAATGAGTACATTGCAGATTCACAATTATACGTGCACATTGAACAAAAAAAATATATAAATAGAACTCCTACAAAGATCAAACAGGTACGCACATGCCCAACCAAAGTCTACACGATCAGCACCTGCTCTTCACCAAAACAACATATGCCGTACACAAACCATGGACAATGTTCAACATCTGAAATAATTGACACATTTTGTTTGACATACTCTAATAAAGATAAAACAGGCACGCAAATGCAGCCAACCAAAAGTCTACTTGATCAGCACTTGTTCTTCACCAAAACAATGTTGGAAGTGATAGTCTAGGTTTTAGTACTAAACTCAGTTATTTGTAGGTTTTAGTGATTGCTGCTGAAAAAGGAGTTACACGATTTCTAGTACGTACATATTTATAGGGCAAGCTGAACAAACCTGCTGCTGCTTACAGCTTGAACCGACTTAGGAATAAGAAGTACACAAGTTTAAATTTTCTACTATCTAGCTAAAGCTTATACAACAAGTAAAGAGGACAGCAGCAAGCTAGTAAACAGTTACTGACAGTCCACAAAAAACTAGTAAACAGTTCCTGACAGTCCACAAAAGTAGGAACAGTAGCTCCCTGACAGCCCACAATATTGGGAAAGTGTTCACGTTATGTGTTCACACACACAAGGATTATTTGTTTTACTAACAAATATCCCCCTAATCCTTGAGCGTCGATATTGTGCTTATCTTGATCATTCCAGTTTTCGCACGAAGATCTTTAAATCTGACTCACCCAAGTGCCTTTGTTTGAATGTCGGCAAGTTGATTGTCAGTGCTGATGAAGTTGGCACTGATGCTTCCATCTTCCATGTGCTCCTGGATGTAGTGGTAGCGAATGTCAATATGTTTGCTCCTTGCATGGAAGACGGGATTTTGGATTAAAGATAAGGCAGACTTATTGTCTACCTTTAGTTTGACGGCGTCGGCTTCCTTTCCTTGGAATTCACCGAGCAATCGAGCCAACCATATTCCTTGTGTGGTAGTGCTGAGGCGGCAACATACTCTACTTCATAGGATGACAGAGCCACTATGCTTTGCTTGATTGACTGCCAACATACCAAGCTTGAGCCGTAGAAGATTACCATCACTGTTGTGCTCTTCTTTGTGTCTATGTCACCAGCGAGGTCGCTGTCGCTGTAGCCAACCAGTTGCGCTCCCCTGATTTCCAATCATAGCGCATACCGTAGTCAATTGTACCAGTGATGTAGTGGAGAATGTGCTTCACTGCCACCATGTGCTCCTCTGTGGGTCGCTCCATGAATCGACTCACGTAGCTGACCGCGAACGCTAGGTCTGGTCGTGTGTGGACGAGGTATCGCAGGCTTCCGATGAGGTGTTGGTAGTGTGTGGCGTTGACCTCTGGTGTAGTGCTATTGTGGCTGAGTTTGAGCCGCTGCTCCATTGGAGTGGCTGCAGGCTTGCAATCATGCATTCCGCCCAGCTCCAAAATGTGCTTGGCGTAGTGCACCTGGCAGAGTGAGATGTCGTCGGCATCTTGCTGCATTTCGAGCCCAAGGTAGAAGGAGAGCAGACCAAGGTCTCTCATCTTGAATCTCGCCTTCATTTCCTCCTTGAATCGCCCAAGTTCACTGACAGCTGATCCTGTGATGATCAAGACATCCACATAGACTCCAACTAGCAATAGGTTGCCACCTCTCTCCCGTCGGTACATGGTGTGCTCGAGTTTTCTTTGCTCAAAGCCGAGAGCCTTCAATGTGTTATCTACCGTGGTATTCCAGGCGCTCGGTGCTTGCCGCAAGCCATAGAGAGCTTTTCGTAGCCTCAACACCTTCTCTTCTGCCCCTGCAATGATGAAGCCCCGCGGCTGCTGGACATAGACTTTCTCCTGAAGATCGCCATTTAGGAAGGTTGATTTTGAATATTGTGGTCGGCCAAAAATCTTTTGTCGGCGGCCAAAACACCGCCGATACTGTTTTTAGCTCTATGTCGGCGGCCAGAAGAGAGTCCGCCGACATTATATAACAATGTGGTTGGCCACAAAAAGGCCGACCACACTAGTCACGCCAACTCGCCTGCCTTCAAGCAAATTTGAAATTTGGAGCCGCTCAACTAAACTCTCTCGGCGCAAGATTTATGCCGTCGACATAGAGGCACCCAACTCACGGCATCTTAACAGCCTAATGAAACCACGCCAAGGCGGGCCCACATGGCAAACAAAAGACGTCTCTGACATGATGGACCTACTTATGTTGTCAACCACTGTTATGCCGTCCACAAAAACCATAAAAAACCACTGTTATACTTCATTTTGTGGTCGGGGTTAACTCAGGCCGACGACATTGCTTATCCTTTGTGGACGGTTTTAGCCTAGGCCGACGACATTTCTCACCCAATGTGGGTGGCTCAAGTCCATGCCACCCACAGTACACGTTCTATGTGGGCGGCTTGTGGTAAGGCCGACCACACAGACCCCCTGCTCCCCGGCTCTAATTTGCGGCCCTCCCGCGCCTCGGTCGATACTGTCCTATATGTCATCTAATGTTCTAGAGCATGCACGACACATTGTAATTTCTTTCATGAGGCCATATTGAGCTGCGTTGCATTTTCATAACATGATTCTTTGAGATCTTAACATTCGTGGAATGAAACTGACAGTAAAGTCTCGGTCAGGAGTGAAAATGTGCCGAATATGCAACTCATGACAATATAGCCCCGTGGAATGACTTTTGTTGTGTTGGGCATGCCGTAGAACCTTAGAAAGCACATAGGACAGTGTTGATCGAGGCGCGGCCGTGTGCGGCCGGAAAGCGGCCGAGGGGGCCTAGGGTCTGTGTGGTCGGCCGTTCCCTAGGCCGACGACATTGCTTATCCTTTGTGGGCGGTGTTGGCGTAGGCCGACGACATTTCTCATCCAATGTGGCGGCTCAAGTCCAGGCCGCCCACAGTACATGTTCTATGTGGTCGGCTTGCATCAAGGCCAACCACACAGACCCCCTGCCCCCGGCTCTAATTTCCGGCTGTCTCGCGCCACGGTCGACACTGTCCTATGTGTCATCTAATGTTCTAGGGCATGCACGACACATTGTAATTTCTTTCACAGGGCTATATTGACCTGTGTTGCATTTTCGTAACAGGATTCTTTGAGACCTTAACGTTCGTGGAACGAAACTGACACTAAAGTCTCGGTCAGGAGTGAAAATGTGACAAATGTGCAACTCATGACAATGTAGCCCCGTGGAATGACTTTTGATGTGTTGGGCATGCCCTAGAACCATAGATAGCACATAGGACAGTGTCGATCGAGGCGCGGCCATGTCTGTCCGGAAAGCGGCTGAGGGGGCCTAGGGGTCTGTGTGGTCGGCCGTTCCTTAGACCGACGACATTGCTTATCCTTTGTGGGCGGTGTTAGCATAGGCCGACCACACTACCTAGTCACTATGGGTGGCACCAAGTTAAGCCTAATTCATTTATGTGGTCGGCTGCAGACTAGGCCGTCCATAATGCTCGAAGGTCCCCATGCTCCTTGGGGGATCTTTGTGGGCAGGTTCGTTACCGGCCGACCACATTGCTTCACCTGTGTGGGCGGCAAAAACTTAGGCCGCACATAGTACTACGTTTGTGTGGTCGCCATTTGTTTCGGCCGCCCACATTGAGGCATTTATGTCAGTGGTTTTGGGCCGACCACAAAAGTCCCTTTTTCAAAATTTAAGAGGCCCGTGCGCTAAGTCCTCACTTGACTTAGCGCACGGGCTACCCTCTCACCGCCAGGCCGTCGCTCCACTGAAAGGATCGCTATGCCGCCTAGAGGGGGGTGAATAGGCGAATAAAACAAAATTGCGGAATTAAAAAAACTCAAACAGTGACCAGTCGGTCGGATGTTCCGATGCAGATCGGATGTTCCGATCTGGTCCAGAGAGCCCTGCGTTGGATGTTCTGATCTGGGTCGAATGTTCCGACGGCGTCGGATGTTCCGATCCTGGTATTCTGGATTTATCGAAAACCTACAGTAAAATCTATTTTCTCGCAAAGCCAAGGTTAGATCTATTCAAGAAAACTCAGAACAGGCCAACACCAATAGTAATAATACCAAATCAAGATCAAGACAAGAACACAACAATTTTTGTTTACCGATGTTCGGATCTTTGAAGGGAGATCCCACTCACCGTTAGAGAAGGCACAAAGCCCAGATCACCAAGACTCTAATCCCCATCTCGGCGAAGCACAAAGCACTCACCGGAGATCACTAGTTGAATCCTTTTTCTTACGGAGGTAGATTCACACCTTCACAAACTCCGGAGGCATGCCACACGAAGATCGGCGACTCACCGACGACACCTAGCCGTCTAGGAGCCTTTCAAGCCTCCAAGAGTAACAAATGCGATGAAGAAAATAGGAATTGCTAAGTGCTCAAGAATTGAATCTCTAGTTCGCGGAGCACTTGGGTGCCTTGATCTCTCTAGATCTAGATCTCACAAGATGAACAAGAGAGAGACAAAGGCTAAAACTTTGAGAGATGATGAACATGATGTCTTAGGTTCAAATCAGGGGATCAGTAACCTTTTGGCAGGTATTAGAGAAGGCTTTAAATAGGGAATCCCGAAAACTAGTCGTTGCTGCAATTAATCCCGCATTGGATGTTCAGACCCCGTCAGATGTTCCGATGGCCATCGGATGTTCCGACCCAAGTTCCGATGGACTGCTTACTGGATTGCTTTGAAAACTAGTAGGCTGGATCACCATCGGATGTTCTGACCCTTATCAGATGTTCTGATGATGTAGGTTCTGTATGAGGTGTATTTTGAGTGGAAAACTCACACGAAATTCGAGATACCTATTTTGAGTACTTAGGAACCTTTATAAGCTTTTCCATTGCATCCCACTTTATAGTACGGCATCCCTATGACTCAATAAATTAAGATTTACAAATAAATACTAGTCTTGATGCCTTCTTGCAATATATCCGCTTTTAAGGGGTACACCATCACATGTAAACATGTATAACATCTGTGCACAATTCTCCAATAGAAATATTAGCTCTATAATTGTTACTCATTAATCACCAAAATCACTTAAGGGCCTAGATGCACTTTCATCCACACCACGCCGTCGCCCCACGTCGCCCCACGCCACCACCCCCCCCATGCCGCCCACACGCCGCCGCCCCACGACACCGCCTCGATGCCGCCGCTCCACCCCACGCCGCCGATGCCGCCGCTCGACGCCGCCACCCCCACGCCGCCGACGCTTCTGCTCGCTTACAGCGCCTCCCTATGCCGCAACAAGCGCCATTTTCTCGCCAGTGCCGGCGCCGTAGTTCCGATGTCGCCGCCTCTCATTTGGGCTGCCTCTCTCCCACCGTGCCTCCCTCCGCCGCCGACGCAGGTACATTTGGTATATTTTCAACATTTTTAGCACATTTGCAATTAGTGAGTTAAGAGCTATTCCTTCCGTATGTGATATGAAATTAATTTGTGTCGTTAACCGAGCCAGCGTCAAATCCGTTCGGGGCCATTGCATATTTTTGTAAAGAAGTCGGACGGTGATTCGTTGTGTTCTATTACGAAATATGTTGCGGTCCCGAACTGTCCACGTTTTGGACAGCCCACGGATGTGCGTTTGAGTACGGTGCTCGTGGCATGGGAGTGTATGGGTTGGAATTCCGATGGCATGACCCTGACGTTCTTCTAGTGCAAAACATAAGCGGTACGTCATACTCGTCGTTGCACTAGGGGAGCTGCGTGGTTATGCTGCCGGAATTTTGACCCGTGCACTCTCGTGTCGCGGGTACCGCACTCAAACGCACATCCGTGGGTGGGTAAGCCCTCCTATTTAGCTAGTATTAAGCCATCTAAACCTAAATTTTAAATGCATGCATGGGCGTTATTTAGTAAGCGATGGAAGATCGGCGGTGGATGTACGATCTCTGGATGAAGTCTGGATGGCACACGGACGAGTGGTTCGAAAAGGCAACAGCCTTCGTGGAAGATGCATTCCGAAATTACCCAACCCTAATGCAGCGGTTGTGTGGTTTCTCTGTGTTGCATGCTCAAACACCGAGAAAAGGACCAAAAGGGATATTAGCGAACACCTCTGTAGGCACGGTTTGAAGCGAAACTATTTTTTATGGGTAGCTCATGGTGAGAGAAAGCGCCCGGCGGCTGTGTATAGCCCTGTGGATTTTGGTGAGGGCTATGATGAAGTCGAAGTCGATAGATTGGACGAGCTCACCAATGATGTGGTTCAGGCGTACGATCTCTCCCCCGAGGAAGAGTCCGAGCCACTTGCCCAACAATTTGATAAGCTACTTGATTCTGCCAAGTTGCCGCTGCATGAGCACACCGATATGACCGTGCTCTCCGCAATGTCGCGTCTAATGGCAGTGAAGACCAAATACAACCTATCAGCTAATTTCTTCAACGACCTTTGTAAACTATTGGATAGCCTGCTTCCGAGTGGACATAAGATGACTCCAAATATATACGAGTCGAAGAAACTTCTTAGCAGGCCCGTTGAAGCCCATGTGCGAGGTGGGCGACCGCACAGGGCCCCCACCTCGCATGGGCCCCCGATTCCCAGCCTGCTACTATGCCCAGTGGCCAGCAGTCCAACCTGAGCAATCTCCAGCCTTCCAGGAGGCCAGCGCTTAGCGCTCCAGCCCATGCATGTGCAGCCGTCAGCCGGTGGAGGCAGGAGGAGTGCTAGGCCAGCCGGCCCAGGCCCAGGAGGACAGCTCCACTTCTCCAGCCCCAGCCCATGAGTAAGTTAGGAATAGGATTAAGATTAAGGAACAAGGCCAGCCAGCCAGGCGCTATGATCTGCTAAGTGCTCACCTGCTTACGTCTGGTCCCTACACATTTGGTTTTCTGCCGATCGGCATCAGCGGATCTAGCGATCGGCGAGACGGCTCACGGCGAGACGGCGAATCACAGCGATCTATCGAGTGCATCAGTGCGCCGTGCGCGTGCTGCCTCCTGCCAGCTCGATCGTCATCGGTGAGACGGTGATTCAAAAATCCAAAATTCAATCCTCGATCGATCGATCAGTCAATCATAATTTAGTAATTTTTTTAATTCGATTTGTAATTGCCTTTGTATAATTGTATTTCATGTAGCACTTCACTACTTCAGGCCTTCTGCACTAGGATCTAGGAAGCCCAGACTTCAGAAATCAGAATTTTAAATAATAAATAAAATATTTCAAGGTTCGTTCTCTCTTTTTTATTTTAAATAATTGAGTGAAAGTATGTCTTAGTTATATTAGAAATCTAAATTTTTCAAAATTTTAGGGCCCATTATGTATTTCGCACTAGGGCCCCAGATTTCTGGAGACGGCCCTGCTTCTTAGCGTGTTAGGCATGCCGGGCGAGAGGATAGACTATTGTCCAAATTTTTGCATCCTTTATTGGAAGACCGACTCAGGGCTGAGTCATTGTAAGCATTGCGATGAGAGTCGGTATATGGAAGTTATAGGACGAGATGGTACAGTGAGACCGACGAAAGTGGCCCTAAAAACTTTTTGTTTCTTTCCGATGACTCAACGCCTGCAGCGTCTTTACATGTCTAAGTCCACAACACGACACATGAGTTGACACAAAGAGGACAAACGTAGAAAGGATGGCGTGATGATTCATCCATCAGATGCAGAAGCCTGGAAGCACTTTGATCAGCAACACCCTGAATTCGCCATCGAACCTAGAAATGTGCGCATGGGACTCTCCACCGATGGGTTTACGCCTTTTAATATGACCGCCCAGCCGTACTCGTGCTGACCAGTTTTTGCTATACCGTACAACTTGCCGCCTCAAATCTACATGAAAGAAGAGTACATGTTCCTTTATGTTATCATACCTGGGCCTAAGTCTTCTGAAAAAAATTTAGACCTGTTTATGAAATCACTGATAGAAGGGCTAACCGACCTATGGGACAAAGGAGTTTTGACATATGATAGCTATAAGGGACAGAACTTTAGGATGCATGCCGCATATCTGTGGTCCATGCACGATTTTCTGACATATGGCATGTTCTCGGGGTGGAACACGCATGGAAAGTTGTTGTACCCAAAATGGCTGTGTAACACTTATGCATTCACACTAAAAAAGAGGTAAGGCTTGTTGGTTTGATTGTCACCGTTGTTTCCTGTAGCCTAACCATCCATTTAGGAAGCAAAGAAATGCATTTCGTAAAGGTACGACTGTGACGAAGAAGGGGCCACCAAAACGGTTTGAAGTGCCGGATATAATCGACTAGCATGACGATCTCGAGGAGAAAGGGCACGACGCAAACTATGGTAAGGAGCATCATTGGACTCATAAGTGCAGCATTTACAACCTTCCTTATGCAACAGATCTGAAGCAGCCTCACAATCTCGATCTGAAACACCAAGAGAAAATATGTGCGAGACAGTCGTGAACACAAACTGGTACATCCTACAAAAGAATAGAGATAACAAAAATGCTCGAGAAGACTGTGCTTCGATATGTAATCGGCCAGACATGAACCTCGACGGGAATGGGTCAAAACCTAGGGCAACGTATTGCCTTACACATGGGCAAATAAGACAGATTTTACTTTGGATTAAGGAAAAGGTTAAATTCCTAGATGGGTATGCGGCGAGCATTCGTCATTGCGTTAGTATAGATCAATGCAAGTTAAATGGAATGAAAGCTCACGACTACAAAGTTTTCATAGAGCGTCTGTTTTCAGCCGTATGGCGTGGATATGTTGACGACGCTATTTGGATCACATTGTCAGAGCTTAGCTTCTTTTATCAAGAGCTGTGTGCAAAAGAGCTATCCGCATCGAGGATGGGAAAATTGGAGAAGGAGATTATTGTGCTCGTGACAAAGCTCGAGAAAATTTATGTTCCTGGTTTTTCAACTGCATGCAACATTTACTAGTGCATCTGCCATGTGAAGCAAAAGTTGGGGGCCAGCACAGTATAGGTGGATGTATCCTGTGGAACGCATGATAAAAGTTTTAGAGCGAAGGTGAAAACAAAGCAAGAGTCGAAGGAAGTATTGCCGGAGCTTCGCTGACTCAGGAGATCGCCTACTTCACGGACAAGTACGTTGCGACGAAGAACACGGTTCATGTCTCATAGCCGAGGTATAAGAAGGCACGTCGTACAAGTACTTCCAATCTTGAGGTATTTCTTGACCAAGCCGGATGCAATGTTGGTAAAAGCACCATACGTGACTTGGATGCAGCGGAAAAAATTACGATTCAGTTATTCGTGTATGATAACATGGATGAAGTGAAGGTGTACATCAAGTAAGTTAGTAAATGTCTTAATTAAATTATAAATATATACTTATTCTATAAATAATTGAATAAAATATTGTAGTCAATTCATTCAAGAGGAGTGGAGAAGACCAGTGAACCTTCGGGCGAACAAATTATGAAGCTGAAACGACGAGGTGGCAGACAAAACCGTCCAAACTTTCTAACCTGGTTCCATTACTACGTAAGTTTCTTCCTCTTATATAAGATAAAGTTTCACTAGTATTTAAAATCCTTAAAGAATCTTGTCGCGCATGCTTGTGCAGTGTCAAAGACATTCTAGCGTGCACAACTATCTCCGACAAATGTCACGTGGGTGCAGGCGTAGAATTAAGGTGCAAGGATGCTATGATTGCCATGGTTATCGATTTCAGTCCGAAGCGGCTGAGGCTGCTCACCCAAATGCAACTACTATAAATAGCGATGTCGTGAGTTATGTCACAGACGACCTTGGTGGTCCAGACATAGAATATTATGGGATCATTGAGCAGATTGTAGAAATATCTTATGAAGGCAACAACAATATCTCCCTAGTGCTATTTAGGTGCGATGGTTCAATCCTGAGAGTGGGGTGCGGAGTACTCCCGAACTTGGAACAGTTGAGATAAATCATAAGAAGCTGTATCAGAAGCCCGACGTGTTCATTCTCCCCAAACAAGTTGAGTTGGTGTTATATCAGCATACGCGTACCCGGATTACAAAAATTGGTGGATTGTCCATAAATGTCATCCAGTTGGTGGATTTCCTAACCTCACGGAAGAAGACTACGAGCCTCGTCTAGACATGGAGCCATTCCAAGAATAAGATTTAACAGGAGTGCTACACGTCTATATTGGTGATGTTCAAGAGAGATCAGAAGAAGAAAACGAAGAGGCGGAGGAAGAGGAAGATGAAGAGGAAGAAATCGAGGAAGAAGAAAATGAAGAGGAGGAAGAGGAAGATGAGGACGAGGAAGCCGAAGATTTTTAAGCTATTCAAATTTATAGGTTTAATGTCATATACATCTAATTTAATTTATTTAAGATATTTATTTATTTTGTATTATTTCATTTCATTCAATTCATTAACATCTAATTCATGTCATTTAATTTGATTTTTGCAGTATGACTAGACCTTTGAAGAGGTTGGCTAAAAGGGCCCAGATGGTCTGGGGGAAGGGGTAAGGCGTAGTGCACCAGAGCACCAGGATGACGAGGTGGTGGCCACCGACCCCCAGTTGGGGAGGACGAAGAGGTGGTGGCCACCGACACCCAGTTAGGGGAGGACGACGAGGTGGTGGCCCCCCACCCCCAGGTGGGGTCCATGGAGGCCGACGATGAGGGAGAGGGCGAGGTCGAGGCCTACGAGTGGACGGGGGCGTTTGAGGGCTACGAGGAGGAGTTTGAGGTGGAGGAGACCGATGAGGATGAGGGAGGGGAGGAGGTCTACGAGGAGGATTGGAGGACGATTTCGGACCGACAGGCCGATGTGGTAGAGGAGGAGGGGGACGACGACTAGGAGCCACCCTCGTCCTCTAGAGCTGAGTCCTCGAGCTCCAAGAGAGGCCGCGGGTGCAATAAATTACAAAAAGCCTCGCAAACCCAAGCGAGAGGATAGTGGTACAGGTTGCCACCGGTGAGAGGTATTTGATAACTACTTTTCTGGAGCTGAGTCCTCGATGTCTCTTATTGCTAATCACAAACTTGATAAATACTTTTTTTAATTTGATGTGCAGGGGCTTTGTTTGCGTCAACAAGGGTGCACAGGAGCCGGGCCACTTGTTAGGGGTGCTGCTCAAGCAGCTCTACCTCGGGCAAGTAGGCAAGGGCGATGATCGACGTCCGACGCTCAATTGGAGTGACTACTCGCTCGTGGAAGATGATGAGGGAGGAAGTGTCGCCGATCACGTCATCCACGAGGTCTGGGTAACATTCCAAATTTCATTTATTTATGGTTTTGTGTTTATAGCTTTATGTATTTGCTCATGTGTTTCTTTCATTTCAGGAGAGGTACCAGCTTTTTCCTAGGGCAACCTAGGAGGACTACGAGCTTGCCGCCATGTGCTCGACACAATGGCGGCAAGGAAGGTTAGGGACGCCATCAGGTGTCTCGTTTGGATGCGGTGTTGAAGCACCATGGCAAGTGGGGGATTAGAAAGATGTCGTGGGCAAGGGCAGCTCTAGAGTATATAAAGGCTCAAGAGTACAAGCTTGGTGTCCAGACTGGATAGATAAGTGTCCACGCGCCTGGAGAGACCTCTGCCGGATGTGGGCCTCTAAGGAGTGGATCGACAGGTCAAGGAGGAACAGAGGCAATAGGGATTCTAACCCCGACTTTTGCGCCACCTACCTAGGAGGACGAGGCATGGGTCACGTCGCGCGGGATATCGTAAGTGCACTTATCTTTTATAATTATAATCAACTTTATGGCCATTTCACATTGCATATTAACCAGCAAGAGTCAGAGACGGGACTTGAGCCCTCTAGGTTCACCTTGTGGAGGGTAGCACACACGTCCCGTGTCCAACTGACGCACCACGAGCACCGATGCCACCGTTGCAGCAGAGAAGCTTGTAAGTGACTAGCTCTTTTCGCTTCTCTACACCATTTCGATCGTTTTCAAACTAATCCATTTAATATCTCATTTGTTCATAGGATATATATACCACAGCCATGAAAGAGAAGCACGGTGTCAATGTGACCCCATCAACATGCCGGTCGACCCTGTGGTCATATACGACGTGTTCGGTGGGAGGAGTCACGGTAGATACGGCTTCATGGACTTCGTGGTGCCGCCTGACTCGTACAAGGCTGAGGGCAGAGCACGTCGACAGCAGGCCTCCTCTTCCGCCTGTGCCTAGCTGGATGCCCAGAACAAGCTTATCGCGGAGGTGCAGCAACAGAGGGTGGCGGATGAGCAACGTTGGCAGGCGGAGCGAGAGGAAAACAACATGAGGTGGCAGGCGGAGCGAGAGAAAAACAGTAGGCGAACGCAGGCCATCCAGGATCAGAACCTCTTCATGATGCAGTATATGCAATAGGTAATTATGATCGTATATGTAGCTAGTTTGTCCTTAATAATTTCCGACGCTAACATATCATATCCTTAGGTGTTTCAAGGAGCGGGGACCTCTGGCCAGCCGCAGGTCGTCTTCACGCAGCCGCCGGGGGCCCCGACGACACAGGCCGGCACTCTTCCCCCATTTGTGCCACCGGCCTCGTTCTCCGTGCTCCAGTTTGGCTCTGCACCGGCGGATTCTCCAGGGGTAAAGCTTTTCTCTAGTTTACACAACATTTTCAAATAATGACACAAATGCATAAAAGTTATGAAAATTACGGTTTCCTCTAATCTCGCAGGTGTCTGGCTTAGCTGTGCCAGCGGCTGCGACAAATGCTCCGCAGGGAAGTGATTCTAGTGTCACAAGATCAGTCGAGGTGTAATTCGTCTAGGACATGTTTGCCGATCCATTCCCATGTTCGCATACATAAATGTGGTTAAACGTGATTAGACGATGAACTTGTGGGT
The DNA here is from genome assembly GCA_036346415.1 of Raddia guianensis. Lineage (NCBI taxonomy): Eukaryota > Viridiplantae > Streptophyta > Magnoliopsida > Poales > Poaceae > Raddia > Raddia guianensis. The sequence goes on from CM070544.1 coordinate 33,647,045, forward strand.
TCTGTGCATTTAATGTGAACTTATGGGTTAGACGATGCACTCGGTGATTAATGTAATGTGAATTTTTGGACAATGTGTATTTTTTGAACGAATAGGGCAGGCGCTCTGCCATTTCATTAAGAAGAAAGAAATAGTACAACACCAAGAAAGAACGGCAGCCACTAGCAAAGCCGAAAGGGATGCAAGGCCGAAAAAACGGACCGCCACCACCTAGGCAATGCAAGGAGCCACTGACAATGTGTATTGATGTCACACTTTTGTTTATATGTTTTGCATTCGTCTGTGATTGATTGACAAATGTATCGGTGGATGAAAATGTGGTCGTTATATATTGTGATTGTTATGGGGAATTGGGTATGTAAAACTGTGGGGAATACAGTTTTTTTGCATGTTGAAATTGAGTTTTTTTATAAATTACCAGCAATTTTTATTGTTGGCACGCTGTCAATGTTGTCGGCCTATATAAAGGCCGACCACAAAAGTCCTGCAAGGGGCATATCGCAGATTTTTTGTTTTCTCTGCGGCCAAACGACTGCCGTCCACAAAGCTTAGAGTATTGTCGACGGCATATATATAGGCCGTCCACAAAACTACCAGCAATGTCGGCGGCAAAGGATATGGCCGTCCACAAAAATTTAGCAATGTGGGCGGCCGATAGCAAGGCTGTCCACACAGAAGTAGTGTGGTCAGCTTGCTTGGCCGACCATAAAGGTCTGCAACGTGGCATCCTCAACAGGTCCGCGGGATCCACATGGCAGAGCGCCGTCACCGTGCCCGTGCCGTCTGGGTTTAGTTTTGTGGGAGGCTCGAACAAGGGCCGTCCACAAGGATCTTCCATTGACGCTCGACTCAGGAGGCGGCTATGTCGTCGGTATTACGTGCGGCCGACCACAAAAATGACTTATGTCGTCGACTCATTGTCGACAAACTATTGTCGTCGGCTGTCCGACAACATAACGTTTTGTTGTCGGTATTTGTTGTTATGTCATCGGCATAGGTCGACCACACAAATCTCGTTTCCTATAGTGCGGCCTCCTGGGCCGCCAACGCCAGCGGCAGTCGGACAGAGTCCATTCGCGTAATAGATGCGAATACCTCTTAAAAAATCAATCCTCGACTGCTGGACAAATCCTTTGGTGACAAGGCGGGCCTTGTGTTTGATCACCTTCCCTGCTTTGTTCTTCTTCAGCTTGAGCACCCATTTGAGCCCAATTGGTCGGTGTCCATGCGACAAATCGACTAGCTTCCATGTCCTGTTCTCTTCTATGGACTTCATCTCCTCCCGCATAGCTGCCAGCCATGCCTCATCACGCTCTGCGTCAGCAAAGGAGGTTGGCTCACCAGTGAGGACAAGGTGTAGCTCGGCATCCTCCAGGTCACATGAAGCAAGTCCTAGTGGGGCAGCAGTGTTGCCTAAGAGATTGTCCATGGTGCGATAGTGCACTGGAGTCTCTCCATGGTGTGCGTCAAGGCGAGAGAATGGTGCACGACGATGCTTGGTGATGACACATGTGTCGCAAAGCTGCTCAACATTTTCGATGTGTGGTAGCCCATTAATCATGCCTTGCCAGGCCATCTGACGGAGAGCATCAAAGTTGATATGGCCAAAGTGGGCATGTAATAGCCAGGATTTGTCACTATGTATGGTGAGGCATACCAGGAGGACAACCTCCAGTCATAGTACGTAGAGCCTGTTGCGGCCCCTGCTCACCTTGGCAAGAAGACGATGTTGACGATCCTAGATCTTCAGCACACCTTCTTCAATCAGCACCTTTGAGCCATTCTCGTCCAATTGTCCCACGCTTACGATGTTATTTTTCTGCCGTGGGATGTAGCCTATTGGACCTGCTCCACACAAGGCTACTAGGGGGTGCCTCCAGTAGACTCATTGCCTCTATTGGACTTGCTTCACAGGCTTGTGCCAGTGATGTGCCCCCTCCCGCTATGATCAATGCTCATCATATAGTCACCCGCCGGAAGGCCGGGCCCTCCGTTTGGCCCCAGGAATGTCTCTATCTTCACGCTGCTGTATTGACTCCTTTCCCAAAGACATACTGTGGCATTCTGTCAGATCCAATTGACGTGATGCTATGAGCAGTGAGTTCGATGCTCTCCAGGCCAACCAAACGTGGGATCTTTTTCCACGTCCCCCGACGCTAATGTTGTTACTGGCAAGTGAATCTTTAAGCACAAACTGCATGCAGATGGTACTCTTGATTGATACAAGGCTCGCTGGGTTCTTTGTGGGTTCACCTAGCGTCCTGGTGTTGACTTCGATGAGATGTTCAACCCAGTTGTCAAGCCGGCCACCATTAGAACTATTTTCACACCGGCTCTCTCTCGCGGCTGGTCTATCTGCCAATTGGGTGTCAACAATGCATTTCTACATGGTAGCCTCACAGAGACGATCTATTGTGTTCAGCCGTCAGGATTTGTTGATCTCTCCTTCCTAGATCATGTGTGCAAGCTTAACAAAACGTTATATGGTCTGAAGTAGACACCCTGTGCATGGTACAACAGGATTGCTTCTCATCTGCTCTCTCTCTCTCTCTCTCTCTCTCTCTCTCTCTCTCTTTGTGCTTTGTTGAAGCTAAGGCGGATACCTCCCTGTTTGTCTTTGACTGAGGCACCGATACTATCTATCTTTTGCTATATGTGGATGACATTGTCCGGACTGCCTCCTAGACTACTCTCCTGAATAGAACCATTGCTGACTTTCAGCGTGAGTTCTCCTCAATGATCTAAGGCATCTACATTATTTTTTGGGAGTTTCAGTTCAGTCACAGTCTGGTGGTATGCATCTTTCACAACGACAGTATATTCTTGATATTCTGGACTATGTCGACATGTAAGACGACAAGCCATGCAACACTACGATGGACACTTAGTCGAAGCTCTCTGCTGATGGAGCTCCAGTCTCTGACGCGACACTCTGCCGCAGTTTAGTAGATCCTCTTCATTATCTCACCTTCACTTGGCCAGATATCACTTATGCTCTCCAACAGGTCTGGCTTTTCATGCATGATCCCAAGGAGCCTAACTTTGCTACCTTGAAGGCATCCTCCACTACCTTCAGGGCACACTTGAGCTTGGTCTATTCCTGCATCACACCACGCCTACTGATCTCACAGTCTACTCGGATGCAGACTGGGCAATTTGTCCTGACACTTGCAAGTCCACCTCGGGCTATGGCATGTTTCTCAGCGATAACCTGGTCTCCTGGTCTTCCAAATGCCAGCACACTATCTCCCGCTCCAGCGTTGAGGTAGAATACCGCGTCGTTGCCAATAGTGTGGCTAAGGATTGCTGGCTACAATAGCTTCTCCAGGGACTTCACTGTCCCCTTCGCTGAGCCACCATCATCTATTGCGACAACATCAGCATGGTCTATCTCTCCAACAGCCCAGTGCAGCATGAGCGCACCAAGCATGTCGAGATCGACTTGCACTTTGTTCGAGAGCGGGTTGCTCTCGGTCATGTGCGTGTTCTGCATGTCCCAGCGTCATCACATTACGCCAACATCTTCACCAAGGGTCTACCTACTTCAGTCTTCACTAAGTTTCGATTCAGGCTGAACGTCCATCCTACTATCATTCTGATTCCGAGGGAGTGCTAGTCTGTTTCTTTGGTTCTACTAGTCTAAACGACATCCGTCATCCAGACTATGGGGGAGTGTTAGAATATTGAATATGCTTGTAGAATATGTAATCCCCTGATTACGCGTGCATTAATGCCATTAATGGCCTGCTTGATTGATGTTGTAGTAGGGGACAACTACCCCCCACGAATTAGTGAGAGAGGCGAACCAGTTTACGAGAGCGAAGGAGGTGCATGTCCAAGGGAAGCCTCGCTCCCCTCGAGCGGAGCAATGGCGGACCAGAGGAAGCATATACTCAAAGGGAGCCTTGCTTCCTTTGAGCGAAGCAACGACGTACCAAGGAGGTGCTTATCCCCAGGGAGCCTCGTGGCCTCCCTTGGGAGTGAGGTAAGGTAGGTCGGGAACTACTTCACTTAAGACTAGGAGTGCCCAAGTCTAAATCGCGAAGCGAAGGTAGTTGCGTGGGAGTCAAGAAGATCAGGGGACATCAAGTCCGGCCTGCTACAGTCGCCAGGAATCATATCGTGTGTCAGCGAGATGCGCTAGCTGTCTGTAACAACCAATATAAGGTGGCAGAGAGATATGATGATCCGTTGTAACAATCGAGTCCCCCTGTAATCCCCCTTCTAGCCCTGATTTAGGAGGGAAAGTGAGGGTAATTAGGTCTAGACAGCCTTTTCTTAGCAAAACCCCTTTTGCCCTTACTTTATCCCCTTGGCGAAGGGTTGTACTGGTCAATGTAAATTTGCCCCTATAAATAGGGGGCCTCGCAGTAATAAAAGACAGGCTATAGTTTATAGCAGGATAGCCACCTTGTGATTGCTCAGCTTCCCCGAGCTGCTTCGTGGAGCACGCCTCGTTGCTTCGCGAGGTAGCCTCTCAAAAATCTGTTGTCTGGCTCGGGCCAACGACACTAGCGCCGTCCGTGGGGATCTGAGCAAAAAACTACCATGAGCAAACCTGAGCAAATACACTACAACCCACCAAAAATCTCTAGAGGATGCCTCCGAAGAAGACCTCCGCTCCCGTCGCAGGAGGTTCCCGTTCCGTCGCCGCCGCTGCCTCGATGGTGCCAAGCTCCGCACCGCTAGAAGGTTTCTTCAAGGCTGCCGCTGAGGCGACGGTCGCAGCTCCGATGGCGTCACATACCCGCGCACGGAGGAAGACGACAAATCCACGCGATGTCGTTGTTGAGCCCCCCTCGGCTCCAGCAGACCGGTGGATCTTGATACGGCTGCACCCGTGGCCCTCGTTACGGCTGCACCCGTCGCTCCCACTCTGGCCTCGCCCGTGGCCCCCGTCCCCACAGCTCCGGTGATCCCTACACCGGTCATGGGGGGAGCTCCCAAGTAGGCCTGTTCTTGGGCGGCCTAGTCCGACCCGACCCTAAAAAGCTTGCTCGGCCCGGCCCGACCGGTGCATCGGGCGGGGCTCGGGCCTCGGTCTGAAGCCCGGTCACCAGGCTAGTGTTGACGCGGAAAAGTGGTTTCCCGGTACCAACTACCGCCGAACAACAGGGGATCGGGCTTTGTGAGGACGTGCCAGCCGATTTGACCTTTTGCAATAGGCAAGGTCTCCGATAGATTAGCTACCGGCGAAACAATGAAGATTTGCCGATAGCTTCGAGATAAACTGATGATCGACTTAACGATGAGACGTTGAACCGATAGAACAGACAAGCCGCCGGCGAAGCGATGAGCACTTTACCGATAGCTTGGACGATAATCTGATGATCGGCTTAACGATGAGACGTCGAGCCGAAAGAACGGGATGGAACCTAACACCTCTGGCAGACGGCGATGCGCAGCAATGCCGCCGAGAGATAGTATTCCGGGCGAAACCTAACTCCTCCTGGCAGATGACGATGCGCAGTAATGCCACCAAGAGATAGTATTCGGATGCCGACGGCGAGGAGATCGGACTGAACCAAGGCAGTCCCTACCGAGGGAGTTGACGGTGAGAAGATCGATCTTAGTCGAGACAGTAGCCGCCGGCATTTGTACTTAGAAAACCGATACGAGCGGATCGATCGGATTCATAGCACAAGGGTAAAAGGTAGACGAAATAGTAGATGCGTTATTGATTGAAAGATAGATCCCTTTACACGCCGCACCGCGGCTCTTATTTATACTGACGAGGTACCGGCTAATCCAATAACTAGACATGGACTCTATCTCTTAGTTACCTAAAATAACTCAACCGACTAGACTTATCGTGCAAGGCACGGACTAGATACAAACCGACTCGAATACTATTACTAATTATTTATTTATTCTATTATGCCTTAGTAACCGATGTGCATGTTCTCCAGAAGCTTTCTTGTTTTCACGTGATCTTCTTCATATGGAAGTAATCCTCCTTGCCGTAGGCTTTATCAGCTTTACCAAGTATCAGGATTTATGATTCACGAGCTTTAACTTCCATCTTGGTTTGATCTCCACGTAGGCTTCAAGCTAGCACCACGATCTTTTTCCATGTATATATTTCCATATCCATATAAGCCGATTATGTGCTTCCATATATATATACATATATAATCGGCTTTCACCTTGGACTCATGTGTACGTGTATTAACCAATAATCTCATATTTTTGCATAGCTTTTAATCCAATCGACTAATAAACATATGATCAGCTCCAATATGTGCTAGATGTTCATTTCTTCAAACATGATCGGCTATTAGCCCTTTCCCGTATATATATGCCTGATCAGCTTTCTAATATTTGTCACACCATTAATGCATAAGCCGATCCGCTAACCAGTTCATCATTTCTTTTGATCGGCTATCTAATCCTTCTATGTATATATGCATGCATAAAAGTTGATTATGATCTTTTCCAAATATTAGCTGATCAACCAATAATGATGTCCGAGTATATGTCGATCTAACATCTTTTTAGCCGATAATGCCATTTTTTACCCCTTATTTGGCACCAAAATAATCGTAGTTTCGTGCCAAATTTGGGTGTCAACAGCTGGGCCGGGCTCGGGCCCGAGAAAAACATGAGGTAAGCCGTGGCCTGGCCGGGCTTCCGGGCTTTGGGTCTGACTTTCGAGCTTTGGGCTTTCAAGCTTTGGGCCGGCTTCCGGGCTTTATGCCGAAACCGAAGCCCAAAGCGTCAGGCCGGGCCGGGCTCGGGCTTGGTCCCACGGGACAGAGCTTTTCCAAGCCCGGCCCGAAACCCGGCCCGGGCCAACCGATGATCAGGCCTACTCCCAGGCTGCCGTGCTTGCCACTTCGGGACATTCTCAGCCCGCAAGAGGCCCGGATCGAGTCGCCAAGGCTGTTCCGGGGCGTCCCTCGCCATCCAGTGGCTTCGATCCATCCAACGCTCGCTTGGCGGAGGAGTTGCGTTTATTCAAGAATCAAGTGCGGTAAGAGCGCTCCAATCCCGCCCCTTGCTCCTACGAGGAGGTGGGATTAGAGGACAAGGTGTGGTCTCGGGGTACCCAGACCCTAGACGATGACCTGAGCCCCTTGTGTCCGCGTCTCTGAGACAAGAAGTGGCCTGCCCCTGGGATCTTCAAGATGCCCACCATCAAGCCATACGGGGGAAAACCAATCTGGGAGTGTTCATCCGCATCGACGACACTGCCATGGAGGCGGCGGGGGGAGACGAAGACATCAAGGCAAAGGGACTCCTCCTGGCGCTCGAGGGAATCACCCTATCTTGGTATTCCTTCCTTGAGCCAGGATCCATTCGGAGTTGGTCCTAGGTGAAAGTGCATCTAGGCCCTAAGTGATTTTGGTGATTAATGAGCTACAATTATAGAGCTAATATTTCTATTGGAGAATTGTGCACAGATGTTATACAGGTTAAAATCTATGAGGTACATGTTTAAATGAGATGGTGTAACCCTCAAAAGTAGATTTATTGCAAGAAGGCATCAAGACTAGTTTTATTTTGTAAATCTTAATTTATTGAGTCCTAGGGATGCCGTACTATAAAGAGGGATGCAATGGAGAAGCATATAAAGGTTCCTAAGTGCTCAAAATAGGTGTCTCGAAGTTCGTGTGAGTTTTTCCACCCAAAATACACCTCATACAGAACCTACGCCATCAGAACATCAGACGTGGGTCGGAACATCCGATGGTAATCCAGTCTGCCAGTTTTCATGCCATCCAGTAAGGGGTCCATCGGACCTTCCATCGGAACATCCGACGCAGGTCGGAACATCCGACGGGGGATCAGAACATCCGATGCGGGATTAACTGCACAATGGCTAGTTTTCGAGAATCCCTATTTAAAGCCGTCTCTAATACCTTCTAAAGGTTGCTGACACTGTTTACAATCTGATCACACCCTGATTTGAACCTAATTCTTCCTGTTCATCATCTCTCAAAGTTTTAGCCTTTGTCTCTCTCTTGTTCATCTTGTGAGATCCTGATCTAGAGAGATCAAGGCACCCAAGTGCTCCTCGAATTAGAGATTCAAGTTTTGAGCACTTAGCGATTCCTAATTTCTTCATCGCATTTGTTACTCTTGGAGGCTTGAAGGGCTCCTAGACGGCTAGGTGTCGCCGGTGAGTCGCCGATCTTTGTGTGGCGTGCCTCTGGAGTTGTGAAAGTGTGAATCTACCTCCGCAAGGAAAAGGATTCAACTAGTGATCGCCAGTGAGTGCTTTGTGCTTCGCTGGTAAGGGGGACTAGGGTCTTGGTGATCCGGGCTTTGTGCCTTCCCTAACGGTCAGTAGGATCAACCTTCAAAGATCCGAACATCGGTAAACAAAAAATCATCGTGTTTTTGTCTTGATCTTGTTTTGGTGCTTTTATTACTTGTGTTGGTCTGTTCTGAGTATTCTTGAATAGATCTGACCTTGGTTTTGCGAGAAAACAGATTTTACTGCAGGTTTTCGACAAATCCAGAATACCTCGGATCGGAACATCCGACGGCCGTTGGAACATCCGACCCAGATCAGAACATCCGACAGAGGGTGTACTGTACCACATCGGAACATCCGATCCCCATCGGAACATCCAACCGACTAGTTACTGTTCAAGTCTATTAATTCCGCAATTTCGTTTTATTCGCCTATTCACCCCCCTCTAGGCGGCATAGTGATCCTTTCACCAGGTCTGCTCCAAGCTGGAGAGCAACTTCCAGGGGAATTTCGAGGGGTGGAATGAGGAGAGCGATCTGTATGCAGTGCGTCAGTGGGAAGGAGAAATTCAAAAAAGCTTTCTTCAGCGCTTTTCCAACGTGAAGTGCTAGATTAGCGGCATCGGTGACACCACTGTCATCAATGCCGTGAATTGTGGCCTCCGAGGCGGGCCGCTTGCGGAGCGCTTGGCCCGCAAGGGGTTGAAGATGGTGGAGGAGTTATTCTCCAAGATGAAAGAATACGCTCAAGCGGAGGAAGATACGCTGCGAAGAGACTGTCAGCTGAAACCCGAAAGGAGCCCACGCAGTTTGGGGAGAGAAGAAAGGAGCAGCACAAAGGGAACCCAGGGGTCCAGCAACACCTCACGAAGGGAGGAAGATGTGCGAAGCAAGGGGAAGCGGGTACACCAAGTAGCAGACCAGCATCACCGCGATCGCTCCAAATGGGGAAGGCCCACTCCCGTGAAGAAACCTCAAGGGGGAGGCAGAGAAGCCCAAGGCGGAGGTCCAAGAGCCTGAGACGCTCATCTGAGGGCCGCCGGACCCGGAGGGACAATGGTCGAAGGATGTATGGCGAGTACCATGGCTACAATACCCCCCATGAGCCAAGAGATTGCAGGACCTTGGAGTCCTTCAAGGAGTACGAGGAGAGGCAAGGGGCATTCCCCCTTGTCATGACCAAGGAGCTCCTCTGCCTCATCCTCCGTTGCAGCACAAAGCGTATGTGAGGCTGATCAACCACATGGCTATAGGGGCCACCTCTCACTCTCTGCCTACTCATGAGCCCATTACCTTCGATGGGAGGAATGCGCAGGGGATACACTTCCCTCATCAGGATCCTCTAGTAAACAGCCGAGGTGGTAGGGTTTGATGTCCGAAGAATACTGGTGGATGGGGGAAGTGCAGCGGACATTCTATTTGCGGGCGCTTTCAGGTAGATGATGATCCTGATAGGCTTTAGCCGACGGATGTCCCTCTAGTGGGCTTTGGAGGGAGCCATATCCAAACTCTAGGGCAGGTGGAGTTTCCTGTCACCTTTGGAGAAGGGGCAAGGGAGATCACTTGCCCTGTGGTCTTCGACGTGGTGGATCTTCCCTTCCAATACAATGCAGTGTTGGGAAGGGGGTTGTTGACAACCTTTGGAGCGGTGCTACATCATGGATACCTCTGTCTGAAGATGCCCTCCCTGGAGGGAGTTGTGACGGTGTGGGGGGACCAAGCCCTCGCACGAAAGATCGAGTAAGGAGGAGGATCGGCTATCAAAATGGTATTCTCTGCCAAAGAAGCGAAGAAGGGAGAACAGGCTGTGGAGGTAAGGGAGAAGTGGCAGGCGAAGCCCAAACCGCAAGAGAAGACTCGGAGGGTTTTCCTCAACGGGACGCCGGTGGAGAAGGAGGTCATTGTTGGGGCAGAGTTGACCCCTCCGGAGGACGAAGTCCTGTTGGAGACACTCAAGGCTTACGAAGGCATCTTCGCCTGGGACTCCTCCGATTTGCGAGGTGTAGCCAGGGAAGTTATTCAACACCCTTTGGTGGTGAAGAGTGGTTCAAGGCCAAAGAAATAGAAGCTCCACAAGATGGATGATGACAGGAGAGAAGCGGCGAATGTGGAGATGGCAAAGCTGCTCCGGGCAGGGATTGTCCGTGAGGCATTACACTCGGAGTGGCTTGCCAATGTGGTGATGGTGAAGAAGTTCAATGGCTCCTGAAGGATGTGTGTGGACTTCACTGATCTAAACAAGGCCTGCCCGAAGGACGACTTCCCCCTCCCTCGCATTGATCAATTGGTGGGCTTCCAGCATGGCTTGCTGTGTCGTTTAGGTAAAGCATACACCTCTGCAATGTAAAACCATTCTGAATGGCCTTGCCCAAGGTTAAGGACGGACGAGGGGGCTTCACAATGTAGAATTCACCTTAATTAACTTGATTAGTTGAGATTAGTTTCGGCTTGAGGCCGTGGGGCAGTTTGTGTTCTAGCGTGGATGCCTTGATGATCCACTCCGGTGAGGATGCCGTTGAGGTTTGTTCCGGCTTGATGTCGTGGTTGCTTTATGCTGTTGGTGAAACCCTAATGTGGGTGTTGTTAAGTACTGTTATTATTCAAGTTCTTTACTATTATCTATTTATTAATATATGTTTCTTAAATGCATTTATACTGTTAATCAAAATCCCTTTATGCAAAGAAACCATAAACTCCCTAGGATAAGCCCAAACATGGCTCTACCAAGGAAAGGCTTGTAAGTACCTGCACGGTGTACAGACCTCGGTTCAACCTTGGCTGACCATTCCAAGAGCAGGTCAGGAGTTTGAAGATCTGCAAGAAGGTGTTGCTGACTTCCTAAAAGGCGTGCAGGACTACTAGCGTATTTTCGGATCGGCGTGTTCATATGGTGTTAGTGGGGCATCGCTCTACTTTTGCTATCTTTTGGTTTACATTAATCAGGCTCTGTATTCTGAACTAATGTAATATGTAGCTTCTCTGCACTCTGATCTAACTTTTTCGCTACAACTCTAGAATGGTATCAATGTTATATTTTACTGTGGATACACGAACTGATCCTTTGGTCGCGAATTTTAACACAGAGGGGTTCGGTTTGATAAAACCGGGTCTCGACAATTACCTCCCCGAGGCCCAAGCCTTTCGTGGCTCGGACCTAAGAGTCCTTGGTGCGCTATAGCCTAGGTCAGTACCGTGCATCGACAGCACGATATCACCTAATCTGCCTAATTTCTTAGTTTCGTTGCAAGGTTCAGGGCTATCTATAGGATTGACGTGTTGCCCAAGAAAAAGCTGCTCTAGTTTTGAAAGGCCCAAAGGCGACTTGGAGGTCAAGTTTGGCTCATATTCGACAAGGACTGCACTGATCGAGGATCTGAAAGTCGGCACGTTGACCCTATATATACCCCCCTGCATTGAGCCTTAGAGCATCCCCAACATCCCCTCTATATCTCCCCTCTAAACACTATTGGCGTCCCCTCTATCCACACCTATAAAATTTCTTCACAATTTATACCACCCTTTAAAAGATTTCTTCCCTCCAGCAGCTCTTCTATATCTGATACAATGTTATAGAGGGGATGTTGTGAATGCTCTTAGGATAGATCAAACATAACACATTCACACAATCAAACACACACATCTCATAGCACACCCCTACAAACGCAATTCTGGATGAGATCTGTTCTCGTCTAGAACCACCACATATAGCCTGGTCTTGATCTTGGCATCTTCTGAAGAGCCTCGATTGAGATTTCCCTTGTACTCATATCTCATATAAGTGACGGAAGGTTGGACGTAAAATTATTACTTCCTCTGAGAAGGACACGAACCAAGGTAAAAGACATCGTCTCTCTTGTTTACTCATCATCTTCGAACGTCAAGCTTGTGAAAAAAGGGTATGGTTCGCGCAATAAGCTCGTGAGATCAATAAGGCATGCTCCCTTGTACACACACCCTCCCCTCACACAGCTAAATAAAAGACTCACTCTTGCTTATGTCGTTTTCTTAGGTGAGCATTGACCACGACGTGCATGAGATGTTCGTAGCACCCACTTTTGGTACTAAAACACATAACTTTGATTTAATTAGGTGCTTTCATAGTACATAATAGTTCTAAACGAATTTAGATTAGAAGTTGGTCTTGCGTGTAACTAGATTACTTTGAGGCGTTTGCCTTATGGTCGTAATTGACCTCATCATTGTCAAATACTCAAATGTAAACTGAAGCCATGTGAACTGAAGTCCTCGGTTCGTTTCTTCAGTCGCTCTTGCGATCCGCTGAAGCGTTGACCTCCTCGTCACTACCCGCGCCGCCGCCGCTCACCGCGCACGGGCGGCGCAAACCGGTCTATCGAGGAGCAAGGAGCTCGGGCGGAGGGGGATCCATGGCTCCGGTCTTGCTCCATGGGACGCTCCACGCCACCATCTGCCAAGTGGCTGCCCTACCCTCCGCGCTCCTGGCCAGACTGCGAGGCTCCGGCTCCAAATCCATACGCAAGGTACCTACCCCCCTCTGTAAATTCTTTGAATTTTCAGAAGGGCTCAGAATCTTTGGGCGTGCTGGTCGAGTGGTTGCTGGTGCACGAATTAATCATGAAACAATAGCCGAAAGATTTTTTTTTATGTCATGTATTGAACCGTAGTGATGAACTGATGATCACTAGTAATAGTTGTCAACTACCTTTAATACGCAGTCACCACAATTATCGCGATTTTCATCCGATCTTTTAATCCCTGGTGGTGATTACCTAATGTAAATGATTTACTAGTACTGGCCCCAAGCCCCCAACACATTGTTTCATGGTCATTCAGACTATGCAGTGTGTTATTCATGGTGACATGTGTTGTTCATTTCAACTGTTTATCAAGGGAATCATGGCATTTCGCAGCCCCCCACCAACTGACGTATATGTTACAATTGGTTTAGATAAAGCTCGTCTCGGGCATACTATGAAGTGTACAGCCTACAATGAGATCTATGATCTTTATTGGCACGAATCACTCAACCCATTCTTGCTACCATATATATGGTTCTGCTCTTAGGGAGTTTGAAAAGGTAAAGTTCAACGTAAAAAAAGTCCCACCTTTTTTTTGACAATGAAAGCTTTATTGATTTTAGACAATTATATCGAGAAGATACAATCACACTAAGACCACTTCCGGCCTCTGCATAGCTAGGATGCACATAGCCTAAAATTATTAAAGAAAAGAAAAAAAAGACATGACAACAAATATCACGTCGAAACAAACTACACCACAACATAGTCTTCAAAATCATGCCCCATCATAGCAACACTTAGATCGCGAGAGGGTCCTCCAAAAGCAACGCTTCCAAGAAGGAATGACACGCAAGTGTGCCACCGCTGCCATGATCCAACCAGCAAAGGCCAGAGCATAGGTTTTCACCTTGTAGAGAAATTCATCGAACTCCAGACAATGCCTTCAACAAGGGGAGACAAACATTGCCACCATCATTGCCAGATACAACCAACTAAGGCCAGATCTAGGGATTTCTCCCCGGAGTTGACGAGCTGGTACCAAAAAGCACCACCCAAACTAAGTCCCCAGTGCTACCTCCCCCAACTTTCCTAGCTAGTTGTCGCCATACCTCTCAAACTTGGCCAACTGCAAACAGCCACGAACTCCGCGACAAGCATACCTACTTCAGTCACACAGCCACGACAACAGTGTCGCGAAATAGCCAATAGGCACACGCCCAAAATCCGCAGGATCAAACTGAAGACGGGATGAGTCACACAGGTAAGCGATTCTGTGAGTCGATGCCAAGGTGACTCAGGTCTGTGGTTTGGTATGGAAGCCGCTGCAAAAGATGAAGATGCCATTACGAGAAGTAGCCGCTCAGCCATCCAAGATCAGCACCGACGACGAACCACCAGATCGCCCATGGGAATCAACCTTTGGTACATCGGCCAGATCTGAATGGATACACCTAACTTCCGCTATCCTCCCCCACAGACAACCACCAACTCCGAGAATCCATCGGAGCCATCGAAGCCGAAGAGAAGGACTCCGACCACCCAGCAGCAAAACGAGGCCAGCGACCACAGACGGCCGCCACCAGAGCCGCTAGCCGATGCAAAAGCCGCCAGCCAACGCCGCAACGGCCGCCGCCGGCCACCGCCAACCGACCACCGACGACGGCGCTACCAAGGGCCTCGGCGGAAGGGCACCGACAGCGCCGCCGCCGCCGCCGGCCGTGGGCATCGCCACGGCACCCGGCCAGCCCGCCGTCGCGGCCCAGTGGCGAAAGCCACACCGCCGCCTCACCGCGAGATCCGGCCGCCACACCTCCGGATCCGGCCAGCTCACGGCGAATCCGGCCTCTGTTGTCGACTGGCGAAGGGCGCCGGCGAAGGAGGAGGACGCCGCCCGTGACCGTGAGGCCGCCAGCAGCGCGCCGCAAGGAAGGAAGGGAGGGAGGAGAGGAGGGGAGGAGGGAGGGCCGCCGCCGCCGTGGCTAGCCGCCCGCGGCGGCGGACAGCGCCCATGGAGGTGGCTTGGTTGGAGGAGTCGTCGCCGCCCGAGCCGCCCCGTAATATGTGAATATGTCTGGAAAAAAAAGTCCCACCTTGGCAAAGGATTTTTTAGCTTATGACACAACACATGTTTTGCGTGCCTACACCTCCCCCCTAGCTTAGTTCATACAGTCACATCGTCAGCTCTGACTTAGTCGTGCCGATTGGCCATCCCTGGAAAGCATTTCTCCTACCATACCTTAACCATTGTGTGTTCAACCAGTGTTGTGTTTGAAAGTTGAAAATACTTGCCGAGTTTTGGGACTATATTTTATGTTAAACTTTTTTACAGTGATCCAAAACCAAGATTATTTTGTTAGACATGCACACCTGCATGTCTCCTGCCTTGGTCCATCTCTGGACCCGCGTCATAGTGCCCGCATGACATGCCCCTGTATTAGCCATTAGGTTATTTTTGGTATGACCAGGATTAGATGCAATCTTGTGTAATCTTTCCTTTCGGTTGTAACCTCTCCTATTTATATGCCTAATTGGCCAATGCAAGGATTCATTGCGTGAGAAATATTTCCGCTCTCATGGTATCAGAGCACGGGATTCTTCCGAGCTCCTTCTGCTGCTAACCCTAATGCGGCGGCGCTTGATCTGATCGCCGCCCAGCCGTGTCGAGCGCTCCGCCCGGCACGTACACCACTACGAGCGCAGATCCTTCACGCGCTGCCGTTGGCCGTGTTGTTATCGTCGCGCTCGTTCTCCGACCGCATCTGCTTTCTCGCCTGTCCTTCGATGGCTGGCGACGCCACCGAACTCGAGCGGCTCCGCAAGGAGATCGAGGAGTTGCGCACGGGTGCCGCACAGCGCGCCCTGGCCGACCAACGCGCCGCTGATGAAGCCCGTTTACTCTCCTAAGCAGAAGCCGTGGCTGAACAACGCCGCCTCGATGCTGAACGCGAGAAAACCAAGCGTCGTCGCCGCGAAGATGAAGCCGACGCTCTCCTCATCGTCAATCTCCATGCCCAGGCAGTCACTCTCACCAACATCAAGGCTTTTGTACCCATGGTCCTTGAGGTCGGATCCACCTCCTACCCCAAGTGGCGCAGTCTCCACCTCATCACCCTCGGGAAGTACGCCCTCACCGACCACCTACTCTCCGACGATGTCCACCCCGACGTTGTGCCCTGGCATCGCATGGATTGCGTCGTGATCTCCAAGATTTTTGGCACTATCTCCGCCAATCTTCTTGAGATTGTCATGACCTCCAGCGATCCCGATCACCAGCCCACCAGCCGGGCCGTCTAGCTCGCTCTTGAAGACATGTTCCTCGGCAACAAGGAAACCCGTGCCCTGATGCTCAACACGGAGTTTCACACGTTTGCCCAAGGTGATCTAACCATCTTCGATTATTGTCGTCGTCTTAAATCCATGGCAGATCAGCTTGGTAGCCTCGGCGAGCCCGTCCCTGATCGTACCCTCGTTCTGGCCACTCTCCGCGGCCTTAACGACCGGTTCGAGCACGTGGCGTCGTTCACCAAGCGACAAACGCTGTTGCCGACGTTCGACAAGGTCCGAAACGATCTACTCTTGGAGGAACTCACCCTCAACGACAAGGCGAAGAGGCCCCCCACGGTCCTCCTCTCCGCGGGTCCTCGACAGCCTCCTGGTGGCGTGCCTCTACCTGCCTCTGCCCGATGGCGTCCACGCCCCAATTCCCGAACGCTGGCGGCACCTCGGTGCTCGCCAGCGATGGCGGCCGTCACGGCGGCGGCAATCAGACCAACAACCGCCGCCGCCGCAACAATCGCAACGGTGGCGGTACTCGGGCGCCGCAAAGCTGGCGCCTCGTTCTTCAACCCATGGGCGGCACGCAGTGCGGTGCGCTCGCTGGTGCCGGCATGCCACGCCAGACCCGGTGCTCAACGCCCGCTCGAGTCGCCTCGCGCTCACAAGCGCCGGCAAGGCGCCCGCTCATAGCCCTTCTGGCGCTTCTATGGCCTGGCGCCATACTCCCTGGTTCTCAACCAGGACTACCTGACTATCCGATGGGTCTTGCAGGCGCTCCCCAGCAGCCCTCCCAGCAGCCCCCGATCATGGGCAACGCTGGTGGCTGGGACCAGGCTGCACTGGCCGACGCTTTCAGTACCATGCAACTGACGCCGCCACCTTCCACCACATGGTATATGGATTCAGGAGCCAGTAATCACCTGACATCCGACCCCGGTAACCTTTCTGTTTCCCACCCATCCTCTATTCCTTTTCCCTCTAGCATTGTCGTTGGCAACGACTCCTTAATTCCCATCACCTCAGTTGGTTCCACTCACATTCCCGCTGCACAAGGTCCTCTCACACTTCGCCACGTTCTTGTCAATCCTTAGATTATCAAAAACCTGATTTCTGTTCGTCGCTTTACAATTTATAATAATTGTTCAGTCGAGTTTGACCCGTTTGGCCTCTCTGTGAAGGACCTTCGCACCAGGAACGTGATCACCAGGTGCAATAGCTCTGGTGACCTCTATCCACTGCTGCCATCTCCACCTGCTCCACATGCCCTCATCACCACAAGTGCCACTCTTTGGCACCGTCGTCTTGGTCACCTCGGAGTGGACGCTCTTCATCATCTAGCTCGTTCTACAGCTATTTCTTGTACTCATGGCATTAGTGATACTCTTTGTCATGCTTGTCAGTTGGGGCGTCACATACGTTTACCGTTTACGCCATCTAGTTCTCGTGCTTCTCAGAATTTTGATTTAATACATTGTGACCTATGGACCTCTCCTATTGCTAGTGTCTCTGGTTATAAGTATTATTTGATTATTCTTGATGATTGCTCCCATTTCTTTTGGATGTTTCCCTTGCGTTTAAAGTCGGAAACTTTCGCCACCCTCTCCCACTTTTTTGCATACGTCCACACCCAGTTCCACACTACTATTAAAACAGCCCAGTGCGACAACGGTCGCGAGTTCGACAACCTGTCAGCACGTTTGTTCTTTCTCACAAATGGCGTTTCTGTCCGTATGTCGTGCCCCTACACGTCTCAGCAAAATGGCAAAGCTGAGCGCTCCATCCGGACCATCAACAATGTTGTTCGCACCCTTCTTATTGAAGCTAGTATGCCTCCTCAGTACTGGGTTGAAGCTCTCAACACCGCCACCTATCTCATCAATCGGCACCCCACCAAAACCCTCCAGTTATCCACTCCTCACCATGCTTTGTTTGGATCCCCACCCACATATGACCATCTTCGGGTTTTTGGCTGCCGCTGCTATCCAAACCTTTCTGCCACTGTTGCCAACAAACTCTTGCCACGTTTCACGCTGTGCACCTTTCTTGGCTACTCCCTTGAGCGCAAGGGTTATCGGTGTCTCGACATGACCTCCAATCGAGTGATTATTTCTCGTCATGTCACCTTTGATGAGAATTCTTTCCCCTTTGCTAGTCTCACACCCGCGTCACCAGATGATACTAACCTTGATTTTTTTATGGATATGGAGTGCTCCACGCTGCCCATTGGGCCATGCCCCCCTGCAGGTCCTGTGGCGCCACTCGCAGCTGCTCCTGCTGGCCCCCCGCCGGCAGTTGATGCTAGCTGCCCAGCCGCCAATGGTGTGGCTTGGCCAAACTCCGCTGCCCCCGCTGGCCTCATGCAACGGGCTGTTGCCAGCGGCGTCGGCCACGTCCACGCACCACCGCCGGTCGGCCCTGCTGCCCGATTGGCATCTCGCGGCGGCTGCTTGCCGCGGTGTGCCGCCGAGATCGGACCTACTCGCCCGCTTCTGCTGCGCCTCATTGCCACTCACCGTCGGCCGCTGCTGCATGGGCAGCCCATCGCTCCCCACGCCCGACCTGCCCCCTGTGTCGGCTCCTCCAGTGCTAGCGCCTGCCGCGACCAGCCGCACCGGGGGGTCGCCCGTCGTCATTCCCATTGCCCCGGTGGCCAATGCACATCGCATGACCACCCGTGGCAAAACCGGGTTCCACCTCCCGGTCGACCGGATGAACCTCCATGCCGCAGCTTTGTCACCAATTCCCAAGACATACCGTGGGGCTCTTACTGATCCCAATTGGCGATCCGCAATGTCTGAGGAGTTTGCTGCCCTACAGGCGAATGGCACTTGGGATCTTGTTCCTCGGCCACCTGGTGTCAACCTCGTTACCGGCAAGTGGATCTTCCACCACAAGCTTCATCCGGATGGGTCTCTTGATCGCTATAAGGCTCGGTGGGTATTACGAGGCTTCACTCAACGCCCCGGCATTGACTTCGAGGAGACTTTTAGCCGGTAGTGAAACCGGCCACCATCCGGACTGTTCTGACTTTGGCTCTCTCTCGGGATTGGCCTGTCCATCAGCTTGACGTCAACAATGCATTCCTTCACGGCACCCTCTCCGAGACGGTCTACTGTGAGCAACCTTCTGGATTTGTTGATCCTAGTCACCCTGATTATGTCTGCCGCCTCGACAAGTCACTTTATGGCCTCAAGCAAGCGCCCCGTGCCTGGTTCAGTCGGTTTGCCACACATCTCCTCTCTTTGGGTTTTGTTGAAGCTAAATCAGATCCACATCGCTTATTTATTTTTAGCGCGAAACGATCGGCTTTACCTCCTGCTCTATGTTGATGACATCGTCCTCACTGCTTCATCGACAGCTCTTCTTCGCCGTACTATTACGGCTCTTCAGGCGGAGTTTTCCATGAAGGACCTTGGACCATTGCATCACTTTTTGGGTTTGTCAGTGACCAGACAGAATAGCAGCATGCATCTCTCTCAGCGTCACTACATTCTGGAAATTCTCGAGCGGGCTGGTATGACTGATTGCAAACCTTGCAGCACTCCCATCGACACTCACTCCAAGCTCTCCTCCGCCGGTGACCCTGTTGCTGATGCCACTGACTATCGGAGCCTCGCAGGTGCCTTGCAGTATCTCACATTCACTCGCCCTGACATTGCTTATGCCGTTCAGCAGGTCTGTCTGTTCATGCATGATCCACGGGCTCCCCACCTCGCCCTGGTTAAGCGTATTCTTCGCTATCTTCGTGGCACTCTTGATCATGGCCTTCTCCTGCATCGAACATCCCCAGCCGCTCTGGTAGTTTACACCGACGCTGACTGGGCAGGCTGCCCTGACACTCGGAAATCTACTTCAGGATACGGTGTTTTTCTTGGTGACAATCTCATCTCTTGGTCATCCAAGCGTCAACAGACCGTGTCCCGTTCCAGTGCTGAGGCTGAATATCGCGTCGTTGCCAATGACGTTGCTGAGGCTACATGGCTCCGCCAGCTTTTGATGGAGCTTCACTCTCCTCTCAATCGGGCTACTCTGGTGTACTGTGACAACATCAGTGCAGTGTATCTCTCCACCAATCCGGTTCAGCATCAGCGAACCAAGCATGTGGAGATCGATCTACACTTTGTTCGCGAACGTGTTGCCCTTGGCCATGTTCGCGTCATTCATGTGCCTACATCCACACAATATGCGGACATCTTCACAAAAGGGATGCCGCGTCAGTCTTCACGGAATTTGGTCCGCCTCAACGTTCGCCTTCTACCGCTTTATTCATGGGAGTGTTAGACATGCACACTGCATGTCTCACGCCTTTGGTCCATCTCTCGGACCCGCGTCATAGTGCCCGCATGACATGCCCTCAGATTAGCCATTAGGTTATTTTTGGTATGACCAGATTAGATGCAATCTTGTGTAATCTTTCCTTTCGGTTGTAACCTCTCCTATTTATATGCCTAATTGGCCAATGCAAGGATTCATTGCGTGAGAAATATTTCCGCTCTCATGGTATCAGAGCACGGGATTCTCCCGAGCTCCTTCCGCTGCTAACCCTAATGCGGCGGCGCTTGATCTGATCGCCGCCTAGCCGTGTCGAGCGCTCCGCCCAGCACGTACACTGCCACGAGCGCAGATCCTTCACGCGCTGCCGTTGGCCGTGTTGTTATCGTCGCGCTCGTTCTCCGACCGCATCTGCTTTCTCGCCTCTCCTTCGATGGCTGGCAACGCCACCGAACTCGAGCGGCTCCGCAAGGAGATCGAGGAGTTGCGCACGGCTGCCGCGCAGCGCGCCCTGGCCGACCAACGCGCCGCTGATGAAGCCCGTTTACTCGCCTAAGCAGAAGCCGTGGCTGAACAACGCCGCCTCGATGCTGAACGCGAGAAAACCGAGCGTCGTCGCCGCGAAGATGAAGCCGACGCTCTCCTCATCGTCAATCTCCATGCCCAGGCAGTCACTCTCACCAACATCAAGGCTTTTGTACCCATGGTCCTTGAGGTCGGATCCACCTCCTACCCCAAGTGGCGCAGTCTCCACCTCATCACTCTCGGGAAGTACGCCCTCACCGACCACGTACTCTCCGACGATGTCCACCCCGACGTTGCGCCCTGGCATCGCATGGATTGCGTCGTGATCTCCTGGATTTTTGGCACTATCTCCGCCAATCTTCTTGAGATTGTCATGACCTCCGGTAAGCTTGATTGGTAGCTTACAGAGTTTTTTTTACTTTTTTATATTGTTTTTTAGTACTTCTGTACGGTGAAATTTCTATACCGTACTGAAAAAGATCGCATGCACTAAATGCAAAACGCAGACGCCTGCGTTCTAGTCGGTATCTTATTTTTATAGCAAATAAGAATGAATCTAAGGCTCATTCTTTTCAGTGTACCTACCGTTGCATATTACCGTAACAAATTTTGCTATTTTTATATAGCCTATATGTTGTGATAATTGTAACGATTTTTTCTTTGCTTTCAGTATTCCTTTCAAAGATACGAAAACTGTTTTTTAATTATTTTTTAAATCTTTGGACCTCTTTTCGAGGATCTTAAATTTGTCACAATAATACGCCAATGCAACATAAGATGAAAAGAACAATGCCTGAACCCGGGGAAAAATGTCAAGGCGCAGATCATCCACTATAAGCCACGGTGAACTGAAGCCCTTGGTTCGTTTCTTCAGTCTCTTGTCTATCCGTCGAGGCGTTGACCTCCTCGTCGCTACCAGCATCGCCGCGCCGCTCACCGCTCACGGGCGGCGCAGACCGCTCTATCGAGGAGGAAGGAGCTCGGGCGGAGGGGGATCCATGTATCCGCTCTTGCTCCATGGGACGCTCCACGCCACCATCTTCCAAGTGGCTGCTTTCCCCGCCGCGCTCCTGGCCAGACTGCGAGGCTCCGGCTCCGGCTCCGGCTCCAGCTCCAATTCCAAATCCATGCGCAAGGTACCCCCCCCCCGGTAGCGGAGGGGTTCCGATGACCACAGTTATCGCGAGTTTCATCTGATCGTTTATTCCCTGGTGGTGATTACCTGCAGCACCGAATTCGCTCCTGTTCCTTACACTATTTTCTCAGAGAGACAAGGCTGTAAGATTTCACTCTACCAGGAATGCCATGTCCCAGTTGGACTTGCTCCCAAAATTCCACTTGCTGATGGCAGGAACTACGAGCCCCACACATACCAGGAGGATATCTTCGATGCAATAAGCAAAGCTCGGCATTTGATTTACATTCATGGTTGGTTTGTAAATGTTAAAATGACCAGAGATTCGGAAGGACAGAAACCTGGAGGGCACATTGTTCTCGCTGACTTGCTTAAGATGAAGGCTAATGAAGGTGCCCGGGTCCTTGTGTTAGTCCCTGACGACAGCAATTCAATTGGCTTCATGAACGAAGATAGATCAATAATCACACAAAGCCAAGTAGTTATGAATTATTTCTCTGACTCAGCTGTGCACTGTGTTTTGTGCTTTCGTAAGCCAGATGATTCAGATAGTATTGTTCAGGATCCACTGGTCTCAACTATGTTCGCCCAACATCAGAAGATAGTGGTTGTTGATCGTGAGGCACCTGAAAAGGGTTCCAACAAAATAATGATAGTTAGCTTTGTTGGAGGCATGGAGTTCTGCGATGGGACGCACGGCGATCAGTTTCTTTTTTTCTTGACTCCATCCATGAATCAAGATTATTTCGGTAAGCTTCAGCGTGGCCTGAAAAATCCAGGGCATGAGACCCATGCACGCTTAGAAGGCCCAATTGCTTGGGATGTGCTTCACAATTTTGAACAAAGATGGAGAAAACATGGAACTGAAGGTGTCCTCTTACCGATAAGACCTTGTGGTATTCTTTACTGTTTTGAACAAGGATGGGGAAACCAAGGAACTGATGTTGCCATCTCACCGCTCAAACGTGTTTCTGGTACCATTGTTCCCCCTTCTGCTGACATGTTCCCAGAGAACAAAGAAACATGGAACGTTCAGCTCCTTAGATCAATAGACAGTGGTTCTGCATTAGATCTCTCCTAAATTACAGGGGATGCTGAAAGAGCAAATCATGCATCTGGGATGGACAAAATCATGCATAGGAGCATCCAGGATGCATACATAAATGCCATACGGAGGGCAAGAAACTTCATCTACATCGAAAATCAATACTTCCTTGGGAGTTCGTATTGCTGGAGGCCTGAAGGTATTAGGCCTGAACATATTGGTGCCCTTCATTTGATCCCAAAGGAGATTGCATTGAAGATTGTCAGTAAGATTGAAGTGGGGGAGCGTTTTACAGTTTACATTGTCATTCCAATGTGGACTATGGGCAACCCAGAATGTTCAGTTGTCCAAACAATTCTAGACTGGCAGAGGAGAACCATGGAGATGATGTACACTGACATCATAGAAGCTCTTCAAGCCAAGGGAATAGACACAAACCCGAAAGGCTACCTCACTTTCTTTTGTTTAGGTAGCTGTGATGTAAATAAGACTTATGAATATGAATCCATGGGACACCCAGAACCTAGCAGCGACTATGAGTATGACCGGCCTCAAATGGCTAGGCGGTCAATGATCCTTGTCCATTCCAAAATGATGATAGGTAATACTTATGTGTTTCTATTTTTTTTGAGAGCAACTTATGTGTTTCTAATGATTTGGTTTATTTTGATGCTCTTTTTCATTGCATTGCACGTCTAGCAATTGAAATTGAATAATTAAAACTGTAGTCTGGTGAATACAAGCAAAATAAAGGTAAATGGTGTTGGGTAATTTCTTTGCTACCGTTTTCATCATCCTTTAGCCGTAGGGATGAAGGATTATTTATCAAATTCAAATTTGTGCAGTTCTCTATGATTGATTTTAGGGACTGGCTAATCTCAGGCACATGGAAATTAATAATCTTCTAGGTAGGGATGGCAATTTTACCCATGGGTACCCGACCCGATGGGTTCGGGTATGGACGTGGGTTTATACCCATAAAATATTTCAGGTTCTGATATAGTTTTTGGGTTTCGAGTTTAGATTCGGGTTTATTTTTACACGCATGGATACCCATGGGTGTGACTAACCTCAGATAGATGATTAGCCCCTTGGGGTGATAACTATATATAGAGTCCTCATGGGCTAGATGGGCCAACAATATATATATGGGCCTTGATATACTTGACACCCCCTTCAAACGCAAGGTGGAGGCGGATGATCTGAAGCATTGAGAGTGAAGTCGATGCTGTTCTCGAGTTTGTGCTTTAGTGAAAAAATCTGCCACTTGCAATTTCGAGGGCACATACTGGAGATCAATTGTTTTCTGATGACAATGTGACCGAGTAAAAGAGGCATCAACGCTGATTTGCTGTGTAAGTTCATGCTTAACAGGATCATTGGCAATCTGTATGGCTCCAGTATTATCACAGAGAAGAGGTGTGGGAGTATCACAAGTAATACCAATATCAGCTAACAACCAGCAAAGCCATATAATTTCTGAAGTGGTAGTGGAAAGTGCTCGCATTTACATTCAGATTAGATCGAGACATTTGCTGCTTCGCTTCTGACTTCCATGCAAGAGGAGAAGAGCCAAGAAGAATACAATAACCTGTGATAGAACGACGATCCGTTGGATCACTCGCCCAAGTAGAGTCCGAGTAGGCGTGAAGCTGAAGTGTACTATCACGCGCATAGAACAAACACTGAGATGTTGTCCCCCTTAAGTATCTTAGCACACGAAGCAAATGTCCATAATGGACGAAGTGGGTAACAAATTGACTCAAAATGTGAACCGCATGAGCAATATCAGGTCTGGTAACAGTGAGATAAACAAGGCTACCCACAATATGCCGATATCGAGAGGGATCCTCTAGAGGTGTACCATCAGTCGATCGAAGTTGTATGTGAAGATCCATAGGTGTTGCAGCCGTTCTATTATCAGTAATAACAGGTCGAGCAATAAGATCTTCTATGTATTTGGACGGGAAAGATAATATCCCTTTGCAGAATGGAACACCTCAATTCCTAAGAAATAACTAAGAGGACCTAAATTAGACATCTGAAATTGCTCACCAAGTTGCTTCTTCACATGAGAAATGTGTTCCGCATCATCTCTCGTAATCAACATATCATCAACATATAGAAGAAGCAAAGTACGTCTTCGTGGAGAAAGATGAATAAATAAAGCAGGGTCATGCTCACTAGGTGAAAAACCAGCAGCCCGTATCACAGATACAAAGCGCTCAAACCAACCACGAGGAGCTTGTTTAGGACCATATAAAGAACGACGAAGACGACATACATATCCAGGAGGAGCATCAACACCTGGGGGTGGTTGCATATAAACTTCCTCATGCAAATCACCATGAAGAAAAGCATTCATAACATCCATCTGAGAAATGGTCCAATAAGAAGTGGTAGCCACCGCAATCAGAGTGCGAACAGTAGTCATATGGGCAACTGGTGCAAAAGTCTCATTATAATCTCATTCCTGAGTCTGCTGAAAACCTTTGGAACAAGACGAGCTTTATATCTCTCGATGGAACCATCAGACTTGGACACTTGGTCTTAATTTTGAAGACCCATTTAGACGTAATAGGTACGGCATGTGACTGTAATGAAACAAGATCCCAAGTGCCAGTATGTTCAAGGGCAACAAGCTCTTCAGACATAGCAAGCCACCATTCCAGAATACTAGAGGCTTCCTGATAAGTGGATGGCTCATGAACAACAGCAACCACACGTGGAAAACCATACTTGTCAGCAGGCCCAATAGTAATATGATCTCATAAATTATATTGTGGACCAATCTGTAACTCAGCAGAAGTAGTATGTGACTCATTAATATTATCATAAACATCATCAGTAGGAGCATCAGGGCTGGCCGAGGTGGTAGAACTAGATGGAAGAACTGTGGTATCTATGGGACGTTGAGTGTAAACATGTATGATTGGTGGTTTACAACGTGGAGGTGGCGTAGGAGTACGTGGAGACATGTGGGGTAGGTGTTATGGAGACAAAAGAATCAGGAGCGAGTGTAATAGGAGTATCATCACTGGATGAAATAGGAAGAAGATCCATAAACGATGTGGACTCGGAGGGATAATATGAGGGTTGAGTAGAGGGGTTATAAAAGAAAGGACGATCCTCAACAAAGGTCACATCATGAGAAATACGTATGCGACGAGAAGATGGATCATAACACCAATATCCTTTGTGCTCAGGACTATACCCCAAGAAAGGACACTCAATAGATTGTGCAGTCAACTTAGTTTGCTCACGAGGTGCAAGCAAAACATAGCGCGTACATCCAAAAACATGAAGATGATCATAGTTAGGAGTACCAAAAAGTACTTCACCGAGACATTTACCGGACAGTTTGGATGATGGTTGTCTATTGATGAGATAGACTACAGTAGAAACAGCTTCGCCCCAAAAATGAGAAGGAACAAAAGAGGAAATCAACAGTGTTCGAGTAGTTTCTATGATGTGACATGTTTGCGTTCAACAACACCGTTCTGAGCATGAGCGCTAGGACAAGAGAGCTGAGCAAGAGTACCCTCAGAGGTCAAAAACTGGGAGATATATCAGACAAATACTCACCACCAGGGTTAGAACGAAAAACTCTGACAGGAGTAGAAAACTGAGTGTGGACTATGCGAGCAAAAGACTGGTAAATGGAACACATTTGAGAACGATGTTTCATTAAATAAATCCAAGTATAACGAGAATGATCATCGATAAAAATTATATAATATTTATGACCACCCTTTGTAGCAAAAGGTGCAGGACCCCATACATCTGAATGAATAAGATCGAAAGGTCTAGCAGAATGAGAAACACTGGAGGAATAAGGAAGTTGTACCTGTTTTCCAAGCTTGTAACCCTTACAATGAAAGCTAGACTCGATAGATCGAAAGGTCTAGCAGAATGAGAAACACTGGAGGAATAAGGAAGTTGTACCTGTTTTCCAAGCTTGTAACAACCTATTTTTATTAATGTGGACAAATGGGACCCACACAGATGTCCAAGACGATGATGCCATTTGGCAAAGGAAGAACCGGAATGTGAAGTAGCAGATGATACACGAGCGGTAGAAGCAGCAAAAGAAGGAAGACGTAAGGTGTCCAAAATGTAGAGGCCAGGAGCACCTTTACGGCGATGGCCAGTCCCAATCACAGCCCCGCTTCGATGATGCTGAATAAAACAAGATGAGTCATCAAAGCCAACAAAATAATTTTGA
Organism: Raddia guianensis; assembly: GCA_036346415.1. NCBI lineage: Eukaryota > Viridiplantae > Streptophyta > Magnoliopsida > Poales > Poaceae > Raddia > Raddia guianensis. The sequence goes on from CM070544.1 coordinate 33,674,221, forward strand.
TCGGTAACTGTCGCAACCCCGGCTTCACCGGGATCCACTCACAATCCATTGCTAGTCCCAGAGATCAATGCTAGCAACTTGTGAGCGACAATTTGTTGAACATCATCACACAGTCATAATAACTAAGAGAAATTACATATTATGCAAAAGTAATTGTTACACAACTACTTATTACACTTGTTTGATTAAAGATGACATAATAATGTCCATAATATACCAGTCGCGGAAATTCAAATATGCATCGGAAAAGTATGATGATGCTCCAATCGACCCTTGGCGCCACTAATCCTCATCAAAGTCCGAACAAGATCCTCCCGATCCACGTAGATACACCGGACCTAATCCTTCTCCCGAATACAAATTTATCCGTGGTTTTGTATAGTGAGTACACGGCTACCCAAAGAAGAGTCCTTATAAATGATGCAAGGATATAAACAAGAATAGGGTGGCTATTTTGCATAAACACCTACACTAGTCAATATTAATTAAAGTGTTGTAAAACAATTTGTAGAGCAATTAGTATTGATACGAGACTCCCAAAGATAACACGCAGAGCTCGGCTTCAAAGCCCTACTCGCAAAACGCACAAGCCTCGAATACTCAAAACAAACACCAACCCATCAGTTATTATTAAACACGTGAGACTACCATATACGACCTTCCTCCCTCCCATAACCGTGGAATGGCTATCATGATAGTTTTAACTCTGCAGAGTGTAGCACACTTTACCCATAAGCCGAGTGGTACTTTTGCATCTTAGCTCTTCCTTAGGAGCCTGACCAAGTAACAATACAAGGCGATTCATTAGTTCCTCTGTTAACACCGATACCCCTCTAAGGATTCGCGCTCGGGCCCCTCTTGAGCCAACGGACCGACCGATCTTTTCAAAGTAAAGTGTGTTAACAGTCTTCCCTAACTACTAAGCCAGACTAGCACATGTTGGCCGACATGCTAATGCTAGCACTTATGGTTCGCTTGTATGGTTTGGCGGATAAGCACACGCCCAAAGTCCTTAGACCAAGATGACTACCTCCAACAATCCACATTCCACAAAACCACCCAACTATGCCACCTTTAGTCAACACACGCCACGTAGGTTTTAGTTGATTAGGTTAAAGTAACTCAGCATCTCCAATCATACCAAGTCATAAGAATAATTAAATGATGAACCTAAATCAACTACCAACCCACGAGCACTAGCAACTATGCACAAGGATAGGCTAGGAAAATAACTAAGGCAGCAACAAACATGTTAAATTCACAGGGTCAATGACGCAGTGTGAATATTAGGTTTCTACCTTTCCCATCATTTTATGCATGAGAAAAATAAAAACAATAAACGGGTGAGTTTTGTAATTTGGGAGAGGAAGATGCAACTATCTTGCCTTGGTAGTACTCCGGGTCTTGCGGATCTCCTCCTTGAAACTCCTGCAGTCTTCCCGATCAGCGCGAATACGGACGATCTACGCCAGATATGCATATATGCAAGAAACAAAAAACAATCAACAGAACATATAGCTCAATAAAATATATAAAATTATAGGGGATTTATGGAAAATAATGGCTCGGAATCACCTAATTTGGAGTTCGGATGCTCTGGAACAATTCACGGAAGTTTAGGATAAATTAGAAAAATGGAAAAGAATAAACCGTTAACAAAAGAAAAACCGCCCAACCGGCGGTTCACGCAGCGACGGGCGGACGCAAAGACGCTTGAAGCGAAGGACACTGCGGCGCGAAGTGACAAAGGGCGCGACGCAGCGACGGCGGCGAAGCGAGCGATGGCGGCACGCGCTAAAGCGGTGGCAACGCGACGGCGGAACGGCGGCGGCGGCGACACTTGGCGCGCGGGTTGGCGACGGCGGGACAAAGACGGCGGCGACGCGTGCACGCGGGACGACGCGGAGAAGCAAGGCTTGCCTGGGCGGCGGAGGACACGCGGCGGCTGCGGCGCGGCGCGGCGGATCTGGCGGCGGGCACGACGCCGAGATCGCCGGCGGCAATGGCGCAGGCGGCAATGGCGCGCCAAACTTCAGCGAGCTTCGATTGGGCGTGTTCTCCACCGATTTGGATGATCCGGGTATCCATCTGGACCGTCTCGACGAGATCTACAACATGGCACCATCTAATCTTGAGTTTGGGCACGCAGCGGAGAGATCGTAGAAAAGTGTTACGGTGGGGAGGATTTTGGCGGCTAGGGTTTGGAACTTGAGGATTCGTGATGGGGGTTGGGCGGGGGTCTTGGGTGGTTTATATAGTGTCTTGGACGACTGGGTTGGGCCTTGGGCTAAGAGGGTTGGATTAGGACTCAATTCTAATCCGGGTAGAATTCAGATAGGCTTGGGCTTGTTTAACAAGAAAATGAGTTTCCTTCTTGGATTGGGCTGAAATTTGGAGGGTAATTCGGATTAGGCTACAAAAGGTCCTCAAAATTTGAGCACGAGATTCCCTCGTTTGCTCATTATTTGATGGATTTGACGAGCTCCCGACAAGACGGCAAAACTCCAAGGAATCACGAGCTAGCTTTGGAATTTGGATATGAAATTTGGAGGTTGCTTGATGATGGCTTCAAAGAATTACTGGAATTTTTCCGAATTTTTCAAAAGGTCTTCTAGGGTTTTGGCTTAAACCTTAATTTAAATTAATTATAACAGGTTTCAGTATATAACAATTCCCTTTTAATTTATTTTTGGGTTTTCGAAAATACAAGTGACATACGACAAAATAGAGGATGTCACAGTAACTTGACCAACTGATAGAAGATTCATGGACAATTGAGGTACGAAAGAAACATCAACATCAGGAACAGAATAATGAGAATTGCAAGGTTACCCTGATGAGTGATATGACAAGATGTATCATTAGTTGTGCAATCAAGCACCATCGATGGTGACTTCTTTGGCAACCAATCGGGACCGATCGGATGTGACATGAAAAGAAGCGCTGAATCAAGAACCCAAGGCAGCGAAGGAAGCGTTGGTCGGTGAAGCGCAACAACAGACACTGAGCCTCTAGGAGTGGAATCAGTATCACGACCATGAGCAGCACGAGCAACAAGACGAGCACGATAATCAGCCAATTTCTCTGGATGCTTAGAAAAACAATTCTCTGGACTATGACCAGTCTTACCACAATGCTTACAAGGCTCTGAAGATGTACCTTTTAGTGCACTGGTCCGCTAAGAAGCTGCCAACACTGTGAAACATAGACACAGAAGAAGCGGACATAGACTGGAGACGTGTCTATTCGGCAAGTAAATTAGACAATGTATGTGCCATGGTGAGAGTAGAGGAATTGTGAAGCAACCGTATACGAATGGAATCAAATTCTGCCCTTACTCCCATGACAAATCTATATGTAAGAAATTGTTCAATAAAATTGAGTGTTGTACAGTCCTCTGCAGCTGTACACTGGGGTACCATGAAGATCAAAGAGCACATCAAACAATCAAAAGAAGAGTAGTATTCATCAATAAACATATCTTTTTGTTCAATGACATGAATTTGCTGCATGAGGGTATGTAAAAGGGCACCACTATCTTGAACATAGCATTGCTTCAAATAGAACCACATGGGTTTGGCTGTATGGAACTTACGAAGGCTCATAATCATAGTTTGCTTAACACTATTGACTATGGCAGCCATCACTTTCCCATCATTAATTTCCCATGTTTTTATTGCATCGGCATTACTACCATCAGTCTTACGAGTAGGTGCATCATCAGTCAAGTGAAAGGCTAAAACATACCCCTCAAAGCAGTCTGAACAGAGAAAGCCCACTCTGGATAATTTTGACCATCTAGAGTGATATTGATAACAATTGCATTGATATGAGACATGTTGAAAACTGCTAGTAATAGATTCGGTTACCACACAAAGCCCTGGACGGCGACGGCTTGGACATCGACGGCGATTGGATGGCGAGGATCTGAGGCACAGGTTGATCTGGATGGTGAGGCTCTGAGGCACGGGTTGGATCTGGATTAGATTGGAAGAACCCTAACCCTAATCCTGGTAAACCATGCTCTGATACCATGTGACTAGTCTTTCTCAGATAGATGATTAGCCCCTTAGGGGTGATAACTATATATAGAGTCCTCATGGGATAGATGGGCCATACAATATATATATGGGTCTTGATATACTTGACAATGGGTACCCCGAAAATAATAATAATAATAATAATAATAATAATAATAATAATAATAATAATAATAATATAACATGCCATCATATGTTATCAATAAATATGTATGGATGAAAGGCTGAAGTATAAATATAATTTTATATGTTTAAAGTTGATGAAAGGTTAGAGTTGAAATTGATTAAAGTCATATATATTGTATTCAATATTGAGATATAGCCTTATTATATATTTTGGGTTTGGGTACCCATTGGGTTCGGGTGTGGGCGTGGCTTTATACCGATGAAATAATTCGGGTTCAGGTTCGGGTTTAGTTTTCGGGTTTCTGGTTCGGGTATGAGGGGAGTGTACCCGGAGGTACCCGACCCTATTTCCATCCCTACTTCCAGGCGCCTGCCATCAGTGAGAAATGCTTCTAATCTACAGCCACAACTAAACTGCCATGGGCATATATGCATGCATGTACATATCTAGCTTGGCCTTAATCAGCTTTGGCTAATGGAACGCATGCATGCATCTTTTCACGCCGGTCTTAGTTAGCTTTGCCGGATGGTTGCAATGCACGGAATAGAGAAAAGGCAGTGCTCTCTCTCTCTACATATATGCATGAATAGCGAAGCTCGAGCATATTAGTGAAAAGTGAAAACAAATAAAAAAAACTGTAATAAACCCTGCAAACATTAAAAAAAGCCAAGGAAAATAATAAATTTAGTGAAAATAAATATAAATAGTTTTTTCACATTGGATACACAGAATTTTCACCATCATGTGTATTGAAAAAACCTAAGTAATCAATTGAAAAAACAGTCATCTGGACAAAACAGCGAAATCCAGACACCTAGAATCTAGACAAACCGTTGATTGTAACTTCAAAATATGATTTGTTCGCTTTATAGACAAATTGAGGATTTGTTTAAAGCCATGATAAGAACCAAAACAAAGGAACTGCCTATGCTATACAAAGATAAAAATAGAAATATCATCGTCAATATTTTGTACATTTGTTGAATTAATGTTTGGATTTTGACGCAAATAAATGAGGGTCACTCTGTCTGCAGCTTATTACTTGTGACAGTTCAGTTACTGAACTGAACCTATAAATGATTGATATCTCAACCAGACCCAAAAATGAAAGCTATAGCTAACATAATTTATCATATTTCTATTTTCAGTTGATGATGAGTACATCATTATCGGATCTGCCGACATCAACCAAAGATCAATGGATGGTGCCAGGGACACAGAAATTGCCATTGGTGCATACCAACCAACCCATCTGTGTACTAGCGAACCAGCCAGAGGCCATATCCATGGCTTCAGGATGGCACTATGGTACAGGCACCTCGGGATGCTAGATGATGCGTTTTTGCACCCTGAAAGCCTGGAGTGTGTGCAAAAGGTGAACAGGATTGCAGACATGTACTGGGACATGTACGCGAGCAATGATCTTGAACAGGACCTGCCTGGGCATCTCCTCAGCTATCCCATTGGTCTCACCAATGAGGGCGTGGTGGCAGAGCTGCCAGGGACGGAGTTCTTCCCCGACACCCGAGCAAAGGTTCTTGGCTCCAAGTCTGACAGTCTTCCACCCATCCTCGCCGCATAGAAGCGACATTGATCTGTGTGGTGCAAGTTCATTGTTCGGCTTGGTTTTTCAATCGGTTGACAGAATTAGACTTATAGCGGAAGGCAGTGCATTCAAAATTTGCATCCTAAAGAAAGATACAATGGCTAGAGGAGATCAATTTAGTTTGTTGCATATTTCTTTGGGTTGTGGAAGTAAGTCAGGGTTTTCGATGTATACCGTCGACCGTCAACCAGAACTACTCCTTTTCATGTTTTTGAGCAAATGCTCCTTTTTAAGTTGTAACAGGAAATACTTTTATGTGTTGCTTTAGTCTTATGATTAATTTGTCTCATATAAATTGTTTCAGTTCAATTAGTCTGAAACATCAGAGGTTTGCCACTGGTCCTGGATGGGAACCGGGAAGGCTTAATTTTCAGACCTGAACAAGAACAACTCTAACAACTCCAGCTTACTTTAGTTGTTAGAACCTTAGAGCATCCCCATCTCACCCCTCAAATGCACCTCTATTTCAAAAATTTTCAAATGCAGCAGAAGGGAATTTGATGCATGTGAGAGGGAAGTTGTACTGCGTGGTTACTGTAGCAGTTACTGTAGCGATAGAGGGAAATTTGGAGGCCCTGCTGGGGATGCTCTTACCACCTTCAGAACAATTAAGAGGTGATGGACATCTCTCCATATGACATATTTCAAATAGTCTTGTGGACAAAAGTAGGTGCTTAGCAACTTCTTTTACCTGGCACAAACTGTATAATTAGTTCGTATGTTCTGCCTGGGACCTACATCGACAGCAGCTCCTGAGTACAATATGAGTACATTGCAGATTCACAGTTTATACGTGCACATTGAACGAAAATATATAAACAAAACTACAAAAATCTAACAGGTACGCACATGCAGCTAACCAACGTCTACACGACCAGCAAATGTTCTTCACCAAAACGACATATACCACACAAACCAAATGGACAATGTTCAGCATCTGAAATAATTGATACATTTTGTTTGACATCATCTATTAAAGAGATAACAATCACGCACATGCAGCCAACCAAAAGACTACTTTATCAGCACCTGTTCTCCACCAAAACAACACATGCCACACAACCCAATAGAATTGACACATTTTGTTTGACATCCTCTAGTGGTCAACCTTTGGTAACCCCTCGAACAGCGCCGCTAACTTCCCTTCCTCTTGCAGCTCCAGCACCTTCGTCGCGCCACTGATGTGCTCCCCTCTGATGAACAATGCAGGCACACTGACATAGCTTGTCCTTAGAAGCCTCATCATCTCCTGAACAAACCTTCTGTCCTTGTGGAAATTCTTCTCGGTGTATTTGACACCGAGCGATTTTATTGCTGCCCGAACCTTCTCGCAGTCATGGACTGTTTGAGGGATGTAGCCCAATGAGGTAGTGTACAAAACAACTGCATCGCCGCAGCCCAAAGAGAGGTCCTTCATGTCAGGTGGTGGAAATTTTCGGCCTTGCTCGTTTCCTCTCTGTGATGAATTGAGATTTTCTTCCTGATCCAGCAGTCCACCCTGTTTCACCCCCCATTCAAAACTTACTGTTGCATTGTTAACCACGTACAGTAAACAAGCATTGCACTCTTCTTTGGGGAATTACTATAGAGTGACCATTAAACTGGTGAAAATTCTTTCAAGTGCAACTACTATCTATGATTTTTTGCTGCATTCAAAACATATGTTATTTATGGTTTTCAACAAAAGGAGAGAAAAAAGTGATGGAAGTGTAACTGTGATCGAGTGATAATATGATTAGTCAGTGAACTTATTTTTGGAAAAAAAAAAGCAAGAGTTATGCTACTGTATCAAACAAAAGGAAGGTGAAGTGCAACCTAATGGCTTTATCAAATTGAGTTACGATTTGATAGAAAACTAGAAAGAAAGAGGAAAACTGTTAAAACAACCGTTAAGGAGACAATGACCAAGTTCTAGTGAGTTCTATCTTGTATTAGTGAACTGTACTAGTGGTTATCGAATTCTTGCTGATAGAACTTAAAATTGATTCTATTTATGAGAAAAGAGTGTCAACTATGCCATGAGCATGCATACCTCATCGACCAATTTCCCTGCCTCATTAGAACATAGTGACACCTGCTGGACCATAGTTTCTGTCTCATTCAGTTGATGAATTATATCCCCCATATATGGTCTTTTGTTTCTCTCCCTCTCCACACAGTTCAATGCTATCTCAATGCATCTTTTTACTTGTTGACAATATGCGTCCAGTGATTCAAGGCTTAATTGTTCCTGTAGCCTCTTCCTCCAGTTATCATGGACCTATGAAATTGGAACATTAAGCGAATGTTAGTTCTCTACTAAATGCAAACAATTGGCCTCAATGGAAATAGACAAATATCTTTTCTTACAAGATCAACAAATTGTTCGGAAGACATATCAGCGGATCTTAAGTAGCCCTCAGGTCCAGCCATTATCTCAATTATTACAACACCCAGGCTGAATATGTCTAATTTTATTGAGACTACATTTCTCTCTATGTATTCTGGCGGCAAATACCTACTGCATGAAATGAAAAAATGTTACTAAAAATATGAGTTAAGAAAGGACAATTTATCCAACTAGAAAAGAATCAATACATGTGGAGCCCATTCAACTTACATTGTTCCTATAGAACTTTGTGTCATTCGTGTTTGTTCTTCACCAAAGAGTTTTGACAAACCAAAATCTGCAAGTTTGGGGACCATGTTATTATCTAGCAATATATTATCAGGTTTTAAGTCCAAGTGATAAATAGGCTTCTTCAACCCCTCATGAAGATATTTTAAACCCTCGCAAGTCCCCTTAATAATTTGGTAACGTGTGTGCCAGTCAGGTCCATCACATTCATCTGTAGACGTAAACAAAGAATAAGCAATGTAACTATCTAATTCATTGCGCTAAACAATGCACAAACAGGAGCACCATCGTACCAAAAAGATGCTTTCGCAGGCTTCCATTTTGCATATATTCGAAGCAGAGTGCCCTATATGTCGTTTCAGCGAAAACAAGTTTTCCATTATACTCTGTATGTTTGTGTTGTGTTTCATAACAGTATCCAATTAATCGCACAACATTTTGATGCTTTAGCCTCATAAGATTTTCAAACTCATTTAGAAATTGCTTGTCATCAAACCCCAGTTGGTCGTGAAGTTTCTTCACAGCAATATCTTCTCCATCTTTATACACTCCCTGTTCAAAATCTCTAATCAATACATGACATGATGCAATTTAGTTAATAGTTTTAATATCAATGAAATTTAAAAAGCATTATCATTGATATTTGTAATGAGCCGGCCCAATTGTCCGCATCACTCCCACAAGCAGAAAATTTGTAATGTCTTTATATCTAAAATTGAATACTATGTGTATTCAAGGTAATACGGCAGAGAATCAAAGTAACCTCATACCTTGTAAACCGATCCATATGCACCCCTACCAAGCTTTCGCTCCTCAGAGAAATGATCTGTAATTTCTTCCAATAATTGGACGGTGAAAGCTTTGGGCTCCATAGTTGAATAGTGTAATTTGTACACTTGTTACCAATGTTCCTGCTTCTCCTAGCACAAAACCTATTCTGCATTAGAGCAAATACACATTTACCTTTTACAGGGATAACAGCGCAACATTAAACATTTCTTACTTGTCTGTTTTTTCTCCTCCTCTTCCACTCGGATTAAATAACAGCTAGCTGCATCATGATGCAAGAACATGTTGGAATTTACAGTGCGGTGTAAATGAAACAATCATCAAAATAATTCCAGATATACTAAAGCCCAAAAGAACATCTTATGACGAACCAATGGTACTATGTAGCAATGAAAATTGTCCAGTATACACTAGCCCTTTACATCAACCGTTTGTTCGGATTGCTTATTGATTTGATATAATACATTATTTTGCTTAGCTATATTTTGTCAGAAGTTGGGATCGGGTGTTTGTGTTTTGAGTAGAGCAGCGGCTTGTTCTTGCCGCCGGAGTAGAGCATCAAGAAATCGTCGATGGAGCTGTATATCTACGGGAAAGCAGCGAATCTCCTCATCAAGAACTCGTCAGAGAAGAGCACTAACCTGGAGTGGAGATTCCCGGCCTGCAGTACAGGGGATGCTCCTCGAGAAGGAATGGATCGTTGACTGGAACTAGCTAGCTTGAAAGGGTATTAGGTGAGGCTGCTGTTGTGATGTATAATTATGGCTGCTGTTGTGATTAAAATGCACGCCGCCCAATACAATTATACAAGGGAGGCACTATTTAGCGGGCATCTGCAATTTCAGCATTTCAGCATTTATTCAGTCACATGCCGCATATATGTGTACAGATTTCGCACCAAAAAATTCCACTATCGCAAAACATTTTTCCAATAAATAGAAATATGGAAAACAGTAGAAATTTAGTGTAATTTTTTGCGTCTGCACGATTTCGCAAATTATACGAGCAAAAAAAATCTCGATGTGAAAAATAGAAAACAAAATAAAATTTATAATAAACAAAAAAAAATCTACAATAAACAGAAAATAAAATAAATCTATAATAGATCAGACCTCGCGCAAAATATTCCACTATCGCAAAACATTTCTTCCGGTAAATGAAAATGTGGAAAAACTGTAGAAATTTAATAGAATTTTCACTAATTGAGTGCTAACTATTGGATTAATCCGGACACACCCACGATCCAACGGCCGATCCGTGCGCGCACCACGATTCAATGGCCAACCGCGGCGCCTGCGCGTTTGGCCGGCACGCAAGTGTCTGCGAAATAGCACGGCCGATTATATAATCGCTCGTCCTGAGGAATGGACTGTCTGGAACGGCTGAAGGAGTGAACTGCAGCCCCTTCAGATTCAGACTCATCTTCATAAAACTTGAGGAAGCTACCGAAACTGGATCCTGTCTGTCCTATGGTAATTTCTTCTTTTTTTAATAAGCTACGGTAATTTCTATACCACGCAAAAGGTATGAGGAATGTTTTGTATGGCAATAGGTGAATATCTATGGCATGGCTAAACTCTGCCATGGTGTTGCTGGCTTCACCTTTGGCCACCTCGTGGCGGTCCACGGTTGTCGTGCCGGGCCTGAGAAGCAGCATGACGGGCCGCTCGGCACGGCTTAAATATTTGGGTCGTGCTTTGGCCCGCACGACACAAAAAATGGCCCAAATATTGTTGATAAGATTGGTCTGTTGGCCAGCCTAACATATTGATTAACTATATGTGTATCGTGCCCGGGTAGGATGGCCCGTGCGAAACCCGGGTTTTGGCTATACGTGCGGCCCGGCATGGCTCGAAGTGTTGACCGGGCCATGCCGGTCTATTGCATTGTGGCACAAGGCACGACAGGCCCGTGCTGTGCCGGCACCACATGGCTCAACTCCCAGCACTACATGCTACAATGGAGGAAGAAGGCCAAGACTCTCGGTGTGATGCATTAAATGAATTCATTGTGCTTCTTTCCCCCACTGGTCGGTGTACCGTGCCCTATTTTAAAATTTAATAAACTGGTTTTAAACCCATGAGTCACAAACTTATAGGACCCATTGGGGTTTAACACAGGTTTAAGTCTCTTGCGGTTTAGATCTATAGCCTATGACATTTGGGCTCATGGTCCCACACGTTATTTTTATAGAGACGTATATGACTCTTGGAGCTATGTTTGAAACAATAACAATTTGTCATCCAGAAGGTTTTACAGGAATATCACATCCAATAACTTAACTTTTAAAAATTACAACATTGTTTGGAGGAGTAGTGGTCAATTGAAACACAAAGTTTTTTGTGGTTGCTTTGGCTCAATTGGTTGAACTCAGAGCCTTCTCTATCGAAAGGGCATTAGGAATCAGTGTGTATCTTTCTCTCTGTCAGTTCGATGTTGAATAAACTTTACTCTATATTGTCATTCAATGCACTCTGCAAAAAGATATATGCACCCTTTTGAATGTTTCGATTCCTTTAATATCACAAGACTGGCCAATTATAATTAGAGTTTCCACAAAGCTAACTTCGGAGTCTGACCATTCTTTAAAGAGCACTTTTTCCTTGTGTTGGTGATTTATGAGCGGCCTACCCCGAGATGGGCCTTGGACCGATTCCGTACCGGCCCGCCGCGCGAGCAAAGAGTCTGAAAGGCCGCCCTTGGCCGTAACAAAGGGATCGTCTAGCCCGCCGGGGTCATTCCCGGGCTTGACCGAGTCAACCGCGCCTCCCTAGGTCCTAGCCAGAAGTGCGGCACACCTCCCGGGCTATCCTTAGCCCAGGAGAGGGTCCCTATTGACGGTCCTTATTTGTAATATTATGTATATTTTTGACCGTCAACATATCTACAAAATAAAGGAATTCAAACTACATTGAGGCTAACATTAATGAGTTCCACAAGTTTTGGTGAATTCCACAAGTTTTGGTGCAGTCTCACGTTTTGCAGGCATGCACAAGAAAAGACGATTTATCGGTCGTATGTAAATCGGACGAAAGATGAAGTTTAAAATAAACATATTTTGAAAAGTCATCAAATTACAAAATGGACTGCACCATGATGAAGAGCTCGTTGAGACGATCGAAATGGATATATTATTTGCTATATTTGGAGCTCGGATGAGGGAGAAATGAGCTCCGGAAGATGACGAGCCTGACCGGACCAGACTAGGTCGGCTGACCCAAGCCAGGTCGGCCGGCCCATTCTTTTGGTCAATTTGCCTCAGTTTTTCTCCCACACGCCAAGCAACACACCTAGAGACCATCCCAACCATCTATGCATGACAGTTTGATCCAGAAATAAGGATTGCTTCACAAGAATGCATAGGATTCTAAAGGAACCCAATGCTACCGGCCTCCAACTGCCAAACCGACTTGGGGAAGTAATCTAGACCGTCTATAGAGCATCTACACCGAATTGAAGGGTCAGATGATGAAAAAGGTGGGCCGGCCGACCCACCTAGGCCGGCCGACCCACCTCGGAGGCCGCCTTGGATTCTCCTTTGGAGGGGGGCTGTGTGACACTTGTCCCATGCCGTGGCACTCCCCCATTGGCTCGGGAACTCTATAAAAGGACCCCCTCACCTCACTTTCACCGCACCACCACGCTTCACTTCATCCACTTCATTTAGAGTTGCTCTTTAGTTAGAGTAGATTAGTTGGGAGTTAGAGTCGAGTCGAGCTGAAGCCTCGGAGTTCCGGAAGTGTCTTCGGGAATTTGGGTAACGCTCTCGTATCCTTTCCTGTTTACCAAAAGTATTCAGTAAGACTACTTCATTCATTTTATAAAGTGTTGAGCTTTATTTGAGATTGAGCATATCTACTATATGAGTTGTGTGGATTAGCCTTACCGGTAGCTTGTATTCGTCTGGAATCAGTTTAGGTTCTCACTCGTATACTTAGAGAGCTAGGTATTGAATCTAGATCATCTTCCTAGTTACCGAGGAAGGTTGATTACAAATAGTAGCAGACGTGGTGTCTGAGACTAGGGCTAACTCGATTTACACCCGGGCCCACGTATATGTGGTAGGTGGTGACAGCCCTATCCATCCGTAGATACTAAGTATCTCGTGTGTAACCCACAGCGTCCGGCTTTGGACCAGTAGAGCCAAATCGGAACGATCATAACCATTCGGGATTCCAATTCAGGATAGCGGGTGTGTCGGGGATTAGATCACGGCCCATTGCCATGGCCCACTCCCTGACGGCCCAATCGAACAGCCTACCAGGGCCCAGCTCCCTGGAAGGTTCTATCTGGCCCATATGCGTCTGCCGAACGACTTCTGGCCGGCATGGTGCGTAATGGCCAAGACTTCTGTTTGAGTCCGACTCGAGCGAGTTACGCAGCGACTCACGTGAAGACCCGGACGTTGGTTTCCCGGATTGGATTAGGAGTCGTGATCCCCAAGATTAGGAGGTTACCTTATCTACCTCGGGATATATTTGGCATGTACTGAGTTCGTTACGATCTCGTAGTTAGCCCGGCCCGATATTCCCTCGGTAGGTCGGTTTGCTCCGCACTATATAAACAGGGCCCCTACGGCGTTTAGAGGGATCCCTGGCCAAGAGCTTTTGCATCTTAGCACCTCGTAGACATCATCTTATAGCTTATCGCGCACTTGTACTCGCATAATCTCGCCGAGACTTGTTCGTCTCGCCGAGCCACCTCTTGTATTCATCTCTGATATATAAGAAGAAATTTGGGCGTAGGGCTATTATCTCTCGAGAGGCTGAACCAGGATAAAAACCCCGCTCTGTTCGTTCTTTGTTCGTGGTTGTTCGGCGTGTCTCCTATCTCCTCTTTGAAGAACCTTGGTTGACTTGGGTCGATATCCCAACCGTCGGCAGTGGCGCCGTCCGTGGGGACACGCAGACGAGCATGTCGAACTCCGTCGATCTGAGATACTTCACGAGGGCTACGACTCGGAAGGGCGAGGATGTCTCATCCTGTCGATTCAGATCGATCTGTTCGGTCTCGAGCGCTTCCGCATCCGGCGCGATGTCTCCGCTTACATGGCGAGATAGCCTCGAGATCGCCTCCGTCATCGGCAGCGACTACGGAACGATGATCTTTACGACGGTTTAGATTTGTCGATTCCAAGGCTATGTCGGTAGATTCCACCGTGGAGACACGGCGATGACACCGTCTAGCATACCTTCGCGTGGCCCCGCAGCATTAACATGGCGATGTAGGAACCTCGAGGATCTGCCGCGGGCCGTGGCGGCTGGGCGAGTCGGGCGGATTAACTCGCTTTCGGCATCAAGACGAAGCTGCGCGAGCTTCGCGAGCAAGGCGTCATTCGCCGCAGCCTCGGCGATTCCATCAATCGGACCTTAGCGCGTTTCGCGACCGATTATAGCGGCGGCGTCGCGACCCACCTCGCGTCTTGGCGCTAAGTCTCCGGCGAAGCTTCCTGTTGGTCAATTCCGCGTGACCGGACTCGATCAGGCGAACGCGGATGGTTCGAGATCCGGGACCCATAGATCAAAGTCGGAACGGCTCGGGCTATAGCAACGGTCCTTAGATCCACCAATCAAGTTGATCTCGCCCGCATGGGCGTCTTTGCGCGTCTAACCTAGAGCGACCGGTCAAGGCCTAAAGTCTCTAGGAGAAGTCAACAACTCCTCGAGCGGCAGCACCAAACTGCCGGAATGATTCGGACAGCTCTGATCGATCGCGTGACCCCGTCACCATCGAAGGATCAACGTCCATGAGCAGGCTACCCGTGGTCGCCGTCGCTTCGCCAAGTCCTCGTAGTCATCGCGACCACAGGGGCAAGCGCGCACGCGATGATCACGGACGGTCCCCTCGTGAGGCGCGTCGTCGCCACCACGAGGAAGGGCGTGGTGGATTGTCCCGGAGAGAGTTTCTCGAGGCCGAGTCATCCCGTTCAGCAGGAGTTCCTCCGCGCAACAAGACCAACGTCTTCTCAAGACTAGGTTCTGCCGGGGAAGGTGGTCGGTCATATGCTCTGGGCTGCAGGGCTTTCTCTGACGAGCTTCGAGCTGTCCGGTGGCCCTCAAAGTTCAAGCCCGGTCACATGGAGAGGTACAATGGGACTCGGAACCCGGAGGAATTCCTTTCCATCTACGCTTCGGCCATCATGGCGGCGGGGGTAACGAGCTTCGTTATGGCTAATTACCTCCGACCGTCCTTGAGGGTCTTTGCTTCGGACGTGGTGTTCAATCGGCGGGAGGGTTCCATCACTCATGGAACCAGCTTTGTGGCGCTCGATCGCTAATTTCGGAGGCTGTTACGTGCGTCAGGTAAGGAGGATGATCTGCACGGATGATCCGGATGAGCGGGAGACCCTCCGCAACCGTGAAGCATTTCATTAAGATCCGCAACACGATCCCGAACATCTCGGATGAATCATTGTCCGCGCTTCAAAAAGCGAGTCCGCGACGAAGCGTCACCCAGATCTCGAGATCAACGAGACTGGACCGTCAACGACTGTTCAAGGCGGTGACGATCTATGCCAACGCCGCAGAGCGCGTTCAAGATAAAAAGGCGTTCGATAAGGGCGAGCGCCCGCCCGACTGGTGTGGATGAGAAGAAGAAGAAGCGTGACAATGTTCCTGGTGACAAGAAGTCCCAGAAGAAGAAGAACAAAGGTGATGCGAACAATACCGTCAGCGGTATGGATCGCGCACCTCCTCCCAAGGATGGGCGAAGAAGCCCAACAATAATTACAAGGGCAAAAGGCCTGCTCAGGGAGGCGGACAAGGCAAGAAAGGTCCGAGCGACCGATTTTGCAAGTTCGACCAGCACTACGGGCATGATATACGCTACTGTAGAACTTGGGCTGCAAAGCTCGAAGATTTCTACAACGGCAAGGGCCCAATGCCCACCTGCCCGAACAAGGTGATGCCGGTAAGGCCAAGCGCCAAACCGACGATGGTGATCGGGAAGATGATGATCAATATCAAGAGCCCGTGAACCATATCGCCGTCATTTTCGGCGGCTCCTCGTCTTACACCTCTCGGCGCAGCCTCAAGGAAGCTGCTCGGGAGGTCCACAACGTCGAAAAGGCAAAACCTCAGCCTGAATCGATGAAGTGGACTGAGGTCCCCATCTCCTTCTCTCAGGAGGATTGCCCCACTGGGATGACCAAGCCTCAGCGGCTCCCACTGGTGGTCGCCCCGACCATCAGCAACGCGAGAGTTGGCCGTGTCTTAGTGGACGGCGGGAGCGCTTTGGACTTGCTTTCTGCTAAAGTCTTGGACGAGATGCAAATTCCTCGTTCCAAGCTGAAGGAAGTCGCAATGCCCTTCTACGGAATTGTTCCGGAGAAGCTGTCAAGCCGTTGGGGCAGGTTGTCCTGCCTGTCACCTTCGGCAACCCAAGCAACTTCCGGACAGAGTTGATCACTTTCGACGTGGTCGACTTCCCATCGGCGTACAACGCGATCTTAGGCAGGCCATCTCTCGGTAAGTTTATGGCCGTGTCCCACCACGCTTACCATTGCGTGAAGATACCGGGTCCTAACGGTGTGATCACGGTCAAGGGCAACTACAAAGCTGCTCTGGATTGCGACGAGCGCCCCCATACTGGTCGACCAACTTCCGCCATGTCTCAAGTTCCATGAGACCAAGTCTGCAGACGCCTAGGGTCTCCCTTCACCAGGGGAGAAACCAAGGAAGTTCATTGTAAACTTGATGATACTTCCAAGATAGCCACTTGGGGGCCAATCTGGACCCCAAATAGGAAAGCGAGCTCATTGCCTTCCTCCGAGCTAATGCAGATGTATTCGCCTGGGAGCCATCTGACATGCCCGGAGTCCCAAGGGAGGTGATCGAGCACAAACTGGCTGTCCGGCCGGACAAAAAGCCTGTTCGCCAGAAGCTTCGTCGCTTTTCGGAATTCAAACAGGGGATCATCAAAGATCGACAGCAAGCCTTCATTCTTGGGTTCATCCGCGAGGTTGATCACACCGAGTGGTTAGCCAACCTGTCATTGTAAAGAAGAAAGGCGGCAAGTGGAGGATGTGTGTCGATCACACAGATCTGAACGCCGCTCATCCTAAGGACAATTTCCGCTACCTCGTATTGACCACCGGTCGATGCGATCGCGACGCCAACTTCTCGAGTTTTTAGATGCTTACTCGGTTACCACCAAATAAGCATCTCCCGAGGATGAAGAGGCGATCGCCTTCATCACCCCTTTTCGCACTTTCGCTATACGACCATGTCTTTCGGTCTGCGCAATCTTTGGTGCCACGTTCAGTAGCTTAATGGAGAAGACCTTCCCGAGCAAATGGAAAAACACGGAGGTCTATGTCGGCGACATAGTTGTAAAGAGCAAGTATGCTCCAGATCATGTAAAAGACCCGCGCGAGACTTTTCATAATCTCACGGGCATCGAATAAAATTAAATCCAGAGAAGTGTACCTTTGGTGTTCGATCCGGAATGTTACTCGGTTATGTCATTGGCTCGCAAGGTATTTACGCCAACCCTGAAAAAATCGAGGCCATTGAAAATATGCAGCTCAACTACCATAAAGGAAGTCTGAGCCTCATCATTGGCGGATGGCTGCTCTAAGCGTGTTTATTTCCGTCAAGGCGAACGCTGGCTGCCCTTCTTTAAGGCCCTGCAAGCACAATGGTTTCGAGTGGACGGAAGAAGCGATAGATCCTTCCAGATCTGAAGCGATACTGTCCAATCCTCTCGCTTGACTACCCAGCGGCATGGCGGCAGCTCCTCTCGTACCTAGGTTGCACGCCACAAGCGGTGGCGCGGTCTTGATGGTCGAAAGGAAGGCATACAATGACTAATCTATTACGTGAGCGAGGTACTTCACGGATCAAAGGAGTTACCACGAGGTCGAAGCTCCTCTATGCCTTGCTCATGTCCTCGGAAGCTTCGCCACTACTTCCAGGCGCATCAAATACTGGTCCCGACCACGTTCCCCCTGGGAGAAATCCTACGGAACAAGGAATCTAACGGACGTATAGCTAAGTGGGCAATGGAACTAGCAGAGTTTGATCTGTTATTTACTGCCCGAACTGCTATTAAGTCACAGGTCCTAGTTGACTTTGTCGCTGAATGGACTCGCCCGCCCAAATTCCAGGGAGCTCCCGAG
The DNA here is from genome assembly GCA_036346415.1 of Raddia guianensis. Lineage (NCBI taxonomy): Eukaryota > Viridiplantae > Streptophyta > Magnoliopsida > Poales > Poaceae > Raddia > Raddia guianensis. Next base: position 33,692,518 of record CM070544.1, read on the forward strand.
CAACCTGATGAACCCTCTTGGACCATGTTTTTCGATGGCTCGCGCACTGGAAACTCGGGGGCTGGTTTTGTTCTCATCTCCCCTCAAGGAGGGCAACTCCAGTATTCTATCCAACTACACTTTGCGACGACTAACAACGCTGCAGAGTACGAGGCCGTCCTCGCCGGACTAAGAGCGTGCAAGTCGCTTGGTGTCCAACGGCTGATGTGAAGGAGATTCACACTGGTCATCAATCAGTTAACAAGGAGTATCGCTCTGCGATGACTCAATGGCGCGATACCTGGTTGAAGTGAGGAAGTTGGAGCGGCATTTTCGATTTTTCGAAGTGCTCTTCGTGCCCAGGAAGGACAACTTCCTGGCCGACCAGATATCCAAGTATGGATCCTCACGAGAATCTGCTCCGGCAGGGGTGCTCGTCGAGCACCTTCACAAGCCCTCAATCACGTCTCCGGATGAGGCAACAGAGACAGGTGGTGCTGTCTCCGTTATCGAGCAGGCTGTGGACTGGACAACGCCATTTGTCCGGTACCTTGCAGATGGGACCCTGCCCGACGACGAAGCCGAGCGTTCCCGGCTTACAAGGCGTGCCGCTCCATACAAGCTTGTGGACGGCATCCTTTACCGTCAAGGTGCTCTGGGAGTTCTCTCCAAGTGCATCTCGCAACAGGAGGGTGTGTTCCTTCTTAGGGACATACACGAGGGTGCTCAGGCAACCACGCCTCCTTCGAACTTTGGTCGGCAAAGCGTTTCGCATGGGCTATTATTGGCCCACTGCGTTACAAGATGCCCGGGATATCGTGACTAAGTGCAAGGCTTGCCAATTTCACGCCCGGAAGGTACACAAGCCCGCCCAAGAGCTCCAAACAATCCCCCCATCCTGGCCCTTTTCCACATGGGGTCTGGATCTGCTCGGCCCATTCCCCAAGGGGTACAAGGGCTATACACACCTGCTTGTCGCCATAGACACTTTTACAAAGTGGATTGAGGCGAGCTCTGTCGCTCTTCACGCCAAAACGGCTGTTCACTTTTTCAAAAGCAACGTGGTCACGCGCTTTGGGATTCCCCATAAGTTGATCACGGATAGCGGTACCAGTTGAGCGAGCTATTCCGGGAATATCTGCGAGCACCGGGTACCAAGGTCTGTTCGCCTCGTGGCACATCCACGAGCAATGGAGTAGTCGGCGAGCTAACGGACAGATAGTCCGGGTATTAAGCGGCGGGTATTTGCTGCTCTCGGCGAAATGCAAGAAGGCTGGGTTGACGGTTCCTTCCGTCCTCTCAGGCGATTCGCTTCTGACCGGCGACCGGCAGAAACTCCTTTCCAAGCGGGTCTATGGTGCGAAGCCATCTTGCCGCCGAAATCATACTCGGTTCGCCTCGCACCAGCTCGGTCAACAATTGACGACGAGCAAGCGCCTCCTCGATCTCGATCTCCTCGAAGGCACACGCGACCGGGCACAAGTCGAATGGCGCTACCGGCAAGATCTTCGCCGCACGCCGCCAAGTCGATTCGACCAAGGGGCTTTGAAGGCGGGCGACCTCGTTCTGCCCGTGTCGAGAACTTGTCCAATGCCAACAAGTTAACTCCTCGTTGGGAGGGCCCATTTACGGTCGTTTCTTACGCTGCCGCCGGGGTTGTTCGCTCGCTATGGAGAGGCGGGAGAGAGCGACCGGCACTTGGAACATCGACCACCTTCGTAAGGAGTTTCCCGACCTCTGTGCCCTTTTCACTATTTGTCTTCTCGGACTACTTTCTCTCTGGTAACACTTGATGGTTGCCCGTCTTGCGAACTCTTGGCTCTGCAATCTTAAGGATTTTTCCTACCCGTGTCTAGTCTCGATAGGTTCCTAAACTCGTGGTTGCGTAACACGGCCTTTCCACCTTGCGGCTAAGTGCTGCTCTCGTAAGCCCTCGCGGCGAGGCACTTCTTGCTTAGCGCGACCACTTGGCAAAGCTCGCTCTCGTAAGCCCCATGCGCAGGCACTTTCCTTGTTCGGTTACTCTCGGGCGCTTAACTTACGTCAACGAAGCGGTATGGAACAAATCGAGCAAGGTTCGGTGTCGCTCTTTCTCAGACGCGACGTGCTCGAGTTCGCAAGCTTAGGTTCTCGAGCATCGTCCGCACTGGGGCTAGAGTGTCGCTCTTTCTCTTGTGCACTGTTGGGTTATAAGCTCGAGTTTTCGGCGAGATGCACTGCGGGCCGGGAGTTAGGCTAAGCGCTCTACCGGTTTCTTAAACTTCCTAGCTGTTAAGCTTTTCTCTTAGTTTCATTCGTTCTTGTCTTTTTGCTGCTCTCTCTTTGCGAGGAAAAGGGTAAGTCTTAATTAACAAAATTTGCAGGTACAAAAGTCCATCTCGGGTTCTGACCCTCTGACTACCTAGAAGCGAGTTGCTCCTTGAGCTCCTCGATCACTTCCTTAAGGCGCAGGACTTCCCTTGGGCTTTGAACCCCTCTCGGCCTCGGCTGAGACGATCGGCTTCCTCCTTGCTGCTCCTGGCCTGCTCCGTCGCCTTCGCACGGAGAGCCTCGACTTCTTCGGTCTTGGCCCGCAGCTGGTCGGTCAGAGCCTCGCTCTGGCTAACTCGCTGCTCGATGGTCTTGAGCTGCTCGTCCAGCTCCTTGACCTTCTTCTCCGCGGTGATCGCCCTCACCGCCATCCCGCGCATCTCCTCAATCTCCTCCTGTGAAGCCCACAGGGTTGAGATCTTAGCCTGGAGTCCCGCGGATGTCTGCTCCTCCTTGGCGAGTTGGGCTTTGAGCTTCTTGGCTTCCTCCGCGAGCTGGTTCCGCCGATGGGACGCGTCAGCAAGCTGCTCTTCAAGCCACTTCGTGCGGCCCGGCTTCTCCTCCGCGGTGCTCGCCTTCACGGCTTGCGCGCGAAGCTCCTCGGCTTCCTTTAGAAGAGCCTCAGAGGAATGCCTCTCCTTGGTCAACTTGGCCTAGAGCTTCTTCGCTTCGCCTTGGCCGGCTCGGCTTTGGGCAGCCTGAGCGCTCTGCCGAGATCCCCGTCTGGAGATGCTCCCGAGGACGCCAAGACTGGCGCCGTTCGATGGTGACCCCATCCTCGAGTTCGCCTTGGTATCCCTAAAGACACGAGGGAGAAGATCTATTCGTAACACTGCGATAACACATTCAAAGCGAGCAAGGTTTGGTCTCGGAGTTTACCTCGCCAAGCCGATGCTTCAATCCATGGCGCAGCGGTCCTCGAGCCATGCGTCCACGGCCCGCTCATGCGGGATGAGGCGGCGCTCTTGCCGTCGCCGCCTTGTTCGCTCCTTCTTCTTGCGGGAGCGGATCTGCTTTCGATTGCGGGAGCGGCGGCGGCACTTCGTCTCCGCGCTCCTTCTCCTCTTCCTTTTCCTCTTCCGCCCAACGTCTTCGGCGAGGCGGAGCTACTCCGCCGGGTGGCGCCGTTGTTTCCACCGGCGGGGCGACTTGCTCGACACGCTCGGGCTTCTTCTTGCTCCTGGCGGCGGGATTTCACCGCCGCGGAGAATCCGTCGCCTCGGTGAGCTGCCCCTGTGACGAAGTGCCGAGCGAGACCGGCTGCTCGGTCCCCGCCTGGCGGTTTCGAGCCATCGCCTTGGCCCCGGTCCGTGGCGCCACCGCCGCTACTTTTTGCCTCCAGCCGCTCCACCGCGTCTTTGAGCGTCGATCCGCTTTCGGCTGGAGCCCGGCGGCAGCAGGCTCCACGCCGCCAGCTTGTCCTTGAGGCTCGCCAGCCTCACTGCCCGTGACGCGCCGTGCAGATGCTCGGGCAGCAGCGACCGCTCGAGCGCCTCCTCGACGTCGTCTGTGGCGGTCTCTTCTTGGGCAGCTGATGAAAAAGAGATGATCGTTAAGTCTAACGCGGTCAGAAGGTTGGAAGATCTAAAGATCGATTCCTACATACCTGCCGTGGAAGGCTTGGTCCTGATCTTCTTCGCCGGAACCTTCCGCCTCTTCCTCGGGGGCTCCTTGGCGGCTTCTCCGCCTTGGCCCTTGGGTGTTCGTGGCGACGAGCTCAGCTCCCTGGTGAGCTGAGCGCTCCTCTCGCGCAGCGCAAGAAGTTTTTCCTTGCGCGCGACTTCTTCTTCGAGCCTCCTCTGCTCGGCGACCTGTTGCAACCGATCCATGCGGCCAGGGTGAGCTTCGTGCGCCTGAGCCGAGGGCCATGGTCTTTACCTCTTCGTCGCTACGCTTTCGGCGAGGAGGAGGGGCTTGGTCTCTTCCTCATTGGCTGACCGCTACCGCTTGGTCTGCTCGATGCGTCCGTCGCCTTAGCTTGGTCTCTTCGACGGTGGCGGCGCCGTGTCGTCGGCGAGCTCCGTGTAAACTCGGCCGCCACCTTGGGCTTTGTGGCGCTTTGGCCTTGCCCTTCTTCGCCTTCTCCTTCTCGCACCGGAGAGTTCCTCAACGATCCCTCCAAGGATCGATTGGTCCTTGCTGCGTTTTGAGAAGCGGACGTTAACATTTAAACAACGTTGCAAGTCTAGCAACATAGGCCGAGGGTAAGTAATTTACCTCGTGCATGCGGACAAGCACGCTCTGCTGGCAGAGTGTCGCCACCTGCGCGGTGACCTCCCGTCCTTCTTCGCCGCCTTTCAAGATGGCGTCGACCCGCTTCGGTCACCCATGTCGGTTGGCTTCTCCGCGAAATGTAAGGGATCGTTAGTTCTGTTCGGAGGAAAGAATGTATTTAAAGGTTGAGTCTTAAAGGCACTTACCGCTCTCCCTTGTGATGTCTTCCCATCCCTCTATCTTGTAGAAGGATAGGACCTTCTCCGCAGCCAGACAGACCACATTCACGTGAAGTCCCGAATGATCTCCCGCCCGTGAGCCCGAGGCTCACGAGGAGGCGATCTTCTGGTCAGTACCAATCCTCGGCGGACATCTCCGCCGAGGCATTGAGGTTCCTTTGCCGCGCCTTCCGGTGAAGACGAAGTTCTTGTCGCCCGCTCCGCTTGTCTGTAGATCCACCTCACCACCACGCGCCCATCGAGTCGAAAGCGGTGGGCGAGGATACTGGCGTCGTCGGTGTGGGCCCGGAGCTTGAGGTAGTAGCACCCTAAGCGCTGAAGCGGGAGTCTGCTCCTCATCTTGTAGTAATGGAGGAACAGCCCCACCGGCGGATCGATGCCCAGATAGCCCTCGCACAGGTGTGCGAAGATGGCCATCTGGAGGATGGAGTTCGGATTGAGGTTCGCCACCTCCAATCCGCTGATGTTCAAGAAGGCCTCGACGAAGTCGCCTCAGAGACCTCAACCCGAGCAAAGGCAAACTGCTCAAGTCGATTTAACTCTCCTCGGCGGCTCCGGAGTATCCTCCTTTCCGGGCAACCTCCAGCTACCGGTGTCAATGTGGCCCTCCTCCTCCCAGATCCTAAGGTCCTCCTCGGTCAAGCTAGTGCCTGTGAATTTGGCCATAGCGATTCCCAGGGTTGGACGAGCAGGGTCGGTGCTGGAGTTTGGGTACTTGATGCTGAGCGTGGTTGGAGCTAGGGCTTAGAGAGGAAAGGCGCGAGAACAGAAGTGGCTGGCCGCGGGCGGCTTGGGTACTTTTATAGTCCCGTATAAGCAGCTCTGCAACGGTTTTGTCCCAGAACGGCTAGTTTTTACCGCAACGGCTAGGTAAAACGGTCGCTTTATTTCACCGCTAGCGGCAATGGCTGTGAAGTTACCGTTGGAGTTCCGCCAACGCTATTTTTTCCGTGTTTGCACCGCAGCCGAGTGCTCGCTCGGACAGATGTCGTTCCTGCTCGACGCTTAGCGGAGTTGCTCGGCCTTGATCGGGTTTGTTCGGTCCCAACAAGTCTTGTTCGGTTGAACCATAACCTGTTCGGCCGCTTGTTACATGCCTTTGTAGCGAGGAAAAATACCCTCTTCGTGACTTTGAGTCTCAAGGGGATGACCCCACTCTAGTGAGTTCTTCCACTTGAGTCTCGGGGGCTAGCTGTCGGGGATTAGATCACGGCCCATTGCCATGGCCCACTCCCTGACGGCCCAATCGAACAGCCTACCAGGGCCCAGCTCCTGGAAGGTTCTATCAGCCCATATCGTCCCACCAACAGCTTCTGGGCCGCATGGTGCGTAATGGCCAAGACTTCCTGTTTGAGTCCGACTCGAACAGAGTTCTGCACGACTACGTGAAGACCCGGACGTTGGTTTCCCGGATTGGATTAGGAGTCGTGATCCCCAAGATTAGGAGGTTACCTTATCTACCTCGGGATATATTTGGCATGTACTGAGTTCGTTACGATCTCGTAGTTAGCCCGGCCCGATATTCCCTCGGTAGGTCGGTTTGCTCCGCACTATATAAACAGGGCCCCTACGGCGTTTAGAGGGATCCCTGGCCAAGAGCTTTTGCATCTTAGCACCTCGTAGACATCATCTTATAGCTTATCGCGACTTGTATCAGATAATCTCGCCGAGACTTGTTCGTCTCGCCGAGCCACCTCTTGTATTCATCTCTGATATATAAGAAAGGCTGGACGTAGGGCTATTATCTCTCCCGAGAGGCCTGAACCAGGATAAAACCCCGCCTCCTGCTCGTTCTCGTTAAGTGGTTGTTCGGCGTGTCTCCTATCTCCTCTTTGAAGAACCTTGGTTGACTTGGGTCGATATCCCAACCGTCGACAGGGTGGTAGTGAGTATCCGAGCTCCGACGACGAATATTAAGTGAACCACTGATCGTTATTGCCCAAGCTCTCTCAATAAACTGAATCACACAACATTTGCGAACTTATTAAACTCGTTGTCCTCCCAACTGTCTGCCTAATTATTGTAGCACTCTACTTAGTGTGTGTGTGTGTCACCGGTCTATTTATCGTATCATATTTACCCCGTTGCTAGTTGGTTGGTATCTCAATAATATAGATATTAGAATTATCTTTCTCCCTCGTTCCCTGTGGATTCGATACCTTGGAATACTCCTAGTGAAAACTACAAGCGATATCCGTCCGCTTGTGGATTAATTTCTAAGAGCGTAAGAATCACCAACAAGTTTTCTGGCGCCGTTGCCGGGGAACGCAGCGGTAGAAGATAATTCAAAAAAAATATTTTCAATCATAAAAAAAATCTTTATTATTTATACCAACCTAGTTAGCGGGTTTATCCCTGCTCTGTCTTGTTTGGAGAAACGAGCAGAGCTGTACAAGACCGGATTTGACCTTTCGAAAAACTTCCACCAAAACCTTTCGACCCTCATAAGCAATCCTTTCCTCTCTACCAAAACACCATCATCTTCATTTGAGATGGCTGTCGAAAAAACCATCTTTGAGTTCTCGGCCTTGTCTTGCACAGCCGTCCCCACTGGGTCTGAAACCAATGTGGGTGCCGGAGGCTTCGAATTGAAGCCAGCTCTTGTCGACGTGGATGCCAATTCCATCAACAACGGATTCCGTCCACGATCGAGCTACATGCTAGGAAGGAACTCCAAACCCATCTTCTCGTTCGCCCACCATCGAATGGGCAGTAGTGCTAAAAAGAAGCATGCTAGCCCAACGAGGACGACAAAGATAAGGAAGGGTTTGAAGTGGAACCTCTTGTTGAGCCGCGAAAGACGAAGGGAGAAGACGCGGAGTACTAGAACTACTCCCGCCAAGTTCATGGATGCGCAAGCACTGCCAATTCCACACCATCAGCACCAACCAACTGCAGACGTCTAGTTCGGTAAGTTTGTTGAGGTAATAAAACAATTACATGTCAACATTCCATTGCTAGATGCGCTGTAGGTACCCACATGCGCAAGATACCTCAACAACAAGCACCCGTTGCCGATGGCGAAGGTCATTAAGTTGACCAAGGAATGTAGTGTTGCGATATTGAACATCTTCCCGAAGGACCACAGAAGTCTTGGTTATCCAACCATCTCATGCTCCATTGATACACTACACTTTGATAGTGTTTTGTGCGACCTAGGAGCAAGAGTCAGCATTATGTCCAAGGTAATTTATGATAAATTGAAACTTGGTACCTTGTCTCCTACTGTCATAACCCTGCAGCTTGCGGATGGATCAATCCGTCGTCCTTTCGGAGTCGCTAAGGATATACCGGTGAAAACCTTCGCTGCTTCGGCGCACTGGCGAACGGTATGCAGCTCGCCTATAGAAACAGTGTCCAGGCGCTTTAGGAGATTCTCCCTTGCCAGACCGGGGGTAGGATGGATCTTCAGGGCCAGCGGGCCTCCCTGGGCAGAATGCTGCGCCCTGACATCTACCTGTTGCTCCACCCATTCCGGGGTAGCAGAGACCCAACCCGCGGATGCCAACGGGCCCACGCTGGGCACCGAGACACCTATCCAACCCGACGGCGTGAGCACGCGCATCGGCCAGTCCCAACCAACTAGCAGCATGCGCCGGTCAGGCGCCGAGGGTGCTTTCTATTGACGTCAAATAAACACCAACTTTATACATCAACATATTCTGGAATTCTAGCATTTCGGAGGGAAAATCAAGATTTATACTAAACATTTTATTTATTCTAATAAAGTTCCATAAGTTTTGGTCTACAGGTACAAAATGGGAAGAACCGGAGCCGAACCGGGCAAAAGGCCAGGCCGGCCGACCCACCCTAGGCCGACCGACCCAGCCACGTCACCGATCCTGCTCCAACTTCTCCCAAGTGGCTTAGAAACACAAATTGAAGACATCTACACCCTCCATTGCAGTCGGTTTGATCAAATGGACACGTTTGCTTCACAAATGAGCATAGGATTCCCTTGGATTCCTTACTTGCGGATGTCAACTTGATCCACCGGCTTAAGGGGCTAATCTACACCATCAAAGAAGTATCCTAGCAAAATTGGACGGCAAGATGGCACAAGAATGGGTCGGCCGACCCACCTAGGCCGGCCGTCCCACCCCTTGATGCCCCTTGGATTCCCCTTTGGAGGAGGGTTTGATGACACCTGTCCCTACACGTGGAGCACCCCGGTTGGTTTCGGAGCACTATAAATAGACCCCCTCACTCACTTGTAACACAACACACAACACATCCCATCACTTTTCATTCCACTTAGTAGAGTAGCTCTTAGTCTAGTAGAAGTTGGGAGTTAGAGTCAAGTCGAGCTGGAGCTCAGAGTTCCGAAAGTGTCTTTGGGAATTCGGGTAATTGCTCTTGTACCCTTTCCTAATTGTTTCAATTAGTGAGATCACTTCATTCATTGTCTATGTGTTGAGCTTTATTTGAGTTGAGTATATCTACATAAATAAGTTGTGTAGATTTACCTTACCGGTAGCTTGTATTCGTCTGGAATCAGTTTAGGTTCTCACTCATATACTGTAAGAGTCAGGCATTGAACCTAAATCAACTTCTTTTTGGTACTGAGGAAGATTGATTAGAAATAGTAGCAGACGTGGTGTCTGAGACTAGGACTAACTCGGTTTATACCTGGGCCTACGTATATGTGGTAGGTGGTAGGTGGTGACAGCCCTATCCATCCGTAGATATTAATTATCTCGTGCGTAACCCATAGCGTCTGGCTTTGGATCAGTAGAGCCCTATCGGAATGATCATAACCATTCGGGATTCCACACTTTCCCAATTGGGGTCTTGAAGAAATCGGCTATCCCCAGGCGATCGATCGGCCACCAACCGTGCGCTGTGCGTCTTTCAACGCGCAGGGGCGTGACCCACAGGGAAGCCTTGGCGGTGTCTACTTTCACCGTCTCCGCGACCTCGTCGGACGCGTCCAGCACCGCCATCGGTAGGTAAGTCGATGACCCCCCGCGGATCATCTTCCTCTCCTTGTACCGTGCCTTCGGCTGCACCGATGGCCTCTCGCAGGTCTCTAGCAACCGCGATAGGAGCGCCTCTCTCTCCTCCCTGGGTGGAAGCGGTTCTCCTCCCTGACGCGGCTCCAGCATCAACTTCCCCACGGGCTCGACCAATTCGCCCTCAATCGCCCGGTCATCGGCGGAGGGAGGCCGCACGTTGACTGCCACCTCGGCGCTACGCACTGCAGTCAGAAACACGCATAGCAATCAAGTACAGATGCGAACGATAACGAGCAGCGAGAGAGACTTACGCACTGGTTCGAGCTCCGTGCCCTCGTACACCCCCGGTGTAGGGCGCAAAAAAAGCTCTGTCTCTAGCCCACCGACGGTGCTCGTGGTTGGCACGGCTACCTTCTTCCGGGTTGTGACGACTTTCTTCGCGGGCCCCCGCCGCAATGTCACTCCCGGCAGCGGACCCACCGCAGGCACGACATCTTCGTCGTCGCTGCCTTGGGGGGGGCGATACGTCCTCCTCTTTTTCGTAGGCGCTGCGCCCTAGACCGGCGTAGAAAGCAGAGCCTGAGATCAGCCGAGCATCCAACACTTGGCCCGCAACAAAAGGAAAAACTCACCGCCGCCCCATGCGCTTTCTGCTGGTTCCATGCTCGTCAAGGCCAAGCCCACCATGGGTCGGCCGTGCGGGCTCCTCGCTTTGACATCGCCGACGAGGCTGATGCCTCACCCGGCGCCGCCGGTAATCCTCCTGACGGCGAACGCGCCGCCAGTGGCTGTACATCCAAAGGCTCCCCTGCGGAGCCCGTAGCCTTCGTGGCCTCCTTGGCCACACTCCATGTTCGCTGCATACAAAGAGTCAGCCTAGGCCGCCAGGGCTCGAAGGACGCACACGGCCCGGAGTTTCGTCGAACACCCTACGAGCACATACTGCGAACAATTTATCCCTTGCGAATCTTCTGTTATAAGGATTCTTGTCCATGGGCAGCAGCATGCCCGCGATCCTCGCGACATTGCGGGCCGAGAGTCCTATAGAGAGTCGCAAAAGGTCACAACGTGCACCGACCTAAAATCAAACAAAGCATCGCGGCAGGTGCTTACCTTGATGGAAATCCCTGTGCGGATACCCATCTCGCTGACGCACTGCTCGCGGCGCCCCTGCGGGCTGATCTGGTGTCCGACGAAGCTATTAACAACGTCATAGCCCGTCAAGCCCTTCTGGGCGAGCTCCGTAATCTCATACGCCATCGCTTGATCCTCCGGCAGAGGCTCACTGCGGGAAGATCGAGGTATCCGGCGTGGCCGGAGAATACTCCAAGTTCGAACCCCCGCGGTTCAGGTAGAACCACCGACGGGCCCAACCGTCAACCTTCGTCTTGACCTCATATTCCATGTATGTTTGGCTACCCCGGGTCCAGCGAGTGGTCAGATAGAAAACCCCGCCGTTGCCCGGGCGATGACCAACGGACTTTAGCTCAAAGTACTGCTGGAAGAGGCTCACCGTCGGTCGCACCCCACAGAACCCCTCGCATAGGTGTGCGAAGATAGACAGATGAACGTAAGACTGCGGGGACAGGTTCTCCGGTCGTAGCTCCGTCAAAGCGAAGAGGTCCATCATGAACTGCAACTCTGGCGCGCGGAGCCCGCAGATGGCCGAGCTCTCGAAGCATACCAGCTCGGTAGGCTCGGGCTCTGGGTCCCGGGCTACGCCAAGAAGCCTCCACGACCCTGTCTTCACAAAGCCGTCCCTCTCCAACACTACCAGTCTCTCTCGTCAGAACGCTATCTCAATTGAGCACCATGGTTGCAGGAAGAAAGAAGGCAAAGGGGCCAGATAGAGGGATGAAGACAGAGGCAAAAGGGGATGTTCTGCAGAAGAGTCCCCCCCGAGAACACTGCCTTATCAAGGAAGGCAACAGTCGAAGCGGAGATCGTGGGAGTCATGCCCAAGGAGGCATAACTGCCCCACTTTTCCGTCAAATCAAATTCAATGCTCCACTCCTCGCCCCAGCGGCTCCAAAAAACCCTAGCCAAATCTCCCGCGCGGCGTAAGGGTTGGTTTTCTCTAAACCTCAGACCGGCTCGCCACGCGACCCGCTCGAGGCTCGAGGGCAGGCTGCTGGTGATTTATGAGCAGCCCACCCCGAGATAGGCCTTGGGACGATTCCGTACCGGCCCGCCGCTCGAGCAAAGAGTCTGAAAGGCCGCCCTTGGCCGTACCAAAGGGAACGTCTAGCCCGCCGGGGTCATCCCCGGGCTTGACCGAGTCAAACGCGCCTCCCTAGTGTTGATGCGGAAAAGTGGTTTCCCGGCACCAACTACAGCCAAACTCAGGGGATCGGGCTTTGCGAGGACGTGCCAGCCGATTTGACCTTTTGCAATCGGCAAGGTTTCAAATAGGCAAGATACCGGCGAAGCAATGACGATTTACCGATAGCTTGGAAATAAACCGATGATGGGCTTAACGATGAAACACCGAACCGATGGAGCAGACAAGCCGCCGGTGAAGCGATGAGCGCTTTATCGATGACTTGGAAGATAATCCGATGATCGGCTTAATGATGAAACGTAGAGCCGATAGAACGGGGCGAAACCTAACTCCTCCTGGCGAACGGCGATGCGCAGCAATGCCACCGAGAGATAGTATTCCGATGCCGACGGCGAGGAGATCGGACTGAACTGAGGCAGTCCCTACCGAGGGAGTTGACGGCGAGAAGATTGATCTTAGTCGAGACAGTAAACGCCGGCATTTGATCTTGATCATCAGCTTGAGATTGGCTTTTGCTCGAGCCCCAGAGCAATCCATATTCTTAGTCAAACAGTGATCCATCATAGTAATCGGCATATGTTCCAATTCTGACTTAGTATCCATCGTAGTAATCGACATATTTTCCGATCCTGATTTTGATATTGCCTTGCAACCCTCTTGTCCAATTGGCTCGTCAACTTTTTTACGCGCTTCGCACTGCTCTTGATTTCTCAAACATTGTAGACGACGTTTTTGTGTCTTGCTCAATCCTGCTGGGCACCATTGTGGTTTAGCTCTTATAAAGTTGGTGTTCACCTCTCCGATGTGATGAGTATGTTGCCCTTCTTTTGATATATTCATCGGCATAACACGGATTTTATTTGCCGATGCGTTTTGTTGGGACCTTGAGAGAGCACTTTGATGAGGATGGAGGTGAGACATCGGACAATCATAAATTGTTGGAAGTCTCATATGTCGTTCCCAGCAGAATTAGAAAAAAGGACACTCCCAATGAGCCCTTTCTTCTTCCTCATGTCGGCATCTATTAGCTTGATTTTTCTGGTGTGCCTTCTTATATTGCCTTGTTCGCCAGACATGAGGTGATATTTCCTTATCAACCAGTTTAGAAACCGATTGTTTGACTGCTTCAGAGCTTTCTCGCAACTTTTCTTTTGATCCAACAACCGACTGCTCTTTCACATGGCTATCATCGGTTTTTTGTGTTGAAATATCAGAAATAACCGAAGTTGGAGCTAATGAATTACTAGAATATACCTCATTATCGGTATTTTTACCATCAATTTCACTCTGACAGTCGTAAAATATGGCATCATCATCGGAATTTTCTTTCTCATCGGTATTGAAGCAACGATTTTCCTCAATTTCAATCGGCTTTTCATCTGAATTCCTAGGCATGTATTCTTGTTGTTGAAGCACTTCATCATGCCTTCTGGACGAATCATTCAACCCCCGAGGTGAAATAACAATACGTTCCGATGAGCCAGATACCGATTGTAGCCCCCGAGGTGAAATAACAATGGTTTCCGATGAACAAAAAACCGATGAATCTTCAATTTTGCTCGACGCGGTACCGGACAGATTGCAATCATCATCTTGTTTTGAAGATTCCCGCTGATCCTTGAGGCTTTTTGAGGTGAAACTAGATCCATCGGAAAGCTCTCGTCGTTCTATTGTCCATAGTGTACTCGAACATCCAAAACAGACTTCAGATGACTCCGTTTCGGCTGTTTGAAGTTGGGCTGTATTGGAAGTCCGAACCGAACTAGCGATGGAATCGGCTTCCTGCTCGAGCTGATCTTGATGCAACGAAACTTTTGGGGACTCAACGACGGCTTTTTGATTTTCCGATGATGAAGACTTGGATGATTCGGTATGAACAATCGCACCGATTTGTTGCTCTTTTTTGCTGTAATGGAGACGTCGATGTTGGCGGAAACGTCGCCGTCATCTTCGATGAAGACATAATCGAGGAAGCCGATTTTACCGTCGACGTTGAAGCAGTGGGAGACACTGGACTAGACTTTGTTGGTGGCGAGATATCGGCTGACTCCGCCATCGATATTTTAGACGTTGATCTTGACGGAAAATAATCCGACGTCATCGCAGATGCTTCTGGCGATGTATCCAGCTTCAATGCGAATTCTTCTGGTAATAACAACGTTGATCTAGTGAAAACAAACTCCGCCACCGGCTCTTCCATAGGACAATCTGATATTGATGTTGACTATGTCATCGGTTTTTTCAGTGAAGTAACAAAAAAATCCTATTTAAACGTTGTCATCGGCGTAGATGTATCAAATGTCGATCTTGTCGGCAAATAACCCGATGAGGCAAACCTTGACCATGGCGTTGAATAATCCTGTGAAGCTGAATAATAATCCAATGAGGTCGAATTTGATAACGACCATACAGACTGTGGTTTTGGTGGTTTTGGTGCCCACTTCCAATTTCCATACATGATTGGCAGATCAAACGATATGGGTCCCACCAGGCGTGCCAATTTGTTGACGCGGAAAAGTGGTTTCCCGGCACCAACTATAGCCAAACTCAGGGGATCGGGCTTTGTCAGGACGTGCCAGCCGATTTGACCTTTTGCAATCGGCAAGGTTTCAAATAGGCAAGATACCGGCGAAGCAATGACGATTTACCGATAGCTTGGAAATAAACCGATGATCGGCTTAACAATGAAACACCGAGCCTATGGAGCAGACAAGCCACCGGCGAAGCGATGAGCGCTTTATCGATGACTTGGAAGATAATCCGATGATCGGCTTAATGATGAAACGTAGAGCCGGTAGAACGGGGCGAAACCTAACTCCTCCTGGCGGACGGCGATGCGCAGCAATGCCACCGAGAGATAGTATTCCGATGCCGACAGCGAGGAGATCGGACTGAACCGAGGCAGTCCCTACCGAGGGAGTTGACGGCGAGAAGATCGATCTTAGTCGAGACTGTGGACTACATGGGCCCCGGGTATCCTCTAGAAGGCCCATAAGGGAACGGACGGGGGCGATACAAGTCGGCCGATTAGGGTTGAAGATTGCTCGGGCTACATGTGCCTTGCGCCGCAAGAGAGGGCCCGAGCATATGGTAAATCTCCATGTAATTAGCAGATCGATGCATACGTTCTATGTATCATAACAGAAACAGTTGCCATATACCCTGCGACGCTCTGTGATCCTATCCCCCCTACACTATATAAAGGGAGGGGATAGAAGCCGTAAAAGAGAGAGAGAGAGAGAGATCTTCGGCATCATCATCGGGCATACACGATAACCTTGGTCATCTTGCATCCCGCATATTGATCAATCATAATCCCAGAGCACAGAAAGTAGGGTATTACCTCCATTGAGGGCCTGAACCTGTATAACCCTGTCTTGTGCTACCCATCTGGTTTGGTTCTTGATTAGCGTCCCCTCGTACAAATTCATTGCGGCGGTGACCCCAGCTTAGTCACCGTCGGCGGTTATGCGCCGCTGTAGGGAAGCGTCGAGATCGTTTTTCAGATCAGATGGCCTTTTCGAGATCGCCGTACGTCGACATGAAGCCAGGGGAGTCTCTTCGCTTTGGCGCCTTGGACTTCATCGCCGACGGCTTCGGCAATCTTCATCTCTCCCCCCACGGGAGATCGTTCAACAAGAAGGTACACGCAATCAACGGAACCCATTGCCTTTCGGCTTGGAGAATTCTGCATATGCTTTCTTCAGGAAGATCCGTCGGCAGCCTCACTTCGCGCCCCTCAGCGACGAGAGGCTGAGGAGAGCGAGGAAGAGCCCCATGAGATCGCCTACCCCGGCCTGGACATCCTCCAGCCCGATGAGGTCTATAAATCCTCGACCGATTTCTTCCGGACTCGAGAGTCCGCCATGCTTCCGCAGACAGCTGCTCTTGAGATTCGGACAAGAGATAACCACTCGGGTAACCAATCTGCTAATCCGGTCGGGTCAAACCGCTCGGATTCGGCAGTGTTCGTGGGTGTCATCAACGGTGGCCAACCCATTGGACAGAGCGAACAAGTTAGCCTCTCCGCTTCTGACTCCGAGTCCGACGGGAGCGCTGAGATTCGCAACTATCGTGAGGTTTTCGTCCTCGGGGCGGAGGATCATCACTCCACCTCCCAACCAGTGAGACCTGAGGCAACTGCTATCGTTGCGGCAGACCCGGACTCTCGCCGAGTGGAAGACCGAGATCGCGCACGTCAGCTTCGCACACGCGGCCGCGACGTCCAGAATGAGCTCCGCGCGGTCAAGCTAAGGGACCAGGAGGTCTACAACACTCCCAGGCCAACGTCATCGCGTCAAAGACTCTTCTTGAGACTATCGCGCCACAACTTTCAGAAGGCAGCCCATGTATCCAGGCCCTTGCTCGAGCGACGGCCATGGTAGAGATGGCGGCCATACAACAAAACGAGGCAATACCGGCTCCGACCGCCTCGGCTCGCAGTCGATCTACGCGCAATCGGAATCGGGCTCGAGCCTCAGGGGCAGGTGACTCACACCAGTCACCCGCCCGTGATCTCCGTCAAGACATTGAAGCCCGGCGGCGGGAGCGCGGTAACGACGAGCGAGACTCTCGTGGCCAACATATCCGTCGCATCGACGATCAGGCCGAGAGCACCGCCAGTCAGCGTGACCACCGCCAGGAGCAGCGCCGAGGTTCACAAGGGAGCATCGCAGAGATCCCCACCGCGAGGCGCCACGACCATCGGAAGGAATTCGTGCCTTCACCCGGATCTTCGCCGAGTGGTTTGGCCGGATGGTTTTAACCTCAAAGGCATCGACAAGTTCGATGGCGAGAGGATCCAAAGAATCGGCCGGAGTTTACGCCTTAGCGCCGCCGCGGCAGAGGTGATCGTAACGCCATGGCGAACTATTTGCCGTCGCTGACCCCAACCGCCTGCACAGCTAACGGACTCCCAGAGAACTCTATCGAGTCTTGGGACGACCTCCAGGAGCAGTTCATCGCCAATTTCCAAGGGACCTCTGAAAGGCCCGCGGGGAGATGGGAGATTGGACAGTTACATAGGCGCAAGAACGAGACTCTCCGTGAGTTCATCAAGCGCTTCACTAAGAAGAAGAATGAGATCCGGGACGTTTCAGAGCAAACAGTCATTGATGCCTTCTTCGCCGGGTGCAAATCCGAGGAGTTAATCAGACAGATGACCCGGGACCCCCCGCGTAATCACAAAGCCATGTTCACGATGGCAGATCAGGAGGCTGAAGCCGAGGAGGCCATCGCAAATCACCGCGGAGGCACCGACGGAGGCCCCAAGAAGAAGCCTAACGATGAACAAGGCAAGCCCAAGGACAAGAAGCGAAAGGGGGACGAGATGGTCGCTAACCTCGAGCGTTACCGACCTAAGCCCCCCAATGACAACGACTACAAAAAAAGTGATGGATTCGGTATGTCCCTTCCATCCTCGAGATAAACACTCTGCCAAAGACTGCCTTATTCTGCAGAAGTTCGCCGAGAGCTCCAACCAGTCTGCCAAGGGCGGTCAAGGCAAGAAACCTGATGGAGATTACCAGGACGATGAGCGTGAAATCAGCTATATCTTTGGGGGCTCTGAACGAGTCCAAGCGGAAGCAGAAGCTTACTACTCGGGAGATCAACGCTATCATACCCCCAACTCCGCAATACTTGCGCTGGTCCGAGGTGCCCATCACCTTCGATCGATCGGACCACCCAGATCGGATTGCCTTCCCTGGGAGGTATCCACTGGTTTTGGATCCGGTCATTCAAGGGAGCAAACTGAAAAGGGTCCTGGTCGATGGCGGGAGCGGGATTAACGTCCTTTTCGTCAAGACCTTCGACCAAATGAAAATCCCACGTTCCGAGCTACGGCAAGGGTCATCTCCGTTCCATGGGGTAATCCCCGGGACGTCCGCGATACCACTCGGACAGATTTCCCTACCGGTCACGATTGGGACCAAGGAGAACTAAAGGACTGAGAGCCTAAGCTTCGAAGTGACCGATTTCGAGACGGCATATCATGCTATCTTGGGAAGGCCGGGGATTGCCAAATTCATGGCGGTTCCCAACTATACTTATCTCGTCTTAAAGATGTCAGGTCCCAATGGTGTAATCACCTCCTCGTTGACGTTAAATGCCCCACGCTCATGCAAATAAAGTCGCGAGATGGCGCAGTAATCGGACTCATCTCGCCGAGATGGAGAAGATCCGATGGAGGTCGCAAGCCTTCAGGAGGAAGGGGACGTCCCCGCCAAGAAGCAGGCCAAAACATCCATCCAAGCAGCCGAAGAAACTAAGAAGATCCTGTTGGACCCGTCTAATCCGGCCAAAACGGCCGTGATTGGGACAGGGCTCGACAGCAAATAGGAAGATGTGCTCGTCACTTTCCTCCGGGCCAACCGGGATGTGTCCGCTTGGAAGCTTTCGGACATGCCTAGCGTTCCGAGGGAAGTGATCAAGCATTCTCTCCACGTCGACGAAAAAGCGAAGCCCATAAAGCAACGCCTACGAAGATTCGCCCTGGATCGGAAGGACGCCATAAGGAGTGAGATCACCAAATTGTTGGCCGCTCGGTTCATCAAGGAGGTGTACCACCCCGACTGGCTCGCTAATCCGGTCCTGGTGCAGAAGAAAAACAAGACATGGCGCATGTGTGTCGACTACACCGACCTTAACAAGGCGTGTCCTAAGGATCCTTTCGGGCTCCCCCGTATCGACCGAGTGGTGGATTCCACCGCCGGGTGTGAGCTCTTGAGCTTTCTGGACACCTATTCAGGCTACCATCAGATCAGCCTGAAGGAGGAGGACTGCATCAAAACGTCGTTTATTACGCCCTTTGGTGCTTTCTGCTATATCACAATGCCATTCGGGTTGAAAATGCTCAGGTGCGACCTATCGGTCAAGACTATACAAATGTGTTTTCACACTCAACTCGGACGTTAACGTGGAGGCATATGTCGACGACGCCGCCATAAAACCAGATCCGATGGGATCTCATAACAGATCCGACCGAGACATTCGTGAGCCTAAGGGCATTCCGGATGAAGCTAAATCCGAGAAGTGCGTTTTGGGGTTCCGTCTCGTAAACTACTCGGATTCATCATCTCCAATCGAGGGATCAAGCAAATCCGAAAAGGTCGGCGCCATCCTCAAGATGAAGCCTCCGCCAACCGTAAAGATGCGGCTCCTTCGGATGCATCGTGGCACTTAGCCGATTCTGCTTCCCGACTTGGGGAGCGAGGCATGCCTTTCTTTAGGCTCTACGCCGACAAGACGATTTTCAATTGGACGGTGGAAGCACAAAGAAGCCTTTGAAGATCTCAAGAGGTTCCTCACCACGCCTCCGGTGTTGGTCCCTCCCATGCCCTGTGAGCCCTCTTACTCTACATCGGTGCAACGACTCACGCCATCGCTAGCCTTTAGTGGTGGAGCGTGATTAAGAGGGCTCCTCCGTAAGGTACAAGTCGTCCGGTCTACTTCGTGGCGAGGTATTGGGCGAATCTAAAACAAGGTACCCACAAGTTCAAAAGCATCTCAGATGTTGTGTTACTTACATCACTAAGCTCAAGGACTACTTTCAAGAGCATGAAATTTCGGTGGTCACCTCTTTCCAAATTTTGGAGACATACTCCATAATCGAGAGGCCATCGAGGATTGCCAAGTGGGCGCTTGAGCTTGGAGCCTTTGAAATAAAGTTCAGCCTCGACTAGCCATTAAATTCAGCGTTGGCGACTCGTCGCCCAAAGGATGTAAGCCCAAACCCCAAAGAAGAAAGGAAAATCTCGAGTCTTCGGACAATGTACTTTGATGGTTCCTCATGCTCGCGGGCGCGGGCTCGGGATTTTGCTCATATCGCCGACCGGAGAGAAGTTACGCCACGCCCTTCGATATTGTTTCCGTCGAATAACGCCACCGAGTACGAGGCACTCATCCACGGTCTCGGCGCCGCCATATCGCCGGCGCCAAGCGGTTAATGGTACGCGGAGATTCTCAACTCGTGGTCAACCAAGTCCAAAAGGAGTGGTCTTGTATTGGCGACAAAGATGGCGGCTTCATCGCTAGGAGGTTCGCAGTTAGAAGACAAGTTCGACGGATCGAGCTTACTCACGTGTTCGCCGCGACAACGGCAGCGAGACGAGCTAGCGCGATGGGATCCACTCGCCCAGTCCCGAGTGGTGTCTTCGCCCGTGAGCTATGCGCGCCGTCAATCAAACTACCATCTGCACCAAGGGAAGATCAAGAGAAGCAGCCAGAACCCAACGCAGAGGTACTATCAATCACTCCCGAGTGGACTCAGCCTTACTTAGATTATCTCCTTCGTGATGAGCTGCCTGAGGATCGAAGCCTAGCCGAGTGCATCACACGCCGAAGCAAAAGCTATAAGGTAGTCGGGACGAGCTTTTCGTAAAAAGCGCCCGGTACTAAGGCGTGTATATCCGAGCAAGAAGGCGTAGATCTACTCAAAAAAATCCATTCGGGAGTCGGGCATCACGCGCAGTTAGCACCACAGTGGGCAAGGCCTATCGATAGGGATTTTTCTGGCCAACCGCGGTCACAGATGCGGAAGATATAGTACGCAGATGTGATGGGTGTCAGTTTTTCGCACGACAGATTCACATGCCGGCGCAAGATCTACAGATGATTCCAATCTCTTGGCCCTTCGCCGTCTGGAATCTGTACATGGTGGGCTCCCTCAAGCGAGCGCAAGGCGGATTCACTCATCTTTTCGTCGCCATTGACAAGTTTACCAAGTAGATTGAAGCCAAGCCGGTTGCTGTCATCACGGCGGCCAAGGCACGCGAAGTTCTTCCGGACATCGTTAGCGCTTTGGCGCATCTAATCATATCATCACCGACAATGGCGTTCAGTTCAAAAGCAGCGAGTTTCAAGATTGGGGTGAGGAGCTGGGCATCAAAATCTGCTACGCATCGGTGGCCCACCCAAGGAGCAACGGATAGGTTGAACGCGCCAACAGATTGGTGTTACAAGGGCTCAAAGCCCGAATTTTCGATCGTCAAGCCGACGCAACGCTACCGGGTTAAGGAGTTGCTTTGATGCTCGGAGGCTCGTAACAACACCAAGCCGAGCCACCGGGCGTACACCTTTTTCCTAGTTTACGGCTCAGAAGCGGTCCTCCCGACTGAGTCGAAGTTCCGGTCTCCTCGGGTTGCCGGTTACGACGATAATCAGTCGGATGAAGCAAGGGGTGAAGACCTCGACCAGCTCGAGGAAGCCAGGAAAGCAGCATTGATCCAGTCGGCAAAGTACCAACAGGGCCTGCGTCGCTACCATCATAAGAAGAACGGGGGGCCGCATTCTCCAGGGGAGATCTGGTCCTCCGAAGGAATCAGAAGCACGAGCATAAACTCTCCCCACTCTGGGAAGGCCCCTATGTGATCGCTGAGGTGACCCGCCCGGGGGCTTATCGGCTACAACGTGAAGATGGATCGGAAGTGCCCAACACCTGGAACATCGAGCAGCTACGTCGTTTTTTCCCTTAGTTCTTGTATCCAAGTAGCATTTGTGTAATTAGTTTCCCTTCTTTTGACTTGCTACTTGGCCATAAACTACCAAGCAGTAAGTCGGGGGCTACACTAAATAGTGTGCGGAGTCAACCGCACCCTATCTCATCAATAAAGTTGTTTTCTCTCTACATGTGTTGATCGCATTCGAGTATTACGAAAATTCTTGAGTAATGGCGCTTTTACATCCTAGCGACAATGTTTAGGTACTTCGCAGCTACGTAGGGAGAAAGCCAAGTGCTACTTCCTGGCACTCGGGGGCTAGACCAGTCGGCGGATGCGTTTCATGAAAAAGGATAACACGTATTATTCGGATAAGTCGGATCACCGGTACTGGGGATCAACCAAAAGTTTCTATTACACGCATAATTACAAGTCCAATTGATCAACTATTTGGACAGCAGTCGGATGAACTTCTTCTAGCAGAGCTACGGCCTCCTCCTCCGAGCAAGCAAACCCATCCTTGACGGCTTCGCAGCCAAAGCGGGAAGTTTGACTTCAATGGCGCAGGCCCCGGTCGGTGCACGTTATTGTGGCCTCCTGTGAAGACCTTGATCCGCCAGAATGGCGCCAAGATGGGCCACCAGAGGTCGATCGCTCGCGGCTCCTCGTCTGGATAAAACATTCAAGTATTGGAGCAATTCCCATTGTGGTTCGGGGCGGCTCATGCGACCACGGGTGAGGCATATCACTCGGTTTCAATGAGGTTGAGCCAGGGAGAGCCACCGAAAGTTACCTTCCAACTCTTTAGCCGACCCCTCGGCTCGAGCGTTGGCTTGGCGGACTTCCTCCTCTAGTGCCTTCTGCCTCGCCTCCAGAGCTGCACTCGACGACAACCATTGAAGATCATTACATAAGAAACATCCTTCTTAGAGATTTAGCACGGATTGGGGTCCATACCTCGGTTTGTGTTGGACTCTTCCACATGGCGAAATCGAAGCTCGGTGACCTCGCGGTGGAGTTCTTCGATCCGGCCGCGGTATTGTCGCTTGGTGGCATACAGCGCGTTGTCAAACTCGTCGCACGTTTTCAGCTCGCCCACCCTCTTCTCCATGCATCGGGTCTTCTGCTTCGACCTCTCCTTCATGCGCTGCGTGGAAAAGGGAGGAAGGTTAGTAGGATTCCCCCATGCGGGATAAGGATTCATGGCGAGGAAAAGCTTTACCCTGTATACTTCAGCTTGGATTGCAGTTACTTGGTCCAAGACCTCCCACTCTTCGGCTTCCTGCCCGTCGTCGACCTCGTAGCCCTCCATCTCTTTCCGCCATTTCAATCGGAAGGGTGGAGTGTGTGCTCTGGCGGAGGGACGAGGAATCTC
The DNA here is from genome assembly GCA_036346415.1 of Raddia guianensis. NCBI lineage: Eukaryota > Viridiplantae > Streptophyta > Magnoliopsida > Poales > Poaceae > Raddia > Raddia guianensis. Next base: position 33,715,308 of record CM070544.1, read on the forward strand.
CTCGATCTCCGCTCGAGCTAGCCGGAGCCGGAGCCGAGTCGAGTTTTCCTTCACGACGAGGGTTGGTGGCTAGCGGCGGATGGGCCAGAGTCCTGGTGAGGCGCGGCGGGCCGAGCCGAGTCCCTGGAACTTGACGGCTCGTCGTCATCCACTGGTTTTCTGAAAGCATTCGACGACCTTTCAAGACACATGTCTTTACAAAGCATGAACTTATGGCTTCACAAAAGAATACCTATGTGACGGGACGAATTTCATCTTGAATTTCATGCCCGAACCACTCGGGCCCGAGCCAGGAGGTTTTTTCGCCCCAGACGCGACCTTTGGGTCGGCAGTCGTGGCGGCTGAGGGCTCCTGCATGCGCTGCCCGAGCCGGTGGTGAAAATGCCGCTGGGTGACGGCGGCGGAAAAGAAGAGGGATGGTGTCTTCCTCTTCGTCATCTTCCTCCGAGTCCCTTGGAGCGACCCCCTGCCTTTTTTGGCCGGAGGAGCACTCGTCGAGCCTTCAGCAGGACGCTTGCGAGGTGCCTCCTTGGGGAGCGGAGCCTCCGGGACCGGGGGAGTCGAGAAGAAGGCCTCACGCCCCTGCGACATATTAAATCGCATTAATTCTGAGTTTCTGACTCTACATCGACAAACCGCGGTTGAGTTGAGGAGGATCTCTTCCTTACCGCTGGAGGCAAGAATCCCAAATGGTATGAAGCCGGGCATTCTGCAGGAGTTATTTCCGAGCCCTGAGAAAAAAGCTCAGCCACTCGGCTGATGATCTCCTTCTACGTAAGGTTCTCACCGGTTTCCCGAGTGGCATCTTGGGGCCCCGAGTACTCAAAGGCGAGATGGACCCTCTCCTTGATGGGCTGGATACGATGTTGGGTATAGTTCCACACTACCCCCACACCGTCAACCCAAAGAGATTTGGCTCATGGAGAAGAACAAGAAGTTCCTTCATTTGGCTTCCCCCGTCATCGGTGGAGAGAGAAGACCAGGAGGGACGGACTGTGGGGCACTCGCCGGAGAAGGAAGGAAGGGCTGGAGGGCAGTTGGCACAGTAGAACCACTCTGAGTGCCAGCTCTTGTTGGAGGTTTTCAAGCGAAGGTCGAAGTAAAACTTTTTAACCCCTTCCCGCAGTTGGAATCCCGCCCCGCCTGCGGCCTTGGGATTGTCCTTGTTGGGGTAGGGTTTGATAAGAAAAAGGAATCGGAAAAGGTTGAAATGGGGAGCGATCCCCAAATAGGCCTCGCAGACGTGAACAAAGATCGCGATATGAAAGATGGAGTTGGGGTTCAAATGCGAGACCTCGATCCCATAGAAGTGAAGCAAACCCCGAAAGAAGGAGGAGCAAGGAAGGCTAAAGCCGCGGAGGAAGAAAGACTCGAAGACCACTACCTCGTCCTGGCGAGGGGTGGGGCAGGATTCGCCGGCGGCGGCGCGCCAAGATACGAACCCTTCCGACGGGAGCACGCCGAGGGAGACCAGCTTCTGTAGCCTCCGCTCAGTCGTGGTGGACTTCATCCACTTCTTCGCGTTCTTCGCTGCCTCAGCGGTGATGGGGGATGGTGGAGCCATCGCGAGTGGAGACGGGCGGCGGCGGAGGCGACGGTGGAAAAGAACCCTAGCGGCGGAGCTTATTGAAGAAGCTAACCGATTGGCGCGAAAAGTGAGCAAGGTGAACTAATTTCGTTCCCCTGTTCCTAACTTATAAGCAAAGGGCAGAGTTTCGCATTCTAGACCGGCCTTAGTCTAGCGCTGGATGCGGCCTTCCCGCGAGGGGCCCAATAATCACTCGGCGGCCCGAGTGGTTCCCTCCGAGAGGTCCGCGTTAAGTGCCGACTGCCGGTCTAGGAGCGGGCGAGCCTAACTACTCGGATGAAGAGGTATCGTGGATTCAAGATCAAATTGAGAAGAAGCGGCATTGCAAGATTCAACATCAAAGCGAGAAATATCGGATTCCCCAAAGAGATGTTCATTTAAAAGGGCTCTTAGGCCCGACTACATATTTTCCACGGCTCAGCACATCGAGCTAGGGCTCGTCGCTGGCTCGCGGGGATACAGATAAAAGATAAATCACTCTGACGACCAACTCACATTGAGAATGGAGGAGACGAGGCGCCCTTCGTGGGAGCGCGACGACATAAAGTCGCTGGATGACCGCCGACCAAGACCCTAATGGCTTCTTGGGCCATATTTTCACAGATTCTCCCGCCATCAAGTTGCCGAAACCTTAACGGCTCGTCACAAGCAAGACGAAAGCCGAACCTCGCGACGGCGGCTTCCCATGGATCCATGACTTTCTTCTGATCTTTTGATTGATTGGAGATAAAGAGGCTTCCGGATATCGTCGAGGAAACTCAAGAACTAAAAAGCCGAAGGTGAAGTAGTATTCAGCCCCTCGGATTTCTTTTATACACGAAGGAAGTTCAAGGGACGCGCCTGGTAATCCGTTTCGCACACAGTAAAACCATCATGACGATGGGACGGAAGTGGGAACGAGTACGGTTTCCAACGGAAGCACGTATCGCTCCGGCTGTGTGAGAAAAGGGCGCGAAAATGCTTCGCCTTCCCCCTAATTGGGCTTGGGCTAAAACTGCAGAGGGCAACCCCCTTAACAGGCTTTCTTAACACGCCGCTAACGGTGGCAATGTGTTAAAATCGAGCCTAATTCGGCCTCGGTGCACCCTGGAGGGCATATCGCCGGCAGCGCCAAAATTAAAAATATTTCACGGCACACCCCATGTTGGGTCACTAGCTAACTTCGCACGTTCGAGGTTGGGTGTTGGTGAAATTTGGATTCAACTTCTTGAGGTATGCCTCTATAAGGTCGCCAGTTGTATACCGCTACCCGGATACAAATACCTCTCGGCAAAGTCGTATCCGATTGGTACGCCCTGAGGGGCATGAGCTGATCCCTCCCCTGGTTGGGACAGGTACCACCCGACTGAAAGGTGTGCCCCATGTTGGGCCAAGCGCTGGCTCTTACAAGTTAAGGCCGGGCGCCTGATGCTGACACTTTGAAACACTAAGATTACAAAGATGTCGCAAGACGTGGTTGTAACGGCGTGGCTTAAGGCATACCCCATGTTGGGTCAGTAGCCACCCTTGTATAGCAAGAGTGGGTGCCCAGGAGCCGAACCCTTCTGTTGAGGTGATGCGCCCAATGGGCCGAGCAAGCTGGAGTTTGGTATCGCCAAATCTAGGCATTATTTCGACACAAAAACTTAAGATTTCTTGAGTTCTTTACAATCTCTTTTCAGATTACAGGAGGTATAGGCGAAACCAGTCGACCAAGCATCTGACTCGATCGTAAAACACTCGGAGGCTACTGTGGACTACATGGGCCCCGGGTATCCTCTAGAAGGCCTATAAGGGAACGGACGGGGGCGATACAAGTCGGCCGATTAGGGTTGAAGATTGCTCGGGCTACATGTGTCTTGCGCCGGAAGAGAGGGCCCGAGCATATGGTAAATCTCCATGTAATTAGCAGATCGATGCATATGTTCTATGTAACATCATAACAAAAACAGTTGCCATATGCCCCGCGACGCTCTGTAATCCTATCCCCCCTACACTATATAAAGGGAGGGGATAGAAGCCGTAAAAGAGAGAGATCTTCGGCATCATCATCGGGCATACACGATAACCTTGGTCATCTTGCATCCCGTATATTGATCAATCATAATCCCAGAGCACAGGAAGTAGGGTATTACCTCCGTTGAGGGCCTGAACCTGTATAACCTTGTCTTGTGCTACCCATCTGGTTTGGTTCTTGATTAGCGTCCCCTCGTACAAATTCATTGCCGGCGGTGACCCCCCAGTTAGTCACCTATCGACAGAGACAGTAGACGCCGGCATTTGTACTTAGAACGTCGATAGGATCTGATCGATTGAGTTCATGGCACAAAGGTAAAAGTAGACGAAATAGTAGATGTATTATTGATTGATTGAAGAGAGGTCCTTTACACGCCGCACCGCGGCTCTTATTTATACTGACGAAGTAACGGCTAATCCGATAATTTGACATGGACTCTTATCTCTTAGTTACCTAAAATAACTAACCGACTAGACTTATCGTGTTAGGCACGGACTAGATACAAACCGACTCGAATAAAATACTAATTATATAGCTTGCCATGTCTCCACGTAATGCCTCCATAATCCTCTTTCATGGCTAATCACGTATAGCCTCACGTGATGGGCTTGATATGCAATCCGATTGTGAATCTTCCAGGGAGTTTACTTCTTCACGTGATCCATCAACACCAACCGATCATGTATTTCCAAATATGATTATCTTTCCTTAATCAACACAATCGGCCATCTAAAACTGGAACAAGACCAGCCAATCCCATATATATAATGGTCAAATACCTCCACGTGATTTCCTTTGGCTTCCTTCTTTCCATAATGTTCCATGTATGCGTGTTTATGTACGTATAAGATTATTTCCAGCCATTAAGCTCCCATGCATGCATGTACATGCATATGAACAGATTTTTCCATATATGATTATACGACCAATTACTTCATCTGGCTTTGATATAATAATCGGCTCTAACTTATCCATCTGATCGACTAATCAATACCGGACACATATAATATATGCGCACGTGCAGAAGCCGATTAATCAATCTAACCAACCGTGAGATCTCGATCAAACTCTCGTACATCATTAATGCATAAGCCGATCCGCTAACCAGTTCATCATCTCTTTTGATCGGCTATCTAATCCTTCTGCGTATATATGCATGCATAAAAGCCTATTATGATCTTTTCCAAATATTAGCTGATCAACCAATAATGATGTCTGAGTATATGTCGATCTAGCATCTTTTTAGCCGATAATGCCATTTTTTACCCCTTTTTTGGCACCAAAATAACCGTAATTTCGTGCCAAATTTGGGTGTCAACACCTAGGTCCTAGCCAGGAGCGCGGCGCACCTCCCGGGCTATCCTTAGCCCGGGAGAGGGCCCGCGGACAGTCCGCCTGTCCCTTGGCAAGTGGCGACAGCTGTCATGCCCCACCACACTTTCCTCGGCCTTGACCGAGAGGAACTATACCTCCCCGAGGGATCTGTAGCCCGGGGAGAGGTGCGCGGGCAGCTCGCCTTGTCGTTTGCCCCTTGAGCAGATGCCAACAGCTGCCACACTATGCGACGCCTCAAACGGGTGGCGCCAGGCTGGCTCGGTCCAGTCAATGCTATATTGGGCATAAAGGGAAAGTGCTTTCTCCCTGCGCAGCCTACTTCTCCTTATTGGCATTCCAAGACGAACACTTGTCCAAGATCGACTGCACTCACTTTCTCTTTGTAGGCTATGATAGGACGGAGCCCTGAATGAGACAAGGGCGCCATTACTAAAGATGGACAAAGGTAGATAGGCGCTGGGCCCGCCAGACGCTTTGGGCAACCCGTTGCGCCTATAAAAGGAGGATCCTTGGACCTTCGATGGGATCCCGACCCCCCGAGGTCGACAGAGTCTAAGAGAGCACCAGCATCCGAAGCTTCCTTAGCAATAGCCGTAGTCCTTAGTCACCTGAGTGTTCGATACTCCCTTGTAAGCTCAGATCGGCGCCTTCCCGCCTACCGCGCTTTGTACCGCTTTTCCACCATATAATCAATGAAGGCCGAGAGAGCTATTACTCGGCAAGGGGGCTTGAACCAGGTAAAACGCCGTGTCTTCACTATTTGTATTGCTTTCTCTCTCCCTCTTTTCACCGCATTTACTGGATCTATACCTGATCGTTAAGTCGCACCAGCGTAGTCCGAAAGACCGCGCGCCGAGCCCCCGAGAGCTTGGCCACCTGGCCGCTGAAGGGTTGTCGTTAGCCTCACCCAACTACAATTGCCTCACGGTCCGTGGACCTGCTGCCCTCCGAGGCACGTTTCCCAGACACCGACATCTTGTTTGTTGGCATATTTTGCTACGTCGAAATGATAATATTTTTCTCTCAAATTTTCAACTCACGTCATTCATATCCTCCAAAATATGCGTGTCGATGCATTTAGGGTGCCATCACTTAATGCCTTTGTATGTTGGAACCTGATTAATTTCTTTACTTATTTTTCCTTTTTTTCTTTTCTTTTTTTGGCTTGTGTCAAGTTGTTCGTATCTTTAGGGTGTGTTTGCTTTTGGGATCTTGGATGGTCCCGTCCAGCACAACATTATTTTTTGTTTGTGTCGGTGTAATAAATACCGGGGTACAAAGAGGCCTAGGAAGGCCAGGAGGGCCCCACGCCACAAAGGGCGCAGCAAGGCCTCAAATGGGCGAGCCCCTCAAGGTCGGGAAGGCCCCACGCCAAAGCGGGCGAAAGCAAGGCCCCAGCCACATGGGCAGCCCCCTCGAAGGCGGGAAGGGCCCCACGCAAAGTTGGCTAATTAAGGCCCCAACATGGGCGAGCCCCCTAGGAAGGCTGAGGGCCCCACGCCAAAGCGGGCGAGCAAGGCCCCAGCCAGGGCAAGCCCCTCAGAGGTCGGGCGGCCCCACGCTGCCAAAGCGGGCGAGCAAGGCCCCAAGGCATGGGCGAGCCTCGGGTCGGAAGGCCCCACGCCACAAAGGGCGAAAGCAAGGCCCCAAAGGCAGGGCGAGCCCCCAGAGGTTGGGGAGGCCCCACGCCACAAGCGGGCGAGCAAGGCCCCATGCTGGCGAGCCCTCAGAGGTCGGAGGCCCCACGCACCAAAGTGGCGGGGCAGCCCTCGAAGGCAAGGCGGCCCCACGCCCAGCGGGTGCGCGGGCGAGCCTCAAGGCAGGCGAGGGCCCCACGCCACAAAGCGGTGCGCGAGCCCTCCGACGGTGAGGCGAGGGCCCCACGCTACGGGCGGGTGCGTATGAGCCCCTCCGAGACTCAGCGAGGGCCCTGCACAAAGGGGCTCAAGGGTAGGAGCATTGCGTATGAGTCTTGGACGAAGGCCTCGCCGCCAAGGACGAAGCGATTTAATGAGACATCACGCGGATAGACAGAGGAAGAAATGATTATCACACAAAGGACTTGCAGGTGTCCGGAGCGGCTGCCACTGTGGCGCAGAAGAATTGACCTACAGAGAGAAGGTTTGCTTGAGGAGGCCGCCTGTCGAGGAGCAGTGTGGTGGCCCCACCCGCAGACCACTGTGGACTGCAGGCGGCCGAGGCCACTTATGGCACGCGAGGGCTGCGCAAGAAGCAGCAGCGTAAGGGCCAAGGCTTGGCCTCTTCTCGTGGTCTTGTCGCAGTACCGAGAGCATCAGATCGCCCACTCCCTCGGCTCTCTCCGCCACCCAAAGCTTGTATAAAAGGAGAGGAGAGAGAGGAAGAGGGGGAGGAAGAGGAGCACTAGCATTCGTATGCTCAAACACTCAGAAACACATTCCCATTCAACCACAATCGTAAAAGAGCTAAGGCTCAGCAGAGTAGGACTATTACCCGCGAGGGGTTCAACTCGTAAATCATGAAGTCGCTTCCTTGTTGTGCCCGACGCCAATCGAATCGAGCTTGATCGAGTTGGCTAGCGATCAAAATCGACCAGGTGTGATCCGCGGTGGTTGAGCCGGAGAACACGCCGCCGCTGGCGCGCTGTAGGGGAGCGCTTAGCATCGTTCAAGCTCTTCGACCTTTCTTCAGAGGCGATGGCGAGCAAAGAGTCCGCGATGGTGCAGAAGCGACCGCTAGAGCTGTGGCCACGGAGTAGGCCGCGCGATGGCGGTGGATCACCCGGCGGTGGCCGCCGCCTAGGGTTGGAGCCTTGGCGAAAGCACCGCCGTTGTTAGCGGCGCCGCCTGGAGGAGTGCACTCAAAGACAATCCTCCACGCTGCCGTGGCTTTGCTGAAAACCCACCGGTTCCAGAATTTCGACTTTGCGGCGGCGCGTGGTTGGCTGCCTTGGCTCACATGAGACGCCGCCGGGCGGTGGTGCAGCCGGGACGGGGAACCGCGCTTCGCTGCCCTCCCGTTTTTTGTTGCCCTCAAGCCTCTCGCAGATCTCCCGTGAGGGGGCGGGCTAAGACGACAAGAGCGCGATTTCACGGGGCTCTGCCGGCAGGCGTAGGTGGTCGCGATCTCCGGGTCCCATCTGGAGGACCGCCACTGCCAGATGGAGAAGACTCGCGTGACAAGCTCCGCAGGGCCGCGACCGAAGGCGATCGCGCACTGCCGCCGCTGCGCTGGGACCAGCAAGAGGGTTCCCACAGAGCTGCCCCGCCAAGGAGGGTGGCGTTTTCGCCGCCTAGGCGACGGGGCGGCGGGCGAGGACCGGCCCAGAGCAGAGGTTTCCCGACGCTGGTGCCGCGCTTTTCTAAGGAGTCACACAAGGCCCAAGGGCCGGAACGGTTTCGTCCGCCCCATCGAAAAGTACGACGGCTCCACCAACCCCGATGAATTTTTGCAGATCTATACGACGGTAATGCAGCCGATCGAGGGTCGGGAAGGTTCGCGCGAACTACTTCCCGCGTCTCACCGAGCGTGAGCTGCGCCGCGGTTCATGAACCCGCTTCGAGTCCGGTGGTCATGGAAGGAGCTCTCTGAGCTCTTCGTCACCAACTTCCGTGGCACCTTCGAGCAGCCCGGTAGAAGACAACCTCCACAACGTGGAGCAGAAGAGAGAGTCGCCATACGACTATATTCGCGCGCTACCAGTCCGCAACACTATCCCCGACATCTCCATCGACGCCGTGGTCACGGCATTCAGAGAGGCGCCGAGACCCTAAGGTCAAAGAGAAGATGGCCACCCGCAAGATCAAGACGACGGAGGAGTTTTCACCTTGGCGCGACAAGCGCGCCTTCAGCGGAGGTCAGATCCGCCCGGCAAGCGCGGGCGGGCCAACAAGGGCGGCGAGGCGGAACCTCGAGGAACCCCGCGGCAAGGACAAGAAGAAGCGCAAGGCGGCCGAGACCGGCAGGTCATGGCCGCTGAAAGCGACGACGACGACGACGACGACGACGACACTTACCACAAGAATGGGCGCCAAGGGCGTAAAAGAGGAGGAGGTCGCGCGCCGCGGAACGGTCTCGCAGGGCGCCGAGGCGGCGGTTATGGCGACGCTGCGGGCCGCGACGGGTCTTCGCGCGCCGCGACCGTTGCCGCTGCTCGTGGACTCGCTTGTCCAATTATTTGCCGACGACATGGCACCGCCAAGTCGGGAGTTGTTGCGTGAATGGGACAAGAGGGCCTTCCGCCCCACTCACGGGTGATTGAGCACAATTGGCGACGCTTCCGGCGCGCGACCGTCATGCAGAAGGTCCGAAGCGCCGTGGAGCGCCAGAAGTTATCCGCCAGAGGTGGACAAGTTTATGGGCGGTGGTCGTCCGCAAAGGTCGCCCATCCTGTGGCTCGCGAACCCCGCCCTCGCCAAGAAATCCAACGGCGTTGAGGATGTGCGGACTTCACCGACCAACAAGGCGTGTCGGCGATCCAGACTCACGCCTCGCATCGATCTCATCGCCGACTCAACCGCTGGGTGCGAGTAACAGGCTCGGATGCGCACTGGGTACCACCAGATTAGCATGCCCAAGAAGATGAAGACAAGACCGCTTTCTACGCCCATGGGCGCTCATCGCTATACAAGGATGGCGCTCGGATCGAAGAATGCGGGCCCAACCTATCGGGCTATGCATATCGCCACCGCCCCAGATAGGGCGGAACCTCGGAGGTGTACGCCGACGATCCGTAGTGAAGTCCAAGAAGGCGAGGAGTTGATCGGCGACCGAAGAAACCTTCACCAACCCGAGGAAGTACCGCATGAAGCTTAATCCAGAGAAATGCGTGTTCGCCGTCTGGCTGGGCAAACCGCCGATTCTCGCTCCCAGAGGGGATTGAGGCGAACCCAACAAGATCGCAGCGATCGAGAACATGAAGCCCCGACGCGATTTCGGCAGATGCAAAGGTTTGGTGGGCATTGACCTCCCCGGGCCGCGATAGCTCGCCTGGGATAAAAGTCTCCCAACGCTTCAAGCTCCTAAAGAAGACCAACCGCTCGAGGGACGGCGGAGGCGCAGGAGGCTTTCGACACCAAGAAGTATTCACCTCCCCGCCTGTGTTGGTTGCCCTGCACCGGCGAGCCGCTGATCCTCTACGCGCGCAAACCCTCAGCGGTCAACAAGGTGTTAGTGGCGAAAGAGAGGGCGCTCACGCCCATTTACTACGCCAGCAAGGTCCTCCACGACGCCAAACAAGGTATTCACAGACCGAAGATGCTCACGCCAGGCCGACAAAGATCCCGAAAAGCTACGCCACTACTTCCAGGGCGCGAAGTCACGGTGTTGACTAAGTATTCCTTGCGGAGATCCTCTTCAACCGCGAGGCGACGGGTCGTGACGCTAAGTGGGCCATGGAGCTGGCGGAATTCGATCTCAAATTCGCTTCCCCGAGTGGCCATCAAAGGGCAAGCTCGCGAGTTCATTAGCGAGTGGACTCTACGACACCGAAGCCGAAGGTACCAAATTTCCTCGCCGTGGACTCTCTTCTTCGACGGCTCATTCCGGCCGGAGGGGTCTGGGCTGGCCGCGGTGTTCCAACCGGCGATAAGTCGCCCGCACCGGTGGTGCTGACTTCCGCGCCACCAACAACGCCGCGAGTATGAAGGACTGCCGCCGCTCAGATGGCTTCACCCTTGGCATCCGGGCGGTTACAAGTAAAAGGCGATTCTTCCTCGGTCATCAACCAAGCGAGGAAGGATTTCTCCGCCGATCCCGCCATGGCGGCTACCCGGCGGAGGTGCGCCGCTGGAGAGGCACTTTGAGGGTTTGGGCTTGTACATCCTCGCCGCGACAACTACATGGCGGATGAATCGCCCCGTATTGCCTCGCTAAGGGCACTGCTCCGCCGGGTCTTTGAAGAAAGACTTACGCAGCTCGCCCGCCGCAGCTCCCCACTTCGGCGCGGGACGACGCTTCTCGACGCAGCCCCACCTTCGAGGAGACGCCACCGATCTCGCCGCAGCCCCGGACAGAGGGAGGAGGCGGAAGAACCGCCGAGGCGGTTGAGACGGAAACGCCGCCAAAGTGAGTACGCCGGGCGTAATGTATGTAACGCCGCCACACTCGTCCGGAAGGTTAGTGCATGGATCCGATCCAGCTACCCGCGGATGGAGGATCCCGACGATGACGCTGCTTACCGAGAAGATAGCGCCGAAGCGCCAAGCGCCACGCCGGTAGGTGGGGACCAGACGCTGTGGCGCAAACGGAGTTCTATCGGCGCGCCACTCGGGAAGCGGGAGTAAAATTCTCCGAGATCCATGGAGGCATGCGCGGAGCCATTCAGTGAGCCGGCTGGTTGGGAAAGCTGCCACGGTTTTATTGGCCTATCGCCTCCATGATGCCTTCGAGCTGGTGAGGAGATGCTGCGTACAATTTCATGCTAAGCAGATCCACCGACCGCCCAGCGCCAGAAACCATTCCGCTTCTCCGCCGCTCGCGTCCGGGGCCGATATTCGGGCCCGCTCGCGGGCGACCGGAGGATATACTTCATCTGCTCGCCGCCATCGACAAGTTCACTAAGTGGGTTGAAGCTCGCCGTCCCGCGATCACATCCGCAGCGGCTATCAAGTTTATGAAGAGTATCTTCGTCCGTTCGTGTCGCCAATGTAATCATCATCATAACGGCGCCGCCTTCAAAAGCGCTGATTTCAAGATCGGTGCGAAGAGTTGGGTACTGTCGTGCTTTGCTCCGCTACATCCGAAGAGCAATGGGCAAGTGGAGCGGGCGAACGCGAAGTACTCAAAGGGTTCAAGACAAGGGCGTTTCGACCACCGGAGAAGCGTAAGCGCTGGGCGGAAGAAGTTCCCATCAGACAGGGCGCGGCGGACAACTCCCAACAGAGCCACCGGGCGACCCCTTCTTCCCGTGTATGGCTCGAGGCGGTGCTCCCATCGAGCTCGCCTCGCTCCCCAAGAGTGGCGGCGCTCAGCGAAGACCAAGACTCGACCGCGCCGATGAAGTAAATCTCCGGGAGATCCGAGACAGGCGGTGATCCGGCCGCCAAGTATCAGCAGGCCGCACCGCTATCAAGCAAGGCGGTGTGTGTGAGAGCACCGCAGTGGGCGCACCTGCTCGCCTAAAATCCAAGCGCAGCGGGCGAACAAACCTGCCTCCCCGTGGAGGCCCTTCAAGGTGGTCTCGCCTCCGCCTGTGCCTGGCCAGCTCGTGATTCGAGGACGGTCGCGAATTGGCGAACACTTGGAACGCCGAGTACCGAGGAAGTTCTACCCATAGGTAGCAAGTCCAAGAGTTTTTTTTTTTTCGGCCTTCCTTTGAGCCGAAGCGGCGAGGTCTTCTTCCTTCACCGCTTGCCTTGGGTCATGTAGTACAAAGCCATCTTCAATAAGAGATAAGTTCTGCCTCCTTGTGGGCATCTGCTTTTTTTCACCTCAAGTCTCATAGAAAGCATTCTCGTCGAAAGCGGTAGCGAAAAAGTACTCAAGGCGTATGGCCCTTAGTTGTAAGGATTTAACGCCACGACTCATGGTTATGCAGGCGGCGCGACGGAAGGCGGTTCTAGCCTGTGTGTCGGGCTCGGTCAGGTAATGCGCCAACAAGCACCGCGACTAGACCACTTCCGAAGCTAAGTTCTCGCCACGCCGATGTCTAGGGTCGGTTCAAAAGAGGCCATAAGGGTTGAAGTAACCAGATGCTCGAGGAAAAGCGCCACTTTCAACGTAAAGCTCGTTTAAAGCTTTTTACGATCGCTGGCTTAGCCTTAGAAAGGTCTGTTAGAAAACATTATGTCGAAGTCGGTAGCGAAAGTACTTATGGTCGATGGCCCTTAGTTGCAAAGGCAACGCTTATAACTTACGCCGCGCGAGGCGGCGGACGAAGGCGGGCTCTAGCCTCGTGTGTCGGCCGGTTCGGCAATGCGCCAACGGCGGCACCAAAGAACTAGACCACTTCCGAAGCTAAGCGCCGCCACGTAATGTTTAAGTCGGGTTGCGAGAGGCCATAAGGGTTGAAATAACCAGATGCCTAAGGAAACAAACGCCACTTGGCGGCGTAATCGCTCATTTAAAACCTTTACGCTGTGTGCCCCAATTCAATTTCGCAAGTTAAAGTTAAAGCGGTTCAAGTGAGACTCACAAAGAAAAGAGCAAAAGTTTGTTTGCATTGATAGGCAACAATTACAAGGCAAAAGGCGGGGAGTCTCGCCACTCTCCCGGCCTTCGCCTTCGCCGAGCGGCGCTTCATCATGGACACGCGGTCGGGCGGCGGTGTCAACCCGCTACCGCTTAAACCGTCCAGCCGGGCGCCGGGCTCCCGTGGCGCGCCGAGATCAAACGCGCGCGCCTCGAAAGCAAGACAGCTTGCTCAAGATGAACTGCTACTGCTTCGAGAGCACCTTGGCGATCGCTCTTCGACGCCTGCGTCCAGCCGCCGCCGGAAGGACGTCAGGGCTTCGCGTTCGTCCCACGGCGCCACAGATCAACGCGGCAATGCTCTCCAATGGGGATGCAGGAAACACCCAAAGGATGCAGGCGCCCCGAAGCCGCGAGGCGGTGCGCAGATGTCGGCGAGGGACCGGAGGCGTCAAGTGCTCCAGCGGAGGTCTTCGATCGCGGCGGCCGAGGGCGCGGCAAATTATCGCCGCAGCTCGCTGGTCATCGCCTTCAAGGGCGGTTTTGGCCAAGGGCCCGCCGCAGTCACGGCATCCGCTTCGCTAAGGCAAGGGCTTCTTCCGCCGCCAGTGCGGAGAGGGTGCGGCGCCAAAGGAACGCCTTCACGCCGGGCGGTCACGGCCGAGATGGCGGCAGCAGCAAGCCGGGCGAGGTGGCGAGGGTTCTCCGCCGCCGCTGCCGACTCTCCGCTGCTGAAGCAGCCTCCGTCGAAGGAGCGGCGGCAGGTCGGGGCTGGCGAAGTCGCTGGAGCGGAGCTCGATGCTCCAGCCGCCCGCCTGCCTCGTGAGGGGACAAACAGGTTCGTATGCTAAAACCGTAGCATGCTAACCCTAACGCGAAATGTGCGTAAGCGCAGGAAAGCCAACCGAAGCGGCGCCTCAAGGCGAAGTGAAGGGGAGCTCCAAGTCGCTTGTTTGCGGCGGCGTGGCGGCGCGTCGCGGTCACCGCTGCCGAACCAGACGCCGGCCGGGCGCGAAGCGTGCGGCCGGCAGGAGCGCCAATAGGTAACAGCGCCGCGCAGGAGCGCCGGGCGAGAGGAGCGGAAGAAACCGGCGCAGCGGCGCGCCGCTTCGATGAGTTGCCGCCTGACCGTGGCGGAGCGGCGGCGGTAGCAGCAGGCCTCGCTGATTAAGCCGGCGGCGGCGAAGCCCGGCTTGAAGGGCGCTGGCTTCTTCGCTTCGCCTCCTCGCTGCCGCTGCCGCCGACGGCAAGGATGAGGCGCGCTTCCCGAGAGCGCTGGCGGAGTCAGCAGCTACGGCAGAGCAGCAGCTGCCATGAAGCTTGGGCGGTCGCCGAGGGCGTGCGCGGATCTCGCAGTGGTCCCCGCCACTTGGACCGCAGACCGTGAGACTCCATTGGGGCAACGCCGCAAGTAAGGTACAGCCCCGCTGGTCCCAATCGCAGAGGGGCGGATGCCCGCTTGCAGGCGACAGTCGCCGGTCGGCGTGGTCAATAGCCCCGCCACCCGGCCCTGAGCACGCCGCCCGCAAGACGCTCCCATCAAATTAACACCCAAAGAAGAAGCAAAGAAGCTAGCTGTTAGCCAAAAATGGAAAGAAAGAAGGTACGAAACCCCAAAAGAGCGCGAGGGTATTCACCTCCAAGAGCAAAGGCGGGTCCCGCTGTTGTCGCCGTAGTACGCCCAGCGGGCGCGCGCTCGCCGAAGCGGCAAAGACGGCGCCGCAAAAGTCCGCCACCACGGGTTCCGTGAGCCTCGGCGGCGGAGTTTCGGCAATGCTACCGCCATCGCCTCCGTGCTCGCAAGATCGCTTAGCCGGGCTCCCTCACCGGCAAGGGCTCGCAGATCGCCGGAAGGGCAAGATCGCCGCAGCTACCGGAGTCCTCCACGCACACCACCGCCGGTGCCGCCCTTCCAGCTTGACTTGACCGGCAGGATAAAGGCGGAGGTGACGCGAGCTGGCAGTAGCAATCTCCCAACCGCCGAGCGCGAGCCCGTGCAAGATTTAAGAGTCGGGCGCCAGAAGCGGAGGTTCGCATCGCCCCCACGTAAACATCTCGCAGAGGTGGGGCGAAGATGACCAGGCCATGATTGAGTTAGGGAACAAGGTGCGCCACCGATCCCGTGAGAAGGCGAGCACCCCCAAGAAGAATTCGAGTACGGCGGGACAAGGCCCGCCAAAGACGCCAGAGAAGGTCACGATCTCCCCGCGCGAGGACTCGCGCGATGAAAGCCGGCGCATGAACCGGGCGGCGGTCGGTGGCATCGAAGATTCGCCGCGCCACCGATCCTCATCGACGGTGGAAGCAAAGAGCAGCCTCCGAAGATGGCGCGGCATCTCGCTGGCGGCCTTTGCCGCGCTTTGGGAGCCATGGAAAATTTGGCGTGGCGCCGGGCGAAAGGCTTGGTGGCAAGCTTACAGGATGCCGTGGTAGCAGCCGAAGAAGGCAATGACAACGGAAGACTTAGCGGCGGAAGGATTGGCATGCTTTGAGAGAAGTACCTATAGGCGGGCGCGAAGCGCGACGGTTTGATTCCGCCCACGCCGCTGGGCGCCATCATTGCCCGCCGCTGCTTTTTTGGTTTCCGCCGCGGCGCGTGGTTCCCCAAGGAAGATCGTAGTGTGTGGAGAATCAGCGACGTCGCCAGCAGGGGTGGCCCCACGATCTGCCTCCCGCCGCACAAGAAATGGAAAGTATCCGCGCTGACGGTTCACAGATCATGGTGGACCCGGCCACTGCACGGTGTAATAAATACCGGGTACAAAGAGGCCTAGGAAGGCCAGGGAGGGCCCCACGCCACAAGCGGGCGAGCAAGGCCTCAAACAAGGCGTGGCGAGCCCCTCGAAGGCCGGAAGGGCCCCACGCCACAAAGTGGGCGAAAGGCCCTCAGGCACAGCGAGCCCCCCAGAGGCCAGGAGGCCCCACGCCACAAAGGGCGAAGCAAGGCCCAGCGCTGGGCGAGCCCTCAGAGGTCGGAGGGCCCCACGCACCAGGGGGGTGCGCATGCAGCCCCCAAGGCAAGGCGAGGGCCCCACGCCACAAAGGGTGCGCGGGCGAGCCCCCTCAAGGCAAGGCGAGGGCCCCACGCGCCAGCGGGTGCGCGGGCGAGCCCCGCGGAAGGCAAGGCGAGGGCCCCACGCGCCAAAGTGTGCGTATGCAGCCCTCCGACGGTGAGGCGAGGGCCCCACGCCACGGGCGGGAAGCGCATGCGAGCCCCTCTCGAGACCAGCGAGGCCCTCAAGCACAAAGCGGGCTCACAGGGCAGGGAGCATTGCGTATGAGTCTTCGACGGCGGCCCCCCGCCGCGAAGGACGGCGCGATTTAATGAGACATCACGCGGATAGACAGAGGAAGAAATGATTACCGCATAAAGGACCCTTGCAGTCCGAAAGGGCCACATCGTGGGCACGTAAGAATTGACCGCAGAGAGAAGGTTTGCTTGAGGAGGCCGCCTGTCGAGGGAGCAGGTGGCCCCACCCGCAGACTCACCGGTGTGACTGCAGGGGTCGAGGCCACTTATGGCACGCGAGGGCGGGCGGCAACAAGCAGCGCAAGGCCGCGCGCTGCTGCCTCTTCTGTCGTGGTCTTGTCGCAGTACTGAGAGCACTGTACCGCCCACTCCCTCGGCTCTCTCCGCCAGCCCAAAGCTTGTATAAAAGGAGAGGAGAGAGAGGGAAGAGGGGGGAGGAAGAGGAGCACTAGCATTCGTGCGTTCGAAACACTCTGTAAAACACATTCCCATTCAACCACAATCAGAAAAGAGCTAAGGCTCAGCAGGAGTAGGACTATTACCCGCGAGGGGGTCCGAACCTGGGTAAATCTGCGAGTCGCTCCTTGTTGTGCCCGACGCTCGAATCGAATCGAGCTTGATCGAGTTGGCTAGCAGACTGAAAATCTGACCAGGGGTGTGATCCGCGGTGGTTGAGCGGAGAACACGCCGTCAGTTTGGTTGCCCAAAGTTGGATCCATCCGTCCTTGTCATTTCCATCCACCCATAGTATTCCAGGGTGATCCTGCTCGTCCCGTATGAAAAGGTAAGTCCTGCTTGTCCGGTCTCGGTGTCTCCTCTCCCCAAGCCGCCTCCTACTCCCCCGACGCACTGTTGGTGGTTTTTATGCCTATTAGAATTATTCCGCAAGCGCATGCATATTGCCCCGGAGTATTTCAAAGGTATCAATTTCCCACAAAGAATGAGAAGAGACTAGTTTCTAGTCTTGACTTGGTCAGATGGATATGGTGGAATAATGAAAGCGGGGTAAGATATTTCGGGTCGAGAGGTTCTACTGAAGGTATACACTAGTTAAGGGAACAAAGGTTAATCCACACACACACACAAATGCTACTCTGTATCGAACCTCGGCTGATTCACTAAAACCCGCCATCAGTTAAGAACACCAGATGGTTATGATCACCCTCGATTGGGCTCGATTAGGCTAAGACTAATGGGACGGATTTCACAAACTGCCATGCGGATAGCAGGGTTGTCACCACTTGATACGCACTCCCACTAAACCTAGCACTAATTTATTGTGATACCTAAACACAGAGATTTAGCACTAAAGATCTAGTACGAGCTTAATACCAACAGAGAGACAATATATATGAAATAAACTTGTTTCATAAATAAAAAATAGGACTAAGTGTTACCGATAGAAGACGAAGTAGAACTCACATCCAAGTTCGGCTTCGGAGCTCTAGTGGAGGAATGCCGACACGCCAGCTTCTCCTCAGCACTAACTCTCCTCTCTCGCCTACTCTACTTGATATCTGGGCAGCTTAACGTTACCTTTTGTTCTTCCCGCACTTCTCCGTGATGAGCAAATGAAGAGAAGGGGCTCTATTTATAATGCACCGTAGCGAGTAAAGGGTTGCCACGTGTAGGGATGAGTGTCCTCTTCTCCCCGACCGAAGGAGTATCCAAAGTGGATCCAAGGGGGTCGGCTAGCCCAAGTCCATCAACCGGCTGGCTTCGGTCAATCACAGCCCTCGGTTTCGCATGGGATCCCTGTTTGACAGTGTAAATCATCCACTTGAGGAGGTTTTGGCTGTTGAAGCCGGTAAAACTGACTCCCTTGTGGGACCATGGATCCTCTCCAATTCAATGTCATCCCTAGGATCAAACCGACTTGATGTGGACAGTTGGGTTGGCCTCCTTTTGTACTTCTAGGATCCCTGGTGAAAGCATAGTCCCCGCTTGGACCAGGTGCCGGTTGACCGGGGGTTTTCTCTAGTTTGGGTACAATTTTACTCAGTAAGTCACTGAAAACACGAACTTAGAAAAACTTGTGGAACTTTTTGAATTTGCATATTTTTAGTCCATGTTCCTTCATTTGGGAGCTATGTTGATGGTCGGAAGTGTATGAAAAGTTCTAAAAATTGACCGTCAACACGCGCCTCCTCCTCCCCTTCTCCTCTCCTCCAGCGGCGCGCCTCCTCATTCCCTCCTTCCTTGGTGACCAACGGCGCCGCGCATGGGGGACACGGTTCCGCGGGGCGGAGCTTGGCGCCGTCTCCTCCTTGTCCGCCGCCGCCGCATGCATCTGAACAACCTCCGCCGTGGTGGTGGTTCTTGGTAGTCGGTGAGGGGCTGCCCTAAGGAGGCGGCGTCAACCAGTGGGGCGCGGTGTCGTTGTGTGGCGCGCCAGCCGTGGGGCGATGTTTGCGACGGCGGTAGACGGCAACAGCATCGGCGATGGACAGCGGGTGACAGTCGATGTGGGCTAGCGCAGGGAAGACGCGGGTGAGGGCGCAGAGAGGCATGGGTGAGGGCATCGGGTGGCTTGGATCTGGGCTAGGTGGCACGTTCAAGCCGAGGCGACACGTAGTAGGGCGGACCGTGTGGAGGGCGGTGTCGGCCGGTGGGGCAAGGCATTGCGCGCAGTGGAGGTAGGTGGGATGTACCTCGGTCGGTGTGGACCTGGGCGCCTGGCGCGGATGTGGAGGTTGCAGATCCGACGACGCCATGGCTGGGCGGCAGAAGCGGAGTTAAGCAGCATAGCCAACGGTGAGGAGCAGGAGCGGTCATTGTTGCGGCTAGAACGACATAGTATATCTTGATCTGCATGTTCACCATTTGATTTCTTGGACCCCCGGCGAACGCTCCCTTCGCTTCTTCGCCACCTCGAGGAAGGAGGGAGCATGGTGGCGACGGCGGCGAGAGGGGCTGCAGCTTGGCGGCAACACAACCACGGCGGGGAAGCCGAGGTGGAGAGTAGAGGAGGACCAAACCAAACACCCTCTAAGAGATGGGTCCATACATCACAAATCCATCCTATCCCTGATCCTATTCTGGTTAGTCCTTGATGAGCCAACCGAACACACCCTTTAGTAATATATGTGTGTGCATAACTCTGCAGTCGCTTCCTCTAAACCTCACATGGGCATGTGTGGCTTGTTATAATTTTTTCTTTGATTTAATTTTGGTTGTATTTCTTGTTTCCTTTTATCTTGATTTCTCGTGCAACTAGTTTTTTCTTTTCGAATTTCTCATGTGGCAAGCTGAGATAAGCATAAACACACATGTTGGTTTTAGGCATGATGTGAGTATTAGAATTTAATTGGAATAACACTGGAGGCTATGATATTTGGTAATGCAGTTCGGCTCTCGTCTACATATGCAAGGCAATATTTATGGACGCTTCTCTCCAACAATGTAGCATATCATCTGCCCTGGTCATGGCCATAGGTTGACCATGATCGCCTGTGTGCCTACGCCGTTGTTATTTGTCGTTATGGGTTAAAATAGGGGGTGCCCTCTTTATATAGGGGCTAGGATATGAGTTAGATTCAAACTCCAACCTATCATATATATTATAACTCAGAGTCCAATTGTAACCCTACTCGTACTCATATTGACACCAACTCTAACAAACTCCACCTTAATGTGACATCCTAATAAATATTAGAATGTCCCAAGTCTTCTTTAAAAAGAAAAACAAATTTCAAATTCATTCAATATAAATTCTATATGAAAAACCCTAATTTTTTTAAATGATTACATTTCATATAAATAAAATAAATATTTTATTATTATTTACGTTACAAATTACAAGGCTTTTGCAATTATAATTTGACTCTCTTCCTCTCTTTTTACCCTCTATCGAATCCCTAACATTCTCAACCGAGTCAACCTAGTCCCTAAACCCTGATCGACATCCCTTGTAAACTTGGCCGACCAAATCTCTCTTTCGGTCGACCTAAAGTTTCTCGCAACTTCGATCGACTCTTAGTCGCAACCCTAGTTGAGCCATCCATCCATCCCCTTCGTGCCGAACCGATATTTTTGTCGTACTCCCTTGTCGACTCGGTCTTCCAAACATCGTCATATTGTACAAATCCCCCAAAAATATCGGCAAACCCGAGCCAACGTCCATCCCGAGAAAACTTAGTCTCAACACTGGATCTGCTCCAAAGCGACCGGATTTGTCGATTAAGCCCAATCAAGCTCTGACCCTAAACTCCAACCAAATTAGGCCCTAAACCCAATCGCATGATCACCTGAGAACCGGCCCCCATAAAAAGCCAGCAAAAACCCTAATTCCTAGGATTCCACTCCCCAAGCCGCCGCCGCTATCCCCCACGGCCGCCGCCTCTGTCCAACTGGAGCCGGCCGCCGCCCTGGTGCCTCCACCACCCCGGTGCCCTGAACCCGTGCCATCACTGCCCGTGGAGTCGCGCCGCCACCTCCGCCCCATGACGCCACCGCGCCGCCATGTCGCGCGCAGCCGCGCTGCCGCCGCCCTCGCTGGAGCCGCCCAGGCACCCTGCCCGTGCTGTGCCGCCCAGGTCGAGCCGCCGCAAGGCTTACGCCGCCGCCGCCCATGCCCATGCCGCGCCGCCCACATGGAGCCGCGCTGCCGCCCTGGCCCTCGGCTCAGGTCGTGCCAACTCGCCGCCGCCGTAGCCGTCCCTCGGCGCCGCCCTGCACTGCTGCCGAGCCGCCGCCGCCGCCCCTGCCCCCATGGGAGCCGCCGCCGCGCTGCTCTGAGGGGAAGCCGCCGCCAGCCTCCTCACGTCGGCTGGGCCTGCCGCCGCCGCTCCCAGGCCGAGCCACCCCGTAGCCGAGCTCGCTTTGCACAGATGCCGCCGCCGCCGTGTCGTTCTTACCCATGGCCGCCTCTCTCTCTCTCCCCACCTCTCTCTCCAGTGCGTGGCAGTGTGAGGGGAGATGAAGAACAGGGGGATTTTCCCCTTTTGACCTCTCGGTTGGGTAAACACCCCAATTCAACACAATTCTTCATAAACAGTGACTCTTCATTCTTTTATTTCTCCCAAACCGTAAGCTTCAAACCAATTATCATAGTCTCGTAATATTCCATACTGCTTACCGTATTTATTTCATAATCTTATGATTTTTCTATGTTGTTGCTTATTGGTTGTTGCCCCGGTTTGCGCGTAGGCCGTTCTGACATTTGCCTGTGTCGTGAGTGTCGATCGGTTTCCGAAAAATTGTCGAGACCCCGAGATGCACAAGGATGTCGCCGTCGGTGGTGCCAGAGTCGTGAACCCTAACGGATTCGCAGAGGATCATCAAGACACGGACTTTGGACCGAGATGCCATCGGAGACGCTGGAGCCGGGGATGCCGACAACCTCCTGGGAAAACATGGAGGCGTGGAATTCGGACCGAGACACCGCCATGAGCGAGGTTGATCATTAACGTTGACGATTCCTTGCGAGGCCGATCGCTACCAGGTATGCATAGTTATATGTTTGCGCCCTAATTTTATAATATGAACTGTTGTTTATTCTTTATGAACTGTTTCATACATTTAGACTAGGGTGTGAGTTTCTATACGCATTATTCTTTTACTAATGTGTCTTAGCCTCTCTTGTGAAAATGTGCCTTTGTGAGGCGTATGCCTCGTGATGGTGTTTTTGGTTAAACCCTAAACAACTAAAACTAGTGTAGATTGCTTAGGGGAGACCCGACAGTGTTGGTTCCGGGGATGTGGTGGAGATTCGAGGGTCTCCTCTAATAAGGACTCAAGCTTGTGTATTGCTAGACCAAACCTTACCGTATAGCCACTTGTGCTTTTGGCCCTGGCTTAGTACACTACGAAACCCAATAACCGCTGGCTCGTAGGCTGTCCGGTTACGTTTCGTCACTGCTGCCCTAGGGGGAGACTAGCTATCTCCTCTGAGGGGTAGGTGCGTTCCTGAGACCGAATGGCTTAATTGGGGAGCATACAGGTGGTGCCTAGGCGTAGTAGGCGCCCTCTTCGTGTGAACACCAAGGGCGAGGCAGAAACCATAAGAGAGGGCTGGTGAAGTGGTGGGCGTAGTAGCTGGAAAAGTCTTGTACCGTTTCTCCTAGTGGATGAGACGGGGCTTGTGAGGAAATTTGTACACACTCTGCAGAGTTAAAACTATCATGATAGCCGTGTCCACGGTCATGGGTGGGGCGAGAGGTTTGCACATGTAGATCCACCTTTTTAATAATTGAACCTGACTAGAGTACGCTGGGATTGGACTGGTGTGATGATGCATCTTCCTTTGATATTTGGTATGGTGTGATGATGCACCTTACCTTGATGTTCGAGATGATCGGATCAACTCATGCATTCAACAAAACATCAATTTTGTTAAAATAAAACTTGATTAATAAATAGGTCTTGGTGTAAAATAGCCAATTCCCCGATCTTTGCCTTTGCATACATTTATTAAGGATTGCTTGCTGGATAGCCGCGTACTCATTATATCTATCGCGGATAAATTTTATAATTCAGGTTGCAAGTCGATCGAGGACCGGAGGTCGAACTTCAGTGTCTTGAGGACTAGCTACGGGTGTCCGGGTCAATTGCTTGGATATCGTCGCTGAAGGCTGTTGCTATTCTGATGTTCTTGTTATTCGTTCTTAATATTTGGTAATATATGTCTTATTGTAATAGTTTATGATGTTACCTTGTAATACTTCATTATTTTGGAATAATAATGGAATGCCAGCGATGATAGCCGTTTAATTGTCCATCATGAGATACTAGTCTGGGCCTAGTATTAGATCATGGTGCCGGATTCCCTGTGGTGACGCAGGGGGTCGTGACACTTAATAAAATGATCTTCTTCATATTGAAGTTATTGTATTGTCCTATACAAATATGGTTGCTTCCTAACCTTTGCATCTCACACCGAGCCATCCGACGAGTCTTACTTGGCCTTAGATCCATCGCCCTTTGGAACATAAGCTGTTAACCCTCCAAATCTTGACTCTATGTCTCCACCTGCTATGATACTCCCTTATATCTTTTGAGAGATATTGTGAAACTAATCTCTCTTCAACCCCCATAGTCTTACCACACTTTAAGATCCTTATGGTTTTCCCCTATGACATTCTAGAAGGCCATCCCATCCACATATAAGGGCTTCATCAATATTAGATTCCTTTTAGCCCTTGCCCATGTCCCATGCTTCAAAGTATTCGATCAACCTAGTCTTGCGTCTTTATTTTGATGGTTCTTATTTCAATTGGGCGATATATCTATGTCATTGCTCAAATAGACCGATTCAAAATCACTAGCCATTTACAAAAAGAATCACTACTTCTAGGGTTGGAAAAGTGCTTCTATACTTGATGGTCCACCTGTCAGGTAGCGGGTTCGACTTTTTAGATAATGGGTATGGATACGACATAACAATACCCATAAAAACATTCTCATGAGTTATTATGCATGTGGATATAGAATTGCAGCATACTTGTACATGTACCCATTGTGCGCCATCCCTAGGCTTATATCACACATGCATCCAACGCGTTAAGCGTGAAGTAGAAGAAATTTTGGGGTTAAAAAGGGCTATTGGCTGATTTTTGAGCCAATGTGCTAATTTGCAGAGAGGTAATTTATATCTTTAGTTGAAATAATGTTGTTCCCATAATCATCAATGGATACCTAGACTAGGTTGGGAGAACTATGGTCTAGAATAGTTGAGAATGTTATTGGGATGATTGGACGCAAACCAGATATATGAATTCCGTGGAGAGGGTTCTGAGGTTGCTCAAGATTTCAAATTTAGGTTGGTGGTGTTGTCAATCCAAGGGATGAACACTGTCGACTTCTAGGAACCAAAGGCCCCGAGGAATGGAACGCAGAGATTTGTAGAGGGTAAGCAAACCGCTTGGACCCTTCGGGTTTGGGCCCTCGGAGGAGGTAACGACCCTACTCCTGTGGCTCCTGACGGCGTGTTCACCGCTCAACCACTGCGGATCACACCCCTAGTCAGATTTCTATCCTGCTAGCCTATCGGCCAAGCTTCGATTCGATTGAGCGGGCGGACGCGACAAAAAAGCAACGCACGGGAAAACCAGTTCGAGCCCCTCGCGGGTAATAGTCCTACTCCTGCTGAGCCTTAGCTCTTTTTTGGTTGTGGTTGAATGGAGTGTGTTTACAGAATGTTCCGAATGCACGTACGCTAGTGCAACGTACCCTCTTCCCTCTCTCTCCTCTCCTTTTATACAAGCTTTGAACTGGCGGAGAGAGCCGAGGGGTAAGCGATCTGATACTCTCGATCTGTTGACAAGACATAGCGAAGAGGCAGCGTGCACGCGCCGCCGCGCGCCAGCAAGCTCTCAGCCTCGCGTGCCAGTGGCCTCGACCCGCCGCGACACGCCCGGTGAGGCTGCGGGTGGGGCCCACCTGCTTCCCAGCGCGGGCGACCATCTTAAGCAAACCTCCTCTCAGCCGGTCAATTCCGGCTGCGCCCACAATGGCGGCCGCTTTCCGACTGCGAGGGCCCTTTGAAGCGTAATCATTTCTTCACCGTCTAGCGTGATGTCGCGTCATCGCTCGTCCTTTCTGCGAGGGAGCCTTTGCGGAAGACTCCTTCGGAACACTCCACCCTGCGGGGCCCCACTTAGCGATGGGAGACCCGACGTCTTGCCGAGGGCTCGCCCACACGCCCGCTGACGCATGGGGCCCTCGCCCGCAAGATCGATGAGCTTCGCCCCAGCTGGGGTGCAGTCGCCCTTTGGCGCATGGGGCCCTCGCTGAAGTCTTTGAGGGCTCGCCCATGTTGGGCTGATCGCCCATATGTTACCGGGCTCGCCCACAGTGCCGGGCCTTCTTTCGCCCGCTTTGACGCGTGGGGCCCGCCTTGAGCACCGAGGGGCTCGCCCATCCACTGGGCCTTGCTCGCCCAAGTCTTGAGGGCTTCATGCCATTGGGGCTGATCGCCCTTGTGTGCTGGGCCCGCTGGAAGTTGAGGGCTCGCTCACATGTTTGGGGGCCTTGCTCGCCCGCTGTGACGCGTGGGGCCAGCAGATCTTCTCGGGACTCTTTGTACCCCGGTATTTATTACACCGACAGTAGCCCCTGGGTCCACCATGATACGTGAACCGTCGCGTAGACACTTTTCCGTTTCTTGTGTGGCGGGAGACGAATCGTGGGGGGCCCACCTTCTGCGGCGGCCGTATGCCTGATTCTCCACCTGCGCACGATCTTTCTTGGGGAACCGCGCCGCTTTTCGCGGAAAAACGAAACGCGCGGGGCAATGATGGCGCCGCGCGCGCGTGGAGGCGGAAGCCAAACCGTCGCGCTCGCGCCCTACGCCTATAAATACTTCTCTTGGCGCTGCAGCTAATCCTTCCACGCGCTAAGTCCTTAAACTGTCCATTGCCTCCTTCGCTGCTGCCACAGAACCTTCTTTCTTTTTGCCAACTCCTCCACCGCTTTCCAATGGCACCAAAGCGTAGCAAGGGTCGTCGAGGGGACGCGCCATTGTCCGGGCCATGTTTTCCCATCTCCGCCGCCGACGAAGATACCGTGAGGCGGCTCCAAGTGTTCGTGCCGCCAACCTGCGCTCAATTCCGCCCCGGCACCATGGCGCCCAGCCCCCGTGACGGGGAGATTGTTACCTTCACCTAGGCGGCGCTGGCGGGGCTTGTCCCGCCGTACTCCGAGTTCTTCTTGGGGATGCTCGCCTTCTACGAGATTCAGGCGACGCACCTTCCCCCCAACTCCGTCATTGTGCTGGCTATCTTCGTCCACCTCTGCGAGATGTTCGTGGGGACGATGCCAAGCCTCCGCTCTGGCGCCGGCTCTTCCGCCTTTGCCGCGAGGCCGCGCCGAGTAAAGCGATCGAGCTGCTACTTCACCGCCAGCGCCGCCGCCTTCATCCTGTCGCGGTCAAGTCAAGCTGGAAGGGCGCACCGGCGATGGTCAGACGTGGAGGACTCCGGCGGCTGCGGCGATCTTTGCCTCCCGAGGGTCCAGTGAGCCCTCGCCATCTGAGGAACACGCTGATGACTTCAAAGAGCTGGATTTGATGATGGCGCGCATCGCTGACCTCCGCCGCCGTGGGCTCACCGGAACCCACGTCGTGGCGGATTTTTTGCGGCGCCGGCTTTGCCCGCTCCGCATGAGGACGCGCCCCGCCTGGCAGTACTACGGCGACAACGACGGAGTCCGCATTGCTCCCGGAGGCAAGTGTTCTTTTAGTCTTCCGGGTCTCTTCTCTTTTTGGAGCGCCTTTTGCTCGCCAATCTTACGGTTTTCTTTCTTGTTCACCCAAATAGAAGAGCGTGCGGACGGCGTGCTCGGGCGGGCCGTCGGGGCTTGACCCGCCAATCGGGCGACACTTCTCTGCCGCGGGCATCCTCCTCTCTGCGGGGGATCCACGGGGCGCGCAGCCGGCTTGCTGCGCTGCCCCCCATGGAGGTCTCCGGCCCTGCGGTCCAAGTGGCCCGGGGACCACTGCAGATCCGCGAGCCGCTCTCGGCGACCGCCGGCTTCGTGGCTGCTGCCGCTCACGGGCGTGGCAGCCGACTCGACGCAGCGCTCTTGGCGGCGCCGCTTTGATCCTCGCCGAAGATGATGAGGATGAGGAGGAGAAGCGAGCCTGAGAGAGCTTCGCCCATCAAGTCTGGCGTCCGCCGCCTCCTCGGGCCCCTCGGTGGGGGCCTGCTTTTCCGCCGCCCGCTCGCCACCGGCGAGCGCGGCGCCTCTTCGAGCGGGCGCCGCTGCTGCCGGTTTCTTCCGCTCCTTCTACGCCGGCGCCTCCTGCGCGGCGCTTGCTGACGCCCGGCCTCGCGGCAGCGCGGTGCTTCTGCCGGCACCACTCGCGCCAGCGCCCGCTTTGACCAGCGGTGACGCGGCTGCGCCACCGCCTCCGTAATCAGCGGCTTGGCGCTTCTTCAGCTTCGCTTTCGAGCGCGCCACTTCAGTTGGCTTTCCTGCGCTTCGTACATTTTGCATTAGGGTTAGCATGCTACACGCTCGCATACCAACCTGTCTCGATTATCTTCGTGGAACAGAGCGGGCGCTGGGGCCTCAAGCTCCATCCCGCGCGACTCGCCAGCCCCCGGCTTGCCCTCCGCGCCTTCGACGGAGACGGCACCTGCAGTGGCGGAGAGCGCGCCACCACCACCGGAGAACCCTCGACCACCGCCTCATGGCGCCGCCGCTATCTCTGCCGTCACCGCCGGCGTTGGGCGCTCGCCCGCGCTCGCACCCTCTCCCGCACTGGGCAGCGGGAGGATGCCCTTCTTGTTGGCGGGCGAGCCGCCCGGCCAGCCGCTGGCGAGCCCTTGACCAGAGACCGCCCGCGAAGAAGCGATGGCTCGCGAGGCTGCGGCAAAGACAAGCCGCCGCTGCCGGCCTGGGACCTCGAAGATCTCCGCGCGGAACACCGGCGCCTCCGGTGCTTGCCGACATCTTGCGCGCCGCCTACCACACTTCCGGATGTCTTGTATCCGCTGGGCGTCACTTTGTACTCCATTGGAGAAGCGGCGGCGCGATATGCTAGCGCCGTGGGCGGTGGCGGCATCGCTGCGGTTGCCGGCGCTGATCTTGGGCGCTGATCGATCGAAGACGATCGCCACGGCGCTGTCGGTAGCGCGCGTTCATCTGAGCAATCGCCTCGCCCGAGCGCCGCGTTCGACACAGGCGCCGCCACGAGCCCTTCAGGCCACCTAGACCGGATTGAAGAGTCGGGTCGAGCTACGCCGCCCGGCCAGCGTCTCGATGATGGGCGGCGCCGCTCCAAAGAAGGCGACGGAGATGATGACGAGGAGTAGATGAACTCCCTCATCTTGTTTTTGTCTGTACATATCCTGTCAATGCAAACACAAACTTTTGCTCTTTTGTCGTGAGTCTCGTTTTAACCTTCACGCAAATCTTGACTTCGAAAAAAAGGAGAACGAGGCACCGACCGCCAAAAGCTTTAGATGAGCGCTTCTGCGCAAGTGGCGCTATTTCCTTAGGCTTTTGGTTACTTCAACCCTTATGGCCTCGCGACCCAACTTAAACATTGCGTGGCGAGCACTTAGCTTTCGGAAGTGGTCGATCATTTGAATGCGCCGTTGGCGCATTGCTGAGACCGAAACCGACACACGGGCTAGAACCGCCTTCCGTCCGCCGCCTCGCCCGGCCGCAAGTTTAAGCGTTAGCCTTTGCAACTAAGGGCCATCGACCTTAAGTACTTTTTTTCACACTAGCTTTTCGTGCGAATGTTTTCTAACATACTTTTTAAGGCTAAGCCACTGATCGCCAAAAGCTTTAGACAGAACATTCTGTTGATAGTGAGCGCCTTTTCCTCAGGCATTTGGTTACTTCAACCCTTATGGCCTCTCGCGACCTAACTTAAACGTTACGTGGCGAGCACTTAGCTTTCGGAAGTGGTCTAGTCGCTGGTGCCGCCGTTGGCGCATTGCCTAGATCAAGCCGACACACCAGGCTAGAACCCGCCTTCCGTCCGCCTCGCCTCGCGCAACCGCAAGTTGTAAGCGTTCGCTTTTGCAACTAAGGGGCCATCTGCCTTAAGTACTTTTTCGCTACCAGCTTTCAACAGAATGCTTTCTAACAGGCTTGAGGTGAAAAAAGAAACAGATGCCTGAGGAGACAGGACTTATCTTTCATTGAAGATGGCTTCGTACAATGCAGCCCCCGAGGCGGCGGTGAAGGAGGAAGATCTCGCCTCGGCTCCAAAGGAAGGCCAAAAAAGCAGGAACTGCTACCTACGGGTAGAACTTCCTCGGTACTCGGCGTTCAAGTGTTCGCCAATCCGCGACCATCCTCGAATCACGAGCTTTGGCCGAGCTGGGCGGGAGATCGAGACCACCTTGAAGGGCCCTCCCATAGGGAAGACGGTTTGTTGCGCCCGCTGCGCTTGGATTTTGCGTGAGCAGGTCGCCATCGCCAGTGTTCTCACACACCCGCCTTGCTTGATAACGGCGCGATGCTCGCTGATACTTGGCGGCTGGATCACCGCTTTGTCTCGGATCTCCTCCGGAGATTTACTTCATCTGATGCGGTCGGGTCTCTCTTCGCTGAACGCCGCCACCCTTAGGGACCCAAAGCGAGCTCGATGGGAGCACCGCTTGAGCCATACACCGGAAGAAAGGGGTCTCACCGGTGGCTCTGTTGGAAGTTGTCGCGGCGCCCTGTCTGGTGGGGACTTCTTCCGCCCAGCGCTGCAGCGCTTCTCGAGCAGTCGAAAGCCCTTGTCTTGAGCCCTTTGAGTACTTCGCGTTAGCTTCTTCGACTTGCCCATTTCTCTTCGGATGTACAGCGAAGCGAAGCACGACTTGGTACCTAGCTCTTCGCACGATCTTGAAATCGGCACTCTTGAGCGGCGCCGTTGTCGGTGATGATCTGTTGGCGACACGAACCGGACGAAGATGCTCTTCATGAATTTTATGGCAGCAGCGGGCGTGATCGCGATCTGGCGTGGCTTCAACCCACTTAGTGAACTTGTCGGCGGCGATTTAACGGATGTGTGTAGCCTCCGTTCGCCCGCGAGCGGGCCCAGAATATCCAAATTTCTAGACCGCGAGCGGCGGGGAAGCGGAATGGTTTCTGGCGCCTTGGCGGTCGGTGGATCGCTTAGCATGAAATTGTACGCCGCATCTCCTCACGGCTCGAAGGCATCACGGAGGCGATAGGCCAATAAAGCCGTGGCGGAAAATGTCCCAACCAACGCCCGGCTCCCGAATGGCTCCGCATATGCCTCCATGGATCTCGAAAAAATTGCACTCCTGCTTCCGAGTAGCGCTTCATAGAACTCCGTTTGCGCCACTGGCGTCTGGTCCCCACCTACCGGGCGTGGCGCTTGGCCTTGTGCGCTATCTTCTCGGCGAGCCAGCGTCGCCGTCGAGATCACTCCATCCCTTGGTAGGCTAGGATCGGATCCATCCGCGACCTTCCGGGACGAGTGTGGCGGCGTTACGCACATTGTCGCCGGCGTACTCTGCACGGCTTGGCATTTCGCCTCAATGACCTCGATGGTTCTTCGCCTCCTTCCTCCAACAAGGGGCTGCGGCCGGGATTGGTGGCGTCTCCTCGAATGTGGGGCTGCGTCGAAAGCGTCGTCCCGCCAGGTGAAACTGCGGCAGACGGCCGCGTAAGTCTTTCTTCAAAGACCCGGCGGAACAGTGCCCTTGACGAGGCAATTTGGGACAATTCATCACCATGTAGTTGTCGCGGCGAGGGCGTGTCTGGCCCAAACCCTCAAAGTGCCGCTCAACGGCGCACCTCGCCGGTAAGCCGCCATAGCGGGATCGGCGGTGAAATCCTTCCTCGCCTAGTTGATGACCGGAGAAAGTCGCCTTTTACTTGCGCCGCCGGATGCCTAGGGTCGGCCACCACGAGCGGCGAGCAAGCCTTCGTATTCAGCGGCGTTGTTGGTGGCGCGAAGTCCAAAGCTACCAGTGCCGGACGACATCGCGATGGGAGACACCGGGCGACGCCACCCAGCCCCCTCCGGCGGAATGAGCCGTCGAAGAAGAGAGTCCACGGCGAGGGTCTTTGGGGTGTCTTCGGCTCTGTGTCCGCGGAGTCCACTCGTGACAAACTCCGCCAGCTTGCCCTTTGATGGCCGTTCGGGAGCGAACTTGAGATCGAATCTGCCAGCTCCATGGCCCGCTTGGCGTCAAGTGCTGTCGCCTCGCGGTTGAAGAGGATCTCCGCAAAGTACTTAGTCAACACTGTGACTTCTCGCCCACAGAAGTAGTGGCGTAGCTTCGGACGCCGTCGGCCGGCGTAGAGCATCTTCTGGTCTTTGTGAATACCTTGTTTGGCGTCGTGGAGGACCTTCTTGAGGTAGTAAATGGGGCACTGAACGCCCTCTCTTTCCGCCACCAGACCGTGACCGCTGGGGGTTTGCATAGCGTAGAGGATCGTGGCTCGCCGGGTTTAGGGCGACCAACCGCAGGCGGGGAGGTGAGATACTTCTTGACCCGTCGAGCGCCTCCTGCGCCTCCGCCGTCCACTCGAATGGTTGGTCTTCTTTAGGAGCTTGGCGGTGGGAGACTTTTATCCCCAGGCGAGCTATAAAGCGGCTCGGGAAGTCAAGCACCCACCAAGCCTTGCATCTGCCAAGTCGCGTCGGGGCTTCATGTTCTCGATCGCGCGATCTTGTCGGGGTTCGCCTCAATCCCCTCGGGAGCGAGGAATCGGCTGCTTGCCCGACGGAACGGCGAACACGCATTCTCGAGATTAAGCTTGATGCGATGCTTCCTCGGGTTGGTGAAGGTTTCTTCGGTCGCCGATCAACTCCTCGCCTTTTTGGATTTCACCACTTTGTCGTCGGCGTACACTTCGAGTTCCGCCCTATTTGGGGCGGTGAAGCGATATCATGGCCCTCGATATCCTTGTATAGCGATGAGCGCCCATAGGCGTCACGAAAGCGATCTTGTCTTCATCTTCTTGGGCCATGCTAATGCGGTGGTACCGAATGCGCATCCGGGAAGCATAGCCGCTTTCGCACCCATTGTGGAATCGGCGATGAGATCAATGCGGGCGGCGGGTCTGGATCCTTTAGGCACGCCTTGTTGAGGTCGGTGAAGTCCACGCACATCCTTCACGCCTGTTGGATTTTTTGCGAGGGCGGGGTTCGCGAGCCACTTGGGATGGGCGACCTGCGGACGACCCGCCCTTAAACTTGTCCACCTCTGGCGGATAACTTCTGGCGCTCCACCGATCGCTTCGGACCTTACGCATGACCGCCGCGGCGGGAACGTCGCCAATTGTGCTCAATCACCTCCACAGGACCCGGCCATGTCGGACGGTTGCCATGCAAACACGTCTGCGTTAGGCTGGAGGAAGAAGCAGCGCGCCTTCCTATTGGCGCGCGAGAGGCGCCCACCAAGCGGTCTTCGCGGGTCGACTTCGCTCGGAGAGACCGCCTTAACCTCCGCGGACGAACCGGGAAAGCCGCGGGTCTTCGCGGAGGAGCTCCCGTCAAAGCCTCGGCCTTACAGGCACCGTCGCCCCGCCAGCGAGCGTCCTTGTCGCAGCGGGCGCCTCCGGCGGTCCACTTTCAAAACGATGGGGCGGTGGCCGGGATCTTCACCACCATGTACACAAAGTGGCGAGCCGCCATGAACTTGGTCGGCGCGGCCGACCTAGTATGGCGTTAGGGGGAGGTCGAAGTCCGCCACCTCGAATCGAGCATCTCGGTGCGGAAGTTGTCGAACCTCAAACGTCACCGGAGGCTGATGCGCCCACGCCAGACGGACTCGGCCCGGCGCGAGGTCGAAGAATGGGGCGCCGGTCGAAGCTCTGCTTGCTGAATCTGGGCGCCTTGGCGACCAGGCGGACGGAGAGGTTGAGGAACTCCTCCGTCTACGGCACCGCCCTAGCTTTACATTCCGGACCGTGGGCGCAACCACGATCGGGAGATGTCGAGGCAGCGATGCGGGTGGGTGATCGGCTTTGGCCGACGCGATCGGTTGCTCGACCACGCCACCGCCTTGCGACCCAAAGCGAACGCGGCGGCGCACACCTCCCTCATCGCCGCGCTTAAAACTAGCGTGGGGCGGATAGGTGGCCGATCCGCCGTGGATGACGGTAACTTCGGCGCTCCGCTTTGTTGGAAGCCAAGCGAAGCCGCTTCCTTGCCCTTGCCGCTGCCGGACGCTTGCTGCTGCTCGTGGACGCGCTTGTCCACCAACTTGTTGATGACATGGCAATCCGCCAAGTCATGGGAGCTGTTGCGGTGAATGGGGCAGTAAGCCCCCCCGCTCCACTCGCGGGGACGGCGGTCTCGCCGCCGTCGTGGCCCGTGGGGGCGCCGTGATCCGGCGGTCGCCGCCCTGCGAGACCGTTCTGCCGCCCGCCGTCGCCGCAGCGGCCCTCCACCGCTGACTCGCTCTCTTGTGCCCGCCCGCGCTGCGCGCTGCGGCCGCCCGTCTTCGTCGTCATCGTCGTCGTCGCTTTCGGCGGCCATGACCTGCCGGTCTCGGCCGTCTTGCGCTTCTTCTTGTCCTTCTTGCGGGATTTTTCGAGGTCCGGCCTCGCCGCTCCGTCATGCCCGCCCGTGCGGCGGACGGACGCGAAGCCTTCGCTGAAGGGCGCACTTGTCGCCGGGGTGAAAACTCTTCCGTCGTCTTGATCTTGCGGGTGGCCATCTTCTCCTTGACCCTAGGGTCTCGGCGCCTCTCCCGAATGCCGTGACAGCGGCGTCGATGGAGATGTCAGGGATGGTGTTGCGGACCTGACTGAAGCGCCGGATGTAGTCGCGCAGCGACTCTCCCTTCTTCTACTCCATGTTGTGGAGGTCGTCCTCGACTCCGGGCTGCTCAAACGTGCCCTGGAAGTTGGTGATGAAGAACTCCGAGAGCTCCTTCCACGACCCCACGGACTCCGGGGGCAAGTTCATGAGCAAAGAGCGGGCTCCACCGGTGAGGACCGCAGGGAAGTAGTTCACCAGAACCTTCCCCGACCCTCCCGCCGGCTGCATCACCGTAGTGTAGATCTGCAAGAACTCGTCAGGGTTGGTGGAGCCGTCATATTTCTCGATAGGGGTGGGCCGGAACCTCTCCGGCCACTGGACTCGGCGCAGCTCCTTGAAAAGCGCGGCACCCAGCGTAGGAGCCTCCTGCTCTGGCGCGGGCAGCGTCCGCCGCCCGCCGTCCGGACGGGCTGAAGAAAGCGCCTTCTTCTTGGCGAGCGGTGCCACGGAGTCCTCTCGCTGGTCCCTGCGAGCAGCGGCTTCAGCGCGGTCGCGCTCTCGGTCGTGTTGCCTGCGGAGCTTGTCGCGCAAGTCTTCTCCGCGTCGTAGATGGCGGTCCTCCAAGTGGGACCGGAGATCTCGCCCACTCGCCGCCTTTGCCGGGCGAACCCGTAAGAGTCGCTCGGCTCTGTTGTCTGGCCCGCTCCCTCCCGCCAGAGATCTGCGAGAGGTGTGCGAGGCGGGAAGAACGAGAAGAAAGCGAAACACGGTTCCCTCCCTCCGAAACCTGCACCACCGCGGCGGCACGATCGGCGTAGCGGGCCAAACCGGCCACCACGGTGCCGCCGAAGTCCGAGTCACCGGCACGGGTGGGTTGTCCAGCGAGGCCACGGCGCGTGGAGGTTACGTGCGAGTACACTCCTCCAAGGCAGTGCCGTGTGTTCTGAGAATGTTCGAATGCACGTCGCTAGTGCAGCGTACCCTCTTCCTCTCTCCCTCTCCTTTTATACAAGCTTTGAACCGGCGGAGAGGCGGGGGTAAGCGATCTGATACTCTCGATCTGTTGACAAGACCTGACGAAGAGACGCAGCGTGCAGCTGCCCACGCCGCCGACGCCGCCTCGCGTGCCGCCAAGTGGCCTCGACCCGCCTGAAGACACGCCGGTGAGGCTGCGGGTGGGGCCCACCTGCTCGCCGGCGACGCGGCGGCCATCTTAAGCAAACCTCCTCTCAGCCGGTCAATTCCGCTGCGCCACGCGGTGGCGGCCGCTTCCGGACGCATGGGCCCTTTAGGCGGTAATCATTTCTTCATTGTCTATCCACGCGTGATGTCGCATTAAATGCACTCGTCCTTCGCGGCGAGGGGCCTTCGCCGGAAGACTCCTTTGAACACTCCACGCCTGCGGCCCCAGCGATGGGAGACCCGGCGTCGCCGAGGGCTCGCCCACACGCCCACGACGCATGGGGCCCTCGCCCGTGCTGCGATGAGCTTCGCCAGCGCCACTGGTGTCAGTCGCCCTTGACGCGTGGGGCCCTACTTTGAAGTCTTGAGGGGCTCGCCACGCCATTGGGCTGATCGCCCGCTTGACGCGTGGGGCCCGCCTTGGTGTGAGGGCTCGCCAACTAGTGGGGCCTTGCTCGCCCGCCGACGTGTGGGGCCCGCCTTGGCCGAGGGGCTCGCCTCTGTGGGGGCCTTGCTTTCGCCTGAAGAGCTGAGGGGCTTCGCCACGCCAGGGCTGATCGCCCTTGACGCTGGGCCCCCATGTGTGTGAGGGGCTCGCCAGCATGTGGGGCCTTGCTCGCCCGCCTGACGCGTGGGGCCCACTTGATCTTCTCAGGACTCTTTGTACCCCGGTATTTATTACACCGGCAGCTCCTTCCTATGGGGAAATGAGTACAAGAGAGGCTCGCCGAGAAGAACTCCGGTGAGCGTGCTGCCGCGAACCTACCAAAGTGCGTGGCTACTTGCTAAGTGCGTGTGCGCTCTAGGTTGCCGGATCTGTTTATGCCCAGGTGCCTAGAGTCCTCTCCCTGCATTGGTGTCAAAGTGAAGCTTTTATAGTTCTCTGGGGATGCATCAGAGGTCGCCGAGTTGCCAACGCTAGGCCCCTGCTTATTTAATGAGTCAGCGCCTTGTTCGGGTTTGCTAATCGAGATGTTCCATTGCGCAGGGCTGATATATATGTTGGCTCTACCAACCCGGGCCCAACATTGATGTTGCGCTGTTGTGTCGGTTATTGCTCCATCGCCACTCTGTCACTATTGCACACGCATAGTAGGCTTTCTAATATTGGTGGGTTATTACATGAGTCAGAGGGGTCTCGTGTGGCTCGTGGCCTCGTTGGGAAGCCTTATCCCGAAGTCTCCACCACTTACAGTGTCTATCTTGCTCGCATGATTCGAACAAAGCTTCTACCAAGCAATTCTACGACCAAACCTTCGCTCTGAGTGCTCCTAGCTCAGGCAGCCCCTCCGAGCGTTCCTTGCTCATGGTGCGTTAACCCGGTTAGCTATGGTGGCAGACATGCAGCCAGTGTGTGCTCGAGCCTATCGATTATGGGCCTCTTTGATAGCTTGATTTAGTTTAGTTTTTGTTGGGATTGCAACTTTTGTTATTTTTATATACACCATTCACTTTATTTTTTGAAAATAATTTTTTTATAACTTTGTTGGTTTTTTTCTCAAAGATCTCAAAAATATTTTTTTAATAATTTATTTAGCCTTTTCATACCACTTTCAAAGGTGGTCAAATTTTCCCAACAAAAACTAAACAAGCTATCAAAGAGGGCCTATGTCTTTAATTGATAGTACGGAGAGGACGCCTCGGGAACCCCAAAAAGAGAATTTCTGACCACCAGGGAAATGACTCCAGGTGTGCCTGCCTATCCGAGCGTTGATTGTCCAAGCCGAAACCCTTTGCCTTCCTGAGAAGAACTTTCGGGGGCGATGCCATCAGGCAAGATTCTCTCATGTGCTTTTACCGTGATAAATTTTGTTGAGGAACCTCGCTACCGGGTGTAGTCCGAGGTATAAACGTGGACAATCAATCACAGAGAAAGATCAAACACAGGGGACACAAAGATATATGGGTGGAGCTTCTCTTTATTATTTCTCAGATCTGTTATACAATAGGTGCTCCACCTCTTCTTATATAGTAGTGCTTAGGGTTTAGGCCAGGTCCATATGTGGGACCCACCGGGGTAAGTCGCCGGCCTAGCCGGGCCGGGCTCCCCCCTACAGGTGGTTTCCCAACACTCCCCCTTGGACCTGGCCAGCGAGATGCATATGCCTCATCAAAATTCCATCCAAAAATCCAGTGGGAAAAAAGAATTGGAGAAAGAGTACATAGCATACGTTTGCTGTGCGCACGATTTGTCTCATTAAAAACCTTATGTGAGAAAACTTCAGAAAAAAACTCACCAAGAGAAAAAGAGTACAAACCACCCAACATTGCATTCAATCTTCTAGATCGAGTTGGGTACTTCGACTTCATGCCAAAGTTTTAATTCAGGGCGTGTGAATTATCTCCCCCTGAATTCAGCACTTCTTTGAGCCTGATCATTCCAATGCCTCTAACACACCTTTCAAAGGAGGCGGTAGGCAATGATTTAGTGAATAGGTTAGCCAAATTCTCACAGGATTTGGTGTGCTGGATACTTAATTCGTTCAACTTATGCAGTTCATGCGCATAAAAGAACTTGAGGTCGATATGCTTAGTGAGATTACTTTTCACATAACCCATATGCATTTGTGCAACATAAGCAGCATTATCTTCATAGATAATTGTAGGGATTTGCTCAATAGGTAATCCACATGATTGCAGGATGTGTTTCACCATTCTTCTTAACCATGCACATTCACGAGATGCTTCATATAATGCAATAATTTTCGAGTGGTTTGTGGACGTAGCCACAAGCGTCTGCTTGAACGACTTCCATGACATTGCAGTGCCACCACACAGGAAAAACATACCCAGTTTGTGATTTACCAGAATGCGGGTCCGAAAGGTATCCAGCATCGGCATAACCAACAATATTCATATCTTGGTTCTTCCTGTAAAACAGGGCAAGATCAATGCTTCCACGGAGGTATCGAAAGATAACCTTTATTCCGTTCCAATGCCTCTTCGTGGGCGCTACACTGTATCGAGCCAACGTGTTCACGGCGAATGCAATATTGGGCCGTGTACTGTTAACAAGATACATGAGTGTTCCTATCGCACTCAAGTA
The DNA here is from genome assembly GCA_036346415.1 of Raddia guianensis. Classification (NCBI taxonomy): domain Eukaryota; kingdom Viridiplantae; phylum Streptophyta; class Magnoliopsida; order Poales; family Poaceae; genus Raddia; species Raddia guianensis. The sequence goes on from CM070544.1 coordinate 33,752,945, forward strand.
CGGGACTTCCTGCCCGAGGATTTCCTCCCCCTCTTCCCTGGGTCCGAAGGGGTCCTTTTCTTTCTGCAAAGATCTCCCTATCATAGGCGTTCTGGAGGAATATGCTTTGTCAAAGCCAAACTTCCCTAATACCTTCTAAGTATAGGTAGCTTGGTGTACTAAAATTCTATGAGAAAAATGCTCGAGCTGCAAGTCTAAGCAATACTTAGTTTTATCTAAGTCTTTCATTTCAAAACCATACTTCAAGTATGAGCATGCTTATTCTAATTCTTTTCTTCAATTCATATAGTGACTTTCAGAGTTTCACACTATATGTTTCTATTTGCTCTACCTTGGTTACAGAAGGTGATACTCCAAGTATATTCATACATTAATTCGAATCTAAGTCTCTTATACATATATTCAGTTCCTTTAATTCAAATTTCACTTTCAACTTCAAGTTGAGTACTGCCAATAATGAGATATATAGAGAAAAACCATGACCAGATAATAAGCTTCTTCATGAAGCGTCGAGCTATTAGCCTTGTTATGTACCATTCATTATTCTCTTTTCTCTTCTAGAGAAAATGCTAGTATACCGCGGTAATTGCCTTCTTTTATATGGCATATATATATATATATATGTCGACTTTGGCTGTTGCTCTATTCATAAGATCCCTTAATAATATAATTCATATAGCCATTTAGTCATGGGGTGCTTCGTGCACTTCTACTTGCTCTGCACCGCTATTTCCCATCACGGAGCAAGTTCCTTTAGTTCTTATCGCCGGTGTGTGCACACACATTGGTCGATACATTCATGCATTTATTCCTGCCATGGAATATTCAAAACTGGGAGTGCCTCGCTAGCAGGCTTCTCTCCAGCTGCCAGGTCTCAACTGGCTCCCCTTCACTACTTCGGGCATTTTTAGTGATTTGGTCATGATAAGCCCTCTTTTCCTTTTTCCCCAAGCGTGCCCAGGTACTTCGGGTCGGAGGAACCAGACTCCCTGTTCTTTCTGAGGCCTTTGAATAGGTTGAGGGGTACCTTCAATTCTTCGGTACTGCAACCCTCTCTGACGTATTACTTCTAGTAATGCAACTTAATCATTTCCTTTATATCACAAAAATGGTTATACAGTGGCAGTTTCACATTTACTTCAATATTCTTCAAGACTTCTATTTCTCTACTAGTGCAAAGGTCATGCACGAAAATTCTATATGTTTATTTTCTCGGCATTCTTATTCAGGAGTTATAATTCTCCTCTAATGACGGGAAAATATTCCTCGTCAATAGTGGTATGGTACATATAATTCAAAGTGAGAAATTTCATGGTGACCCTTTGCATGCACTAGTTGAATTTTTTAGGACAACATGTCCTTTTAAATAGTGATTTAGGGATGCTTTGTGTAAAACTTCATGTCTTCACACATTCTTCAAGAATTACAACTCTGCTCATTAACCGGACTAATTATTCAATTCGTTTTCAATTTATATGACTGCTAGTCTCTCTGCAAAAGGTGGCGTGCTATGCCAATGCAAAGTGCTTTACTTCAAATATCATCATCAAATGACTTTAAAATAAAGTCACTAGCAGTGTCCATTGCGGCGGACTTCATATGATGGTATAGGAAAAATTCTTTAATTCTAGTGATCTACAAGATCTTCTCTTCAAATGTTTCGTTCCTTGTGTGAGAGTAAACTCGATCACATATAGGAGACCGGACTTTAGCATTTTCTTCATAATTCAAAGTTTATTAATTTCCGGTGGCACATCCAGACACACAAAATCTTTAAGATTCGAAAAATCTTCACATGATGTTATAGCCCGGTGAGTTGTTTTAGCAATCTCTTATCATTTGAAAACTGGGGGAACCCAGAATATAATACTGAAAAGATAAGAGTTAAGAGCTTCTAAATCCAGTCTTCTAAGCTGGCATGCACTACAAGTACATTAAATCTATTATAGTGTAGCCCAAATTTAGAGAGGAGGGATTACTTCTATTATGCTTTTCTTGCATCCGGCATTCTTCATAATGCATGAGCATTCAGTGCTATTCTCTTTATTTGTTTCTTCATGAAATATGCACGGATGCCTTTAAATTTAAGAGGCTCCATAAATACTCGGGGTAAACAACGCTTCTTAAGTGCTGATGTAATACCCAATAATATACCCGTGGCTCTTCGTGAGCAATTTATGCACAAATCGCTACTAGCAATTTATTCAAATTAATACTAACAGTATTCTTCAGGACATATACAGGTGTATGAGCTTTCTTAAAATGCTTTTTGTTGTTCTACAACATTGTCAATAACCTCCAAGGGCACTATATAGATTATAGGTTGCAATCAGGTAATGGCAAGATTCATGATTCAAAGAATTCATAAATTGATTGCAAATTTATATATACTGGAATAAGGGCAAATGCAAAACCCGTCATGAGAATTAATGTGCGCTCTTCTAAGGCTGCAATTCAAATATGCTCTTCAGGAACTTCCAAATTATGCTAAAAATTCATATGTCTGCTAGCAACCACAATTTAGAGTGCAAGTTCATAAAATGCGATTTAAAATGTGCACCCACTACGTGTGGGTGTGCTCCCGAAACCTGTAGGCCAAGATGGCATGGCGAGTCATAGTACGATCACAACATAGTACGATCACAACATGGCCTGCCAAGTCCGCACCAAATCGCCAATAGCTGGTCAGGCGAAATGACTCAATCGGGTCAATGCGATCAGGGCCGTGTTAGGGCCATACCTACATGGCAATGATTGACTCAGGCCACGGGCGATGCAATGGTACGGGAACATAGTTGACAATAGGGGCAGCGCTCAGATGCTTCTATCGCTAAAGAGAAGGCCCCATAGTCAACCACATAGATGTAACCGAGCGACGGCACGATAGGGCCGAGACGGTTACTCTAGTTTCAATGACATATATCAAGATATTCGTTTCTCCATGCACTTCATGTACGATTACAATTAGAACAAGGGGAGATTTCGGGAGGTCTCTGCCAGAGTTTCCATCAACAATGGCAAGTTAATCTTCTGCCATTGTTTTTCTTTCTTCTTTGATCAATCAGCCATAATTGAATGCATAATCATGGCAAATCATATACCAATCTCCCAAATGCCGCATAATTTCTCGACATTATGCTTTGAGGGTTCTGCCCTTTTAATGGTGGAAATAAAATGCGACTTCTCCTTATGTTATCTTTCTTAAGCAATGGACTTTCTCTTCATAGGCCAATTATTCTTATTCTCCCATTCATGCCCTTCTTTAAAGTTTGGGGTTTACTCCCTCTAGTAGCTTCTCCATGACTATACAACAAAAGGTGCAAGCACTTGGAGTTATGTTTAGGGTGCGGTGGCGCTGGATGGTGCCATGACGCTTCTTGGCCTGCAGGTGGCGCTGGCATGCATGCATGTGAACGCCCGAAAAAAATCCCAAAAACGAATCTACTACCAATTCTTGCGAATTTTCCAATCTACTAGGGAAAACCACGTGGATTCTCGATCTGCAATCAAATTCAAGCACAGATTACGATCTACTAGGTAATCGGTACGCCAGATTGTACCTTCGTGGTAGAAGTGGATGCAGATCGGTCTTTCTCGCGGATTGATCAGCACGTCAAGGAGCGAGCGTGCTGATAACGTGTCGAGGAACCTCGCTACCGGGTGTAGTCCGAGGTATAAACGTGGACAATCAATCACAGATAAAGATTAAACACAGGGGACACAAAGATGTATGGGTGGAGCTTCTCTATCTTATTTCTCAGATCTGTTATACAATAGGTGCTCCACCTCTTCTTATATAGTAGTGCTTAGGGTTTAGGCCAGGTCCATATGTGGGACCCACCGGGGTAAGTCGTCGGGCTAGCCGGGCTGGGCTCCCCCCTACAGGTGGTTTCCCAACAAATTTAATACAACATTTAATGCCCACGTCCTTGCGTTTCTCGCGACATGCACGCCTACGTCCGCGCTCCTCAGAAGTGGAAGAGGTGGCTGTGCATGGCGAGAGATTATGGGAACTTTATCGATTTTCACGCTAGGCATGCAGTCGCGCGGGGGGAATTCAGAACCACCTCAACCCCCTTATAAATCGGGTGCTGTAAGTTAACAAATATATTTACCTTGCCATTTACTTCTTGCCGCTTCAGCCTCCTTGAATCTTTCAATCTTGCAACGATTCTAACTTCCATCCTACGCTTTTGCTATGGCGCCTATGGGAGCAAGCCTCTTGTCTGCTAGGAGAAGTGGTGGTTTTACGCGAAGGGGACGACAGACTGCAGCTTAGTCTACAGTGGAGAGGAGCTGCCAAAGCACTCAATCCCTACCCCTCCCCTCCCCTGTCCAAAGCATGGAGAATGGGACTCTTAACTTGGGGTGTGTTTGGTTGGTGGTACGAAGTTGTATGGAACAAAACGAAACAAGATATGATGAAACTGGATGGAACAAAAGTTGTACGCGATCGTTCGACCAAAACGGTTGAACCACACCATACAGCATAAACGAGGAATATTTTATAAATCTAAACCATGTTGTACCATCCCATACAATCTTATCCTACCAATCAAACACATGGATGAGGAACCGTATTATCCTATCCCACCAACTAAACGTCTGAACCGTACATCGTACCATCCCATACCACCTTTTTCAACAAACCAAACATATTGATTAGTGCCTTGGTCCAGCTTGGCTTGAACAGGCGCGTTGTCATGGAGGAATGATGGAGAGGTGGACCACCCATTCTTGGATGGTTGTGGAATGACGGGACCGGAGACCGGACCCGCGAGTTCTATGAGGATAAGCTCTCCGTCCCTCTTTTCCTTTTGGCTTTGACCCCCTCGATTTCTCGACAAACTTCACACCTACTACAACTCGTAGAGGATCAGATGGGCGGCCGAGCAAGCAAGCCGGCCACCTTCTCTCGTCCAACGCCGCGCCCTCTGCCTTAGGTCGATCACCCCCATAACGTCCTCCGGCTGCTCTTCCCTGACCACTCTCCTCGTCCAATTCCTCGGGGAACCCGAGGTCGCACCACCCATGTAACACCCCGGTTCCTCGAGAACCCAGAATGCTACTTACTCTCTAAAATCTATAAAATTTCGACAGCATCTTCTTTGTTTATATGGACATCCATGACAGGTAATTTATATAAAGAAAACAAATAAACATTTATAACAACCAATAGCCAATTTAAAACCTACAATAATTGCAACGCTCAATAAAACTCATATGAAACTAATGTACTAATTCAACATGAGAGGTAGTGAGTGCTCAAGTCCATGTTCTAATTTCCCATCCCATACATGATTGACATCACCAGTACCTAAAAACCAAATAAAGTAAGAGTGAGTATCGAGGAATACTTAGCAAAGTATATGTATAAACAACCAGAATAATAAAATAACAATGAGAAGTCCATCCATTATCAAATCATATAAACACTCCACACTTTTCTCTGTTCATGCAATACAATGCACAAGCATATGTCTCCTCCAGAGCACTCCGGATTAGTCACTTTCGACTTTCTCATCGACCGAAACGGACTAGTCAAAAGTGACTTTCTCACCGACCTGGCTCATGCAACATGATGCAATAATGCAATGGCTCCTTTGTCATACAACATTCACGCATCTCCGACATATATTAATAAATATCACAATCACTAAAGTTTGGATCACATAGCTAATAAAAATATCCACAAACCAATCACATCAATACGCTATAAGTTTAACATATACTTGCCTTTAACCGCGAGGATCCGAACGAAGTGTAGTTTGACACCGATCCACTCCAACACCTGTCAAAGTCTCAAGTCTCAGCACAATACTCCTTCGGGAGTGCAATAGAGAATACTCCGTTGCACCCACTCTCATCTCACTCCCGCCGTCTACTCAATTAACAAAATCTAGGGCAAACGCTCTATAAATCCTCTGATTACAATTTCTGGACAGCATTACTAAAATCGCCGTATCTCCCAAACCGCTTGTCCATTTTCAACGTTCTTGTACTCGAAACGAAGCTAGAACATAGACGCACAATTTATTTCATACGGCCATGACCTGAATCCCAACTGAACTAGGTCAAATCTTCATTTGAACCTGCTGTCTAAAATCAACAATCTACTAATACCTCATCCCTCCAACCCAATCCTCCCATACCCACGATGATTATCATCTAGGATAGGGGAAATCTCAAGAGAGCATATCTATTTTCACCTTCTAACCCTGCAATAATAAGAATTAGAACCCTAATTTCTCCATCCTCGCCATCCATAACCAGTACTGCCCCGATCTTCCCTCTCCTTCCTCTCTTGTAGCCAGCACAGACCCCTCTTCCCCACTGCCTCCACAACAGTGCCCAAGAACAGATCATGGGCAACACTAGGGAATGCGACGGTTACCTTGTGCAAAGTACACGGCGTCGACGACGAGGCTGCACAACACGACAGCAACAACCACAGGGGCGGCGCGGCCACGAGATGGCGGAGCAGCGGCGTCGGCGTGGCCACGAGGCAGTGGCGCGACGGTGGCGTGGCTTGGCGACGGCAAAGACGGCAACGCACGGGACGATGGCGGTGCGCTCCACCGGCGGGGCAAGATGGCGGGGACGGCGGCGCCGGAGCAGCCCGGCGGCTGGGCGACGGGGATGGGAGAGAGAGGAAGTACAGGGGCGGCGGCGGCGGTTTGCCCTGGAGTGAACCGACGGGTTCACCCCCGCCTATTAGTCCCATTAGGTGGGCTGGCGTGGGCCGTAGGCCCACGGGCTATCACATTCTACCCCCCTTAAAAAGAATTCGCCCTCGAATTCTAACTCGCTTCCACACCGTTTTCTAATCAGATAAATAAATTCTCATTCCACGTATTTATATATCAACAAACTCATCCAATAAAGGAAAAGATAAAACGGTATCCTTCCTCTCAAAAAAATTAAGACATGCCCCCGAAGGCAAAGCCAAGAGTTAATCACAAGAACCGAATAATAATTATATGTGTCAAACTCTATAAATGATCAAACCGAGAAAGCTTCAAACTCGTGCTAAAAGATAAAATATATAAATAGAACTGCTACATAGAACAAACAAGTATGCACATGCAGCCAACCAAAGTCTACACGATCAGCACCTGTTCTTCACCAAAACAATAAACAACATATACCACACAAACCAAATGGACAATGTTCAGCATCTGAAATAAATGACACATTTTGTTTGACATCCTTTAATAAAAGATAAAACAAGCACGCACATGCAGCCAACCAAAAGTCTACTTGATCAGCACCTGTTCTTCACCAAAACACACATGCCAGACACCTCAAATGGAAAATGTTCAACATCTGAAAGAATTGACATATTTTGTTGGACATCCTCTAGTGGTCAACCCTTGGCAACCCCTCGAACAGCGCCGCTAGCTTCCCTTCCTCTTGCAGCTGCAGCACCTTCGCTACGCCACCGAAGTGCTCCCCTCTGATGAACAACGCCGGCACTTGACTGGTATTCGTTGTCCCTGTATGTTGCTTGATTATCGACCAAACATAGCTGCCTTCCTTCTCGATATCCCTCTCGGTGTATTTGACACCGAGCGATTCGATTGCCGCCCGAACCTTCTCGCAATTATCGATTATTTCAGGCGTGGAGCGGTAGCGTATTCTGGTAGTGTACAAAACAACTGCATCGCTGCCGTACAAAGAGGGGCCCTTCTTGGCAGGTGCTGGAAGTTTTCGGCCTTGCTCGTCTCCACTCTGTGATGAACTGCAATTTTCTGCCTGATACAGCACTTCACCCTGTTTCAGCCCCGTTCAAAACTTATTGTTGCATTGTTAACCACACAGAGTAAAAGTAAACAAGCATTGCACTCTTCTTCGGGGAATTACTATAGGAGTGACCATTAAATTGGTGAACACTATTGCAAGTGCAACAACTATTTATGACTTTTTGCTGCTTTCAAAACATATGGTATTTATGGTTTTCAACAAAGGACTGCCGTGTAACCTGTAACCTTTCGCGGATGGCAGTCCTCCTGCCTGCTTCAAAAACAAAGGAAAAATAATAAGTGATGGGAAATGGGAAATGTAAGTATGTAACTGTGGACAAGTGATAATATGATTAGTCAGTGAACTTATTTTTGGAACCAAAAGGCAAGAGTTATGCTACTGCGTCAAAGGCAAGGAAGGTGAAGTACAACCTAAAGGGTTTGTCAAACTAACTTACGATTCAAGAGAAAACTGGAAAGACCTAAGAAAATGGTAAACAACCTTGAAGGGCACAATCACCAAGTTGTAGTGGCATCTATGTTGTATCAGTGAACTCTACCAGTGGTTATCGATTTCATGCAAATAGAACTTAAAATGATCATATTTATGAGAAAAAGACTACAAAACTATCAGAAGTAGGTGTTATTGTGGCAGTTGATCGTGTCTACTATCGAACGAAGGGCGCCAAAGGAGGAGCACGACAAGATGCAGAGGCTTAGCAAGGCGGATTACCAGGTTTGCCGGTTGGGAGGTTGATGGTTTGTTGAGTCTTTTTTCTGTTAGTTGAGTCTTGTTGAGTTTGTTGCCTTGTTTGTTGGAGTCGTTCTTAGCCTCTGGATAGGTTGTAGGTAGTTGTGCCTGCGTAGCAGAATAAGGAGAATTAGTTGTGTAATCTCAGTTTATGTAGGCTACCTCTAACACTAATCCCTAAATTTGGTCCCCTATAGCCTCATATATAGGCTTTCTTTAAAAAGATTCCTTTCCTATATGAAGAATATAAGAAACGAGAGAGAATCCTTACATATAAGGGAATAGAGAGATTATCTATTTTAGGAAATGAAATAGAGAACACTCGTAAAGCACATAGGGGAAGAATCCATGGATAGAGAGCACTTTAGGTAGATAGCCTTAAAGGGAACGACATGCTTATTATGCCACAAATCCAATAAAAGGCGGTGGTTCCAAAAACAACCAAAAACTAGGCGCGTGCTTTGGCAATGACCACCTCGTCCGGCAGCGTGCGATCTGTCCTTCGGCCGGGCACTCATTCTTATGAGCAGACTCATAATGAGTCAGCCCGTAACAATTTGGTATCAGAGCCATACGGCCCTAGCACCATGGCCGCATCAGTGGAAGATCGACTATCGGCGTTGGAAGCAGAGAGCAAGGAAGTGCAGCGGCTGTTGGACGAAGTAATCAACCACGTCAAGGCCAAGGGACCTACCAACAAGCCGAGAGGTGTTCCAGATGAGTCGCGTGACCAGCCAGAAGTTGGAGGACGTCGGCCAGATCCTCCCGTCTCAGAAGAGTCGATGCACGGGAGATGAGGACAGCGCCTGCGACCCGCACATCATGGGCCATATGAAGGAGGAAGAAGGAGGGCATCGTGGCACGAAAGAGATGAAGGGGACAACCATCAGTGGACTCCCCGTCCACCTCGGTTTGAATTAGCAGACTTCCATGATGTCTTCAGCCAGCGATTCACGAGGTATTCCACCGTTAGACCATTGGGAGATTTGGTTAATTTGGAGCAAGGTACCAGTTGAGTGGAGGAGTACGCGAAGGAGTTCCAGCTGTGGTTGGCACGAGCTCCCCGCATTCGTCGGACGAATCAAATTGAGACCTTCATCGCCGGTGTGTCGGTAGCGGATGCTAGGAGGGAAAGGCCCTGGGACTTGGTGCATGCGATGGCCTGCGCTCGTGAGGCCGAAGCAAGAAAGGATGCATGGATATCGGAAGCTTCGCAAGATCTGTCGACAACCAATAGGTCAAGACCGACTCCGGGAAGGGGATTTGCACCGGTTGCTCCAACATCAACACCTTCACGCTGGTCTATGGGCAACTTCAGCATGAGTGGAGGCTCTGTACAGTCAACCCCGGGAGATTTAACCAGAGGCCTCCCAATTCGATGGCCTCGACACAAACGATATTAATTTGGTCTGTCTTTACGTCCATGACACCGTACCCGCGAATTTGTTACCTCAGCAACATTTTGGCAATTTTACCTTCTTTTCCTGTCATTTAACTCCTTTTCACTGCTGAATTGACCCTTTTGCCCCTAGCCCATTGCCCAGCAAAAAACAGCAAATTAATTAACATGCTAGCTATTCCAAATGCGTCTTAAGTAACTAATTAGAGTAATTTGCAACAAGAAAATGGTATGACGTGTGAAAATAATATTCAAGAGATTTGAAATTCAAATTTGAAAGAAATTCATAGTTTTTGACATAAATTTGTCAAATTTGACCAAGATTCATTAATTTTGATAGAAATTCATCAAATTGGATAGAAATTCATCGATTTTGGAAAAAATCACCAAATTTGACTGGAATTCATTGTTTTTTTTTTACCGAAATTCATCATTTTTTACCGAATTCATCATTTTGACAAAAATTCATCATTTTTGATAGATATTCATCAATTTTGATAGATATTCTTCACGCTCATCGGCGAGCATTTTCACGGCGGCCACGGCCTGGGTTTGGGGGCCAACTGAGAAGAAACTTAGAGAAAAATAAAGGAGCAAATTGGGCATAGTATTAGGTCAATGGCAAGGGCAAAAGAGTCATTTTAGCAGTGAAAAATAGCTAAATGGCATGAAAAGAAGGTAAAACGGCTAAAATGTTGCTGAGGTAACAAATTCACGGGTACGGTGTCGTGGACGTAAAGGCGGACTAAATTAATGTCGTTTGGGTAAAGGCCGTCGAATTGGGTGGCCTCTAGGTAAATCTCCCGTCAACCCCAGCACCAATCATGCCGATAGGGAGCTGCGTTCGACAACACCCCACCGAGTCTATTGGCTCGCAGGGTAGTTTGGCGTCTACCCTAGTGCACCGCTGTCTAAGCGTGGACCAACTCGCCAAACAGAGTGCGAAGGGCCTTTGTTACAACTGCGACGAGGTTTATACTCGCGGCCACAAGTGCAAACGACTATTTCATTTGAAGGTACTAGAGGAGGAGGAGGATGGACAAGATGAAAATTCCTCTGAGGGCGAGCTCTCACTATTGATGTTGACGGTGGAGGGACCGAGGGGAGGCACGACCATGCAAGTGGAGGTGTAAATTCAGGATAAACGGCTCTTAGATCTCATCGATAGCGGGAGCACTCACAATTTCTTAAGTGGTTATGATGCAAGCTTCGGAGGGTGGAAGGAACTTCCAGGAATGGATCAGCAAGTGAAGGTCGCAGATGGCGGCAAACTTTAGTGTTTGGGGAAGGTTCCAACTGTTAGTTTCCAAGTCTAGCGACATAAACTCCAGGCGCCATTCACTGTGATTCCTCTGGATGGTTTTGACATGGCACTCGGCATGGAATGGTTGCGCTCTCTGGGGAAAGTTCACTGGGATTTCAAAAATATGTCCATGTAGTTTCACCGCGAGGGAAGGACTTTCCAAGGAAGAGGGAGCAAGGGCTGTTGCAATATACCATCACAGAGCAAGCCTGGGTGGAAGACATTCTGGCCAGGTATCCTGATGTATTTGCTGAACTGCAAGGATTACCTCCACCATGTCACTGTGATCATGCAATCCACTTAACTCATGGAACTGACCCCATAGTGGTGCATGTGTCCCTATCACTACCCCTACCGCCAAAGGATGAGATCGAGCGCCAATGTGCAGAGATGCTGTGACAAGGAATCATTCACCCTAGTCAATCACCCTTCTCGTCACATGTCCTCTTGGTCAGCATGGCTGATGGTTCGTGGAGGTTTTGTGTGGATTATCGTGAGTTGAATGGGCGGACTATCAATGACAAATTCCTTATACTTGTGGTGGAAGAGTTGCTGGATGAGTTGAGCGATGCTCGCTGGTTCTTTAAATTGGACCTACGATCAGGGTATAACCATGTCCGCATGAAGGAAGGAGATGTTCACCAAACATCCTTCCACACCCACCATGGTCATTACGAATTTCTCGTGGTGCCCTTTGGGTTAACGAATGCACCTTCCACCTTTCAGACCCCGAATGAATGAGATTTTCCAAGACTACCTTCGTAAGTTCATGCTAGTCTTCTTCGATGATATTTTGATATATAGCTGTATTGAAGAGGAACACCGGGAACACTTGAAGTTAGTCCTGGATCGCCTATGACAGCACCAGCTCTTCCTCAAAGCATCCAAGTGCACCTTTGCCCAAGAACGCATCCATTATCTTGGCCACATCATCTCTTGCAACAGGGTAGCAGCTGATCCAGCAAAACTTCAAGCAGTGGGCACATGGCCGCAACCCCACCAATGTGACTGCATTGCGGGGATTCCATGGACTCACCGGCTACTATCAGCGTCTTATACAAGGCTATGCATCCATTACGGATCCCTTTACTTCATTGCTCAAAAAAGGGGGTTTCCATTGGACCGATAAGGTGGAGGAAGCCTTCCGGAGTCTGAAAACAGCATTAACCTCGTCACCGGTTTGTCTGTTCCATATTTCACTACTCTGTTCGTTGTCGAATGTGACACATTCGGTTCAGGCATTGATGCTGTCCTCCAGTAGCATGGGCACTCCCATACATACTTCAATCGTAAATTAGTGATTCGACATATGAAATTGGCAGCCTATGAATGGGATCATTGGATTGTCCAAGGCAGTTCGACATTGCCATCCCTTCCTATGGGGACAATAGTTCCTTGTTCGTACCAACCATGGTAGCCTCAAATACCTATTGGAACAAGCACTAGTCACACCTCCCCAACAGCATTGGTTGAGCAAGTTGTTGGGATTTGATTTTTAAGTGGAGTATAAACCAGGGAGAGCAAACTTAGCCACAAATTCCTTGCAAGGTTCAGGGAGTCGAATCCAACCTGTGCCGTCCTCTCGGGTCCTCTAGATTGACTCGTGACACCTAGCTAGAGGAGCTGTAAGCACCCGGAGGTCTAGTAGTTGTGCACCACACAGGGAAGGAGCGACTCAAGCCAAGCCGAGCAAGTGGAATTAGCTATAAAACTATGGGAGGTGCGTGCGTATTGGCCTGCTCTATCTACATGGTCGTTTGTTTGTACCAGCCTCATCATCCCTAGTAGGAGCTATCATCTAGTCAGTCCATGATCTTACCCACGAAGATGTCCAATAGACGCTCCATCGAATAAGAATGAAATACTACTGGGAGAACCAATGTCGAACGGTGGAGAAATATATTGCTCGCTGCAAGGTTTGTCAACGCAACAAAGCCAGTTCTCTATCTCCAGCAAGGTTGTTCCGGCCACTTCCCATTCCTAATCACGTTTGGACGAACTTATCACTAGATTTTATCACAACACTACTCAAATCACAAGGGAAAACAGCGATTATGGTGGTAGTTGGCCGTCTCTCCAAATATGTGCACTTCATGGCACTGCATCGACGAGCCACATCTCCAGGGGTGCCCGCTGCGCCAAAGGAGGAACACAACAAGATGTAGAGGCTTAGAAGGGTTTACCAGGTTTGCCGGTTGGGTGGTTGATGGTTTGTTGAGTCTTTTTACTGTTAGTTGAGTCTTGTTGAGTTTGTTGCCTTGTTTGTTGGAGTTGTTCTTAGCCTTTGGGTAGGTTGTAGTTAGTTGTGCCTGCGCAACAGAATAAGGAAAATTAGTTGTGTAATCTCAGTTTATTTAAAGGAATGAAGAGCAGAGAAAAAAGCATGTTTATTATGCGAAAAATCCAGTAAAAAGGCGGTAGCTTCAAAAAAAGCCAAAACCGAGGCGCATGCTGCGGCGGAGACAACCTCATCCAGCAGCATGCGATCCGGCCATGGGCTGGGCACCCATGCTTACAAGAAGACTCGCAGTGAGTCGGCCTGTAACAGGTGTCATCATGCCATGAGCATTCATACCTCATCGACCAATTTCCCTGCCTCATTAGAACATAGTGACACCTGTTGGACCGTAGTTTCTGTCTCGTTCAGTTGACAAATTATATCTCCCATATATGGTCTTTTGTTTCTGTCAGTTTCCACACAGTTCAATGCTATCTCAATGCATCTTTTTACTTGTTGACAATATGTGCCAAGTGATTCAAGGCTTAATTGCTCCTGTAGCCTCTTTCTCCAGTTATCATGGACCTATGAAATTGGAACATTAAGCGAGTGTTAGTACTCTACTAAATGCAAATCATTGGTCTCAATGAAAATAGATATATATATTTTCTTACATGCTCAACAAATTGTTCGGAAGACATTTCAGCACATCTTGAGTAGCCCTCAGGTCCAGCCATTATCTCAATTATTACAACACCCAGGCTGAATATGTCTAATTTTATTGAGACTACATTTCTCTCTATGTATTCTGGCGGCAAATACCTACTGCATGAAATGAAAAAATCTTATTAAAAACATGAGTTAAGAAAGGACAATTTATCCAACTAGAAAAGAATCAATACATGTAGAGCCCATTCAACTTACATTGTTCCTATAGAACTTTGTGTCATTCGTGTTTGTTCTTCACCAAAGAGCTTTGACAAACCAAAATCTGCAAGTTTGGGGACCATGTTATTATCTAGCAATATATTATCAGGTTTTAAGTCCAAGTGATAAATAGGCTTCTTCAACCCCTCATGAAGATATTTTAAACCCTCACAAGTCCCCTTAATAATTTGGTAACGTGTGTGCCAGTCAGGTCCATCACATTCATCTGTAGACGTAAACAAAGAATAAATAGTGTAACTATCTGATTCATTGTGTTAAACAATGCACAAACAGGAGAACCATCGTACCAAAAAGATGCCTTCGCAGGCTTCCATTTTGCATATATTCAAAGCAGAGTGCTTTATATGTTCTTTCAGCAAAAACAAGTTTGCCCTTATACTCTGTATGTCTGTGTTGTGTTTCATAACAGTAGCCAACTAACCGCACAACATTTTGATGCTTTAGCCTCATAAGATTTTCAAACTCATTTTGAAATTGCTTATCATCAAGCTCCAGTTGGTCGTGAAGCATCTTCACAGCAATATCTTCTCCATCTTTACATACTCCCTGTTCAAATCTCTAATCAATACATGACATGATGCAATTTAGTTAAAGTTTAACATTTGAAATGTAAAAAAGCATTGTCATGCTTAGTTTGGTTTGTGGTAACATTTTAGTACAACCAAACATTATATGATATATACCCTTTTCTTTGCTGTTTGACCCATACAAAAGGCAAAAAAAAAAAAATGTAATAAGCCGGTCCAATTGTCAGCATCATCTTCACAAGCAAAAAATTGATATCTAAAATTGAAAACCGTGCGTATTCAAGGTAATGCGGCAGAGAATTAAAGTGCCCTTATACCTTATAAACCGATCCGTATGCTCCCCTACCAAGTTTTCGTTTCTCAGAGAAATCATTTGTAATTTCTTCCAATAATTGGACGGTGAAAACTTTGGGCTCCATAGTTGAACAGTGTAATTTCCACACTTGTTACCAATGTCCCTGCTTCTCCTAGCACAAAACTAATTCTGCATTACAGCAAATACACATTTACCTTTACAGGTATAACAGCACAATATTAAACATTTCTTACTTGTCTGTCCTTTCTCCTTCTCTTCCACTCGGATTAAATAACAGCTTGCTGCATCATGATGCAAGTAACATGTGGGAATTTACCGTGCGATGTAAATAATACAATCATCAAAATAATTACAGATATAGCTAAAGCCCAATAGACAGCTTATATACACGGCACGATTTCTCTAACAGGAAACGGTTGCCAATACACTGAAGGCACGATTTCTCTAACAGGAAACGGTTGCCAATGTCCTCTTTAGATTTGACCCAGAGTCAATGCCAGTCTTTTTTGTGATCAAATGCACTTGAGCTAGGCACTAAAGGCGACAGCACCAAAAGTGCATGTGTCATTAGGCCATTGGAATACTCAACAAAAAGTGAAGTGCCATATGATGAAATATAACACTTGAACCAGGCACTGAACCCATACTTCCATCAGCTAGCTTCCCCTAAAGAAAAACAACGGTTCCACAGATATCTCCCGTGCTCTTGAAACGAAGTTCAGCCTCTAGCTCTTTACATCAACCGTTTGTTTGGATTGCTTATTGATTTGTTATAATATGCTATTTTGTTTACCTATACTTTGTCAGAAGTTGGGATCGGGCGTTTGTGTTTTGAGTAGAGCAGCGGCTTCTTCTCGCCGCCGGAGTAGAGCATCAAGAAGGGAAATCGTCGATGGAGCTGTATATCTACGGGAAATCAGCGAATCTCCTCATCAAGAACTCGTCAGAGAAGAGCACTAACCTGGAGAGGAGATTCCCGGCCTGCAGTACAGGATATGCTCCTCGAGAAGGAATGGATCGTTGACTGGAACTAGCTTAGCTTGAAAGGGTATTAGGTGAAGGCTGCTGCTGTGATGTATAATTAATGTGGCGAGATTAAAATGCACGCCGCACAATAGAATTATATAATCGCTCGTCCTGAGGAATGAATTGTCTGGAACGGCTGAAGGAGTGAACTGCAGCCCCTTCAGGCTCATCTTCATGAAACTTGAGGAAGGATCCTGTCTCCTATGGTAATTTCTTCTTTTTTTATAAGCTACGGTAATTTCTATACCACGCAAAAGGTGCATGAGGAATGTTTTATATGGCAATAGGTGAATAGCTATGGCATGGCTAAACTCTGCCATGGTGTTGCTGGCTTCGCCTTTTGTAATAGCCCGTGGGCCCTTGGCCGCCGCCGCCCCTGTCCTCTCTCTCTCATCACCGCTGCCATCCTCGCCGTTGTGCCGAGCGCCGCCGCCGTCGGGCTGCCGCGCCACCACCGCCGTGTTGCTGCCGTCCGTGGCAGCGTCGCCGCTGCCGTCGCCGTCCGTGGCCGCCACCATCGCCATGCCTGCGTCGCCGTCGTCTAGTGGCCGCCGTCGCCGCGCAGTGGTGCTACGCGCTGCACACCGCCGATGTTGGTCTGTGACTGCCGACCAAGAGAGTAAGGGAGAAGGGGAAGGGAGGAAGCGAGAAGGAAGAAGGTAAGGGAAACCTAGGGTTTGACTTTGGTTTTAATTTCTCGGTCAATTTTGCCTTGTATACACGAATTAGATATGTTCCCAAGGAATTCCTGCTAATCAAAGGATGATTTTTGTAGATTAATGAGGTATAGTTGTAGAATTAGTTGGCAATCTGTTTGTGCAGTAGCTTGCGAGTTAAATTCGTGCTATTTAGGTCCAGAATCTGAGCACGACCTTATTGAAAGAATTGTAGGCTATGTTTCTAGCTTTCCATAGAGTCCAAGAACACGTAATTTGGATAAGTGGTTTAGAAGATATGATGTTTTTCGTGCTGCTGTCCTGTTTTGACAGCAGCTGGAATTTCCATCGCACTAATAGAAATTGGTTTAGCTTACTATTCATCTAAATAACAATCGAGAAGATAAGAATTATGGAATCAAAGAGTTGAACTTAGGTGTTTTAGAAATACCTAGAGAATATTTGGTTAATGCTTAATATTATTTGGTGTTAAGTAATTCAGGAATTGGAAACTTAGTTGAAATATGATATGAAAAGAGGTAGGACTAAATGGTTAGTGTTTGACCCTTCGTGATGCTTGGTGGTGTTGCGTTATGGTCATGATTGTGGTATGTTGCACATGTAGGTTATACCTCGAGACTGGCATCGGCGTATTGTCCTTTCAACACCAGTAAAAGAGGCAAGTATATGTTAAACTTATAGCGTATTGATGTGATTGGCTTGTGGATGTTTCTATTAGCTATGTGATCCAAACTTTAGTGATTGTGATATTTATTGCTATATATCGGAGATGTGTGAGAGTTGTATGACAAAGGAGCTATTGCATAATTGCATCATGTTGCATGAGCCAGGTCGGTGAGAAAGTCGTATCACTAGTCCGGTGAGGTCAGTGAGAAAGTTATACGACTAGTCCGGAGTGCTCTAAAGTTTGTTTGTGCTATGACGGAGGTGAGGCAATTGCATGGTAGATGAATGCTTTATTGCATCATACTGCATATGAGCCAGGTCGGTGAGAAAATCATTTTTGACTAGTCCGTCCCGGTCGGTGAGAAAGTCAAAGTGGATAGTCCGGAGTGCTCTGGAGGAGACATACGCATATGCATGTGCATTGCATTGCATCGAGTGGACGAGAAGTGGTTTGGGTTGAGTATTTGGATTGACGATTGTTTTTTGTTTCTAGTGTGAAAAGAATGAACTTATGGAAGTGATTTTCTGATTCTTGTATTTGTATTCCCTAGTTGTTTATACATATACTTTGCTGAGTATTCTTAAATACTTACCCTTGCTTTTATTTGGTTTTTAGGTACAAGTGATGTCAATCATGCATGGGATGCGAAAATAGAACCTGGACTTGAGCACTCACTACCTCTCACATCATAATTAGTGAAATTATAAAATTTACTTAGTAGTTGATCGTCTTGTATAATTGCTAGTTATAGTTTTTTTTGTTGTAGCTCCTTTTATGGTTAGTGGCTGTTGGAAATTAGTTAAATATTCTTTGGATATAAATTGCCTGTCGTGGATGCCCATATAAACAAAGGAGATGCTGTCGAAATTTTATAGATTTTGGGGAGTTAGTAGCATTCTGAGTTTTCGAGGAACCGGGGTGTTACCCTTTGGCCACCTCACGGCGGTCCACGGGTGCCGTGCCGGGCCTGAGAAGCAACATGATGGGCCGCTCTGCACGGCTTAAATATTTGGGTCGTGCTTTGGCCCGCACGACATAGAAAATGGCCCAAATATTGTTGATAAGATTGGTCTGTTGGTCAATCTAACATATTGATTAACTATATGTGTGTCGTGCCCGGGCGGGATGGCCCAAAATCGGCCCGCCATGCTTTTGGGCCTGCGAAACCTAGGTTTTGGCTATATGTGTGGCCCGGCACGGCCCGAAGTGTTGACCGGGTCATGCCGGTCTATTACACAGTGGCTCAAGGCACGATAGGCCCGTGCTGTGCCAGCATGACAAGGCTCAACTCCTAGCACTACATGCTACAATGGAGGAAGAAGGCCATGACTTTCGGTGTGATGCATTAAATGCATTCATTGTGCTTCTTCCCCTCACTGGTAGGTGTACCGTGCCCTATTTTGAAATTTGATAAACTGGTTTTAAACCCATGAGTCACAAACTTATACGACCCATTGGGGTTTAACACAGGTTCAAGTCTCTTGCGGTTTAGATCTATAGCCTATGACATTTGGGCTCACGGTCCCACACGTTAGTGTTATGGAGACGTATATGACTCTTGGAGCTATGTTTAAAACAATAACAATTTTTCATTCAGAAGGTTTTATAGGAATATCACATCCAATAACTTAACTTTTAATAATTACAACATTGTTTGGAGGAGTAGTGGTCAATTGAAACAAAGTTTTTTGTGGTTGCTTTGGCTCAATCGGTTGAACACTCAAAAGCCTTCTCCATCGAAAGGGCATTAGGAATTAGTGTGTATCTTTCTCTTTGTCAGTTCGATGTTGAATAAACTTTACTCTATATTGTCATTCAATGCACTCTGCAAAAAGATATATGCACCCTTTTGAATGTTTCGATTCCTTTAATATCACAAGACTAGCCTATTATAATTAGAGTTTCCACAAAGCTAACCTCGGAGTCTGACCATTCTTCAAAGAGCACTTTTTCCTTGTTTGTTGGCATATTTTGCTACGTCGAAATGAAAAGATTTTTCTCTCAAATTTGCAACTCGCGTCATTCATATCCTCCAAAATATGTGCGTCAATGCATTTGGGGTGCCATCACTTAATGCCTTTGTTTGTTGGAACCTGATTAATTTCTTTACTTATTTTCCTTGTTTTCATTTCTTTTTTTTTGGCTCGTGTCAAGTTGTACATATCGTTTTAGGGTGTGTTTGGTTTTGGGATCGTGGATGGTCCGTCTGGCACAACATTATTTTTTGTTTGGTTGCCAAAAGTTGGATCCATCCGTCCTTGTCATTTCCATCCACCCATAGTATTCTAGAGTGATCCAGCTCGTCCCGTATGAAAAGGTAAGTCCTGCTTGTCCGGTCTCGGTGCCTCCTCTCCCCAAGCCGCCTCCTACTCCCCCTAACGCGTTGTTGGTGGTTTTTATGCCTATTAGAATTAATCCGCAAGCACACGGATATCGCCCCGGAGTATATCAAAGGTATTGATTTCCCACAAAGAATGAGAAGTCTAGTTTCTAGTCTTGACTTGGCCGGATGGATATGGTGGAATGACAAAAGTGGGGTAAGATATTTGAGGTCGAGAGGTTCTACTGAAGGTATACACTAGTTAAGGGTACAAAGGTTAATCCACACATACAAATGCTACTTTGTATCGAAGCTCCGCCGATTCACTACCACCCGCTATTAGTTAAGAACACCGGATGGTTATGATCACCCTCGATTGGGCTCGACTGGGCTGAGATTAATGGGGTGGATTTCACAAACTACCGCGCGGATAGCAGGGTTGTCACCACTTGATACGCACTCCCACTAAACCTGGCACTAATTTATTGTGATACCTAAACACAGAGATTTAGCACTCAAGATCTAGCACGAGATTAATACCAACAGAGAGACAATATATATATGAAATAAACTTGTTTCATAAATAAAGGATGGGACTAAGTGTTACCAATAGAAGACGAAGTAGAACTCACATCCGAGTTCGGCTTCGGAGCTCTAGTGGAGGAATGCCGACACGCCAGCTTCTCCTCAGCACTAACTCTCCTCTCTCACCTACTCTACTTGATATCTGGGCAGTTTAACGTTGCCTTTTGTTCTTCCCTCACTTCTCCGTGATGAGCAAATGAAGAGAAGGGGCTCTATTTATAATGCACCATAGCTAGTGAAGGGTTGCCACGTGTAGGGACGAGTGTCCTCTTCTCCCCGACCGAAAGAGTATCCAAAGTGGATCCAAGGCGGGTTGGCTAGCCCAAGTTCATCGGCCGGCGGGCTTCGATCGATCATGGCCCTTGGTTTCGCATGGGATCTCTGTTTGACGGTGTAGACCATCCACTTGAGGCGGTTTTGGTAGTTGGAACCGGTAAAACTGACTCCCCTTGTGGGACCATGGATCCTCTCCAGTGCAATGTCATCTCTAGGATCAAACCGACTTGATGTGGATGGTTGGGTTGGCCTCCTTTTGTACTTCTAGGATCCCTGGTGAAAGCATAGTCCCCGCTTGGACCAGGTGCCGGTCGACCGAGGGTTTTCTCTGGTTTGTGTACAATTTTACTCAGTAGGTCCCTGAAGACACAAATTTACAAAAACTTGTGGAAATTTTTGAATTTGCATATTTTTAGTCTATGTTTCTTCATTTGGGATCTATGTTGATGGTCGGAAGTGTATGAAAAGTTCTCAAAATTGACCGTCAACAGGCTCCTCCTCCTCCCCTTCTCCTCTCCTCCGGCGGCTCGCCTACTCATCCCCTCCTCCTTCCTTGGCGAACAACGGCGCTGGGCAGGGGGGACTCGGTTGCGCGGGGCGGAGATTAGCGCCGTCTCCTCCTTGTTCGTCGCCGCCGCCTGCATCTGAACGACCTCCGCCATGGTGGTGGTGGTGGTGGTTCTTGGCAATCGGTGAGGGGCTGCGCTGAGGAGGCGGCACCGACCACTGGGGCGCGGTGTTGTTGCATGGTGCGCCAGCCGTGGGGCGATGTTTGCGACGGCAGTAGACGGTGGCAACGCCGGCGATCGACAGCGGGCAACAGTCGACGTGGGCTAGTGCCGGGAAGAAGCGGGTGAGGGCACCGAGAGGCGTGGGTGAGGGCATCGGGCGGCTTGGATCTGTGCCTGGTGGCACGTTCAAGCCGAGGCAACACGTAGTAGGCCCGACCTTGTGGAGGGCGGTGTCGGTCGGTGGAGCGAGGTATTGCGTGCAGTGGAGGTAGGCGGCGGGCTGTACCTCGGTTGGGTGTGGACCTGGGCACCTGGCACGGAAGTGGAGGTTGCAGATCCGACGACGCCATGGCTGGGCGGCAGAGACGGAGTTAAGCAGCATAGCCAATTGTGAGGAGCAGGAGCGGTCATTGTTGTGGCTAGAACGGTGTCGTATATCGTGATCTGCATGTTCACCATTTGTTTTCTTGAAGCCCCGTTGAACACTCCCTCCGCTTCTTCGCCACCTCGAGGAAGGAGGGAGCGTGGCGGCGACGGCGGCGAGAGGGGCTGCAGCTTGGCGGCGACACAACCACGGCGGGGAAGCCGAGGTGGAGAGTAGAGGAGAACCAAACCAAACACCCTCTAAGAGATGGGTCTATACATCACTAATCCATCCTATCCCTGATCCCATTCTGGTTAGTCCTTGATGAGCGAACCGAACACACCCTTTAGTAATATATGTGTGTGCATAACTCTGCAGTCGCTTCCTCTAAAAACCTCACATGGGCATGTGTGGCTTGTTATAATTTTTTCTTTGATTTAATTTCGGTTGTATTTCTTGTTTCCTTCTATCTTGATTTCTCGTGCAACTAGTTTTTTCTTTTTGAATTTCCCATGTGGCAAGCTGAGATATGCATAAACACACATGTTGGTTTTAGGCATGATGTGAGTATTAGAATTTAATTGGAATAGCACTGGAGGCTATGATATTTGGTAATGCAGTTCGGCTCTTGTCTACATATGCAAGGCAATATTTATGGACGCTTCTCTCCAACAATGTAGCATATCATCTGCTTTGGTCATGGCCATAGGTTGACCATGATCGCCTGTGTGCCTACGCTGTTGTTATTTGTCATTATGGGTTAAAATAGGGGGTGCCCTCTTTATTTAGGGGCTAGGATACGAGTTAGATTCAAACTCTAACCTATCATATATATTACAACTCAGAGTCCAATTGTAACCCTACTCGTACTCATATTGACACCAACTCTAACTAACTCCACCTTAATAAAATGTTCTTCTTCATCTTGAAGTCATCGTAATGTCCTATACAAATCTGGTTGCGTCCTAACCTTTGCATCTCACACTGAGCCATTCGATGAGTCTTACTTGGCCTTAGATCCATCGCCCTTTGGAACATAAGCTGTTAACCCTGCAAATCATGACTCTATGTCTCCACCTGCTATGATACTCCCTTATATCTTATGAAAGATGTGAAACTAATCTCTCTTCAACCACCATAGTCTTACCACACTATGAGATCCTGATGGTTTTCCACTATGACATCCTAGAAGACCATCCCATCCACATATAAGGGCTTCATCAATATTAGATTCCTTTTAGCCCTTGCCCATGTCTCGTGCTTCAAAGTATTCGATCAACCTAGTCTTGCGTCTTTATTTTGATGGTTCTTATTTCAATTGGACGATATATCTGTGTCATTGCTCACCGATTCAAAATCATTAGCCATTTACAAAAAGAATCACTACTTCTAGGGTTGGAAAAGTCCTTCTATACTAGATGGTCCACCTGTCAGGTAGCGGGTTCGACTTTTCAGATAATGGGTATGAACTCGACATAACAATACCCATAAAAACATTCTCAAGAGTTATTACTTCTACCATACCCATGCATGTGGATATAGAATTGCAGCATACTTGTACATGTACCCATAGCGCGCCATCCCTAGGCTTATATCACGCATGCATCCAACGTGTTAAGCGTGAAGTAGAAGCAATTTTGGGGGTTAAAAAGGGCTATTGGCTGATTTTTGAGCCAATGTGCTAAGTTGCAGAGAGGTAATTTATATCTTTAGTTGAAATAATGTTGGTCCCATAATCATCAGTGGATACCTAGACTAGGTTGTGAGAACTATGGTCTAGAATAGTTGAGAATGTTATCGAGATGATTGGACGCAAACTAGATATATGAATTCCATGGAGATGGTTCTGAGGTTGCTCAAGATTTCGAATTTAGGTTGATGGTGTTGTCAAGCCAAGGGATGAAGACTATCGACTTCTAGGAACCAAAGGCCCCGATGAATGGACCGCAGAGATTTGTAGAGGGTAAGCAAACTGCTTGGACCCTTCGGGTTCGGGCCCCTCGAAGGAGGTAATGACCCTACTCCTGTGGCTCCTTCCTATGGGGAAATGAGTACAAGAGAGGCTCGCCGAGAAGAACTCCGGTGAGCGTGCTGCCGCGAACCTACCGAAGTGTGTGGCTACTTGCTAAGTGCGTGTGTGCTCTAGGTTGCCGAATCTGTTTATGCCCGGGTGCCTAGAGTCCTCTCCCTGCATTGGTGTCAAATTGAAGCTTTTATAGTTCTCCGGGGATGCATCCGAGGTCGCCAAGTTGCCAACGCTAGGCGGGTCCTGCTTATTTAATGAGTCAGCGCCTTGTTCAGGTTTGCTAATCGAGATGTTCCATTGCGCAGGGCTAATATATATGTTGTCTCTACCAACCCGAGCCCACCATTGATGTTGCGCTGATGTGCCGGTTATTGCTCCATCGCCACTCTGTCACTATTGCACACGCATAGCAGGCTTTCTAATATTGGTGGGTCATTACATGAGTCAGAGGGGTCTCGTGTGGCTTGTGGCCTCATTGGGAAGCCTTATCCCGGAGTCTCTGCCACTTATAGTGTCTATCTTGCTTGCATGATTGGAACAAAGCTTCTACCAAGCAATTCTACCAAGCCTTCGCTCTGAGTGCTCCTAGCTCAGGCAGCCCCTCCGAGCGTTCCTTGCTCGTGGTGCGTTAACCTTGTAAGCTCCGGTGGCAGCGATGTAGCCAGTGTGTGCTCGAGCCTATTGATTATGTCTTTAATTGATAGCACGGAGAGGACGCCTCGGGAACGCCGAAAAGAGAATTTCTAACCACCAGGGAATTGACTCTAGGTGTGCCTGCCTATCCGAGCATTGATTGTCCGAGCTGAAACCCTTTGCCTTCCTGAGAAGAACTTTCGGGAGCGATGCCATCAGGCCAGATTCTCTCATGTGCTTTTATCGTGATAAATTTAATACAATATTTAATGCCCACGCCCATGCGTTTTTCGCGACATGCACGCCTACGTCCGCGCTCCTCGGAAGTGGAAGAGGTGGCTGTGCATGGCGAGAGATTATGGGAACTTTACCGATTTTCACGCTAGGCGTGCAGTCGCGCGGGGGGATTCAGAACCACCTCAACCCCCTTATAAATCGGGCGCTGTAAGTTAACAAATATATTTACCTTGCCATTTACTTCTTGCCGCTTCAGTCTCCTTGAATATTTCAATCTTGCAACGATTCTAACTTCCATCCTATGCTTTTGCTATGGCGCCTATGGGAGCAAGCCTCTTGTCTGCTAGGAGAAGTGGTGGTTTTACGCGAAGGGGACGATAGACTGTAGCTTCATCTACCGTGGAGAGGAGCTGCCAAAGCACTCAATCCCCACCCCTCCCCTCCCCTGTGCAAAGCAGGGAGAATGGGACTCTTAACTTGGGGTGTGTTTGGTTGGTGGTACGAAGTTGTATGGAACGAAACGAAATAGGATATGATGAAACTGGATGGAACAAAAGTTGTATGCGATCGTTCGACCAAGACGGCCGAACCACACCATACAACATAAACGGGGAATATTTCCTAAATCTAAACCATGTTGTACCATCCCATACAACCTTATCCTACAAATCAAACACATGGATGAGGAACCGTATTATCCTATCTCACCAACCAAACGTCTGAACCGTACATCGTACCATCCCGTACCACTTTTTCAACAAACCAAACATATTGATTAGCACCTTGGTCCAGCTTGGCCTGAACAGGCGAGTTGTCATGGAGGAATGACGGAGAGGTGGGATCACCCATTCTTGGATGGTTGCGGAATGATGGGACCGGAGACCGACCCGCGAGTTCTACGAGGGTAAGCTCTCCGTCCCTCTTTTCCTTTTGGCTTTGACCCCCTTGATTTGTTGACAAACTTCACACCTACGACAACTCGTAGAGTCAGATGGGCGGCCGAGCAAGCAAGCCGGCCACCTTCTCTCGTCCAACGTCACGCCCTTTGCCTTAGGTCGATCACCCCCATAACGTCCTCCGCCTGCTCTTCCCTGACCACTCTCCTCGTCCAATTCCTCAGGGCACCCGTGGTAGCACCACCCAACCCCCCCGGGACTCAGAGGAGAATGTTTTTTTTGACTCAAAGGGCAGGAGCGCTGCCTTGAAATGCTATAAAGAAGAAGGGTTGGGGGAGACAAAGGCCCCTCCCCCTTGGGCCAAAACGAAATTAATTAATTACAAAGGGGCACCTGCTGCCACCCAAAGGCGCAGGTCGTCAATCAGCACGTTTAGGGAGACTGAGGCGGGTCTAACAGCCTAGCGGAAAATCCGGTTGTTGCGCTCAATCCAGATGTGCCAGACGGTGGCGGCGGTGGTTAGGATGACCCCACGGGGAAGATCAGACTGAAGAATATCTGTCGACCACTAGTTCTCGATGAAACTTGTTTGCGTCCAGGACGATGGATGAAGACGCGGGGCTTGCAGCAGGGTAGCCAACTGGCTCCAGATGAACGTGCTGAAATCGCAGAGCAGGAAAAGGTGCTCGGGAGTTTCCAAGTTGCGCCTGCAAAGGGGGCAAAAGTAATCGTTTGGCAACTGTCGATGAAGCAAAGCGTCCGCTGTCAGAATGCGCCTGTGCAGAAGCGTCCAAAGGAAGAATTTGCACTTGGAAGGCGCCCAAAGCTTCCAAACTTGCTTCATGGCCGGCTTGGCCACTCGGCCCGCGAACTGTAGCAGGTACGCCGATTTGACAGAGAAACCGCCGTCGGCAGTGAAGCGCCATGAAAGTTGATCAGGCTCATCAGGAGAAAGTTGCACACTAGCAAAATTGTTTAGGAGGGAGATGAGGTCAGGAATCATCTGAGGGGTGATGTTGCATCTTAGGTCCAGGATCCAGGTATTGTTTGTCAAGGCATCGTGCACCGATCTGTTCTTTCTTGCAGAGGCCTTGTAAATTTCTGGCGCGATGAGTCTCGGGGCACAACCAGAGAGCCAGTAGTCATCCCAAAAGGTAAGAGAGGAGCCGTTTCCTAAAATGGCCGAGCATCCTACCCTTAGCAGAGCGGAGTCAGGTTCCGAAACCACGGGGATGGGGAAGACCCTGCCAGCATTAGTGGTGGACCTGCTCAAGAATAGCCAACGCAGTCTGAGAGCCCTAGAAAAGCGAGAGAGGTCCAGGACCCCCAGGCCACCTAGGGATGTCGGGGAGCAAACCGTACTCTAGTTGACTCTGCCCCCACCACCCGAGTCGGTGCCCTTCCAAAACCAGCATCTTCTGAGCGAGTCGATTTTCTTTAAGACCGAAGAGGGGGGATGATGACAGACAGGACGTACGAGGGAATCGCTGAAAGGACCGCTTTGAGCAAGATAAGGCGTCCTCCTTTGGACATCAGAGGACCACGCCATCCAGCCAATCTGGAAGCCACCTTGTCAATAAGCGGTTGGAAATGAACGTGGCGCAACCGCCTGACGAAAAGTGGAATCCCGAGATAGGTAATGGGGAACGAAGATCTAGAAGCAGGGAAATCTTGGAGGATGTGGTCGAGATCGATGCCTTTGCACCTGAGGGGCACAACCTGACTTTTCGAAAAGTTGGTGCGAAGACCGGTGATTTCCCCGAAATCGCGGAGGAGCGTAGCGAGGGTTGAGACTTCATCCTTGGTAGGGTTTAGAAAAATGGCTGCATCGTCGGTGAAAAGGGAGATAACTGAATTTTGGTGAAGGCCATGAATAGACGACAGGGCGCCAAGTCGAGAAGCCTGGTTGAGCATGGCGACGGGCGGTTCGATGGCTAGGTTAAACAGGAGAGGGGAAAGCGAGTCGCCCTGCCGGAGACCTCTGCGGTGTTGAATGGGATCGATGGGGTGGCCATTGAGGAGCACCTTGGAGAAGGAGGAGGCAAGGGACCTCGAAATCCATTCACGCCAGTGCGGACCGAAGCCGCGAGCACGAAGGTTGTCTAGTAGGTAAGGCCAGAAAACAGAGTCAAAGGCTTTTTCGAGGTCCAACTTGAGAAGGAGGGCAGGGGTATTTGATCTGTGCAGGGATTTCGCGTTGCCTTGGACCCGGAGAAAGTTATCTTGGATGTGTCTTCTCTTGATGAATGCACTCTGGCAAGGCGAGATTAGCTCGTCCATGAAGGGAGCTAGACGGGAGGTGTCGCCAAGATCTTGGAGGCTCTCTATGAGCTGATAGGTAATACTCATGTGTTTCTATTGATTTGGTTTAACTTTGATGTTCTTTTTCATTGGATTGTATGTGGTTAGCTGAAATACGTTGCACGTTTGGCAATTGAAATTGAATAATCGAAACTGTAGTCTGGTGAGTACAAGCACAATAAAGGCATAAGATGTTGGGTAACTTCTTTGCTACCGTTTCCATCATCCTTTAGCCGGAGGGATGAAGGATTATTTATCAATTCAAATTCGTGCAGGTCGCCATGATTGATTATTTGATTGTAGGGACTGACTAATCTCTAGGCACCTGGAAATTGGGAACCCTCTAGGCGCCTGGTATCGGTGAGAAATGCTTCTAATCTACAGCCACAACTTAACTTCCATGGACATATATATATGCATGATGCATGTACATATCTAGCTTGGCCTTAATCAGCTTTGGCCGATGGAATGCATGCATGCATGCATGCATCTTTTCACAGTTTATACGTGCACATTGAACAAAAAAAAAATAAATAGAACTCCTACATAGAACAAACAAGTACGCACGTGCAGCCAAACAAAGTCTACACTATCAGCACCTGTTCTTCACCGAAACAATAAACAACATATACCACACAAAACAAATGGAGAATGTTCAGCATCTGAAATAAATGACACATTTTGTTTGACATCCTTTAATAAAAGATAAAACAAGCACGCACATGCAGCCAACCAAAAGTCTACTTGATCAGCGCCTGTTCTTCACCGAAACAACACATTCCAGACACCCCAAATGGAAAATGTTCACCATCTGAAAGAATTGATACATTTTGTTTGACATCCTCTAGCGGTCAACCTTTGGTAACCCCTCGAACAGCGCCGCTAACTTCCCTTCCTCTTGCAGCTTCAGCACCTTCGCCGCGCCACCGAAGTGCTCCCCTCTGATGAACAACGCCGGCACTTGACTGGCATCCATTGCCCCTACATGCTGCCTGATCATCGTCTGAATATAGCGACCACCCTTCTCGAAATCCCTCTCGGTGTATTTGACACCGAGCGATTTGATTGCCGCCCGAACCTTCTCACAGTTATCGATTGTTTCAGGCGTGGAGGCGTAGCGCATTCTGGTAGTGTACAAAACAACTGCATCGCTGCCGCCCAAAGAGAGGCCCTTCTTGGCAGGTGGTAGAAGTTTTCGGGCTTGCTCGTTTCCTCTCTGTGATGAACTGCAATTTTCTGCCTGATACAGCACTTCAACCTGTTTCAGCCCCGTTCAAAACTTATTGTTGCATTGTTAACCACGCAGAGTAAAAGTAAACAAGCATTGCACTCTTCTTCGGGGAATTACTATAGGAGTGACCATTAAACTGGTGAACACTCTTACAAGTGCAACTACTATTTATGAATTTTTGCTGCTTTTGAAAACATATCATATTTATGGTTTTCAACCAAGGAAAAATAATAAGTGATGGGAAATGTAACTGTAGACAAGTCATAATATGATTAGTCAGTGAACTTATTTTTGGAACCAAAAGGCAAGAGTTGTGGTAGTGCGTCAAAGAGAAGGAAGGTGAAGTACAACCTAAAGGC
The DNA here is from genome assembly GCA_036346415.1 of Raddia guianensis. Taxonomy (NCBI): domain Eukaryota; kingdom Viridiplantae; phylum Streptophyta; class Magnoliopsida; order Poales; family Poaceae; genus Raddia; species Raddia guianensis. The sequence goes on from CM070544.1 coordinate 33,782,478, forward strand.
TTTGTCAGACTAACTTATGATTCAGGAGTAAACTGGAAAGACCTAAGAAAATGGTAAACAACATTGAAGGGCACAATCACCAAGTTGCATTGAGTTCTATGTTGTATCAGTGAACTCTACTAGTGGTTATTGATTTCACAAATAGATCTTAAAATGATCATATTTATGAGAAAAAGTATACAAAACTATCAGAAGTAGGAGTTGTTGTGTGGCAGCTGATCATGTCTACTATGGAAGGAAGGGCGCCAGAGGAGCACGGCAAGATGCAGAGGCTTAGCAGGGCGGATTACCAGGTTTGCCGGTTGGGACGCTGATGGTTTGTTGAGTCTTTTTGCTGTTAGATGAGTCTTGTTGAGTTTGTTGCCTTGTTTGTTGGAGTCGTTCTTAGCTTCTAGAGATGTCGTGGGTAGTTGTGCCTACGCAGCAGAATAACGAGAATTAGTTGTGTAATCTCAGTTTTTTTAAAGGAATGATGAATAGCAGAGAAAACGACATGCTTATTATGCCACAAATCCAGTAAAAGGCGGTGGCTTCAAAAACAGCCAAAACTCAGACGCGTGCTGTGGCGGGGACCACTTCAACAGGCAGCATGCGATCCGGCCATCGGCCGGGCACCCATGCTTACAAGCAGACTCACAGTGAGTTGGCCCGTAACAGGTGTCATCGTGCCATGAGCATTCATACCTCATCAACAAATTTCCCTGCGTCATTAGAACATAGTGACACCTACTGTACCATAGTTTCTATCTCAGTTAGTTGATAAATTATATCCCCCATATATGGTCTTTTGTTTCTTTCAATTTCCACACAGTTCAATGCTATCTCAATGCATCTTTTTACTTGTTGACAATATGCGTCCAGTTATTCAAGGCTTAATTGTTCCTGTAGCCTGTTCCTCCTGTTATCATGGGCCTATGAAATTGGAACATTAAGCGAGTGCTAGTTCTCTACTAAATGCAAATCATTGGTCTCAACGGAAATTGACAAATATCTTTTCTTACAAGATCAAAAATTGTTCGAAGTCATTTCAGCGCATCTTGAGTAGCCCTTTAGGTCCAATCATTACAGAAAAGCCCTCGACGAGACCTTTCCAACGGATCCGGTCACAAGTCCAAACTCTTCTAAGTAGATCATAATCGTCAAAACAAGAGGCGACCAGATTCTGTTGGGTCGCCTGGTGCTGTGTCACCTTGTCTTTTGAGCTTCGGCCCGTGAGTCCCGCGCGGGGGGCTCAAACCCTAGCTGCCACCCCTTTTGCCTATTAAAACCTCGTAGACGTCATTGTTATACTTGGGTTTTGCTTAGATATTTCTGACATTACAGTATCGCTGATCTTCGGTTTGTATAACCCCAACTTTGGGTTTTGCAGTATTGTTTCTTCTTCGTTCTTACTTGTGTTCTCGATTCGCTTGGAGGAACTAGCCTTCGTGGTGAGTTCGACCGTGCGCTTGCGTGGTTGATAACGATCGGAGGCGGTGGTGTAGTGATTGCAGGCCTAGATCAGTACTGGTCAAGGTCGGATCGTCAACGTCGAGTTCTCCACCAATCGAGTTTATCCTACCTTTCAGAAGATCGGGACCCCATTCCCCATCTAGTGGTATCAGAGCCTCGGTGCCCGTCAGGTATACTCGTATCCCCTTTGTTCATCTCCCACCTATAGTCTAGAAAATTGCCCCACAAAAAAAAAATTGAGTTCGTCATCTCTTCCGCTGTCCAAACCACATCGATCCCTCACAATCTTTGTTTTCAGTCTACACTGTTGAGTTTGTGTCATTAGTTTGTGATTGGTTGCTGGTTTAGATTGTGTTCGTAGGTTTGTATAGCCTTTCATTGCATCCTCAATCCTACCACCGCCATACATCCTACAACCAAATCGAGTCCTACTCGATTTGCCCCGCTAGCCGCCTTGTGCTTTTGTCCCGCCGTCGCAAACCCTTGATAGGTCGTGAACCGCCATGTATCAACCGCCCTACATTGCTATCCTTCTGATTTGTCCACCTGCATACCCACTATTAATTGCCTAAATGACAAAAAAAAAGAAATTTTGTCGCAACTGATACCAACTTTTGTCGCAACCCTGACTTCACCAGGATCCACACAATCGATTGCTAGCCCCGGAGATCAATGCTAGCAACTTGTGAGCGACAGTATGTTAAACATTATCACACAGTCACAAAAAAATAAGAGAAATTACATACTCCCTCTGTTCCAAAATATAAGGCGTATTTTGACCGGAGAAAAGTCAAACTTAGTAAATTTTGACCATAAATAAATCAAACAATATGCATCATTAGTATACAAAAGTTGTACCAAATTGTTCGTATTTCAAAGTGCTTTTTGATACAATATTATATTGTAAAAATTCATAATATATAATAGAGGAATCTAACGGTCAAACACTACCTTTAAAGACTTGTGGAATCAAAATATGCCTTATATTTTTGGAACGGAGGGAGTATTATGTAAAAGTAATTGTTACACAAATACTTATTACAGTAGTTTGATTTAAAGATGACATAATATTGTCCATAATATATCAGAGTGCGGAAATTCAAATATGCAGTGGAAGAAGTATGATGATGCTCCCAATCTAACCATTGAGCGTCAGTGTCAGGGATAAAATTACGGCCCGTTGCCATGGCCCACTCCCTGACGGCCCAATCGAACAGCCTACCAGGGCCCAGCTCTCTGGAAGGTTCTATCAGGCCCATATGCATCCTGCCGAACAGCCCTTGGCTGGCACGGTGCGTAACGGCCTAGCATTCGTGTTTGAGTCCGACTCGAACAAGAGTTCTGCACGGCTACGTGAAGACCTGGACGTGGTTTCCCGGATTGGATTAGGAGTCGTGATCCCCAAGACTAGGAGTATGCCTTATCTGCCTCGGGATATATTTGGCATGTATGAGTTCGTTACGTACTCGTAGTTAGCCCGGCCCGATATTCCCTCGGTAGGTCGGTTTGCTCACCACTATATAAACCAGCCCCTATCCCGTGTAGAGGGCACGAGGTCTTTGCATCATACTTCCTGTACACCCATATTCTCGCTGAGACTTGTTCGTCTCGTCGAGCCATCTCTTGTAATCATCTCTGATAAATAAGAAAGGCTGGACGTAGGGCTATTATCTCTCCCGAGAGGCCTGAACCAGGATAAAAACCCCTGTCTCCTGTTCGTTGTTGTTCGTGGTTGTTCGGCGTGTCTCCTATCTCGATTCTAAAGAACCTTAGCGACTTGAGATCGTTATCTCAACCGTCGACAGTCAGCTAACCCTCATCGAAGTCCGGGACAGAATCCTCCCGATCCTAAAGATACACGGGACTTATGTCTTTTCCTGAATACAAATTTATCTATGATTTGTATAGTGAGTCCACGGCTACCCAGCAAGAGTCCTTATAATGATGTAAGGGTAATAACAACGACATGGTGGTTATTTTGCATAAATAACTACGTTAGTCAAACTATTTAAAGTGTTGTAAAACAAAGTTGTAGAACAATTAATAGTGATACAGATTCCCAAGAATAACACACAGAGCTCGGCTTCCAAAGCCCCTCTGTAGAAAAAAACTGCCACAAACAACTCAACCAAAACCAACCCATCAGGTTATATTATTAACACATGAGACTACCATGTATGGCCTTCTCCTCTCCTATGACCGTGGGAACGGCTATCATGATAGTTTTAACTCTGCAGAGTATAGCACACTTTACCCATAAGCCTAGTGGTATTTTTTGGCCTTAGCACTTCCTTAGGAGCCTAGACTAAGCAGTGTTAGCCTAAACGCTACACGGTACACAGTCGGCAGAGTCTCGTGTAGCGTGTAGACCGTGTACACGCCGTGAACACGGGATTACACGGATTACACTTTTTTAATTAAAATACAAATAAAAAACATGTATATGCCTAGAAAACTACACTGACAAGTGGCATAGATGAATAGTATATTTCCAAGATTACACGTGCATTGTAGATTTGTAGTTCACATATAAAAAAATGATTCCAAGTAGTGCAAGTATGCAACAAATGTATCCTCAAGCTGTATGTCACATCTCCTATAGCCTAGACGCCACGCTACACGATGGAAAACGCCGTGTACGCCGTTTTTTTGCCGTGTCGTGTAGGCCGACTAGGCCGTGTAATTCCGTGTAATTCCGTGTAGCGTGTAATACACCGTTTATGTGCTAAACAGCACAGTAACCCATCGTGTACCGTGTACACGGCCGTGTAGACCGTGTAGGCGAACACTGAGACTAAGTAACGATACAAGGTGATTCATTAGTTCCATATCTTAACACCGATAGCCCCTCTAAGGTTTTGACAACTCGCATCCCCCTCTTGAGCCAACGGACAGCATCCCAATCTTTTCAAAGTAAAGTGTGTTAACAATTTTCCCTAAATACTAAGTCAAGACTAGCACATGCTGCGCATCATGCTTAAGCTAGCATTTATGGTTGCGCTTGTGTCGACGGTTGAGATATCGACCTCAAGTCGCTAAGGTTCTTTAGAAGTGAGATAGGAGACACGCCAAACAATGCGAACAGCAACGAACAGGGAGACAGGGGTTTTTATCCTGGTTCAGGCCTCTCGGGAGAGATAATAGCCCTACGTCCAGCCTTTCTTATATATCAGAGATGAATACAAGAGATGGCTCGACGAGACGAACAAGTCTCGGCGAGATAATGGTGTACAAGCGAATATCAGATGTCTAGAAGCTAGATCAAGTCGTAAAACTCGTCATCAGATGCCAGATGCCCCTAAACGCCGTAGGAGCATGGTTTATATAGTGCAGAGCAAACCGACCTACCGAGGGAATATCGGGCCGGGCTAACTACGAGATCGTAACGAACTCATACATGCCAAATATGACCTAAGGTAGATAAGGCATACTCCTAGTCTTGGGGATCACGACTCCTAATCCAATCCGGGAAACCAACGTCCGGGTCTTCACGTAGCCGTGCAGAACTCTTGTTCGAGACAGACTCGAACACGATTCCTTGGCCGTTACGCACCACGCCAGCTAGGAAGCTGTTCGGCGGGATGCATATGGGCCAGATAGAACCTTCCAGGGGACTGGGCCCTGGTAGGCTGTTCGATTGGGCCGTCAGGGAGTGGGCCATGGCAATGGGCCGTAATCTAATCCCCGACAGCTTGTATGGATTGGCCGGATAAGCACACGTCAAGAGTCCTTAGACCAAGGTGACTACCTTCACCACAATCCTCAATCCACAAAACCACCCGACTTGCCACCTTTAGTCAACACACGCCACGTAGGTTTTACTTGATTAGATTATTAAGAGTAACTCAATACCTCCAATTATACCAAGCCACCCGAATAATTAAATGATGAATAACCTAAACAACTAACAACTCACGAGCACTAGCAACTATGCACAAGGATAGGCTAGGAAATACTAAGGTGGCAATAAATAGGCTAAATTCACAGGGTAGACGACTCAGTGTGAACATAGGATTCTACCATTTCCCATCATTTCAAGCATGAGAAAAGTAAATGAAAACAATAAACAGGTGAGTTTTGCAAACTAGGGAAAACAAGATGCAAACTATCTTACCTAGGCAATACTCCGGGTCTTGGGATCCTCCTTCGAACGGCTCTTGGAAACCTCCCGAGCAGCACGAATACGGACGATCTATACGAATATGCATATGTGCAAGAAACAGCAAAACAATCAACAGAATATATAGCTCAATAATATATATAAATTCTACGCTATTTATGGAAATTAATAGCTCTAGAATCAACTAATTTGGACTTTGGATGCTCCCGATACAATTCCTGGAAGATTTGGAGAAATCAGATATTACAGAAAAGAATAAACCGAATTAAACCGGGTTAACCGATGCCAAACCACGCGAACCGTACGGTCCACGCAGGTGAGCAACAGGCGCCTCACTCTCTTTGCCAGTACGGTAAGTGGCAACCGACGGTCACGATTTCTTTTCTCTGATCCGGCGCGCCAGAAATGGCCACGTCACCAGAACCATGCCGCTTCGTGGAATCCATCCGACAGCATCGATTGTTTTTCGCCCCAGATCCAACGGCACCCACAGCTTCTTCCTCCCCGACCGCGCCGCCTTCTTCAAAACCGCCGGCGCCGCCGTTTCCGCCGTGGAGCTCGCCAGAATAGCCTTCGCCGTCGTTCCCGAACCTTCCAGGCCATGGCCACCGCCTATAAGGCTTCGCCACGTCATCTCCAATCCTATCCTCCACGTCACCGCCCTCGGTTTGCCCCCTCACCACCGGAATCTTTCGCCGGAGTTCACCGCCGCCCATGGTTTTTCTCCTCCGGTCACCGCCATGCCTTCCGCCTATATATAGACCCCCTCCGGCGCTAGCTCTTCCCCCTCAAGCCAACCCCTCCACCACCAATCCCTTCCCGGCGATCACCGGAGCACCACCACCAGTCGCCGCCACCTTCAACCGCAGCTGCTCAACCTCGCTGTCCAGCCACCTCCGTCACTGCCAAGCCCCACCAGCACCACCATCGGGATCAGCATCCCCGTGAGCACATCCTCTAGCCACCACCTCGCCGCCTCCGGCCACCGCTTGCCGGCGCCGCCGTCGCCATAAGCCCCAACCCCCTTCCTCTCTCTATCTCACTGCCGTGTGGGCCCTCCTTGTCAGCATTGCTCTGTGCATAGCCCGCATCGCCCTGCCTCCTTCATGGGCCGGCCCAGCTCAGCCCAGCCCCAGCCCAGTTAATCCTTTTTCCTTTTTCTTTTTATTTTAAATTCCAGATACAACCTTCCCTTTTTATTTAAATAGCAAACACCCTCCAAAAATTCTGCCAAAATTTGCAAAAATCTAGAATTCATCCTAGTATTTTATAAAAATATAAAATACCCCTCCATAGTTTAAAAATTCAAAAATAAAATGTTTTCCCCTCTTTTTTATAGGAAAATGCTTTTAAAATTTATTTCTATTTTCCAAAATCCCCAAAAATTCAAATAAAAATATTTTATCTTAATATTTCCTTAAAAATGTATTTTCATGATTTTCACTTTTATCTTCAACAATTTCCATCTCAGAACTCCGATAACATTCTTATCGTCAACCCTGACCTCTGGAAATTTGTTGATCCACACTTTAAATCCCACGTGCACATGCATAAATTCTTGCTATCTAGAGATCACCCAAAATAATGCCAAAATCAACCCTCCACTTTATTCTATCCGAGATAATGCCAAAAATCCCCATCACCTTTTCTTTTTATAAAATTTTTCGGAGATTTCCTAAATCATACAAACCATCACCATCCTAGCCAACCCTAACCTTTTCCCCAAAAATATCCTTTTGAAAATAATTTCATGCATTCATGCTCCTTGCATTTTTCTTTTTCTTCCTATTAAATTCCCCTTCTTTTTCCCTCTCTCCAACGTGTAGAAAACACATTCATTGCCTCCAGATCAACCGAGCAGGAATATCAGGGCAATAGTGCAGATATTGAAGATTTAGCCGAACCAGGCAGGTTTCCCTATCTTTGACGCATTTTAAATCTCCTGTTGTCATATATCTATTTAATTATTGCATTACTTTTTAGTTATTTAATTATATAAATTCCCCATATTTTATTTATATAATTTCTCATTTTTTGTAGAATAGTTACTCCAAATCCACTGCCAAAAGCCCTCCTAAAATAATCATCCTGTACACTACCCTAGCATAGGAAAAATTTAATAATAATGTATTTCAAAATTAGAATAGAAAATCATTGTCCATATGATAAATTCATTTATTGATATGGAAGTGAAATGTGAAAATTTATAAAAATTAAGTCATTAGCAAGGTTACCGTGATGACTTAAAAAGGCGAGGCATTGTTTTATTATTTTTCTTAATGCCTGCGCGGTTTTTCGCAATGCTTTAAGCGAGTGAATCACTAGCAAGGTTACCGTAGTGATTGTGCGGAGCTTAGCATTGTTGTGGTTATTTTCTCAATATCTGTGCAGTGTGCAAGATATTGGAAAACCTTGAGTTTTATTGAATAAAAATGACACATTTATCATCCAACCATATAAGAAGCTGTTGTATGGGTAAAGTTGGATAGGTTCTACAGAGCTGATAACAAAAACATCGATGGACCCTATCTCGGGTATATGAGGTTGTGTCAACTGGGTGATGCCTATTTTATTCACAATTCTCATGATTTTAAAAAGAACAGACATCTGAAAGAAGATGTGTTAAGGAATGGAGTATTTGGAGATAGTATTTGCAAATGTTTTAAAATCTCTTTTAAAAATGTTTTAGAAAAGAATTGACAAAATATAGGATTTTCTAAAAACTATTTCAAAAATATGCATCCAGTCTATATTGAAATCTCCCTGACAATTTCTGTTAAACCCTTGCATGTAGTTAATATGCCTGCTTATGGAAACCTGTTAGGACGTAAGTGCTTACCCATTCTTTTTGCGGGCTACCCTTCTTTTGGGTAGGTTCTTTCTTTTCAGTAGAAGATTTTTCATTTGAAGACTTGGAAGAGTTTGGTGTAGATTTTTAGTTATCCTACACTCGAGCCATGCCTGTGGTCTAGAAGTGTATTTTTTGGAGGTGTACTAAAAATTGTAAGCAATCTTGTAAAATAACTCTAGATATGTAATAAAGTTTGGATATTTGTGCTATTTCCAAATGCAACTGAAATCCTGGATAGTTGTATTTTCGGGGATCTCCTGGGGTCCCCACATGCGGGCACGGAGGCGGCGACGCGTGGCGGGCGTGTGCGCTCGAAGGCGCTCGCAGGGACGCGGTGGCAAAGTGGGACAGGTGGCGGCTAGCGAGTGGGAGGCGGGGAATCCGAGGCAGGCACGATCGGCAAGGCGTCGGTGGCGATGACAATGGCGTAGCCCGAAACTTCGGCGAGCTTTTCCGAGGGCGTTTCTCCACCAAATCTTACGATCCATATATCCATCTTGACCGTCTCGACGAGCTCTACAACCTAGTACCATCTATTCTAGGGTTTTGGCATGGTATAGAAAAGGATCCCTTGAAAAGTGTCTCGGCGGCTGGGGCTTTGGTATCTAGGGTTTGGGATTTGTGGAATTTCGAGTTGTTGTGCTGAAGGAGGGGTCTTTGGGGGTTTATATAGTGCCAAGGACGAGCTGGGCTGGGCCAAGGATTAAGAGGGATTGGATTAGGACTCGAATTCTAATCCGGGTAGGATTCGGATAGAGTTTAGGCTTGTTGAGCAAGAAAACGGAGTTTCCTTTAGAGGGTGGTGCTGAAATTTGGAGGGTAATTCGGATTAGGCTTCTAAAAGCTCCCCTCCAAATTTGAGCACGATATTGTTTCATTTGCTCATTATTTGATGGGTTTTACGAGTTCCCGGCAAAACAACAACACTTCATGGAATCTTGAGCTAGACTTGGAATTTGGGCATGAAATTCGGAGGGTAGCTAGATGTTTGCTTCTAAGAATTAGTGAAAGTTTCCTAGAATTTTCCTAAAAGGTTTTCTAAGGTTTTGGGTTTAAACCTGATTTAAAATAATTTAAACTAGGGTTTTATGTATAACAATTCCGTTTTATTTATTTTTAATGATTTTAAAATACGAGTGACATATGATAAAATAGAGGATGTCACAGAACTGACTGTTGAGAAAAAGTATAATTCTCACATCGTTCTTGAAATTTATAGAGTTAGACAAGCCACTAATGAGTTCAAGAATTTTGCTATAATTTGATGGAATGAGCTAGTAAAGTGTAACATACAATCTGAAACTTAGGACATGCTGAAGCGACAAATGCGATACAGATTTGTGCCACCTTCCTTTAAACGTAATTTGCGTAAAATATTGCAATGCTTAGATCAAGGTAAAAAATCGGTAGAGTAATACGACCAAGAGCTTCAAATTAATAGGCATGTTGCGTTGTGAGGTAGATGAGACTGAGGAGGATAAAATGGCTCTTTTTTATGGGGGGTCTAGATAAGACATACAAAGTATTATTGATTACAAGGATTATGATGATATCACTATGTTTTTCTAGGTTGCTGTTTTGGCAGAAAAAGAATTGCAGAGACGACAACAGTGACCACGGAGCAACTTTGCTACTACTTTCCCTCCAAAGCAGGCGTTAACTTCATCCAAATCAACGCCACCTCCTGCTTTTCGGCCTACTTCCCCCTCGACGAGTAGGGTGCGTTCAATAGTACCGTCACCACCGCCATGTACACCTGAGGTAAGCAAAACTTTTAACGTGCAGGCTCCACGAAGACGTCTTCATCTGTTGCCTCCACGGGACGTACAACAATTATCATATGCCACCGTTGCAAGAGGATGGACCATGTCATGAAGGACTGCCCAAGCTAGCGAGCTTACATTGCGACGGACGAGGGTGGGTACATTAGTGCTTCTGATATAGAAGATGAATATGCCCTTGTAGTTAACCTGGCAGGTAATGAGGACGATGCAACCGACAATGATGACGATGAGAAAGCTTTTGGTGTGGTAACCATGGAAAAATACCGTACAATCATTGTCCAACGGGTTCTAAGCACTCAAATGAATCAAGTCGAGCGAGTCCAACGTCATAACTTATTTCAAATGTTCCTCGTCGTTAATAACCGCCGTGTTTGAACCATCATTGATGGAGGCAGCTGTAACAACTTGGTGAGTTCTGACCTAGTCAAGAAGTTTGGCTTGACCACAAAACCCCATCCCCAGCCATATCATGTTCAATGGTTTAACAACAGTGGTAAGGTTAGGGTAACCCAAACCGCTATGGTGTCTTTTTTCATTGGTTCATACCATGATGATACTGAATTTGATGTAGTGCCTATGCAAGCTTATTTACTTTTATTAGGCCGGCCTTGGGAATATGACACTAATGCCACTCATCATGGTAGAGATAATACATACACTTTGATGCACAAAGAAAAGAAAATCACTTTGCTTCCTATGACTCCTTCTAAAGACTACAAGAATCCAGATTATTTTCATCAGCCAGGTACTGATGTAAACAAAAACTGATATAAATAGCAATTTACATCAGCCTGCTGATGTAAATAGGTTGATGTAATGCCGTTGATGTAAATACAACTATTTACATCAGCCATGATGTAAATAGCTTCTATTTACATCAGCCTGACGACTGATGTAAATATTTCTTGTTGGCCCCTACCGGCAGCTGGGATGCTGACGTGGCACTTATTCACATAAGCTTCTGGCTGATGTAAATAGGTTCCATGTTAGCCATAGGGTCCGTGTTCTAGCCACGTTGGCACTTATTTACAATCGTTAGAAGCTGATGCACTTATTTGCATCAGTGTTGGCTGATGTAAATAATTAAAAATTTCAGCAACATTTTTGTTGATTTATTGCAATTTCAAATATATTTCATAAAATCAGTTCACAGCATATAATATCCACAATTCACAGCTCATAATATCCATAATTCACATCCATCCACACATAACATCGATCATACGATCAATTCACACATAAACATCCATATATCCTCACATATAAAGTTCACAAATCCCCAAGTTCATAGTAGTAACACAAGACGACAATTTAACAAAAGAGTGCAATAACTTCGTACATAAGCCACGTACGGCATACAACTCGCAATATCACAAATGCAACAAAAGGCTTCAATTTGGAGGAGTGGCATCCTGAGGAGTATCGGCGAAGCGATGACCACTCCTGGCATCATCTCCAGAAGCAAAAGGACATTGCCAACTGAGGGATGACTTCTCGTCGAAGCATTTTTGCCTAAACCAACATCTAGATTGTCGACTTGCTGGTTACCTTCAACACCGGCATCAGGAAGGGGAGTGGGAGGAGCTGACTCTGCAAAGATCGGTGGAGGTGGCCGAAGCGGAGGGAGATCCAACGGTGCTCCAAACTGTCGCGTCATGTATGCCTATAAATAACATAAGTATTGTATTATTATCTAAAATACACAAACAATGCATTAGTAGATAAAACTATATATTGAAATGAAACTAACAATTATGGTCCAATGTCAAGTATATATTTATTGTTTTACTCTAAATGTCTAACTATATATCTAAAATACGTAAGCAATACATGTCTAAGTATTAATTCGTTGTTTTACTCTAAATGGTCCAATGCACAAATATCACAACACCACAAACATAGCCATGGAGGCATTCGTTCTGCCGGGAAAAATGGCTTTCAATGGCAAACTATCTTCCGGGAATGACTTTTTCCGACAGACATTCCGCCATAACCGTCCGTCATAACCCAGCCGTCCACAATGAAGAAATGAAGGATCATGATTTCATGATATAGCATAACTAATTACAATAAGTTCAAGTATAAGTCCATAAAATAGTAATAAGATAGCATATACCTCACCAAGCTAAAAAAACAAGGCAATATATTCAGTACAGCACCAACAAGTAACAAACTGGGAATATTACCTACAAAGATGACACTAATTTTGCATTGGCGTCAGGTGCAGGAACTGCTCTTGACTCTCTAGTTCTTCTTTCAGGATCAAACTTATGTTGCTTTCCTCCAGCAATACCTTGCCTATATAATGATGTCAATATGAAATTTAGAACAAAAGCAGGCATTGCAGATTAATGGCAAGTCTGATTCTATTTGCCTAAAGTATTAAAATTAAAATTATTAGAATACAAGGAGTGAAAGTAGAAGACTCATCCAGGTACTACGACAAATCACGAGGAAAAGCATGGAATACATACTAGGAAATACGCGCGCTATTAGAGGGAATTCAAAGCATGTGTATTGGGAAAACATGGCGAAAATATTATAACTGCAATATTAATTTCACAAATGTGAATGTACTTTTTGTACTTTTTTGGATATAGAAAGATATTGCGAAACAATTATGCCCAAAAAACTACAAAATAAAAAAACAAACACAAGGTCAATTATCTAAAGCAATAAGAAGAAAATGCTAGCGTAAATACAATCATACACTCACAGTATAGCATTTTCACTAAATGTGCTGCAGTTCTTCTTTGTGGTAAGCCTGAAGAGTTGATTCTTTATGTTCATTATCCTGCTGAATCGTCTTCACCTGAATATCAGAAAACAAACCTTCATGGTCATTTGAAAAGAAAAGGAAGTTTTAATAATTATATAAACGCTCCACTGTGCTGTGCTTCTCTAGTCTTGACACCATAAAACAACATTAATTTGGACAATTCTGGATTTTACATGATAGCAATAATACTGAAAAATGCAAGATGAACATATTTTCCACCTCTGCAGCATATAAGTAAATATTAGCTTCATGGAGAAATCAAACTAGTTTTACATACCATAGCGCCATGTTCCTCCTTAGGGCTCATTTGGCTATGTTAGGAAATATGCCGATGCAAGATCACGAACGACACCAGGAGACACGATGTTTGGTAACGCAGTTCGGCTTTCACCTGCATCTGCGGGGCTCTGATTATGGGCGCTCCTCCCCAATCCATAATACCGCAACACACCGGCTGACCAGGTCACGACCGCATGCCGGCCGCTGACCTCCTCTCTTGCCTATGCTACTATTATGAAGTCATTGTCTTGGTTACACCAGGGCTGCCTCCCTATATATAGTGGAGGCCTGGATAGAGTCCAACTCTAACACTAACCAACCCTGCCTATTACAACACAGAGTCCTTGTAACCTACTCGTACACATATTTGACACAAAACCTAACAAACTCCACCTTAGAGAATATGGTCTCTCCACCTTGAAGTCGTTCCAGCGTCTTGCGCGAACCCGTGCACTCGGACTCTGGTTGCTTTCTTCTTTTGTAGCCTACAGCGGGCCGCCCCGACGAGTCCTCATCAAACTCGCCGCCTTTTGGAACAGATGACGCTGATCCTGCAAAAACACGCTTACTAGCTCCACCTGCAACAAAAGTCCCTTCTAATAGAATAACCTCAGCACTGTCGCCTCCGGAGTCATATGTGCCTATTGCCACATTAGCGTCTGCTCCCTTTAGTGGACCTGGACAGTCCCTCTTCATGTGCCCCACTCATTGCATCTGAAGCACCGCACCCGCCCTGTTATTTTTCTTGTTCTTCTTTCCGGTCCCATGACTGCCTTGATCACTTGAGATTAGCAAAGCAACAGAACGAGGTTCCTCCACTGCATTGTTATTCTTTCTCAATTGATGAGACATAAGCGCCGCAGTAATATCCTCAGTCCTGATGCTATCCTTGCCATATGTCAGCATCGTGACCAAATGCTCAAAGGACGGAGGCAACGAACAAAGAAGAATAATTGCCTTGTCTTCATCAGCGATTGTCACCTCTAGATGTGATAAATCCGTGACATACCTGTTGAAAACATCAATGTGTGCTTGCAGATCGACCCTCCCGCATCTTGACCCATACAACCGCGCTTGAATCTGACTTCTGTCGTCGAGTATTGGACATGAACTGACTGGTCAGTTTGTCCCAAATTTCCTTCGGTGATGACAACTCCATGACATGATACATGACCTGATCCGAGAGACAAAGGCGTATGGTTGCCGCAGCCTGCAAGCGCATCTTCTCCCAATCACCAGTCTCCATCTTCTCCGGTTTATTCACCTTAAGAGCCACCACAATACCCTGCTGCACCAGGATATCCCGGACCCTTGTCTGCCATAACTAAAGTTTCCTGTAACGTCAAACCTCACCGTACCGAAATTTGTATGTGTCGGCTTTATCCTACCGACCTGCGATTCCACCAACGCCAATTGCTTGTCGATGGATGTATCGCCACCTGACCCGTTCGCCATCTTGAACAGATCACCAACAGCCCTTCAAGATCGCTTCTCTCCTTCGGAATCTCACGTCTTAAAACTCTTTCGAAATCTACGCTCAAAACAGCCGTTGATTGCTTTGGATTGTTGGGTTTGGCTCCCCTTGGATCCCCTTTTATAGTGGTGAGAGAACCCCCTTAAAGATGAATTCTAGTCTTTTTATACTTTTAATCCACCTCAAATTCAAACTCCACCTCCACCTCCTTAAATTTATTCTCAACTATTTTCGGCTCGACAATGTTCATCCTACATCAACCGGCTGGAGTCGAATCCGGCCCGAACTTATCCTAATCACGTGACCCACGCGCATATGCACGCCAGGACTCGCCTCAGGGAGAGACAGAGTCGTACCTGCCTTGTGATGAATAAAAAACCGACACACCTTCGAATCCACCGGCCCACCGCGGATAGCCACGCAGCCACACCTTATGTACCCCGGTCGGTCGAGAGCCAGCCCATCGTCTTGCACCATGTGGGGCATGCCGTGGGACCCCCTGCTCCTTTTTTTAATCGTATGCAGCGAAGTCCAAGCACCGGCTAGCTCCCATGCTGCACACCTGAAGACCACAACAATGCATGCACGCTACGCTTGGGACCAACCATAATACATGCACGCAAAAAAAAATTTCCTTTTTCCTTGTCCTTCCCGTACATGCCATGGCCCGTACCGCCACCGCGTGCTGCATCCTGCTCCGCCGTTGAATACCAGTGCCGTACAGAAATCTCCACTACCGCCGAGAATGATTGCCAACACCGAAAAAAAATCAGAGAAAATTTTTCTTCTTCTTCTCTAGATCCAATCTTCGAGCCCTCGAGCAGGCTTCCCAGCCCGCCACCGTGCACCACGTCCGTGCACGGCAAAACATGCCACACCCTGGCTATTTGCATCCACGCCACAGCTTCACCTCCAGTGTCGTGATGCAGTACCTCCTGTGCAACATCCGGTCGCATCATTGCTCCCGCCGTTCTAATCTATCCGGCATCCATCCGCGCCTGCCAGTCTGATCGCGAATGCCGAGGTCGTCGCCGTTGCCTGCCGACCTTGCCGGCTACTTTGTCAGCCCGATCGCCACGTCTGGTCAATCCTTGCCAACGGTAGCCCATCAAACGGTTCGAGCCTCCTGCCCAAAGTGTCCGACACCACCGATCGAATCGTCGATCGCCGCCATGCTTCACCTTGCGTCGATGAGGTGTTTTCTGCGGCGCCCGTGTATGCATAAACCCCGTGTCTTCCCCTAGATCTTCCGCATGGCCAACCTCGCCAACCAAGCTCGGATACCACTTGTTAGGAAATATGCCGATGCAAGATCACGAACGACAACAGGAGACACGATGTTTGGTAACGCAGTTCGGCTTTCGCCTACATCTGCGGGGCTATGATTATGGGCGCTCCTCCCTAATCCATAATACCGCAGCACACCGGCTGACCAGGTCACGACCACATGCCGATCGCTGACCTCCTCTCTTGCCTATGCAACTACTATGAAGTCGTTGTCTTGGTTACACCAGGGCTGTCTCCCTATATATAGTGGAGGCCTGGATAGAGTCCAACTCTAACACTAACCAACCCTGCCTATTACAACACAGAGCCCTTGTAACCTACTCGTACACATATTCGACACAAAACCTAACTGGCTACAAGGGGAATAATTCCCTGGATAGATAATTCCCTACTGGGATTTTTTTGGCATTTCACTTCCCCGATGCTTCTCCACTGCTTCTTCCCCCTTGCTCCCTCGCCGCCGCGCCTGCTGCTCACCGCGCCGACCACCTCGGCCTCACATCTCCCTTCCACCAGCCGTCGCGGCCGTCGCTGGGTCATCCTGCCGCTGTCTTTGGGGAACACCTCGCTGCCGCTTGCTGTTGCTGGGATCTTGGCGGCGGCCGGTGGCAGAGGCGGAGGGGGCCGGTAGCTGCTGCCAGAAACGGAGGGGGCAGGAGGCGGCAAAGGCGGATTGAGCCGCGGCTCTACGTAGAAATGGCCGGCGACGAGAAAGCACCTGCCTCGGCCATGCGGCGGCGTGTGCCCGCACTGCCTCCGTGACCGCCTCCTCCGGCTCTGCCCCGACTACGTGTGCGTGCGGCCCTGCCCCTGTGCGCCCTCCCCCTCCCCTTCTCCTCTGCCTCAGGCAGCACCGTCGGATGTGGCATCGGCGCCGGCAATGAGAGGCACAGGTTCGGGGTCTTCGGGTGGGTGTAGTTTCGAAAGCTGGCGACGGCAGGGGCGTCGTGAAGGGGGAGGAAGGCGGAGGCAGAGGGGGCGACAAAGCCAGGGAGGTGGAGGGGGAGGCGACGGCGGCACGGAGGTGGTGGCGACGGAGGCAGGGAGGAGACGCGAGGGAGAGAGATGAACGGGGAGAATATCCACGAGGTCGGGGGCTGGGCAGACTTCCCCGTGGAAAGTGGGGGAAATGGGCCCAATAATCCCTGGTGAATGGGCTTCCAAATGGATCCGAAAATTTCCCAGGGAAATCTTCCACCACGGGATTCCCACCCCGGGATTGGGCCGGGATCCCGGCCGGGATCAAGGTTTCCAAATGGGCACTTAAGATGGACCAAATACCTCTCAGAATCTTGCTTGTTCTCTGATATCTTTATTGCATTTGCTTTCCATTTCCCTTATGTGCTTTTCTACCTGAATTATCAACATTAATATAAATCATATAAACAAATCAAATTTCTAGCGTAATTAACTTCTGACAGAAAAGAGTTACCTTCTCTTTTTTCAGTATTAATGATTTCTACCTTTTCTAGTTCATATTTCTTACGGATGTCATTGATTGCCTGCA
The DNA here is from genome assembly GCA_036346415.1 of Raddia guianensis. Taxonomy (NCBI): domain Eukaryota; kingdom Viridiplantae; phylum Streptophyta; class Magnoliopsida; order Poales; family Poaceae; genus Raddia; species Raddia guianensis. The sequence continues at coordinate 33,800,011 of CM070544.1, forward strand.
AAATTCATTTTTGAGAGGCGCCGGGGCACAGAGGCGGCAGGCAGCAATGGAGACGGCGGCGGGCGTGGCATCGGTGGCGGCGGTGGGCGTGGCCTCGGTGGCGGCTGCGGGGAACGGAGGAGGTGGCGGGCGAGGCTATAAAGGCGGCAGCGGGCAGCAGGGGAGACGATGTGGGGGCGAGTGGGCGCCTAGGTGGGAATGGGGGAACGGGCTAGGGTTACAGGGGGAAGTGGACAGGGGTTTATTTTCTTATTGGTATTGGGGATGTGAGGCATGCGGCTACCAACGGCGACGGGGCCGGCGGCCGGCTAAAGGTGGAGAGGAACCCTAGCCGCTACTGTCGATTGGGGATGGATAGAGCTAGGGTAATAAGTTATGCAAGTATATTTACATCAGCCTATTTACATCAGCTAGGCGGATGTAAATAGTGCGAGAAAATTTTGAAACCTGTCGCGGGCCTGCTTGGTGTATTTATATCAGCCAGGCTGATGTAAATAGCCTTATTTACATCAGCTTCTGGAGGCTGATGTAAATAGGCTTGTATTTACAGCTGCTCTATGTAAGCTGATGTAAATATTTTTGGCTGATGAAAACAATCTGTATTCCTGTAGTGAAAATTATGCATTTTGATAGGGAAATACTAGAAAATGAGAAGAAGGAGAAAACACTAGAATCTAAAAAACAGCAAGTGGCTAAAACCATTTTTGCACAAAAGAAAGATAATAACAAACTTACTGTTAAGACCAAGGGTATTAAATTGAAGGGTGGTGTTTTACTTGCAATAAAGTCTGATCTTGCTGAACCGTCATGATATGCTTTGATATGTAAAATGATCTTATTTTCATTCGATGATATGCCCGTCTCTTTTCCGTCTACTGTTACTAACCTTTTGCAGGAGTATGACGATGTGTTTCCTGCTGAGGTGCCCCCGGGAGTACCCCTGTTTGAGTGATTGAGCACCAAATTGACTTGGTCCCGGGAGCGACATTGTCAAACCGTGCTGCATATAGGACCAATACGGAGGAGACTAAGAAAATTCAACAAGTCCAAGAGTTTTTGGACCATGGGTACGTGCGACAAAGCCTTAGTCACTATGTTGTTACTGTTCTGTTGGTTCCTAAGAAAGACAGTAGCTGGCGCATGTGCATGAATTGTAGAGCCATTGACAATATCACAACAATGTATCGTCATCCTATTCCTCGGTTAAACAACATGCTTGATGAGCTAAGTGGTTCTACTGTTTTCTTAAAAATTGACTTGCGTAGTGGGTACCACCAAATCAGAATGAAATTGGGAGATGAATGAAAAACTGCTTTGAAAATTAAATTCGGGTTATATGAGTGGTTAGTTATGCCTTTTGAATTGACTAATTCACCTAATACTTTCATGCGGTTAATGAACGAGGTCTTACGTCCTTTCATTGGTAAAATTGTAGTGGCATATAGCAAGTCACTCTCCGAACATCTCGAGCATCTATGTGCTGACTTTAATGCTTTGAGAGAGGCATGTTTGTTTGGTAACCTCGAGAAGTGCACCTTTTGCGCCGATCGAGTCTCGTTTCTTGGTTATGTTGTGACTCCGCAGGGAATTGAGGTTGATGAAGCCAAAATTGAGACAATCAAGAGTTGGCCGACTCCTAAAATGATCACACAAGTGCGAAGTTTTCATGGACTTGCCGGTTTCGACCGCTGCTTTGTGAAGGATTTTAGAACCATTGTCGCACATCTAAATAAACTAACAAAGAAGGGTGTTGCATTCCATTGGGGACATTCACAAGAGGACGCTTTCAATTTGTTAGAAGAGTAGTTAACAACAGCACTGTCGACGGTTGGGATATTGACCCAAGTCAACTAAGGTTCTTCAAGAGGGAGATAGGAGACACGTCGAACAGAACGAACAACAACGAACAGGGAAACAAGGGTTTTGTCGACGGTTGAGGTAACGATCTCAAGTCGCTAAGGTTCTTTAGAATTGAGATAGGAGACACGCCGAACAATCACGAACAGGAGACAGGGGTTTTTATCCTGGTTCAGGCATCTCAGGAGAGATAATAGCCCTACGTCCAGCCTTTCTTATATATCAGAGATGAATACAAGAGGTGGCTCGACGAGACGAACAACTCTCGGCGAGATTATGGTGTACAAGAAGCAATGTGCTATGATCAAGTGTCTACGAGATGCTAATACGTAAACTCGATGCCCCCTAAACGCCGTAGGGGCTTGGTTTATATAGTACAGAGCAAACCGACCTACCAAGGGAATATCAGGCCGGCCTAACAACGAGATCGTAACGAACTCAACGTGCCAAATACGTCTCGAGGCAGATAAGGTAAACTCCTAGTCTTGGGGATCACGACTCCTAATCCAATCCGGGAAACAAACGTCCGGGTCTTCACGTAGTCGTGTATGACTCCTGTTCGAGACGGACTCAAACACGATTCCTTGGCCGTTACGCATCACGCCAGCCAGGGAGCTGTTCGGCAAGATGCATATGGGCCAGATAGAACCTTCCAGGGAGCTGGGCCCCGGTAGGCTGTTTGATTAGGTCGTCAGGGAGTGGGCCATGGCAACGGGCCGTGATTTTATCCCCGACAGCTAGCCCTCGAGACTCAAGTGGAAGGACTCACTAGAGTAGGGTCTTCCTCTTGAGACTCCAAGCCACGAAGAGGGAAATTTTGTTGCTACAAAGACGTGTAACAAGCGACCGACCAGGTTATGGTTCAACCTAACAAGACTTGTTCGTGACCGGACAGACTGATCGACCGAAAGCAACTCATTGCGTCGAGCGAGAATCACATCTGCCGAGTAGAGCACTCGACCTTCAAATAAGCAGACATTTGGAAAAATAGCCGTTGGCAGATCCCAACGGTAACTTCTGTCGCAGCGCAGTGAAAACAGGCGACCGTTTTACCTAGCCGTTGCAGTAAAAACTAGCCGTTTTGTGACAAAACCGTTGCAGAGCTGTTCATACGGGACTATAAAAGCAGCTAAGTCGCCCGCGGCCAGCCACTTCTACTCTCACGCCTTTCCTCTCCAAGCCCTAACTCCAACCACACTCAGCACCGAGCGCCCAAACTCCACCACCAAACCCGCTCGTCCAACTCTGGGAACCGCTATGGCCAAGTTCGTAAGCTCTAGCACATCCGAGGAGGACTTGAGAGTTTGGGTGGAAGAGGGGCACATCGACACCGGTTCTTTGGAGGTCGCCGGGAGGAGGAAACTCCGAGCATTTGGAGGAGAGTTCGTTAACCGGCGATTCGCCTTTGTTGGGTTGCGATCTCCGGCGACTTCGTTGAGGCCTTCTTAAACATTAGCGGATTGGAGGTGGCGAACCTTAATCCGAACAGCGTCCTCCAGATGGCTGTCTTCGCACACCTGTGCGAGGGCTATCTAGGCATCGATCCTTCGGTGGGGTTGTTTCTGCACTACTACTCAGTGACAAGGAGCAGCTCCGCCGCTTGGTATTGGGATGCTACTACCTCAAGCTCCGGCCATCGCCGACGACGCTTGCACTACCGCCCACCGCTTTCGACTCGATGGGCGCGTGGTGGGCGAGGTGGTTCTACACCAGCGGAGTGGCGGCAACAAGCTTCGTCTTCACCGGAAGGCGCCGTGAAGGGAACGCCAATGCCTCGGCCAGAGATGACCGCCGAGGACTGGTACCTGACGAGGAAGATCGCCTCCCTCGTGAGCCTCGGGCTCACGGGCAGGGAGATCATCCGGGACTTCACAGCTAACAGGATCTGTCCGCTGCGGAGAAGACCCTATCCCTTCTACAAGATAGAGGGATGGGAAGACATCTCCAGGGAGAGCATGGGTAAGTGCCTTTAAGACTCAACCTTTCTTTGATGCTTCTTCCGAACAGAAACTGAGAGGACTTCCTGCTCGGGCAGAAAAACCTACCGACGCATGGGTGACCGAGCGGGTCGACGCCATGCTGAAGGCAGCGAAGAAAGACGGCGAGGTCACCGGCGAGGTGGCCTACACTGTCCATGAGCGTGCTCGTCCGCCTGAGCCGTAAGTTGCTCGAACCCTCGTCTGTGTCGCTGAATTTGCACTGTTGTAAATGATGACACTTTACTTTCCGAACACGCAGGAGGACCAGCTGATCCTCGGAGGGATCGTGGAAGAACTCTCCAGGTCGGAGAAGGAGAAAGCAAAGAAGGGCAAGGCCAAGATGGCCACAAAGCCCAAGGCAGCGGCCGAGCCAACCCGGAGCTCGCCACGCCATGGCCGCCTGCCCTCGAAGAAGCCCCCTGTGGCAACGGAGCGCGCCGAGCAAACCAAACGCGCACGCGGCGAGCCAAGCGGAAAGCGGCCAAGCCCCTCACTCCTCGCCGAGCAAAGCGACGAAGAGGTAAGGACGTTGACCCTCTGGCTTAAGTGTTACGTGCAGGCTCACCCGGGCCACTTGGCACGGCTGCATCAGGTCGCCGAGTAGAGGAGGCTCGAGGAAGAAGTCGCGCGCAAGGAAAAGCTTCTTGCGTTGCGCGAGAGGCCTTCGGCTCACCGAGGAGCTGAGTTCATCGCCGCGAACACCCAGGGGCCAAGGCGAACAAGCCGCTAAGTAGCCCCCGAGGAAGAGGCGGAAGGTTCTGGCGAAGAAGATCAAGATCAAGCCCTCCACGATAGGTATGTTGTAATGAAACTTTCGTCTTTACCAACTTCCTGACTGCGTTAGGCTCAATTAACCTTCTTTTCATCACCGCCAGAGGAGATTGCCACGACGACGCCGTCGGCGGCAATCGAGCGATCTCTGCCGCCGAGCACACCGCGGTGCGTCGTGGGCAGTAAGATTGGCCAGCCTCAAGGACAAGCTGGCAGCGTGGAGCCTGCTTCCGCCAGACTCCAGCGACCAATTCGACGCGCTGAAAGGGGCGGTGGAGCGGCTGGAGGCAGAAGAGGTGGTAAGCAGTGCCATGGAAGGCAGGACCAAGGCAATGGCTCCGCAGGTTGCCCGAGGTGGGACCGAGCAGGCGGTCCTACCGAGCACTTCGTCGCAGGGGCAGCCTGTCCCTGTGGCGACGGAGGTTACCGGCGAGCAGGGCGAAGACCCTAAAGCCAAGGAAGGAGAAAGCCATGAGCAGGGCGTACGAGGTACCCTGCCCATGGAAGCTCTAGAGCCGCCTAGCGGAGCGACTCCGGCCCAGCCCAAGGAGGAGCGGGCAGAGGAAGAAGAGGAGAGGCAGGAGCGCGGGGGCGAGAGCTCGCCTGCCGTGACTGCCCCTAGACGGGCACGTGCCCACGCGGGGAGGACGAGGCGGACGGATCGCCGCGCGGGCCTTATCCCGCACGGGCGGGGATTCGTGACCCACGGTCTCGAGGATCGCCTGCGCCGAAGTTTGAAGCGGCGACTTGGACAGGTAACCCTCAAAACCAAGACATTGTCTGTTCGGGCTAAAGTTGCCCAAGGTCTTAACTTAGTCTTCTCTCTTTCAGTTATTGGGGGCCACCATGGAGGACCTCGTGGAGGGAGTCACCGTGGAGCGCGCCGCTGTAATAGCGGGTTTCGGGAGCATCTCGGCGAGGGACTCGAGGGGAGCCTCTCAGACCACCCCGGCCGGCCGGCTGAAGTCGAAGGTGAGGAAGCTGAAGGCCCGGCTGACCGAGGAGAGGCAATCCTCCAGAGCTCTCCGTGAAGAGGCCGAGGAGCTTCGCGCGCAAGTCGCGGGGGCGGACGTCGCGGAGAAGGAACAGAGTCGCACAAAGTGGCTCGAGGAACAGCTCCACGACGTGTCGCAGTGGCGGAGTCAGCTCACGACGGAGGTGAAGGTCCTCAAGGCCCAGCTCGCCGAAGAGAAGCCGACCGCCACGGAGCGACTCAAGGCCGCCCGCAGCAGGTCGGTCGAGGAGGCTCTGTCCGAGGAGCTGCGCGCCAAGACCGAGGAGGTCGAGGTTCTCCGCGAAGAGGTTGCGGAGCGGGCCCGGCTCCGCAAGGAGGAAACCAATCGTCTCCGAGCTGAGGCCAAGGAAGGCTTCAAGGCGCAAGGAGAAGTCCTGCGCTTGAAGATAGAAATCGAGGAACCAAGGAGCAGCTTGCTTGAAGTAGAAGTAGGGTTGTACTCCTTGTACTGTAAACTTTTGAGCAATGCAATAAAGACTTAACTTTTGCACAACAAGGCTTACCTTTTCCTGCAACAACGAAAGCAAAAAAGACAAGGACGAAAGCAGAAACTAAGAGAAACAGCACGACGGCTATTTGGAAGGTTTTAACGAAACCGTAGAACGCTTAGCCTAACTCCGGCCCACTGTGCGGTACTCGAAATCTGAGTTTGCAAATTCGAACAGGTAAACAAGAGAAAGAGCGACACCCTAGCCCCCGGTACGGACGATGCTCGAAAACCTAAGTTTGCGAATTCGAGCACGTGCGTAGAGAGTTAGAGGGACGCCCGTATCCTGATCGACTTATCCCAAAAACTGCTCGGCGACGTAAGTTAGGCGATTCCAAAGGTAACCGAACAAGGAAAGTGCCTCTGCCGGGGAGGGCTTACGAGAGCAGACTTTGCCAAGTGGTCGTCGGTAAGTGCCTCTGCCGCGGAGGTCTTACGAGAGCGAACTTAGCGCGAGGTGGATGCGTGTTACGTAACTCGAGTTTAGGAACTTGTTGAAGCTGGATCTGAGCAGAAAAAATCCTTGAGATTGCGGGGCGAGTGTTACAAAGGCGGGCACCATCAAGTGTTACCAGAGGGTAGTCGTAGAAGACGAGAGATGTGAAAAGGCCTCGGAGGACCGTGAAAATTTCACTTTATTAAATGGATTGAACTTTACATGGAGCCCGCAGACTTGGGCGAACAAAGCGCGAAGTTTGACAAAAAGCGAAGGTAAGCAAACACGAAAAAGACCTACACAAAGAACTTACGGTGGGTCGATGTTCCAAGTCTTTGGTCGGCTCTCTCCCGTCCTCCATAGCGGTGAACAGCCCCGGGTGGCGGTGGAAACGATGCGTGAGCGGACCCTCCCAGCGGGAGTTAACTTGTTGGCATTGGACGGAGTTACGGACACGGCGCGCGCGAGGTCGCCCGCCTTCAAAGCCCTTGGTCGAACCGTTTTGGCGGCGTGCGGCGAAGATCTTCTTTGGTGGCGCGCCATTCGACTTGTGCCGTCGGCGTGTGCCTTGAGGAGGTCGAGATCGAGTAGGCGCTCTTGCTCGTAGTCAGCGAAGTTGACCGAGCTCGTCTTGACGAACCGAGTACTATTTCGTGGCGGGATGGCTTCGCACCGTAGACCAATTGAACGGAGTTTCCCGGTTGCCCGTGGCCGTGAAGCGAATCGCCCAAAGGACCGAAGAACCGTCAACCCAAGCCTTGTTGTGCTCGCGGAGTGTCGCGAACAAGCGCCGTTTGATACCGTGGACGATCTGTCCGTCAGCTTGCTCGACTGCTCCATTGCTCTGTGGATGTGCCACGGAGGCGGCGAACCTTGGTGCCCAAATTGCTCGCATATTCTGGAATAGCTAAACCGAACTGGTACCGTTATCCGTGATCGCCTTGTGGGAGATCGGCGGCGTGACCACGTTGCTCTTGAAAAAGCGCCCAGCTGTTTTGGCGTGAAGAGAGGACACAGGCTCTGCCTCTATCCACTTTGTAAAAGTGTCAATGGCGACGAGCAAGTGTGTATAGCCCTTGTACCCCTTAGGGAACGGGCCGAGCAGATCCAGCCCCTATGTGGAGAAAGGCCATGATGGGGGGATCGTTTGGAGCTCCTGGGCGGGCTTATGTGCCTTCTGGGCGTGAAATTGGCAAGCTTTGCACTTAGTCACTAAGTCCCGGGCATCTTGTAACGCTGTGGGCCAGTAATAGCCCATGCGAAACGCTTTGCCGACTAGAGTTCGAAAGGAGGCGTGGTTGCCACAGGCACCCTCGTGTATGTCCCTAAGAAGGAACACACCCTCCTGCTGCGAGATGCACTTGGAGAGAACTCCTAGAGCACCTCGACGGTAAAGAATGCCGTCCATAAGCTTGTATGGAGCGGCACGCCTTGTAAGCTGGAACGCTCGGCTTCGTCTTCGGGAAGTGTCCCATCTGCAAGATACCGGACAAATGGCGTTGTCGATCCGCGACACCTTTCGATGACGAGACAGCACCACATCTCTGTTGCCTCGTCCGGAGGCGTAATAGAGGCTTGTGAAGGTGCTCGACGAGCACCCTGCGGAGCGAGTTCTCGTGAGGATCCATACTTGGGCGGTTGGTCGCCCGTAAAGTTGTCCTTTACGGGCACGAAGAGCACCTCGAAAAATCGAAAGTGCCGCTCCAACTTCCTCACTTCAACCAGTGTCGCGCCATTGAGTCATCGCAGATCGATACTCCTTGTTGACTGGTTGATGACCACCGTGAATCTCCTTCACGGTCGGCCGTTGGACACCGAGTGACTTGCGCGCTAAGTCCCGCGAGGAGGGCCTCGTACTCCATGGCGTTGTTAGTTGCCGCAAAGTGTAGTTGGATAGAATCTGGAGTTGCTCTCCTTGAGGAGATGAGAACAAATCCAGCCCCGAAGTTTCGATCTGCGAGCCATCAAAAACATGGTCAAGGGAGGTCATCAGGTTGCTCGGTAGCTTCCTGGGATTTGGGCGGGCAGGTCCATTCGGCGACAAAGTCAGCCAAGACCTGGGACTTAATAGCAGTTCGGGCAGCAAATAGAATATCGAATTCTGCTAGTTCCATTGGCCATTTAGCTATACGGCCGCCAGCTTCCTTGTTCCTCAGGATTTCTCCAAGAGGGAACTTGGTCGGGACCAGATTTGATCTTTCGAAATAATGGCGAAGTTTTCTGGCGGACATGAGCAAGGCGTAGAGCAGCTTCTGGACCTCAGGGTAACGCTCCTTCGATCCGTGAAGCACCTCGCTCACGTAATAGATTGGCCGCTGGATGCCTTCCCTTTCCACCGTCAAGACCGCGCTCACCGCTTGAGGCATACAGCCGAGATAGAGTAAGAGCTGCTCGCCGTGTTGCGGGGTCGTCAAGACAGGTGGGTTGGACAGGTATTGCTTTAGATCTTGAAAAGATCGATCAGCTTCCTCTGTCCATTCGAAACCATTGTGCTTGCACAGGGCCTTAAAAAAGGGCAGCCCGCGTTCGCCCTGACGGGAAATAAACCTGCTCTTGGAGCCTGCATATTTTCAATGGCCTCAATTTTTTCAGGGTTGGCAGAAATTCCTTGCGAACCAATTACATAACCGAGCAATATTCCAGATCGAACACCAAAGGTACATTTCTCTGGATTTAACTTTATTCGATGCCTGTTGAGATTGTGAAAGGTCTCGGCCAGGTCTTTTACATGATCTGGAGCAAGTTTGCTCTTTACAACTATGTCATCGACATAGACCTCGTGTTTCTTCCATATTGCTCGGGAAAGTCTTCTCCATCAAGCCTTTGGGCGTGGCACCAAAGATTCTTGTGCAGATCGAAAGACATGGTCGTAGCGAAAGTGCGAAAGGGGTGATGAAGGCGCTTTCTCTTCATCCTCGGGGAGATGCTTATTTGGTGATAACTTTGAGTAAGCATCCAAAAACTCAAGAGTTTGGGCATCCGCAGTCGCGTCGACCAATTTGGTCTATCTGAGGCGCGGAAATTGTCCTTGGGACAAGCGGCGCTCAGTCCGTGTGATCGACACATCCTCCTCCACTTGCCGCCTTTCTTCTTTACAATGACAGGGTTGGCCACCACTCGGTGTGATCAACCTCGCGGATGAAACCAAAATGACGACTTACCAAGTCGATCTTTGATGATCCTGTTTGAAGTCCGCAAGCGAAGCTTTTGGCGAATAGGCTTTTGTCCGGCGGACGCCGGTTTGTGCTCGATAACCTCCTTGGGACTCGGGCATATCGACGGCTCCCGAGCAAACACGTCTCGCATTAGCTTCGGAGGAAGGCAATGAGCTCGCTTTCCTATTTGGGGTCCAGATTGGCCCCCAGATGAACTGTCTTGGAGGAATCATCCAGAGACAGCGAAACTTCCTTGGTCTCTCCCCCTGGCTGAAGGGAGACCCTAGGGCGTGCAGACTTGTTCTGCGGAACTTCGGGACAACGCGGTGGAAGTTGGTCGACCAGGGCAAGGGACTGCTTGTCGCAATCTAGAGCAGCTTTGTAGTTGCCCTTGACCGTGATCACACCGTTGGGGCCCGGTATCTTCACGCAATGGTATCCATGATGGGACACGGCCATGAACTTGCCAAGAGATGGCCGGCCCAGGATCGCATTGTACGCGGAAGGGAAGTCGACCACGTCAAACGTGATCAATTCCGTCCGGAAGTTTCTTGGACTGCCAAAGGTAACGAGCAGAACAATCTGCCCCAATGGCTGAACAGCTTCCCCCGGAACAATGCCGTAGAAAGGCATCGCGACCTCTTTAAGCTTGGAGCGAGGAATCTGCATCTCGTCCAAGACCTTAGCAGAGAGCATGTCCAAAGCGCTCCCGCCGTCGACCAAAACACGGCCAACTCTGGCGTTGCTGATGGTCGGAGCGACCACCAGTGGGAGCCGCTGAGGCTTGGTCATCCCAGTGGGGCAATCCTCCTGAGAGAAGGAGATGGGAACCTCGGTCCACTTCATCGATTCGGGCTGAGGCTTGCCCTTTTCAACATTGTGGACCACCCGAGCAGCTTCCTTGAGGCTGCGGCGAGAGGTATAAGCCGAGGAGCCGCCAAAGATGACGGCGATATGGTTCACGGGCTCTTGATATTCATCGTCATCCCGATCACCATCATCGGTTTGGCGCTTGGCCTTACCGGCATCACCATTTTCGGGCAGGGTGGGCGTTGGGCCCTTGCCGTTGTAGAAATCCTCGAGCTTTGCAGCCCAGGTTCTGCAATGGCGCGTATCATACCCGTAGTTCTGGTGGAACTTGCAATATCGGTCATTTGGACCTTTCTTGCCTTGGTTGCCTCCCTGGGTGGGCTTCTTGCCCTTATAGTTATTGCTGGGCTTTTTCTGCCCATCCTTTGGAGGAGGTGTGCGATCTATACCGGCGACGGTGTTGTTCGTGATCACCCTTCTTTTTCTTCAGGATTTCTTGTCACGGGATTGTTGCTTGCTCTTCTTCTTCTCATCCACATCAGGCTGGGCGGGCAGCTCGCCCTTGTCGAACGCCTTCTTGTACTGAACACGCTCTGCCGCGTTGGCATAGCGGTCAGCTGCCCTGAATAGGTCGTTGGCGGTCCAGGTCTCATTGATTTCGAGATCCTGGGTGAGCCGCTCGTCGCGGACTCCGTTTTTAAAGGCGCGGACAACAGATTCGTCCGAGATGTTCGGATCGTGTTGCGAATCTTGATGAAACGCTTCACGGTTGCGGAGGGTCTCCCGCTCATCCGGATCATCTGGTGCAGATCATCCTCCTTGCCCGAGCGCACGTAATGCCTCCGAAATTAGCAATCGAGGCGTCACAAAGTTGGTTCCAAGAAGAGATGGAACCTTCCTGGCGATTGAACGACCCACGTCCGAGCACCCTCAAGGACGATCGGAAGGTAATTAGCCATGACAAGCTCGTCACCTCCGGCCGCCATGATGGCCGTAGCGTAGATGGAAAGGAACTCCTCTGGGTTCTGGGTCCCATTGTATCTTTCCATGTGTCCGGGCTTGAACTTTGAGGGCCACCGAACAGAGCGAAGCTCTTCGGAAAAGGCCCTACAGCCCAAGGCGTAAGACCGGCCACCTTCCCCGGCAGAACCTAGCCTTGAGAAGACGTTGGTCCTGTTGGTCGGAGAAACTCTTGCTGAGCGGGAGGTTCTGCTTGGAGGAACTCTCTCCGTGATAAGCCCCCACGCTCCTTCCTCATGGTCGAGACAACGCGCTCCTCGCGAGGGGATCCTCCGTGATCGTCGCGCGCACGCTTGCCCCTGTGGTAGCGATGATTATGGGGACTTGGCGAGCGACGGCGACCACGGGCAGCTTGCTCATGGGCGGTGGTCGCCGGCGGTGACGGCGGTCACGCGATCGATCGGATCGCTCATCGTCGAATCCACGGGACGAGCTCACCGCGCTGCCCGGATGATGCTTCACCTATAGACTTAAGGCCCTCGGCCAATTTCTCAAGGTGAGTAGCCACTTCATCGCTCACGAGGACGAGATTGTCCTGGTGAGCGGATCTGATTACGGTTGCCAGGGCCTGGAGCCGTTCCCGGCTCTGCTCCAGGGGCCCTGGGATCCCCGAGACATCCGCGTCTTACCCGATCGGAGTCTGGGCATGCGGGGATTCTACCCGGGCAGGCTGAACTTCTGCCAGGGGTCTTGGCGTAGGTGCGCAGGGCGGGTTACGTCGCTGACGTTTGCGCTGGTCGCGTATCTGCGCCAGAGTTTGGTTGATGGACTCGTCAAAAGTGCGGCGAACAACATCTTGCTCGCGAGCAGCTAATGCAGCCTCATCTGGATGCCGAGCAGAGTCGATCTGCTCGATCTCTCCGGCCACCGTGACCCGTGCAGAATCCCCTGAGGTCCCTGCACCAGCCATGTTGACGACGCGGTGGCCGCGTGAGCTAGACGGCGTCATCGCTGTGTCACCACAGGAAGAATCGACCGACATAGCCCTAGAATCCGATAGATCTAAACCAGCGTAAAGATCGTCGGTTCCGTATTCATCGTCAATGACGGGAGCTCGACCTGAGACCATCTCCGGAGCGTATCTAGAAACTTCTGTCTCAGACACAGACATCGATCTAGGCCGGTAAGATCGATCCGAGCTGGCAGGGGAAGAAACATCCTGCCCTTCTGAGTCGTAGCCCTCAGGAAGAATCTCTGTATCGCTGACGGAGGTCGACATGTTTGATCTGCGTATCCCCACGGACGGCGCCAACTGTCGACGGTTGAGATAACGATCTCAAGTCGCTAAGGTTCTTTAGAATTGAGATAGGAGACACGCAGAACAATCACGAAACACAGAACGAGAGATGGGGTTTTTATCCCGGTTCGGGCCTCTCGGGAGATAATAGCCCTCGTCCAAATTTCTTTCTTATATATCAGAGATGAATACAAGAGGTGGCTCGACGAGACGAACAAGTCTTGGCGAGATTATGGTGTACAAGAAGCAATGTGCTATAATCAGGTGTCTACGAGATGCTAATACGTAAACTCGATGCCCCCTAAACGCCGTCGGGGCTTGGTTTATATAGTACAGAGCAAACCGACCTACCAAGGGAATATCGGGCCGGGCTAACAACGAGATCGTAACGAACTCAACGTGCCAAATACGTCCCGAGGCAGATAAGGTAAACTCCTAGTCTTGGGGATCACGACTCCTAATCCAATCCGGGAAACCAACGTCCGGGTCTTCACGTAGCCGTGTAGGACTCCTGTTCGAGACGGACTCAAACACGATTCCTTGGCCGTTATGCATCATGCCAGCCAGGGAGCTGTTCGGCAAGATGCATATGGGCCAGATAGAACCTTCCTGGGAGCTGGGCCCCGGTAGGCTGTTTGATTGGACCATCAGGGAGTGGGCCATGGCAATGGGCCGTGATTTTATCCCCGACAGGTTTTTATCCTGGTTCGGGCCTCTCGAGAGAGATAACATCCCTACGTCCAGCCTTTCTTATATATCACAGATGAATACAAGAGGTGGCTCGGTGAGACGAACAAGTCTCGGCGAGATTATGGTGTAGAAGTGCGACAATGCGATGATCAGGTGTCTACGAAGTGCTAAGATGCGAAAGCTCTTCGCCAGGGTCGCAAACTCGAAGCCAGATGCCCCCTCAACGCTGTAGGGGCTTTGTTTATATAGTGCAGAGCAAATCGACCTACCGAGGGAATATCGGGCCGGGCTAACCACGAGATCGTAACGAACTCGACGTGCCAAATACATCCCGAGGCAGATAAGGTAAACTCCAATTCTTAGGGATCACGACTCCTATTCCAATCCGGGAAACCACGTCCGGGTCTTCACGTAGCCGTGCAGAACTCCTGTTCGAGACGGACTCAAACACGATTCCTTGGTCGTTACGCATCATGCCAGCCAGGAAGCTGTTCGGCAAGATGCATATGGGCCCGATAGAACCTTCTAGGGAGATAGGCCCTAGTAGGCTGCTCGATTGGGCCGTCAGGGAGTGGGCCATGGCAATGGGCCGTAATTTTATCCCCGACAAGCACCTTTGCTCCAACTTCCAGATTTTGGCAAAACTTTCGAACTTGAATGTGATGCAAGTGGGGTTGGGATTGGTGGTGTCCTCATGCAAGAAGGGAGTTGCTTATTTCAGCGAGAAATTAAATGGGCTTGCTTTAAATTATTCCACATATGATAAAGAGATGTATGCTCTTATACGCTCTTTAGAGACGTGACTACATTATTTATGGTCTAAATAATTTGTTATTCACTCTGATCATGAATTGCTGAAACATATTCGCAGTTAAAACAAGCTGAACCGTAGACATGCCAAGTGGGTAAAATTTATTAAATCTTTACATACATCATTAAACACAAGAAAGGGGAATACAATATAATTATTATGTTTTGTCCCGGAGATATGCAATGTTGTCTCAACTTGACTGTTGAATTTTTGTACTTGATACTATTAAAGAATAGTATGCTCGAGATGTTGATTTTAAAGATGTTTTGGTTAATTGCAAGGACGGGAGGGTTTGAAATAAAATTGTATTTAATGATGGATTTTTGTTTAGAGCTAACCGCCTATGCATTACAGTTGGATCCGTTCATCTTTTGTTGTCGCAGCCAGATGGGACACTTTGGTGTCAAGAAGACGGAGGATGTTATTGCCACCCACTTCTATAGGGCATAGATGAGGCGTGATCTTGAAAGCTTTGTGGCGCACTGCTCCACATGTCAAAAAGCTAAGTCATGATTAAATACACATGGTTTATATATGCCTCTTCCTACTGCTAATTTTCCGTGGGATAATATTTTGATGGATTTTGTTGTAGGTTTGCCTAGGATAAAGAGGGGAAGGGATTATATTTGTTGTCGTGAATCTGTTTTCAAATATGGCACATTTTACACCTTACCATAAAAGTGACTATACCACTCATATTGCGGATTTAATTTTCAAATACATTGTTCGTTTGCATGGTATGCCTTCCACTATTGTTTTAGATCCAGACACAATTTTTAAGTCATTTTTGGAGGACATTGTGGAATAAATTGGGGACAAAGTTGTTGTTTTCTACTACTTGTCATTACCAAACTGATGACCAAACGGAGGTGGTGAATTGCACCTTGTCCACAATGTTACGAGCTGTTTTAAAGAAGAACTTAAAATTATGGGAGGAGTGCCTTCACCACGTGAAGTTTGCTTACATCCGTGCGTTACATTCGACTACAATGGTAAGTCCTTTCCAGTTAGTGTATGATTTCAATACTCGTGCCCCCATTGACCTATTGTCTCTGACATCATCTGAAAAGGTCAATCTTGATGCTAAGAAACGTATTGAATTTATTTTAAAACTGCATGAGACAATAAAAAATATTATTGAACACATGAATGAAAAATATCGCATTGCTGGTAGTCATGGTAGGAAGGAATTGATATTTGCTCCTGCAGATCTTGTATGGTTACACTTGCGCAAGGAGCGTTTTTCTGAGTTAAGAAAATCTAAATTGATGTTTTTTGCGGATGGTCCTTTTAGAGTGCTAGAGAGAATAAATGATAATGCCTACAAACTTGAGTTGCCTGCAGATTTTGGAGTTAGCCCCACTTTTAACATTTCATATTTGCAGCCATACTTGGGAAAAGAAGGTGAGCTTGAGTCGAGGACGACTCCAAGTCAAGAGTGGGAGGATGATGAGGACATCACTCCTACCGATGCGTCCATTTTTCAAACACTTTTTATGTATGGACCAATAACAAGTGCACATGCACGACAACTAAAACATCAGGTGAGCTCGTTCCTCAATATATGAGAGAGTATTGAAAAGAGCGAGTTACTACCTAATAATATTGTGATTGTACTTAGGAATCATGGTTTTGATCAGCGTGGATGGTACTCTGCGCCAACACGGGTCGGAAACCAAGTCTACCATGAGTTGGAGACTGTATAGGCCACGACATAGCAGTCTATGTTCAAATGGGCGTAACAGATGCATATCAACTCCGTTTAGGGTATTCAAGTACATTACGGAGAAGCCCTCGACGAGACCTTTCCAACGGATCTGGTCACAGTCCAAATTCTTTCTAAGTTGATCACAATCGTCGAAACAAGAGGTGACCAAATTCTGTTGGGCCGTCCGGTGCTGCGTTACCTTATCTTTTGGGCTTCAGCTCGTGTATCCCGCACAGGGGGGCGCCCCAAACCCTTGCTACCACCCCTTTTGCCTATTAAAACCTCGTAGACATCATTATTAGACTTGGGTTTTGCATAAATATTTTCTTCCATTATAGTATCGCCGATCTTCGGTTTGTGTAACCCCAACTTTGTGTGATCTTAATATCAATTCGCAATTCCAGATTGTTTTTTCCTCGTTCTTACTTGTGTCTCGATTCGCTTGCAGGAACTAACCTTCTTGGTGAGGTCGACCGTGATCTTGCATGGTTGATAATGATTAGAGACAGTGGTGTAGCGATTGCAGATCTAGATCAGTGCTGGTTAAGGTTGGATGGTCAACGTCGAGTTCTGCACCAATCGAGTTTATCCTACATGTCAGAAGATCGGGACCCATTCCCCATCACTTTCGCTCATCAGAGAAATCATTTGTAATTTCTTCCAATAATTGGACGGTTAAAGTTTTGGGCTCCATAGTTGAATAGTGTAATTTTTACACTTGCTACCAATGTTCCTGCTTCTCCTAGCACAAAACCTATTCTGCATTAGAGCAAGTACACATTTACCTTTTACAGGGATAACAGCACAGCCTTAAACATTTCTTACTTGCCCGTTCTTTCTCCTTCTCTTCCACTGGGATTAAATAACAGATAGCTGCATCATGTTGCAAGAACATGTTGGAATTTACAGTGCGGTGTAAATGAAACAATCATCAAAATAATTCCAGATATAGCTAAAGCCCAAAAGAACATTTTATGACGAACCAATGGTACTATATAGCGATGAAAATTGTCCAGTATACACGGCGAAATTTCTGGCAGGAAACGGTTGCTAGTACACCATAGATAAAGAAAACAACACACGTCTTTTTTGTGATCAAATGCAAGTGACAGCAACAAAAAGTTGTGCAGGCGTTATTAGGCCATTTGATTACTCAACAAAAAGTGAAGTGCCAAACGATGAAGAAGAACACTTGAAACCATGCACTGAACCCATACTTCTATCAGCTAGCTTCCCCTAAGAATAACAACAGCTCCACAGATATCTTCTGTGCTCCAAAACGAAGTTCGGCCTCTAGTCCTTTACATCAACCGTTCGTTTGGATTGCGTATTGATTTGATATAATACTTTACTTTGTTTATCTATACTTTGTCAGAATTTTGAGATCTTTTGAGTAGAGCAGTGGCATGTTCTTGCAGCCGGAGTAGAGCATCAAGAAGGGAAATCGTCGATGGAGCTGTATATCTACGGGAAATCAGCGAGGCTCCTCAAGAATTCGTCCGAGAAGAGCACTAACCTGGAGTGGATGCCCGACCTGTAGTACAGGGGATGCAACTCGAGAAGGAATGGATCGTTGACTGGAACTAGCTAGCTTGAAAGGGTATCTGTGACATCCCGTTTTTGGGCAAAATTCAAAATTGGCTTGAATTTTAAATTTCGTTTGAATTTTTGCGCTGACCAGTGGGCCATTCCTCTATCTCTCTCCCCCTTGCTCCTTCTCTCTCTGCCTGGTGCACCTAGCGCCGCTCGGCTCTGCTCTGCTCTACCTGCTCTGACCACCGCGCGTCGCGTCTGCCTCTGTTGCGTCGTCGCCGCTCACGCCATCATCGCGCACGCCGCAACCGTCCCGTCGCGTCACGCCGCGCCGCTTTGGCCTCGCCGCGCCGCGCCAATGTCCCGTCGCCACGCCGCTCACTCCCCCTCGTCATTGTGGTGCCCCTGCCGGCACCGTTTTCCTCGATTTCCCCCAAAATTTCCCCACGCCGGCGCCGTGGGATTCTCATCGATTTTGTGAGCCACCGATCAATTCCTCTCGCCTCAAGCCTTCTCATCTCATGCCTAAGCTTTCCCCCTTGATCAATTTCAGGGGAGCTGCCTAGAGGTGATGTACCCGCAAAGCCCCTATTCTTGCCGCCGTCGGGTGCTTCACTGCCAGTCGCCTCCGAGCTCGATCATCTTCGGCGCAACCCGTGGTGAGCATGCCTGTAACCCTCCTTTGCGCGCCGTCCTTGCTCATAACCTGTAAGATCCGTAGCACGGCGGGGCTTCTTCGGTGTCCGGCCGTCTCTGGCCTCGACGCGTGCGTCGCTAGGGCCCTTAGGAGCCGTAGATGCCGTAGCGCGAACGCTCTTGGTCGGAGTGAGGATGTCGCGCCGCCGCATCGAATTCCGCGGCCATCGGTCACGTCGATGAACCGAGGAAGATGATGACGGCGGATCGTCCGATGCGCACCGAGATTCGTGTAGGAACGAGTGAGCTGAGTCGCTGTCACGCGGGCCCCACCCGTCAGGAAGTGCGCTTAAACCCGTACGCCACGAGTCGCTGATAGTGGGCCCTTGGCCCACCGGTCAGGTCAAGTGGACTCGCAGTGGGGTGCGGCGTCAGCACTGTATGGGTTGCGCACCCGCAAAATACGCCTTCGGCGTATACCACGCGATGCGGGCGTGTGTAGTGCTCGGTTAGGCCACGGGCCGAATCCGCTATTGGGCCGTTTCGTTCGCTGGTTCGGCCCGTTACTGATCTAATTTCCCGTAAATTTTGCCAATTAATTAAATGTAGAAATCATTCTAGGTCTATTAAAAATACTTGGAGGCTCCAATAATTATAGAAAAATTTAGAGAAATAGTTTAGCCTGTACTGGATTTAATAAAAATAAACAATCCACCATTGTGATTACTTTTAGGTATTGTTCTTTAGAAATGAGTATATTTCCTATATAGGAAATGTTTAAACTATATTAGTAGAAACTTCTATTATTATAAATATAGGGTCTGACCCTATAAAATCATAAGAAATAATAGGGGTAGATAAATTCCATAATAAATATAGGACATTTTAAAAATGCCACCCTTGTTTAAATATATTCATTAGAATATTTAATTGCTAGACACCAACAAATAATTGGCAAATTTCTTATTAATTAAATTAGGTGCTGACTTTAGAAAATATATTAATGTGACATATAACTTAGAATTACATCATATATTTAGGAGCACATAGAAAAATGCCAACTCCGATAATCTTAACCTCGTATATAGGTCGTATTTCGACATGCTGTCATCATATGTCGCTTCTAAAACCCTAATCACCCAATTACGTTTGTATCGTACGAAGCCGTGTTTTGGGGTGTAGCCAAACTTCTATATAAAGGTAATAAGATTTATTAATACTCTCGGACATGCATGGCATCTCATACGAAACATGGCTTTGTTACCCGATCTTACATAATAGTGTCGAAGGTAAGACCTAGAGCACATGCATGCATCATGTTTTCTGCTTGCATCAGGAAGTAATTATTGGATTGCATGTGTATTGATCCCGACGGAAGGTTCGGAGATACTGAGGAGGACCTTCCACCCGAGCAAGGCGAGTTAACACTTACTCTTTAGATGTTTACCTGTATTAGGGAGAGATTGCGACTTTCCCTAGTGCGGGTTAACATCACAATTGTCATGCCCATTTCCCAGTTTCCCCAAACTATATTGTTTATTATTAATAACCAGCCTAATTGTTAATCATGTAATACTTATACATGCCTGTCCTTCAATTATTTAGCCTTTATGACTGCCTTGATTGTCATAATCCTTGTTAGCCTAAGATTAGTTTGGTAATAACTTTAACCCTTTCTAATGGGTAAAACCTACTTAGACTTGCTTAGGGTTAAATAAATCTTCTGGCGACTAGCCACGGAACGGTGAACCAATATTCACTGGTCATTCATTCCTTCATTAAAATTGTTATGACATGTGACAGTTAGGGCTAGTAGATGCATGATGGGCTGAATGTGGTTGTGGGCATGGTTATGTGGGGTGTCGGTCGGGTTTGGTCGGCTGGTCGGGATAGTTCATGTATGGTAAGGTCGATGACCGTGGAAGTAGAGATGATTTGGTTGGTGAGTTGCTCTATGGATGACATCCTGAGGGATGAATAAGGCACGAGATGCCTTGTGCTGGGTTTAGTCAGGGCTTACCCAGGAGGAGCGCGGAAGAACACGTGTAGCTAGGAGATCACTGCCATCTGAGGGATGGTTCCAACACAACGCGTGGCCATCGCGCGGAGTACGGATCTTGGATCTTCAGCTATGAGCGCTCTGCGGAGGCCCTCTAGGACCATTCTCGATAGGGACCGGCATGGGTCATCACCAGAGGTGATAAAGTTACACTTTCCCAGGATAACGCTCGTCTAGTGAGGGCTAGCAACCCCCTAGATCGAGGCGGGCAGTCTATGGCAAGTGGGGTCCACAACAGGATTGCCAAATCCTGGAATGATGGCATATTTAGGAAATGTTGGGGGCAACAAGAGGATGGTGCGGTGAAGTGTTAAGTCGAGTGTACGTTGGTCGAGGATTGGTCTAATTAGGGCTGGTTGAAAGAATCAGTGGTTTAGTTGGGGGCTTGGGATATTTTGATGTGATGTTAATCCCTTGAGATACAAAGACTACTAATATCTGATGCTAGATAGGAAATTCTAAAGTCATTTAAAAATTGGCCTTACGTAAATAAAATAACCCTTTCCCTAAATAAAGCCTTCTATACACTAATTGCATTAAGGGAAGTGTTTACTAGCCAACATTTGGATGACGCTGACCTCACCTACTTACATTCTTTTGACGATGGACCTAATATCTGATGCTACATAGGAAATTCTAAAGTCATTTAAAAATTGGCCTTACGCAAATAAAATAACCCTTTCCCCAAATAAAACCTTCTATACACTAATTGCATTAAGGGAAGTGTTAACTAGCCAAAGTTTGGATGATGCTGACCTCACCTACTTACATTCTTTTGACGATGGCCCCGAGGAGGACTCGTATGAGTGCCATGAAGACAAAGGACATGACTTCGGTGGGCCTGACGAGGCGTAAGGGATGCCCTAGTCGCTTGTCCGACACCTAGCCGATAGGATATTCTTCTAGGTACATATTTTGGGACAGCTACAAACTCTGAACTTTGTTTTGTAATATAAGGCTTCCGTGGGTTGCCTTACTAAATTCTTCTAAGGGCGTAACTTGGTATGTAATATTTAGGGATTATGATTAATCAATGTATGTTTGTATCGGCTATGTGATCTTCTGCACTAGTGTACCGATTTAGGGACTAGTGCATGGGATTCCGACTCCCAAGATAAGTTAAATTTGAGGGTTGTTAGGTGAAGGTTGCTGGTGTGATGTATAATGTTAAGCGATATGCTCATCTCTGCTGTACTCAGCATGCCCCTAAAATTAGGGCTCCTGCAATTATCATCATTAATTGGCTGCCCCTAATTTCAGGGATATATATATATATATATATATATATATATATATATATATATATATATATATATATATATATATATATATATATAGTGGTTCGGCGATCCGTCGATCGCGCCGTCAGTTGGGCGTTTTCTACAAAATCTGTGATGAAATTTTTTGATCCGAACCATACATTTTGTTCATCTCTATAAACTCTCCTAGTGTACCAAATTTTATAATTTTTTGATTTTTTTTTGCTATTTGTATTGTATTTTTCAAATCAGCCTAAATGGATGCTCCAGAATACTTTAGAATGCTAGGCTGATTTTGAAAACTGCAAAACAAATAGCAAAAAAAAATCAAAAAATTGTAAAATTTGGTACACTCGGAGAGTTTATGGAGATGAACAAAATGTATGGTTCGGATCAAATAATTTCATCACAGATTTTGTAGAAAACGCCTGAACGACGGGCGCGATCGACGGAGGTCTGACCGAGCATATATATATATATATATATATATATATATATATATATATATATATATATATATATATATATATATATATATATATATATATATATATATATATATATATATAGGGTAGCACTAAAATACTCTTAGGAGTATTTGAACTAAGATACTTCTATGTTTAGATGATGACAAGTGTCCCACCCCATCATCCATGCAACTAACTTTGATTAACTTATTTACTTCGCTTTTCATTTGTAACTTTTTTTAGAAACCTCGGATTGATTTAACCGTTTTCACTATTAAATTCTGACATTTTTTCAACAAATCTAGACTAGTCTCGCCAGAAAAACTTTGCTTTACTATAAATCTAACGGTACTTCACTATTTCTTGTGAAACACTTTACTATAACGTGTTACGTAAACAGTACTGTACACGCGAAACACGTAACTGTACATGCGAAACACTGTACACAGAGAAGTAGTAAAGTATATATAGAATATAGGAAAGCTTGTTCATGATTATAGTAAAGTAAAATTTTTAAAAGTGAGACCGGTCTAGTTTTGTTCGAAAAAATGCAGCGAATATAAAAGTGGAAATGGTTTATCAATCAGATTTTTCAAATAAAAACTATAGCGAAAAAACTAGATTAAATTGCTCACGTCATCCCCCACCACATGGGCTGCAGATACCAGATTCGGTCCGTCTTTACTATTTTTTCTATGTAGTTTTATTGCAATCGGTACGCACATTTACTATAATATGTCTGCCAAGTCTGTGTGCGTGGGAAAGGTGGAGAAAGTGGTGGAGGACACGTGGCGGGCTATAAACGTGGGAGTATTTTAGTTAAAATACTCCTAGGAGTATTCTAGTGTTTATATATATAGTAGCCGTAGGGCTGTACCCGAAAGGGCCTTTTGTACCTGTAAATCTTTGTTAGTGTGAAATGAAATCTTACCTTTTCCCTGCAAAAAAGAGTAGCAAAAGACAAGAAGGAACAGGAAACTAAGAGCAAGGCAAAACAGCGCTAGAGAGTTTTCAGAAAAAACTCTAGGATGCCAGCCTAACTCCCAGCTCCAGTTGTGCATCTGTTCGAAAACCTGAGTTTGCAAACTTGAACAGGTGCACAAACAGAAGAGCCGCACCCTAGCCCCCGGTACGGACGATGCTTGAAGACCTAAGTTTGCGAATTCAAGCATGTGCGTAGAGAGATAGAGCGACACCCGCATCCTGATCGACTTATCCCATGAACTGCTTGCCAACGTAAGGTAGGCGATCTCAAAGGTAACCGAACAAGGAAAGTGCCTCTGCCACGGGGGGCTTATGAGAGCAGGCTTTGCCGAGTGGTTGTGCCGAGCGCGGTAAGTGCCTCTGCCGCGGGGGGCTTACGAGAGCAGACTTAGCCGCAAGGCGGAAAGACGTGTTACGCAACCCTGAGTTCAGGAACTTGCTGATATTAGATGCGGGTAGGGAAATCTTGAAGATCGCGGAGCCAAGAGTTCACAAGACCGGGCGGCCATCAAGTGTTACTAGAGAGATAATAGTCTGAAAAGGCGAGATGTGAAAAGGGCCACAGGGGGCTGCGTACATTCTCTTGTTAATTGGATTAAACTTTACATGGCAGCCCGAGAGACTTGGACGAATTAAGGCGCGAAGTTTGTCAAAAAGTGCAGAGCTAGGAAAACAAACGAAAGACCTACACAAAGAACTTACGAAACTGGTCGATGTTACAAGTGCTGGTCAGCTCTCTCCCGTCCTCCATTGCCAGGCGAACAGCCCCCGGGCGAGTAGTAGAAACGACCGTGAACGGGCCCTCCTATCGGGGAGTTAACTTGTTGGCATTGGACATGTTCTGTACGCGGCGCAGAACGAGGTCGCCCACCTTCAAAGCCCTTGGTCGGACAGATTTGGCAGCGTGTCGGCGAAGGTCTTGCTGGTAGCGCGCCTTCGAGGAGGTCGAGTTCGAGCAAGCGCTCTTGCTCTGTGTCAACCATGTTGACCGAGCTCGTGCGAGGTGAGCCGAGTACTACTTCGGCGGGCAAGATGGCTTCTGCACCGTAGACAAGTTGGAAAGGAGTTTCCCCGGTTGCCCGACTGGCTGTGGTGCGCACGGCCCAGAGGACGGAAGGAACTTCGTTGACCCAGGCTTTTTTGTGCTCTTGGAGTGTCGCGAACACCCGCCGTTTGATACCCTGGACTATCTGTCCGTTAGCTCGCTCGACTGCTCCATTGCTCTGTGGATGCGCCACAGAGGCGAAGCAGACCTTGGTGCCCAGCTGTTCGCAGTATTCTTGGAATAGCTCGCTTCTGAACTGTGGACCGTTATCGGTGATCAGCTTGTGGGGAATCCCGAAGCGCGTGATCACATTGCTTTTGAAGAAACGCACAGCCGTTTTGGCGTGAAGAGATGACACAGGCTCAACTTCAATCCACTTTGTGAAGGTGTCGATGGAGACGAGCAAGTGCGTGCAGCCCTTTAACCCCTTAGGAAACGGGCCGAGCAGATCCAGACCCTATGTGGAGAAGGGCCATGATGGGGGGATCGTTTGTAGCTCTTGGGAGGGCTAATGGGCTTTTCGGGCGTGAAATTGGCATGCCTTGCACTTGGTTACCATATCCCGGGCATCCTGTAGCGCTGTGGGCCAGTAATAACCCATGCGAAACGCTTTGCTGACTAGAGTCCTGAAGGAGGCGTGGTTGCCGCAGGCACCCTCGTGTATGTCCCTAAGAAGGAACACACCCTCCTGCTGCGAGATGCACTTGGAGAGTACTCCCCGAGCACCTTGCCGGTAAAGGATGGCATCTACAAGCTTGTATGGACTAGCACGCCTTATAAGCCGGGAACGCTCAGCTTCGTCGCCGGGCAGGGTCCCATCTGCATGGTACCGGACAAATGGCGTTGTCCAGTCCGCAGCCTGCTCGATGACGGAGACGGCACTAGCTGTCTCTTTTGCCTCGTCCGGAGACGTGATAGAGGGCTTCTAAAGGTGCTCGACGGGCACCCCTGCCGGGGCAGGTTCACGTGAGGATCCAAATTTGGACAGCTGGTCGGCCGAGAAGTTGTCCTTCCTGGGCACGAAGAGCACCTCGAAGAATCGAAAGTGCCGCTCCAACTTTCCCACTTCAACCAGGTATCGCGCCATTGAGTCATCGCAGCACTGATACTCCTTGTTTACCTGATTGATGACCAGCTGTGAATCTCCCTTCACAGTTAGCCGTTGGACGCCGAGCGACTTGCACGCTCTTAGTCCGCGAGGAGGGCCTCGTACTCCACACCGTTGTTAGTTGCCGCAAAGTGTAGTTGGATAGAATATTGGAGTTGCCCTCCTTGAGGGGAGATGAGAACAAAACCAGCCCCGAGTTTCGGTCTTGAGCCGCCGAAAAACATGGTCGGGGTTTCTTCAGTCGCACGGAGCTTCACGAGATTTGGGCGGCAGTCCATTCAATGACGAAGTCACCAGACTGGATTTAATAGCAGTTCGGGCAGCAAACAGAATGTCAAACTCTGCTAGTTCCATTGCCCACTTAGCTATCCGTCCGCCAACTTCTTTGTTCCGTAGGATTTCGCCCAGAGGGAACTTGGTTGGGACCAGTATTTGGTGCACCTGGAAATAATGTCGAAGCTTCCTGGAGGACATGAGCAAGGCGTAAAGCATCTTTTAGACCTCAGGGTAGCGCTCCTTTGATCCATGAAGTACCTTACTCACGTAATAGATTGGTCGCTAGATGTCTTCCCTTTCCACCGTTAAGACCGCGCTCACCGCTTGTGGCGTGTAGCCAAGATACAGTAAAAACTGTTCGCCATATCGCGGGGTAGTCAAGATAGGTGGGTTGGACATGTATTGGTTTAGATCTTTGAATGATCTGTCAGCCTTCTCTGTTCATTCGAAGCCATTGTGCTTGCGCAGGGCCTTAAAGAAGGGCAGCCCGCGTTCGCCTTGACGAAAAATAAACCTGCTTAAAGCAGCTATCCGTTCTATGAGGCTCCGGACTTCCTTAACGGTGGCCGGAGCCTTCATGTTTTCAATGGCCTCGATTTTTTTAGGGTTAGCAGAAATTACTTGCGAACCGATCATATAGCCGAGCAGCATGCCGGATCGAACACCAAAAGTACACTTCTCTGGATTCAATTTAATTCTGTGCCTGGTGAGATTATGGATTGTCTCGGCCAGGTCTTTTACATGATCACAAGCATACTTGCTCTTTACTACTATGTCGTCAACATAGACCTCCAGGTTCCTTCCGCGCTGTTCCAGAAAAGTTTTCTCTATTAAGCGTTGGAAGGTGGCACCAGCATTGCGCAGACGGAAAGACATGGTCGTATAGCAGAAAGTGCCGAAGCGGGTGATGAAGGCAGTTGTAAGATCAAGCCTCCCATGCGCTGAATGATTTTGGTAATTGATGGCAACTAGACCGTACAGCTGGAACGCCAAGGATAAGGACCTTTTGTTTGATAGTTCTTCTGATTTCCTTGTGTGCGTTTTTGGCTCGACTACATCTCTCTGGTCACAGGTCCCTCCGAGCACAGATCCAGAAACATCAGCCATGGGTCCCATGGGGTTCCGAGAGTGCCAGGTGTTAGTACTGAGCGAACCATCTAGAGCGAGTACACCCGTCCCAGGGTAGAGAAGGTTCGGGATCCAGCTGTTCAGTTTTTCGTAGCTGCTAAGTCACCGGAATACGTAAGGTCGCCCATGCTCGCCGAGTGATCGCCCGTGCTTGGGGTGAGGTCGCCCAGCTCGCCGAGGGGTCGCCGGTGCTCGCCGAGTGATCGCCTGTGCTTGGGGTGAGGTCGCCCATGCTCGCCGAGGGGTCGCCCGTGCTCGCCGAGGGGTCGCCGGTGTTCGCCTAGGGGTCGCCCGTGACGGGGAGAGGTCGCCCGTGCACCACCACTGTCGGACGGCGTCCGACGCTCTTCGGACGGGGTCCGACAGCAGCGGATCCCAACGAGCTAGCTCGAAAATGGCTAAGTCCCAGGTACATAGCCTCTATCGGACGGCGTCCGACAGTCACCGGACGGCGTCCGACGACGTAAACCGAAGATCGAGCACCGGCGGGCGCCCTGTTCGCCGCGCTGCTAGTCATCTGTCGCCGGACGTGTCCGGTAAGCCACCGAACGGAGTCCGACCAAGCACAAAAATAACCCATACCTTCTGTCGGACGGCGTCCGACGGGAACCGGACGGCATCCGATCGGTCGATCCGAAACTCGGGATTTAATCTGGGCCGTCCATTTCTAGGGTTTCGCTTTGGGCCTATAAATAGGGGCTAGGAGCACGGGAGAAACTTGAGAGAGCCTAATCTAGCAGCCACCCATTGCCCTATCCACCAAGAGAGCTCCTCCCATGGTTCCCATCTCCACCTAGGGTTCCATGTGCTTGAGAGATTGAGAGGGAGAAGAAGAGAGGAAGAGGAAGAAGAAGGTGCCCCCTACCTCCTCTCATCCATTCCCAAGGTTTGCCCCTTCTCCCATGGTGTTCTTGCCCTAGTTTCATGGTGGGAGAGAAGGGGTAGTGGTGAGAGACGGTCTCCGATCTTGTGCTCTTGGGACTTCGCCACGGGAGAGATCGCCACACGCCACGAGCCGTTAACGAACAATTACATCAACCGTGCATAAACCCACCATCCGCTGGTGGTCACCGCCTTGTGTAGGGTGCATCCTCTCCATCTGTTGGAGCCACAAGTCCGCCGTGTGTGGCGGCCACCTCCGTGTGTCGGTGGTGCCAAGGTGTCCGTGTGTCGGAGCCAAATCCTCCATGTGTTGGGGTGCCTCATGTGTTGAGGTGAAATCCACCGTGTGTCGGTGGTCGGTGCCGTGTGTCGGTGCGGTGGGGTGAGAGCTCTCGCCAGAGAGAACTCGCCTGCAGTGAAGGTTTGGAGCTCGCCTACCATGTGTTGGTGAAGAGCTACCACGAGTGGATTGAGGGATAGGGACGAGAGTCCCGACTTCTCTGCGTGAGAAGTTTCCTCAACGGAGACGAGGTGTTCATGTGTTGAGCACCGAACTTGATAAACAACTCGGTTTATGCCTCTCCCGTCTCACTCATTTACTTTGATATTGATTTGATCGCTTGCGTGTGAGTGCCATCGAGCCTCCTAGTAGTCGCTTGTGCCTCTTTGTGATCGCTTCCGCAACTAGACCCTGAATCCATCGATTGCTTATGTTCCCAATTTGACTAACTAAGCAAGCAAATCGTGAGAAGTAAAATTTGAAAAGAGCCGATTCACCCCCCCCTCTCGGCCTAGGATCCTTACAAGTGGTATCAGAGCTCGGCTCTCTAATTGTGCTTAACCGCATTAGAGATGGCCGACGGGGGTAGTGTCGCGAGTAATCGAATACCTTTGTTCAATGGATCTCACTTTGCTTTCTGGAAAAGGCGCATGGCTGTTTATCTCCAATCTATGGGCTTAGATGTTTGGAAGGTTGTAGAGTCTCCTCTAGGCTTCACACTTGCGAATGACACAGCTCCCACACCTGAGCAAACTAGATTGCTTGAACTAGATGCTAAAGCTATGAATGCACCGCTCGTGGTCTCGAGCATGGATGTGTTCGATAGAGTTAGCAACCTTCCCAATCGCACACCCATGTTTGGACATCACTTATAGAAATCCACGAGGGAACAGCCTCTGTCAAAGAGGGCAAGTTGGTGGTGGTTAAGGAAAAATTTGATCAATTTAGGATGCTTCCTAATGAGAATGTTAATGAGATGTTTTCTAGGCTTAACCCCATAATCAACGAGCTCAAGGGCTCGGTTCTTCTCTGTCGCGATGTTGATGTGTGCAGGGAAGATGATCGAGTGCCGCTAAGACAAGAGTACCGTGATATCATCACGTATCTCTCCAACAGTGGCGAAGTCGAGAAGCTTGCTCCCACAGCTCTCCTGAGCAAGCTCACGGCTCATGAGATGCTCATCATTGAGCCTGGGGCACCACCTGCACCTGAGAAGAACAAGGTTGTTGCACTCAAAGCGAGTGGACCTAGGCAGAGTGACACTAAGACAAGCTCAGCTGAAGATGGTGGAGGGATGACCCTAAGTAAGTTCGAAGCTGGATTTGAGCAATTGGGATTGTTCATGAAGAATGCTGGAAAGTTCATGAGCAACAATGGACATGGGGATAGGAGAAGGTCCGGGAGAAACTCATATGCATCACTCCGATGCTATGAGTGTCAAGAAAAGGGCCACATAGCTTCAATGTGCCCTCAGAAAGGAAACATCAAGTATAAGGAGAAGGGAAAGGATAACGGTGATGGTGAGAAGCTGAAACACAAAGGGAAAGACAAGAGGAAGAGTTTTCAAAAGTCAGGCTTTAAGGGCTTCTCTAAGCAAGGCAAGAGGCTGGCTTTTGTGGGAGAGTGGGTCACAGACGACAGCTCTAGTGACTTTCCAGCTTCTGATGACGAGGAGGAGTCAAGTGGCCAAGGATTGGCCGGCATGGCAATCACTCAGGCCGTGCCACCGCCGCCAGCCTTCCCTCCAAGATGCCTCACGGCCGTCACCGAGCCTCAAGTGTGGTACTCCGATGATGAGTCTGCTTCTTCTATTTCCACTACACCAAAGGCGACATCGACTCCGACTGACATCGCCAAGTGCTTGATGGCCAAGCCAACTACCAATGAGGTGAACTACCGGAGTGGAGGGTGCCATTGGATCATTGACAGTGGGTGCACCCAACACATGACCGGCAACCCCCGGTTGTTCACCTCAATAGGGGAGGAAGGCAAGATTCCCCCCAAGGTCACTTTTGGAGATGGAAGTAAGAGCAAAGTACTTGGAGTTGGAAAGGTAGCAATCTCTTCAGATCTTTCAATTGACAATGTGCTACTAGTGAAGACTTTGAGCTATAATCTTCTCTTTGTTGCCCAAATATGTGATTTGGGGTTCCATTGTAATTTCTCACCTGAGGGCTTGTTGGTTTTGGACAAAAATGAAAAACTTGTGTTCAAAGGTTTTCGTTTTGAAAACTTGTTTCTTGTGAACTTTCATGAGCCTACTGCATCCGTCTCGACCTGCCTTGTCGCCAAAGTCTCTCTTGGTTGGCTTTGGCATAGGCGTCTTGGGCATGTTGGCATGGCGAATTTGAAGAAACTTTTCAAAAACGAGTTGGTTCTTGGGGTGCAAGATGTGACATTCAAGAAAGACAAGCTTTGCAGTGCCTGTCAGGCCGGCAAACAAGTGGCAAGCTCACATCCTGCCAAGAATGTCATGTCTACATCTCGACCTCTCGAGCTTATACACATGGATCTTTTCGGGCCAACAACCTATGTGAGTATCGGGGGAAATCTCTATTGCTTGGTCATTGTTGATGACTTCTCCCGATACACTTGGGTTTTCTTTCTACCTGACAAAACTCCAACCGGAGATGTTTTCAAAAAGTTTGTAAAGAAAGCCCAAAATGCTTTTGATTGTACCCTCAAGAAGGTGAGAAGTAATAATGGAACGGAGTTCTCTAACACTTCGTTGAGCATTACGTGATGAGTTAGGGATTGATCACCGCCTCACCACCTACACTCCTCAAAGAAATGGGGTGGTTGAGAGGAAGAACAGGGCGCTCATTGAAATGGCGAGGACAATGTTAGATGAATACAAGACTTCACATCTGCTCGGTGAAGAATCAACACACACATCATCTTTGCATCAACAGTTTGACCTCCACAAGCTCTCAAGAAGACGTCCTATGAGCTGTTAGTGGGAAGACGACCCAATGTCTCCTACTTCAGGGTCTTTGGTTGCAAGGTCTATATCAAGAAGAAGCGGGAGCACTTGGGCAAGTTCCAGAGCAGAGTGGACACTGGAATCTTCTTGGGGTACTCAGCCAGAGGATCTTCCTTCAGGGTGTACAATGAGGGCAGTGGTCAGATTGAGGAGACCTGCAATGTGAAGTTCGATGAGTCAAATGGGAGCCAAGGGGAGCTTGAGAACCTGGATGATGTGGATGGTGAGCGCTTGGCTAGCGGTGGAGGAGATGCCACCGGTGATGTGAGGCCGAGAGGCTCGAGGGAGACCGAGATCGTTCCACCACCTCTCACCCCGAACCAAAGGTGCGAGTTAGGGGGAGCCTCACCTCAGGCGGACAGCTCAAGTCTTGATCAGGCTCCAGAGGTAGAGACAGCTTGTGAGCGGATGCGTAGCGCGAATCGATGAGCCACCACCTCGCTTGATAAGGTCCCATCACACCATTGCTCGTGATCATCCAGCTTGATCAAGTGATCGGTGACCCGACTCGAGGAGTGCAGACCAGATCTAGGACGGCAAGCTTCTGTGAGCACACGGCGTTTGTGTCTGAGCTTGAGCCAAAGAAAGTGGAGGAGGCGATGAGTGACCCAGACTGGATCAATGCGATGCACGAGGAGCTGAACAATTTTGAGAGGAACAAAGTCTGACTTGGTGAAAAGGCCAGCGATCGCAACGTGATTGGCACCAAGTGGGTATTCAAGAACAAGCAAGATGAGTTTGGCTTGGTGGTGCGCAACAAGGCTAGGGCTGGTCGCTCGGGGCTTCACACGGATCGAGGGAGTTGATCATGTGATACCTATGCTCCCGTGGCCCGTCTGGATGCTATCAGACTGCTTGTGGCTTTCTCTACATGCCACAACATCGTCCTCAAGCAGATGGATGTGAAAAGTGCTTTCCTCAACTGGTACATTGGAGAGCTAGTATATGTGGAGCAGCCTCCGGGGTTTGAAGATCCTCAGCACCCAGATCATGTGTACAAACTGTCGAAGGCTTTGTATGGTCTCAAGCAAGCTCCCAGGGCATGGTATGAAAGGTTAAGGGACTTCCTCATCTCCAAGGGCTTCACAGTTGGAAGAGTTGACTCGACCCTATTCACCAAGGTGGTGAATGGAGATCTGTTCCTCTGCCAGGTCTATGTGGATGACATCATCTTCGGCAGTTCCAATGGGTCTTTGGTCGCAGATTTCAGTGAGATGATGAGCAAGGAGTTCGAAATGTCAATGATGGGTGAGCTGAACTTCTTCTTGGGTTTTCAAATCAAGCAACTCAAGACCGGGACCTTCATGTGCCAAGAGAAGTATATCCACGACCTCCTCAAATGGTTCAACATGAGTGACTGCAAGCCAATCCGGACACCAATGGGGACAAACTGCCACCTCGACCTCAACGAAGAAGGTAAACATGTCGACCAAAAGCTTTACCGTACCATGATTGGTGCTTTGCTCTATTTGACTGCATCTAGGCCGGATATCATGTTTAGTGTGTGCATGTGCGCTAGATTTCAAGTCTCCCCTAGAGAAATGCATATGACTGCTGTGAAACGAATACTTCGATACCTGAAACACACACCTAGCATAGGTCTTTGGTTCCCGAAGGGTGCGCGGTTTGAGCTCCTAGGCTATTCTGACTCAGATTATGCCGGGTGCAAGATTGATCGCAAAAGCACTTCCGGGGCATGTCACTTCTTGGGTAGGTGTCTTGTGTCATGGGCGTCAAAGAAACAGAACTCTGTGGCGCTATCTACCGCTGAGGCTGAGTATATAGCGGCGGGGAGTTGTTGTGCACAATTGCTTTACTGGACACAATCACTGTTTGACTTTGGGCTAAAACTTGACCATGTGCCTCTTCTATGCGACAACGAGAGTGCGGTGAAGATAGAGTGCAACCCGGTCCAACACTCACGGACCAAGCACATTGATGTCCGTCATCATTTCCTTCGGGATCATGTGACAAAGGGCGACATTGTGCTTGAGCACATGCGGACAGAGGACCAGCTTGCCGACATATTCACCAAGCCACTCGATGAGGCACGATTCTGCAAATTGAGAAATGAGTTAAACATCTTAGATAAGTCAAACATTGCCTGAGTTGATCGCGTGGCTATGTCATTCATTGCAAATCTTTTTAAGCCAGTTTGAGCATTTAGGTGCCTTGCTTGTTATACTAAGTGCTATCCATTGCCTAGATGTTCATCACTTGATTTTGATAGCTATAGCATGTGTTCATTCTGTCACTAGCTCAACTTGTGCTTAACTCAATATATCATGCAATTGGAAGTCATGAGCTTGTGTTAGGAGGGCTATAGCTTCTAGTCTCATTTGATTGTTCTAAACTCTTTGGTTGATCATGTGCTTCTTAGTCTAGAGTGTGTCTCTCCATTTTGCACATATCTTTACTTCGCAAATTTGAGCAATTGTGAGAAAATGTTGAGCCATATTTGCAAAATGTGCTAAAATATGATTAAGCATATCTCACCAATGACTCCTCGATGAGATAGCTTGCCATTGCACTAGGCATGAACTTAGGGGGAGTTTTGGATGACCGAGACGTTCACCTTCAGTGTCATGCTGGGTGGCGTCGCCTATGGTTTGAGACATGGCAAATTTGAGAAAATTCAAGGTTCAAAATGTGAAACCTTTCAAAAATGAGCTCAACCAAAATGTTTTAGTCTCAAATAGGCTTGGTGATAGCTAGTGTAACTTGGAGCGCATTTTTCTAGTGCTATGGTGCATCATGTGTCCCTTCGAAGTTTTGGAGCAACTCTTGATACTTCTAGCTATGGTTCATCCTATACTTGCTTTAGGTCATAATAACTTGAGATTATACACCTATCAATTGTGCTCTAGTTGATCTTGTGACATTGTGACTTTGAGATGGTTAGATTTTGAGTGTGATGAACTTATGGGCATACGTGCACTAGTACAACTTCCAAAGTGCTTCATTTGCTAATCCCATACTTTACAACTTTCTGGTTATTGATGCCAGAGGGGGAGAAATTCGTGCAAATCCATGTTTTGGTCATTATCATGTTTTGGGATGCAAAGGTGGGAGAATGGAATTTGGGGTGTTTACAAGTGGTAGATTTAGGAGATGCTTTGCTCCTAGGATGAAAAATTAGGATGGAGATGCTTTGCTCCATGAGATGTGATGGTACTATCGTGTCTTACAAGTGGTATGCATTGATTTAGGGGGAGCTCATGTTTATGTGTACATTGCATTTTATTCGTTGGCCTAGTGTTTTTGCTGGGATGCAATGATTCTGAGCTAACCCATTGCACCAGAGATTGTATTTGTGCCTTGTCATGTTGGATTTGCAGGTGTTGTCATCAATTACCAAAAAGGGGGAGATTGTAAGATCAAGCCTCCCATGCGCTGAATGATTTTGGTAATTGATGGCAACTAGACCGTACAGCTGGAACGTCAAGGATAAGGACCTTTTGTTTGATAGTTCTTCTGATTTCCTTGTGTGCGTTTTTGGCTCGACTACATCTCTCTGGTTGCAGGGTCCCTCTAAGCACAGATCCAGAAACATCAGCCATGGGTCCCATGGGGTTCCGAGAGTGTCAGGTGTTAGTACTGAGCGAACCATCTAGAGCGACTACACCCGTCCTAGGGTAGAGAAGGTTCGGGATCCAGCTGTTCAGTTTTTCGTAGCCGCTAAGTCACCGGAATACGTGAGGTCGCCCATGCTCGCCGAGTGATCGCCCGTGCTTGGGGTGAGGTCGCCCATGATCGCCGAGGGGTCGCCGGTGCTCGCCTAGGGGTCGCCCGTGACGGGGAGAGGTCGCCCGTGCACCACCATTGTCGGACGGCGTCCGACGCTCTTGAGACGGGTCCGGCAAAGCGGATCCCAACGAAGCTAGCTTGAAAATGGCTAAGTCCTGTGTACATAGCCTCTGCCGGACGGCGTCCGACGATCACGGACGGCGTCCGACGACGTAAACCAGCGATCGAGCACTGGCGGGCGTCCTGTTAGACGCGCCCGGCTCTGCGGGACGTGTCCGGTAAGCCACCGAACGGCGTCCGACCAAGCACAAAAATAGCCCATACCTTCTGTCGGACGGCGTCCGACGGGAACCGGACAGCATCCGATCGGTCGATCCGAAACTCGGGATTTAATCTGGGCCGTCCATTTCTAGGGTTTCGCTTTGGGCCTATAAATAGGGGCTAGGAGCACGGGAGAAACTTGAGAGAGCCTAATCTAGCAGCCACCCATTGCCCTATGCAGCAAGAGCGCTCCTCCCATGGTTCCCATCTCCACCTAGGGTTCCATGTGCTTGAGAGATTGAGAGGGAGAAGAAGAGAGGAAGAGGAAGAAGATGGTGCCCCCTACCTCCTCTCATCCATTCCCAAGGTTTGCCCCTTCTCCCATGGTGTTCTTGCCCTAGTTTCATGGTGGGAGAGAAGGGGTAGTGGTGAGAGACGGTCTCCGATCTTGTGCTCTTGGGACTTCGCCGCCGGAGAGATCGCCGTCACGCCACGAGCTTCGTTAACCGAACAACTACATCAACCGTGCCGCAAACCCACCATCCGTTGGTGGTCACCGCCTTGTGTAGGGGTGCATCCTCTCCATCTGTTGGAGCCACAAGTCCGTCGTGTGTCGGCGGCCACCTCCGTGTGTCGGTGGTGCCAAGGTGTCCGTGTGTCGGAGCCAAATCCTCCATGTGTTGGGGGTGCCTCATGTGTTGAGGTGAAATCCACCGTGTGTCGGTGGTCGGTGCCGTGTGTCGGTGCCGGTGGGGTGTGAGCTCTCGCCAGAGAGAACTCGCCTGTGTGAAGGTTTGGAGCTCGCCTACCATGTGTTGGTGAAGAGCTACCACGAGTGGATTGAGGGCTAGGGACGAGAGAGTCCCGACTTCTCTGCGTGAGAAGTTTCCTCAACGGAGACGTAGGTGTTCATGTGTTGAGCACCGAACTTCGGTAAACAACTCGGTTTGCGTCTCCCCGTCTCACTCATTTACTTCCGCATATTGATTTGATCGCTTGCGTGTGAGTGCCATCGAGCCTCCTAGTAGTCGCTTGTGCCTCTTTGTGATCGCTTCCGCAACTAGACCCTGAATCCATCGATTGCTTATGTTCCCAATTTGACTAACTAAGCAAGCAAATCGTGAGAAGTAAAATTTGAAAAGAGCCGATTCACCCCCCCCCCTCTCGGCCTAGGATCCTTACAGCAGTTTCTCTTCATCCTCGGGGAAGATGCTTATTTGGTGATAACCGGAGTAAGCATCCAAAAAACTCAAAAGCTGGGCATCCGCAGTCGCGTCGACCAGCTGGTTTATGCGAGGTAGCGGAAAATTGTCCTTAGGACAAGCCGCGTTCAAGTCAATGTGGTCGACACATATCCTCCACTTGCCGCCTTTCTTCTTTACGATCACAGGGTTGGCCAGCCACTCGGTGTGATCAACCTCACGGTTGAACGTAGCGGCGAGAAGCTTCCCAAGCTGATCCTTGATGATCCCCTGCTTGAAATCCGAAAAGCGACGAAGCTTCTGGCGAACAGGCTTTTGTCGTGGGGATCGCCGGTTTGTGCTCGATAACCTCCCTTGGGACCCCGGGCATGTCAGACGGCTCCCAGGCAAACACGTCTGCATTAGCTCGGAGGAAGGCAATGAGCTCGATTTCCTATTTGGGTTTCAGATGGGCCCTCAAATGAACTATCTTGGAAGGATCGTCAAGAGACAGCGGAACTTCCTTGGTCTCTCCCCCTGGCTGGAGAGAAACCTTGGGACGGGCACGTCTGCCGCCTCTTCGGGACCACGCGGGGAAAGTTGGTCGACCAGGGCAAGGGACTGCTCGTCGCAATCTAGAGCAGCCTTGTAATTGCCTTTGATCGTGATCACGCCGCTGTGGCCCGGAATCTTCACGCAGTGGTAAGCATGGTGGGACACGACCATGAATTTTCCCAGAGATGGCCGGCCCAAGATCGCGTTGTAGGCGGATGGAAAGTCCACCACGTCAAACGTGATCAACTCTGTCCGGAAGTTGCTTGGGCTGCCGATGGTAAGGGTAGAACAATCTGCCCCAACGGCCGAACAGCTTCTCCCGGTACGATCCCATAGAAGGGCATCGCGACCTCTTTGAGCTTGGAGGAAAGCACGTCCAGCGCATTCCCGCCATCGATCAGGACACGCCCGACTCTAACATTCCTGATGGTCGGAGCGACCACCAGCGGGAGCCGCTGAGGCTTGGTCATCCCAATGGGGCAATCCTCCTTAGAGGAGATGGAAACCTCGGTCCACTTCATCGGCTTGGGCTGTGGTTTGCCCTTCTCGACATTGTGGACCTCCCGAGCAGCTTCCTTGAGGCTGCGCCGAGAGGGATAGGCTGAGGAGCCGCCAAAGATAACGGCTATATGGTTCACTGGCTCAGGATAGTCATCCACATCGTCCCGATCGATCACCATCATCGGTTTGGCACTTGGCCTTGCCGGCATCACCTTTTTCGGGCAGGGTGGGCATGGGGCCTTTACCATTGTAGAAATCTTCGAGCTTTGCAGCCCAGGTCCTGCAATGGCGGATATCGTGGCCATAGCCTTGGTGGAACTGGCAATATCGGTCACCCGGACCTTTCTTGCCTTGATCGCCACCCTGGGCAGGCTTCTTGCCCTTGTAGTTATTGGCGGGCTTTTTCTGCCGTTATTGGGGGGAGGTGCGCGATCTATACCCGCAACGGTATTGTTCGGCGCACCTTTGTTCTTTTTCTTCTGGGACTTCTTGTCACCAGGATTGGTGTTCTTCTTCTTCTCATCTACACCAGGCTGGGCGGGAAGCTCGCCCTTGTCAAACGCCTTTTTATACTGAATACGCTCTGCCGCGTTGGCATAGCGATCAGCCGCCTTGAAAAGATCATTGGCGGTACAGGTCTCGTTGATCTCGAGATCCTGGGTGAGCCGCTCGTCGCGGACACCGTTTTTGAAGGCACGCACAACTGACTCATCCGAGATGTTCGGAATCGTGTTGCGGATCTTGATGAAACGCTTTACGAAGTTGCGGAGGGTCTCCCCGTTCATCTGGATCATCTGGTGCAGGTCATCCTCCTTGCCCAGATGCACGTAACAGCTCTGGAAATTGGCGATCAGAGCGTCACAGAGTTGGTCCCAAGAGCGGATGGAACCTTCCTGCTGATTGAACAGCCACGTCCGAGCAACACCCTCAAGAACAGTCGGAAGGTAATTAGCCATGACTAGCTCGTCACCTCCGGCTGCCATGATGGCAGTAGCGTAGATGGAAAGGAACTCCTCTGAGTTTTTGGGTCCCATTGTACCTCTCCATGTGGCCAGGTTTGAACTTGGAAGGCCATCTGACAGCGCGGAGCTCATCAGAGAAAGCCTTGCAGCTCAAGCCGCACGCCCGACTACCTTCTCCTGCAGAACCTAGTCTTGAAAAGACATTAGTCCTGTTGCCCGGAGGGACTCTAGTTGAACGGGAAGATTCTGTCTGGTGGTACTCTCTCCAAGACAGTCCTCCGCGCTCCTTCCTCGTGGTCGTGACAATGTGTCCGTCCCGAGGGGATCGTCCGTGGTCGTCACGCGCCCGCTTGCCCCTGTGGTCGCGGCGACCACATGGACTTGGCGAGCATTGTCGACCACGGGAATCTTGCTCGTAGCGAGTCGCCCTTTGATGGTGACGAGGGACGCGCGATCGATCGGAGCGCTCGCTGTCCAAGTCCTTCCGGCTGTCTGACTGCGTGGCCCGGAAGAGGTGTTAACTTCGCCTATGAGCTTAAGGCCTTCAATCAATCGCTCTAGGTGAGAAGCAACAGTGTCGCCCATGTGGGCGAGGTTGGCCTGGTTGGTGGATCTGATCACCGTTGCCATGGCTTGAAGTCGTTCTCGACTCTGCTCAAGGGGTCCTGGGATCCCTAAGGCGTCCGCGTTTTGCCCGACCGGGGTCTGGTTACGCCGGGATTCGCCCCGAGCAGGTAGAACTTCTGCCGGGGGACTTGGCGGAGGTGCGCGAGGCGGGTCGCGTCGTTCTCACTTGCGCCGATCACGAATCTGCGCCAAGGTTTGAATAATTGAGGCGTCAAGACTACGACGAATAACTTCTTGTTCGCGAGTAGCAGGCGTGTCCCCATCCTGCCGCCGAGCAGAATTGACATGCTCGATCTCTTTGGCCGCCGCGGCCCGCGCATGATCCCCTGAGGTTTCTGCGCCGGCCATGTTGACACTGCGACGGCCGTGCGGTGGCACACCAGACGGTGTCATCACTGTGTCGCCATAGGACGAATCGACCGACATGGCCTTGGAATCCGAGAGATCTAAACCAGCGTAAAGATCGTCGTTTCCATAATCATCGTCGATGACGAGAGCGTGATCTAAGACCATCTCCGGAACGTAGCCGGAGAGTTCCGTCCCAGATCTGGAAGGCGATCGAGATCGAAGAGATCGATCCGACGTGACAGGGGATGTGACATCCTGCCCTTCTGAGTCATAGCCCTCATGAAGAGTTTCCTGATCGCTGAATGAGTTCAACATGCTCGAACAAGCTTGATCTACTAAGTCCCCACGGTCGGCGCCAACTGTCGACAATTGGGATATCGGTCCCAAGTCAACTAAGGTTCTTGAGAAGGGGAGATAGAAGACACTGCCGAGCAGGGCCAACAGCAATCAACGAACAACGAGCAGACACAAGGTTTCTATACTGGTTTAAGCCTCTCCGGGGAGATAATAACCCTACGTCCAGTGCTTCTTTGTATGAGAAAGGAATTACAAGAAGGAATTCGGCGAGACGAACAGGTCTCGGCGAGATTCTGAGTGTACAAGAAGTAGTATTCGATCTACTCAAGTCTGGCTAATCTTGGCCCCCTCTACACACCGTAGGGGCCTGGTTTATATAGTGTCGAACAACCGACCTACCGGGGGATAATCGCGCTGGGCTGACCGCGAGAACGTAACGGACTCGTATACATGCCAAATATATTCCAAGGTAGATAAGGTATATCTCCAATTCTTAGGGATCACGACGTCTGCTCCAACCCGAGAAACCTACGTCCGGGTCTTCACGTAGCCGTGCGAAACTCCGTTCGAGTCGTACTCGAACAGGAAGCCTAGGCTGCCATGCACCGTGCCAACCATGAGGCTGTTCGGCAGGATGCACATAGGCCTGATTGAGCCCTCTAGGGAGCAAGGCCCTAGGAGGCTGTCCGGTTAGGCCGTCAGGGAGTGGGCCATGGTAATGGGCCATGATTTTATCCCTGACACAGTCCACATGACACATCAGTATAGTACATCACACATGAGACATGACATATTTGCATTTGGCAATGGCATAAACAAAATACATCAGTGACAAATTGACAATAACTGAGACAGACTACAATCCTTCCAACATCAAAGATGTTCGGTCAGTGCCAATGGTCAGTTGGTCACTACTCACTTTTACTTGCCTCATAGCTTTTCAAGGTCAGGGAGAAGATCTGCAAGCAAATGAATTATTTAGTGAAATAAATCAGATTACTCAGCCAACTATTTAGTGCCATATGGCATGATCAAATAAGATTATTTAGTACCATGGCATGATCAAAACAGAAGTATTTGGTATGATGGCATGATGAAATCAGATTAGTTAGCCAATTATTGAAGTGAAATACATATCAAATAGAAATGAGAAGCTTTTAGGCAATTAGTGCATGATTGCACTTACCAATTACTACCAATGCTATCAACCAAATTAATGCTTTGAACATCCATCTCTTCTTCTTCTTCCTCCCAAAAAACAGTTTTGAATGAAACAATAAAATTACAAATGACACACATTATAATAGATAAATGAAATAGTAGGTAACTTACGCAGTACACGTGATGATTAGAAGCTTTGATCCAACTTGAGCTACAAATAAGGGCCTCAACCATTGATGGTTGCAATGAGCTTCGGAAATCATTAAGAACCCGTCCACTAGTACTGAAAGCAGACTCAGAAGAAACCGTGCAAATAGGAATTGAAAGGATATCTCTAGCCATTTTAGAGAGAATTGGATGCTTTCTTGAATTGTTCTTCCACCACTCCAACACACTAAAGGCAGGAATTTGTGGCCTCTCATTTGGATTCTCCAAGTAGCATGCCAAGTCTAACTTGGTTGGTTCTGACCCAGAAGCATCAAGTAGTGTCTCAAACTCACAAGAGATACTAGCCGAGGCCATTGAAGTAGATACTACATGCTGAGATGAAGAACCGACTGTTGGTGATTGATAAATGGCCCATCCCGAGACGGGCCTTGGGCCGATTCCGTATCGGCCCACCGCACGAATAGAAGGTCCAAAAGGCCGCCCTTGACCGTACTAAAGGAAGCGTCTAGCCCGCCAGGGTCTTTCCCGGGCTTGACCAAGTCAACTGCGCCTCCCTGGGTCTCAACTAGGGGCGTGGCCCGGCTCCCGGGCTATCCTTAGCCCGGGAGAAGGTCCCGTGGGTAGCCCGCCTATCCGTGGGCGAGTGGCGACAACTATCGAGTCCCACCACACTTTCCCCGGCCTCGACAGGGAGGAACTGTATCTTCCCGGGAACCCGCAGCCCGGGGAAAAGCGCGCGGGCAGCCTGGCTTGTCGTCTATCTCCTTTGGCAGGCGGCAACGGTTGTTACGCTATACGACGCCCCCAACGGGCTGCGCGAGGCAGGTTCAGTCTAGTCAATTGCCATAGTGGGGATAAAGGGAAAGTGCTTTCTCCCTAAACAAGGTTTTCTCCCCGTATTAGCATGTTAAGACAAACACGTGTCCTGTACTAACCCGAACAGCTTCTCCCTGTAGGCTCCGGACCAGACAGAGCCCCGGAATGAGACAAGAACGTCGCCACTAAAGCAAAGACCAGCGCGGGGCCTGCCAGATCAGCTCCGGGCGACCCGCGCGATCCGCCGCGCCTATAAAAGGAGAGGCCCCGGACCAGTCAAGGCCAGGCAGTTCCAGGTGGCAAGAGGCGATTCAGATACTAACAAGCCACCCAAGCAACACGCATCCGAAGCTTCCTTAGCCATAGCAGTAGTCCTTAGCCATCTTTGTAAGCTCGGGATCGGTTCCTTCAAGCCCGGCCTCGGCACCCCTGTACTGTTTTCCACCGTATAATCAACAAGGCTGGAGTAGAGCTATTACCCGACAGTGGGGGCTCGAACCAGGGTAAATCGCTTGTGTCTTCACGGTTTGTATTGTCTTCTCTCTTTTTCCCCCTCTTCCCTACTGTACGAAGGATCTCTACCCGGATCGCCAAATCGCACCTGGCCTTGTCCTGGAAGACCGCGTGGCCTGAGCCCCCCGTAAGCTTGGCCGCCGCCCCGGGCTGCTGAGAAGGGTGGTCGTTGGGCCTCACACCAACTACAAATTCGTCTGCCGGTCCGTGGACCAGCTGCTCTTCAGGAGCACGATTCCCAAACACCGACAGCTAGTGCCCACCGTGGGGAGGATGAGCAGCCCTCAGCACTCCGTTCCCTCGGACATGCCTGAGATTTAGAGCAGCAACGAGGTCCTGGACCTCGAGTTCGATGAGTGCGATGATCTGGACGACATGGTCCCATCGTACGATGGCTGGCGGGAGGAGTACCTCGCCGAAGCCGGGGCCGACGAGATGGAGGTTGACACCTCTCTCGCCCCAGGGGCAGATCTCCGCCCTGAGGAGTCGCTCCCTGAGCTGGACCCCTCCTTCACCCACGTTAGCGAGACTCCCATGGAGATCGAGCTGCTTGGTGACTCTGCTGCTTCTGCCGGTGAAACCGGGACGTTTCCCTCGGCCTCACGCAAATCCCGCTGCGTCTTCGCGGCCGTGGCCGACGATGGCGCCGAGAACGAGGAGGCCCAGGAGCAGCTGCGCCGCCGCACTGCAGCCCGGGCTTTCTTCAATGATGCCATCCGTCGCGTTATGGATGGGATCTGCCAGGAGGACCGTCGCCAGCGCACCCCGCGGGGCTGCAAACCGATCGACTCCCTCGTTGAGACGATGATGAACCCGCTCCTGCGCGGCCAGCAGAAGGCGCGCGCCATCACCACGGTCGTCCGTGACCTGGAGAAAGACCCCCGTGGCTTCACCATGGCGGACCTGTGTCCAGCCATGGCTGAGTGCGTCGGTGCCAGCACCTGCGGCATCGCCCAGCACGAGGAGCAAACTGGCGGCGGCCGCCCAGACGTCTGGCGCGGGAATCAGTCTGACCACAGCGGCACTCAAAACCGCTCCGGCCGTGACGGCACTCAAAACCGTCCCCTCCGCAACCGCAGCCGCTCGCGCCAGACCCAGACGTCCTCCTCTGCCGGAGGTTCGTCACGTGCCCCAGACGGAGTGTTTTCCCCAGTGTTAGCCTAAACGGTAAACGCTAAACAGTCGGCCACTCTTCGTTTAGCGAATAGTCGGACTACACGGCCGATTAAACGGGCCAAAAAACGGATTAAACGGGATTATACGGATTAAACAGCCTACACGGCCTACACAGTTGACTACTGAGTAACGTTTAAACGGTGTGTAAATGGTCTAAACGGCCGTGTAGGCGAACAGTGGTTTCCCCGCCTAGGCCCGCGCCGGGATGCGTCTCCCATGAAGGCCGTGCCGGGATGTCCCGCCTTCTCTCGCGCTCTCCGTGAAGCGCCATGGCCGCCGAGGTTCAAGCCCGGGCCGATCGAGAAGTTCGACGGGAGCAAGAATCCCGAGGAGTTCCTCTCCATCGACACCACCGCCGTCCGGGCCATGGGGGGAGACGAGGCCGTCATGGTCAACTACTTCCCCACAGTGCTCGAGGGCATGGCCTGAACCTGGCTGTTCAACCAACGGCCTGGTTCCATCAGCAGTTGGGCCCAGCTGCCGGATGCCCTCCGCACGAGCTTCCAGGGGTGTTACGCCCGCTAGGGGCACCCCCAGGATCTCAAGCTTGTGGTGCAGCGAGATGACGAAAGTCTCCAGGACTTTGTGTGCCGGTTCGTCAGAGCCCGCAACACAATTCCCTGCATTCCAGACGAGGCTATCATTGAGGCCTTCAAGGACTGTGTGTGGGACAGGCGCTACACCGAGGACCTCGAGCTTCACCGGGTCAACACCGCGAGGGAGCTCTTCCGCACCGTGGCCCTCTACGTCAACGCCTCCGAGGCGGTTGAGCGCAAGAGGGGCCGCGCCAAGAAAAAGGCCAAGGTCGGCGACGTCCCGGGCAAGACCGAGGCGGACAAGAAGAAGAAGAAGCGCCCGGAGCAGCCCGCCAAGTTCATCGCCGCTGTCGAGCCCGACCAGCCCGAGTGCTCGCCAGCACAGCGCCCTTCGCCGGTGCGCCCGCCGCCGTAGCGCCTGCCGCAGCAGCGACCGCAATGATCTCCCCAGGCCGGAGGCAGGCTGCGCGGCGGCCAGGGGCCACCTCAGAGCCGGCCTCCCCGTCCGCAGCAGCAGAAAAGAGGTGAGGATCCGTTCCATGACCCCAGTCTTTTCTGCCGCCTCCACCAGCGCCCCGGCCACGACCTGCGGAACTGCCGCACATGGGCCCGACAGTTGGAGGACTTCTAAGCTGGCCGCGTGATGGGGAACGGGATCCCGACCTTCCGATAGGTATGGGTAAACACGATTGGTGGAGAACTCGACGTTGACGATCCGGCTTCCAATCAGATTAGATCTAGGCCTGCAATCGCTACACCACTGTCTCCGTTCGTTATCAACCACGCCAAGACATGGTTGACCTCACCATGAAGGTTAGTTCCTGCAAGCGAATCGAGAACACGAGCAAGAACACGGTAGATGCAATCTCAAATTACTGATTACCGAATAAGC
Source organism: Raddia guianensis (assembly GCA_036346415.1). Classification (NCBI taxonomy): domain Eukaryota; kingdom Viridiplantae; phylum Streptophyta; class Magnoliopsida; order Poales; family Poaceae; genus Raddia; species Raddia guianensis. The sequence goes on from CM070544.1 coordinate 33,844,368, forward strand.
ACACAAAGTTGGGGTTCAGCAAACCGATACACGGCGAAACTGCGATGGCAGAATAATCTAAGCAAAACCCAAGTCTAAACGATGATGTCTACTGAATATATAGCGACGGCTAGGGTTTGGGGCGCTCAACCCTAGGGTTACATGGGCCATGGGCCCAAAGTGGAGGTGGCGCAACACCCTGCAGATTTTGACGTCCTCTTAATTTCGCGATTCTGGCTGACTCTGACAGAATTTGGGCAACAAACTGGATCCATTGGATAGCTCTCGTCGTGGGCTTGTCCGTGCATACCAAGAACGTCTAAAACGGACTTCGTATGGCCGAGTTATGATCTTTCCAAGTTGGGCTACTCCTGGTGACCAAACTGGGCTCGTGGACGACGAATTGGGTTTGATCCTTGGTTGGGCCTTGAGCAACATGGGTGTTTGGGCCTGAGGTCGTCGAGGAGGTGGAGAGGCACCCTTCTTGAGTACATCTTCACGTAGTGGAGGCGGCCAAGGTGGTGGCCGAACTTTGAGATGATATCGTGCCTTATTCGGAGGTCGATGAAGCTGACGGTATGATTGACGACCTGGCCATGGTGGGGGTCGATGATGCCACGTAGTTGATGATGCCACCATAGCTGATGTATATGACATAGATAATGCCATGAAGTGTCGCCAACTTGTCGTAGATGAAGAGGTTGAAGATGAAGTAGTCGATCGAAAGCTCGTCGACGTCCATGCTGGTGAAGTAGTCGACGGAAATTTTGTTGACCACCACATTGAGGTAGTGTTGGTCATACCTATGATGGGCATGGTCACATCATCCTCCCCTTCTTTATTGTGAGTCGTCCTCGACTCATCCTTATTTATCTGCAAAAGGTTAGCTCCAAAGAAAGGCAAAGCAACAAGCATATCATTTGTAATCAAATTGTTAGAATCAAACTGATTAGGATCCACATCCTCCCCTTCTTGAAAATTTTCATGTATTTTCGAAACTAATCTAGTGGCTCTTGATGTCTCCTGATTATTGATAATGTACCTCTCTAACTGATCACATGGTTGTACATCATAAGAAAAATTCATATTTGAGCAAATGTACACTCGATTAACCATGTACTTTTTATTATCATTATATTTGCCTATACCATGAAAAAGTGTTTCTAGATAACCATGGCAAATTGTATTGATCAACAAATCTCTCCTCTAAATTGTCTAGATCACATAGAACATCAAATTCAATATAACCCAGAACATTTAAAGAAGACAACAATTTCAGCTCATCATTTTCGTTAACAATGTGAACAACATGTTTATTTTCAGCACAAGTGTTTGGTTTTGAAGCAAATGAAATATGTTTGTTCACTAGTTGTGGCACAGATATAAGTGAAGCATTATCGCACAACTCTTCTTTATCACAAGAAACATCGAGCAAATCATCTTGTGACAAAGGTAAATCAGCAATTGGTTTCATAATTTGTTGCTCTATCAAAGTATGATCCGTGGAAAATTTCAGCACCGCCAAATTATTCTCACCTTGATTGAAAGTGGTACCATTTTCATTACCTTTGTTTTTCTCCTCAGCTGATGTAGGTATATCTTCAGTTGTAGTTATTGGAAGCATGGGTACAGCAACAAGCATCTCTTCATTCTCCTCATTCTCAATTTTATCATCTGCACTTTCCTGCAAAATGTTAGTCACGAGTGGAGGCACGACAAGAGGTCGTTCTTCCAGAGAGATTTGTCTTTCATGTGTAATTTTAATTTCAATTTCACAAGCAAGTTTAAACAAACTAGAGAGAGAATTATATTCTTTATCAACAAGAACATTCTGAATTTTTTTATCAAGTCCTGCCAAAAATTTAATTTCCTTAGCTTCCTCGGTTTCCTCTAAACCACAACGCAACAACAATGTCTCAAATTTTTCATAGTAAGCTTTAACAGTTTTATCACATTATTGTAAACTTTGTAATTCATTGATTAAATTTTCATAATGATATGCGGGAACAAATTCATCTCTCAAATATCGTTTCATATCTCTCCATGTTTGAGGTACCTTCTTATATTTACAAAAATCATTCCACCAAATTGATGCACAACGAGTAAAAGCACTAGTGCCAGCATTAATTTTTCGTTTGTCACAGATTTTATATTGTGAAAATATTTTATCTACCGTTATTTCCCAATCAATATAAGCAGTAGCACCAATTCCATTATAAGAAGAAAGAGACATTAGAGTTTTACTGTGGATAACATAGACCCCGGGTATCCACATGACGGGTCTAAAAGACCACCCGACAGGGGATGGACCAAGTCAGGTGGATAAGGACGGGTACCGCCCGGACTCTAGAAGACTTGCTCGGCAAGAAAGGACAAGAAGATAGAAGCCTATCCCTAATAGGGAAGGTATACTTGTAATCCCTAATTAATAGGAATCCGACCTCGTAACCAACTAGGACTCCTCCTTGTAATCCCACCCCCTACACTATATAAAGGGGGTAGGGGCCATAGTTCGGCAGAACAGATCCCATGAGGCCATCTCCTACATCTGCATCGGGAGAATCACATCTACATCTTGGTCATCTTGATCATCTTGTACACATATACCCCATATAATTCCAGAGCACGGGACGTAGGGTATTACCTCCGCCATGAGGGCCTGAACCTGTATAAATCCTTGTCTTGTGCTACCATCGAGTTTGGATCTTGCGCGCATCGGCCCATATATAATCATTGCCGGCGGTGACCCCCCAGTTAGTCACCTGTCGACAGTTGGCGCGCCAGGTAGGGGCAGCGTCAAGATCATCTTCGTCAAGCTTGATGGCATCTATCAACGGTGTCGCCATCGTCTCCACCCACAGCGCCGACTGCGTCATCAACAGCTTCGGCAACTCCACTTCCCTGATTTGGATCAGATCCAATCTGGGGAGAACTACAACAATGCCTCCCGCTCGGATTGGGAATCTCCACGGCCATCTACTCATGAGTAGTACGCCAACGGCTCAATTTCCGACTCGGATACGGCGACGGCTCGAAGACAGATTCCGTACGTCATTTGTTTCTGTAATTCCCGTTGATCCAGAAGGAATTTCGGGATGAGACTAGATGCGTTGGAAAGATAATTTCGTCATCTTTCCGTGAAGCCCAAGAACACCCAAAACGGAGTCCGGATGTGTCCGGGACATCCGTTTGAAGGCAGGCTGCACGGGATGATCGTGAATCTCAGCGAGCTCGTAAAATCCATCCGCGGAGGCTGCGGCATGCGAATAGGCCATGGCACACCTCCAAGGACATCAAGAATCAAAAAGGAGCTTCTCCAATCAATTGACGACCAACACTTCTTCCGGACTCGGATCCGATCTAGTCTGAGAAGAACATCGACATCGCTTCGTCTGTACTCCCGTTCGGATCGAGGAACGCCACCGCCATCTACTCCCGAGTGGTGTGCCGGGGGCTCGATTCTCAACTCGGATACGGTGAGGACTCAACCAAGGACTTCAACAACGCTTTTTCGGACTCGGACAAGATCCGATCTGGGATGGAATTCAACAGCGCTCCACTCGGACTCCCGGTCGTGTTGGGGAACGCCACCACCGTCTACCGTCGAGTAGTGCGCCGGGGGCTTAATTCCTGACTCGGATACGGTGAGGTCCCGATGGAGAACGAATCTCGGTTGGTGACCGTCATCAGCAGCAAATCACTCGGACCCGACGATCATGGCGTCCATCATGCGACGCCGGCTTCATCAACCACGAGAAGAACATGAGAAGAGGATGCGATATGTTCCCATTCAGATTCTGGACGGAACTTGGGTCGCAATTTTCTGTTGACTCAGAAGGAGTTTCAGGGTGCAATAAGATGCGTTGGAAAGCTTATCTCGTTATCTTTCCAACGAATCCAAGAACGTCTAAATCGGACTTCGGATGCGACTGTGACGCCTGTTTGAAGGCAGTCTGCGCAGAGAGGTCGCGAATTTCGGCGAGCTCGTAAAGCTCGTCGGTGCCGGCTACGGCGTGAGGATTGATCGTGCCACATCTCGTGGGATGTTGAAGACCAGCGAAGACTTTCATCGACTTTCGTCAAGTTACACCAACCGCATGGAGATCATTTACGACTACGGCCAACTCCGTCGACCACGGACGAGACCTCGGCGAGCACGTGCTGTTCGTCGCCGGCCACGACGTGTGCCACTCGGTGTTGATCGAGATCTGAACGACTACTTCCTCTACTCGGCAACGCGCCTACGCCTCCAAGGTCTATAGCTCGGCTATGCGCCATCATCGCGCCCACGAGCGCCCGTGCGGCTGTCGCTGCGGCTTCAATCTACGGCTCGGCGACAAGCCACTCGGCTACACGCCTAAGCCAGCGCCACGAGCGCCCAAGTCTACGGCTCGGCGACACGCTGCTCAGCGACACGCCTACGTCCGCGCCACGAGCGTCCAAGTATATAGCTCGGCTGTACGCCATCGCGCGCCACGAGCGCCCGGTACGGCTGCACGCCTAGAGCTTCACATCTACGGCTCGGCTACACGCCTACGCCAGCGCCACGAGCGCCCAAGTCTACGGCGCGGCGACACGCTACTCAGCGACACGCCTACGCCCGCGTCACGAGCGCCCAAGTATTTAGCTCGGTTGTACGCCATCGCGCCCACAGCGCCAATGACGGTTGTATGCGCTGCAGCTTCAAATCTACGGCTCGGCGACAAGCCACTCGGCTACACGCCTACGCCAGCGCCACGAGCGCCCAAGTCTACGGCTCGGCGACACGCTGCTCAACGACACGCCTACGTCCGCGCCACAGCGTCAAGTATATAGCTTCGGTATGCGCCATCGCGCCCCGATTTAGCGCCCGTACAGTACTGCGCCTATAGCTTCACATCTACGGCTCGGCTACACGCCTACGCCAGCGCCACGAGCGCCCAAGTCTACGGCGCGGCGACACGCTACTCAGCGACACGCCTACGCCCGCGTCACGAGCACCCAAGTATTTAGCTCGGTTGTACGCCATCGCGCGCCACGAGCGCCCAGTACGGCTGTACGCCTGCAGCTTCAAATCTACGGCACGGCGATAAGCCACTCGGCTACACGCCTACGCCAGCGCCACGAGCGCACAAGTCTATGGCTCGGCGACACGCTACTCAGCGACACGCCTACGCCCACGCCACGAGCGCCCAAGTTTACAGCTCGGCTATACGCCATCGCGCGCCACGAGCGCCCGGTACGGCTGTACGCCTGCAGCTTCAAAGATACGGCTCGGCGACACGCTACTCAGCGACACGCCTACGCCAACGCCACGAGCAGCCAAGTCTACGGCTCGGCTACACGCCTACGCCTACATCAGAGCTAAGTTCTCATTACCATAATCTTTTTCATATTAATCTAAATTGTTTCTTGACTTGCTACTTAGTTGGTCGGTCTCCAACTAAGCAGTAAGTCGGGGGCTACACCTAATAGGTGCACTTGCGTGCACTTTTTTGTTGCTTTCTCTTAATCATCGCGAATGAATCCGAGTGGTTATTCCGAGTAGTGAAGCTCTGACCCACAAACGGCGAACTCTAGTCACTCGATACGCGTGCCTGGGAAAAGGGCCATGAGCCAATTCCCGACGCCCGGGGGCTAGACTAGTCGGGCAGAGTGCTTAACAAAAGGAAGATTACTTGGAGGAATTTAATATCAAAAAGGAAAAGTGGCAAAAGTATAAAAATGATCTAATTAAATCAGTCGGACCTTACATCCGATTGATTGTTTTTCAGATACTGCCTAAATCCTACATGTACATGCTACAGGGGTCCAGGGTTTTTACCTCATCAAGTACCTTCTACGACTCCGTACACGAGTCAGAAGGACCCGCGCAATGAGCAACAACTACGGGTCGGCGAGCGTCTGGCACAGCTACACGCTTACACCTGCGCCTCGACCGTCCAAATCTATAGCTCGGCGTGCACCCGGCATGGTTACAAGCCTACGTCCGCGCCTCGAGTGTTCAAATCTATGGCACAGCTATACGCCCACGCCAACTTCGGTACGGCAATACGCCTACACCAACCCTGGTACGGCTATACGCTTACGCCTCTGGCCATGAGCCATCCTGTGCCCTGAGCGCTAACCACGGCCTTCCAGCTGCGCGTCACAACCAGTGGCTACAAGCGTAGCCGGGCTAAGCCACATGCCTCGGTACACCCCATGATGGGCAGATTACCGGCAGAGCTATAAAATTACCCATCAATTGGTATACCCCATGTTGGGTCACTAGTTGGTCCTTGCATGTCGGGCCGGATACCGATGATGTCGGGATTGAGTTTCATGGTGCGCTCCAATTGGGGCCAATCTTGTATACCGCAACCGGATATGGATACCATATGGCTAAACTCTATCCTTAAGGTGCATACATGGTGGGGCCTCACCAGTATCCTACTACGGTCGGGTACAAGTACCGCTTGGTGACAACAATGGTATGCCCCATGTTGGGACACTAGGCGTGTTACCGCACTAGTGGGATCAGTATCATTGGGCCAAACCCTATCCGGATGGTATGCTTCATGTTGGGCCAAGCTTTACTCTCGAGTATAGGTACCAGATGGTTAAAATACGGTATGCCCTCTGGGGCCACTAGTCAGTATCCCACTTCGATCGGAATGCAGTACCGCTCGACTCTTGACCAAAACCGTTAGTACGCCCCATCTTTGGTCGCCACCGTACATCGCAAGAGGCAAGTACAGTATCACTCGGCTCTTGACCAACACCGATTAATGCGCCCATGTTGGAGTGCCATGATTGTACATCGCAAGACAATCACAGTATCACTCGGCTCTTGACCAAAACCGATGAATACGCCCCATGTTGGGCAGCCCCGACATCGCAAGAAGGCAATCAGTATCACTCGGCTTTTCAGCCAAAACCGATGAATACGCCCCATGTTGGAGTGCGCCAACAGACATCGCAAGGCAATCACAGTATCACTCGGCTCTTCACCAAAACCCACGGTATGCCCTCTGAGGCCACCAGTTGTATCCTACTCGGTTCGGGTACAGATACCGCTCGGCTCTTCAGCCAAAAGCAAATGGTACGCCCCATGTTGGGTCGCCACCGCATCGCAAGGCAATACAGTAACACTTCATAAAAATTAAGGTGATGCGCTTTACAATGGGCCGACCGCCAGAACTCCGGCAATCCCGGGCTGGGTATCACTAACAACTCTCTATGAGTCCTTCACAGTCTCCTCATGATTCTGAGCGAAGCGGTCGGGAAGGAGCAAAGAACAATCTACAAGCACTTTCGGTATGAAGCATGACTCATCCAAGGTGCGACAAAGAAGAGCAAAGAACTTCGACTATGAAGCACTCGGGGCTCTCAGTGGATAACATAGACCCCGGTATCCACACGACGGTCTAAAAGACCACCCGAGGATGGACCAAGTCAGGTGGATAAGGACGGGTACCGCCCGGACTCTAGAAGACTTGCTCGGCAAGAAAGGACAAGAAGATAGAAGCCTATCCCTAATAGGGAAGGTATACTTGTAATCCCTAATTAATAGGAATCCGACCTCGTAACCAACTAGGACTCCTCCTTGTAATCCCACCCCCTACACTATATAAAGGGGGTAGGGGCCATAGTTCGGCAGAACAGATCCCATGAGGCCATCTCCTACATCTGCATCGGGAGAATCACATCTACATCTTGGTCATCTTGATCATCTTGTACACATATACCCCATATAATTCCAGAGCACAGGACGTAGGGTATTACCTCCGCCATGAGGGCCTGAACCTGTATAAATCCTTGTCTTGCTGCCATCGAGTTTGGATCTTGCGCGCATCACCCCATATATAATCATTGCCGGCGGTGACCCCCCAGTTAGTCACCTGTCGACATTTACCTTGGTCGGTGGAAGCAGATATAGTGTTAGTGGAGTGTTTTTCTTCCAACCACTCTTGTATATTATTAATGTTTCGACCGTAATTGTTGATCATGGCTTTCAACTCCTTCAATAAGTCTAGCCGCTCCTTGTGACGAACAAGCTTAGTATCGTTTTGATTTTCGATCGATGATCATGCCATTGTTAGTAGAAAACAGAAAATAACACAAGAGTATTATCCCTATCAACTACTAGGTGGTAGAAAGTGGAATCACACGCTCTCAAGCATCTTACCACGCTCTTACAAGTGTTCTTACCAATGTTTGCGGGAGGTACAACCGTAGTGGTGGTTCATGATACCGAACGAGTGTGAGCGAAACGATTGCAAGTTCAAACCAGAACTGATTAGAAGTATGTGGAGCTTGGATAGGCAAAATATAGTAGCAAGGAAGATGCAATTATCAAAATCAGATTAGCAAAGCTGAATAAATATCCAAAGTACTTGTCAAAGTTGCTGGTCTAAACCCGTCCTTAGACCTAGCTCAAGCAAGCAAAACAAATAACACAACATTTTGGATACAAAGAATGCAAGCACTTCTGATTTCTTTCTTTCGTTTCCTTTTTTTTTATCTTTTCTATTTTTTCTTTGTGCGGCTTCTTTTTGTGCACTTGCCTTTTTCACTTTTTCTTTCAAATATCAATAGTGCCGCATATGAGAGATTACAAGATATATACACAAACACTCAATTTTATCCTGCTGGAAAAAAACAGATCTACTGTGCAGAACATTCCTATGCTGTTTTCGGACTTTTGGAGGCCTCAAACGCGAAAACGTATAACATCAAAATTGTAGATCTTTTCGTGCTGATCAATTGTCATATATGGAACACCAATTTTGGATAATGGATCTAGGAGATATGGGCCCCGCAACACAGACTGCTCAGAAAAATCCGAGACACATACAGAAACACTTCCAACGTGATTTTGGATCTGAAGATGGCGTTTCTGGAACTTGGTGAAATGGACAAAGTTTTAGATCCTTTTCTGGGCTACAATTTAGATCCCGAATTTGTCCAATTTGGAGTTCGGACAAAGGATATAAAGGCAAAATACCGAACTGAACAGATTGACACCCGATTTGGACGCGGCAGCGACGACGACGTGATGGCGTTAGACTCGACGTCGAGATGCAAGACTCAAACAAGACCAAGAACTTACTGTAAACCAGCAACAAGACGATGACGATGGATACAAATTTAACAACGCGAAACTGAAAATGAAATCGTGAAGGGCACAAAGTGGCTTGGACGATGGATATGACGACGAACTCAAATCTTTTTGTGCGACAATTTTCTGGACTCTAGGTGGAAGATGAACAATTAACAAAGGGATACAAGTATACCTGATGGACAACCGAGGCTCTGATACCACTTGATGGGGAACGGGATCCCGATCTTCCGACAGGTATGGGTAAACACGATTGGTGGAGAACTCGACGTTGACGATCCGAACTTCGTCAGATTAGATCTGAGCCCGCAATCGCAACACCATCGCTCTCCGTTCGTTATCAACCACGCCAAGACATGGTTGACCTCACCACGAAGGTTAATTCCTGCAAGCGAATCGAGAACACGAGCAAGAACACGGTAGATACAATCTCAAATTACTGATTACCGAATAAGCACACAAAGTTGGGGTTCAGCAAACCGATACACGGCGAAACTGCGATGGCAGAATAATCTAAGCAAAATCCAAGTCTAAACGATGATGGCTACTGAATATATAGCGACGGCTAGGGTTTGGGGCGCTCAACCCTAGGGTTACATGGGCCATGGGCCCAAAGTAGAGGTGGCGCAGCACCCTGCAGATTTTGACGTCCTCTTAATTTCGCGATTCTGGCTGACTCTGACAGAATTTGGGCCTCAAACTGGATCCATTGGAAAGCTCTCGTCGTGGGCTTGTCCGTGCATACCAAGAACGTCTAAAACGGACTTCGTATGACTAAGTTATGATCTTTCCAAGTTGGGCTGCTCCTGGTGATCAAACTGGGCTCGTGGACGACGAATTGGGTTTGATCCTTAGTTGGGCCTTGAGCAACATGGGTGTTTGGGCCTGAGGTCATCGAGGAGGTGGAGAGGCACCCTTCTTGAGTACGTCTTCACGTAGTGGAGGCGGCCAAGGTGGTGGCCGAACTTTGAGATGATATCGTGCCTTATTCGGAGGTCGATGAAGCTGACGGTATGATCGACGACCTGGCCATGGTAGGGGTCGATGATGCCACGTAGTTGATGATGCCACCATAGCTGATGTAGATGACATAGATAATGCCATGAAGTGTCGCCAACTTGTCGTAGATGAAGAGGTCGAAGATGAAGTAGTCGATCGAAAGCTCATCGACGTCCGTGCTGGTGAAGTAGTCGACGGAAATTTTGATGACCACCACATTGAGGTAGTGTTGGTCATACCTATGATGGGCATGGTGACATTACCGCGGTCCCATGCCCGAGCTGCCTGAGGGCACGGCTGCAGTGCCTCCTCCCCAAGGTGGCCAGGTCCAGGGTTTCCCAGAGGCCCGCGGTCACCTTGCTGTCATCTTTGGCGGCACGTCGGCCTATAGCTCCCGCCGCGAGCTAAAGGCCGCATCCCGCGAGGTCCTCCACATCTCCCGCGACGAGCCCGCGGCGGAGTCCCTGCCTTTGTGCAGCCAGGCCATCACCTTTTCGGTGACAGACTGCCGCAACGCCTCCTGCTGGTCTTGTGCCCCACCATCAGCAACACCCGAATTGACCACGTCCTCATGCAGGTCCCGCGCTCCAAGATCAAGGACATCACCGTCCCCTTCCACGGGATCGTCCCAGGGTCGTCCCTCCGCCCCGTCGGGCAAGTCGTGCTGCCCGTCACGTTCGGCTCCTCCGCCAACTTTCGGACAGAGTACATCACCTTCGAGGTGGTGGAAACCGAGCTCCCCTACAACGCCATCTTGGGGCGCCCAGCGCTCTCCATGTTCATGGCGGTCTCCCACCACGCCTACCATTGCTTGTAGATGTCGGCGCCCAAGGGAGTCATCACCGTCCGGGGGAACCACAAGACGACCCTTGACTGCGACGAGACCGCGCTGGCCATGGTAGGTCAGCTCCCTACCCGTGGTCCTAACAGCAAGGAGCGATCCACAGCGCGTCCTAAGGTGGCACTGCAGCCACAAGAGCCCATCAAAACCATCGTCCTCATGGAGATAGACCCCTCCAAGGTGGTCCACGTGGGGGCGACCCTGGAGCCTTAATAGGAACTCGAGCTCATTACCTTCCTCCGGGCTAACAAGGACGCGTTTGCATGGGAACCGTCCGATATGCCCGGTGTCCCAAGGGAGGTGATCGAGCACAGGCTAGCTGTCCGACACGAAAGAAACGGTAAGGCGATGTCGAGGCGTGTTCTGATCGAAGGCCAAGATCATCAAGACCCGATTACATCGGGGTAAAATCACGGCCCATTGCATGGCCTACTCCCTGACGGCCCAATCGAACAGCCTACTAGGGCCTAGCCCCCTAGAAGGTTCTATCAGGCCCATGTGCATCCTGCCGAACAGCTTCCTGGCTGACACGGTGTGTAATGGCCTAGAATTCCTGTTTGAGTCCGACTCGAACAGAGTTCTGCACGGCTACGTGAAGACCCGGACGTTGGTTTCTCGGATTGGAGTAGACGTCGTGATCCCTAAGAGTTGGAGTATGTCTTATCTACCTCGGGATATATTTGGCATGTATGAGTTCGTTACGGTCTCATAGTTAGCCCGGCCCGATTATCCCTCGGTAGGTCGGTTATCCAACACTATATAAACAGGACCCCTACGGCGTGTTGAGGGGTTAATCCAGCACCTGATCTTAGGCCAAGAGACTTCGCATTGTCGCATATTGCTCTCTTGTACACCCATAATCTCGCCGAGACCTGTTAGTCTCGTCGAGCCTCTCCTTGTAATTCTCTTTGATATAAAGAAAGGCTGAACGTAGGGCTATTATCTCCCTGAGAGGCCTGAGCCAGGATAAAACCCCTGTGTCTCCCTGTTCGTCGTTAATCACTGTTCGCCTTGCTTGGCAAGTCTTCTATCTCCCTTTTCTCAAGAACCTTAGTTGACTTGGGTCTGATATCCCAATCGTCGACAGTTGGCGCCGTCCGTGGGGAGAGCAGATCAAGTTTGTTCGAGCATGTCGAACTCGCTCAGTGACCAGGAAATTCTTCCTGAAGGGTATGACTCAGAAGAGCAGGATGTCTCATCCCCTGCCAGATCGAATCGATCCGTTCAATCTCGATCGCTTTCCGTATCTGGGACAGAAGTCTCCGGCTATGCTCCGGAGATGGTCTTAGATGAAGCTCCCGTCATTGATGATGATTATGGAACCGATGATCTTTACGCCGGTTTAGATCTTTCGGATTCCGGGGCCATGTCGGTGGATTCTTCCTGTGGCGACACAGTGATGACACCGTCCAGTGTCCCCTCGCTCGGCCGTCGCAGTATGAACAAGGCCGGCGCAGGAACTTCAGAGAATCCTGCGTGAGCCGCGGCAGCCGATGAGACCGAGCATGTTAACTCTGCTCGGCAACAAGATGGATCTGCACCGACTGCTCGCGAGCAAGAAGTTGTTCACCGCAGTTTGGATGCTTCGATCAACCAATCTCTGGCACAAATTCGCGATCAGCGCAAGCGTCAGCGACGCAACCCGCCTCGCGTACCTACACCAGATCCCCCGGCAGAAGTTCCACCTGCTCGGGATGAATCCCCGCGCAACCAGACTCCGGTCAAGCAAGACGCGGATGCTTCAGGGATCCCGGGACCCCTAGATCAGAGTCGGGAACAACTCCAGGGCATGGCAATGGTGCTCAGATCCACCAACCAGGCCGATCTTGCCCGCATGGGTGATGTTGTTGCTTCTCACCTTGAGCGACTGGCCGAAGGCCTTAAGTCCATAGGTGAAGTTAACACCTCATCCGGGCAGCGCAGTCAGCCTGTCCGGGGGATTCGGACATCGAGCGCTCCGATCGATCGCGTGACCACCGTCACCGTCGAAGGATCACTGTCCACGAGCGAGCTACCCGTGGTCACCCACGTTCGCAAAGTCCCCGTGATCGCCGCGATCACAGGGGCAAGCGGGCGCGCGACGATCACGGACGATCCCCTCGTGAGGAGTGCATCGTAGCAACCACGAGGAAGGAGCGTGGGGATTATCACGGAGGGAGTTCCTCAAGGCAGAGTCCTCCCGCTCAACAAGAATTCCTCGGCGCAACAGGACCAACGTCTTCACAAGACTAGGTTCTGCAGGAGAGGGTGGCCGGTTGTATGCCTTGGGCTGTAAGGCTTTCTCTGACGAGCTTCGCGCTGTCAGGTGGCCCTCCAAGTTCAAACCCGGTCATATGGAAAGGTACAATGGGACCCAGAACCCTGAGGAGTTCCTTTCCATCTACGCTACAGCCATCATGGCAGCTGGGGGTGATGAACTAGTCATGGCGATTTATCTCCTGACTGTCCTTGAGGGCGCTGCTCTGACGTGGCTGTTCAATCAGTAGGAAGGTTCCATCAGCTCGTGGGACTAGCTTTGTGACGCTCTGATCGCCAACTTCCAGAGCTGTTACATGCGTCTAGGTAAGAAGGATGATCTGCACCAGATGATCCAGATGAACGGGGAGACCTTCCGCAACTTTGTGAAACGTTTCATCAAGATTCGCAACACGATCCGGAACATCTCGGACGAATCTGTTGTCCGCGCTTTCAAAAAACGGAGTCCACGATGAGCGGCTCACCCAGGATCTCGAGATCAATGAGACCTGGACCACCAACGATCTGTTCAAAGCGGCTGACCGCTATGCCAATGCGGCAGAGCACGTTCAGTACAAGAAGACGTTTGACAAGGGCGAGCTGCCCGCCCAGCCTGGTGTAGATGAAAAGAAGAAGAGCAGCAACAATCCTGGTGACAAGAAGTCCCAGAAGAAGAACAATAAGGGTGATGTGAATAACACCGTCGCCGGTATAGATCGCGCACCTCCTCCCAAAGACGGGCAGAAGAAGCCCAATAGTAACTATAAGGGCAAGAAGCCTGCTCAGGGAGGCAATCAAGGCAAGAAAGGTCCAAGTGACCGATACTGCCAGTTCCACCAACATTATGGGCACGACATTCGCCATTGCAGGACCTGGGCTGCAAAGCTCGAGGATTTCTACAACGGCAAGGGCCCAATGCCCACCCTGCCCGAGAAAGGTGATCCCGACAAGGACAAGCGCCAAGCCGATGGTGGTGATCGGGACGACGAGGATGACTATCCTGAGCCCGTGAACCACATAACCGTTATCTTTGGCGGCTCCTCGGCTTATCCCTCTCGGCGCAGCCTCAAGGAAGCTGCTCGGGAGGTCCACAACGTTGAGAAGGGCAAAACCACAGCCCGAATCGATGAAGTGGACCGTGGTTTCCATCTCCTTCTCTCAGGAGGATTGCCCCACTGGGATGACCAAGCCTCAGTGGCTCCCACTGGTGGTCGCTCTGACCATCAGCAACGCCAGAGTTGGTCGTTTCTTGGTCGACGGCGGGAGTGCTTTGGACTTACTTTCTGCCAAAGTCTTGGACGAGATGCAGATTCCTCGCTCCAAGCTCAAAGAGGTTGCGATGCCCTTCTATGGGATCGTGCCTGGAGAAGCTGTTAAGCCGTTGGGGCAGATTGTTCTGCCCATCACCTTCGGCAGTCCAAGCAACTTCCGGACAGAGTTGATCACGTTTGACGTGGTTGACTTCCCATCCGCCTACAACGCAATCTTGAGCTGGCCATCTCTTGGAAAGTTCATGGCCGTGTCCCACCATACATACCATTGCGTGAAGATATCGGGCCCTAACGGCGTGATTACGGTCAAGGGCAACTATAAGGCTGCTCTCGATTGCGACAAGCAATCCCTTGCACTGGTCGACCAGCTTCCACCGCATGGTCCCGACGTTCCGCACACCAAGTCTTCCCGTCCCAAGGTTTATGTCCAGCTAGGGGGACAGACCAAGGAAGTTCCGCTGTCTCTTGATGACTCTTCCAAGACAGTTCACTTGGGGGCCAATCTAGACCCCAAATAGGAAAGCGAGCTCATTGCCTTCCTCCGAGCTAATGCGAGCGTGTTTGCACAGGAGCCGTCGACATGCCCGGGGTCCCAAGGGAGGTTATCGAGCACAAACTGGCAGTCCGGCCGGACAAAAAGCCTGTTCGCCAGAAGCTTCGACGCTTTTCGGACTTCAAGCAGGGGATCATCAAGGATCAGCTTGGTAAGCTGCTCGCTGTTGGTTTCATCCGCGAGGTTGATCACACCGAGTGGCTGGCCAACCCTGTCATTGTGAAGAAGAAAGACGGAAAGTGGAGGATGTGTGTTGATCACACAGATTTAAACGCCGCTTGTCCTAGCCTCGCATAGACCAGCTGGTCGACGCGACTGCGGATGTCCAGCTCTTGAAATTTTTGGAAGCTTACTCCAGTTATCACCAAATAAGCATCTCCTCCGAGGATGAAGAGAAGACTGCCTTCATCACGCCCCTTCGGCACTTTCTGCTATACGACCATGTCTTTCGGTCTACGCAATCTTTGGTGCCACGTTCGGTAGCAATGGAAGACTTTTCGAGCGACAAGGAACACGGGTTCTATGTCGACGACATAGTTGTAAAGAGAAAGTATGCTCCAGATCATGTAAAATACATGGCCGAGACTTTTCGTAATCTCACCAGGCATCGAATTAAATTAAATCCAGAGAAGTGTACCTTTGGTGTTCGATCTGGAATGTTGCTCAACTATGTTATAGGTTCGCAAGGAATTTCTGCTAACCCTGAAAAAATCAAGGCCATTGAAAATATGCAGGCTCCGACTACCGTCAAGGAAGTTCAGAGCCTCACAGGGCGGATGGCTGCTCTAAGCAGGTTTATTTCCCATCAAGGTGAACGCGGGCTGCCTTTCTTTAAGGCCATGCGCAAGCACAATGGTTTCGAGTGGACAGACGAGGCTGATAGATATTTCCAAGATCTAAAGCAATACATGTCCAACCCACCTGTCTTGACTACCCCGCGACATGGCGAACAGGTTTTGTTGTATTTTGGCTGCACGCCACAAGCGGTGAGCGCGGTCTTGACGGTGGAAAGGGACGGTATCCAGCGGCCAATCTACTACGTAAGCGAGGTGCTTCACAGATCAAAGGAGCGTTACCCTGAGGTCCAAAAGTTGCTCTATGCCTTGCTCATGTCCTCCAGGAAGCTTCGGCATTACTTCCAGGCGCATCAAATACTGGTCCCGACCAAGTTCCCTCTGGGAGAAATCCTACGGAACAAGGAAGCCGGCGGATGTATAGCTAAGTGGGCAATGGAACTAGCAGAATTCGACATTCTGTTTGATGCCCAAACTGCTATTAAATCTCAGATCCTGGCTGACTTTGTCGCTGAATGGACTTGCCCACCCAAATCCCAGGAAGCTCCCAAGCAACCTGAAGAAAACCCCTGGACCATGTTTTTTGATGGCTCGCGTACTGGAAACTCGGGGGCTGGTTTTGTTCTCATCTCCCTCAAGGAGAGCAACTCCAGTATTCTATCCAACTACACTTTGCGGCGACTAACAACGCCGCGGAGTTGTCGGGGATAAAATCCCGACCCATTGCCATGGCCCACTCCCTAACGGCCCAGTTGAACAGCCTACCAGGGCCCAGCTCCCTGGAAGGTTCTATCTGGCCCATATGCATCCTGCCGAACAGCCTCTTGGCAGGGGTGATGCGTAACGGCCAAGGAATCGTGTTTGAGTCCGTCTCGAACAGGAGTTCTGCATGGCTTCGTGAAGTCCCGGACGTTGGTTTCCCGGATTGGAGCGGACGTCGTGATCCCCAAGACTAGGAGTATGCCTTATCTGCCTCGGGATATATTTGGCATGTATGAGTTTGTTAAGATCTCGTAGTTAGCCTGGCCCGATATTCCCTCGATAGGTCGGTTTGCTCTGCACTATATAAACAGAGCCCCTACGGCGTTAGGGGGCATCCGATATCGGTCAATCCTACAGGAGTTTTACGACTTGATCTAGCTTTTAGCATCTGGTAGACACCTGATCTTCGCTTGTACACCACAATCTCGCCGAGACTTGTTCGTCTCGTCGAGCCACCTCTTGTATTCATCTCTGATATATAAGAAAGGCTGGACGTAGGGCTATTATCTCTCCCGAGAGGCCCGAACCAGGATAAAACCCACATCTCTGTTCGTTCTTTGTTAAGTGGTTGTTCGGCGTGTCTCCTATCTCACTTCTAAAGAACCTTAGCGACTTGAGATCGTTATCTCAACCGTCGACAGTTGGCGCCGTCCATGGGGACACGCAAATCGAGCATGTCGAACTCTATCAGCGATGAGGAGATTCTCCCTGAGGACTACGACTCAGAAGGGCCGGATGTTTCTTCCCCTGCCAGCTCGAATCGATCTTATCGATGTCTGTATTCGAGACAGAGGTCTTTGGATACGCCCCGGAGATGATCTCTGGTCAAGCTCCTGTCATCGACGATGAATACGGAACCGACGATCTTTACGCCGGTTTAGATCTATCGGATTCCAGGGCTATGTCGGTCGATTCTTCCTATGGTGACACAGCGATGACACCGTCTAGCGCGCACGGCCACCGCGTCGTCAACATGGCTGGTGCAGGGACCTCAGGGGATCCTGTACGGGTCACGGTGGCCGAAGAGATCGAGCGAGTCAATTCCGCTCGGCACCCAGATGGAGCCGCACAATCTGCTCGCGAGCAAGACATTGTTCGCCGCACTTTCGACGAATCCATCGACCAAACTTTGGCGCAGATCCGCGATCAGCGCAAGCGTCAGCGACGCGATCCGCCTCGCGCGCCTATGCCAAGACCCCCGGTAGAAGTTCAGCCTGCCCGGATGGAATCCCGCGCCTGGACTCAATCGGGCAAGACGCGGATGCCGAAGATCCCAGACCAATCGGCGAGCGGGAGCGGCTCCGAGCCCCGAAACCGTAATCAGATCCGCTCACGGGACAATCTCGTCCTCGTGGCGATGAAATAACCACTCACCTTGAGAAATTGGCGAGGGCCTTAAGTCTGGTGAGGCATCATCCGGCGGCCGGTGAACTGTCGGGTAGATTCGGACGATGAGCAATCCGATCGATCGCGTGATCGCCGTCACCATCGAAGGACCAACGTCCACGAGCAAGCTGCCCGTGGTCACCGCCGCTTCGCCGAGTCCCGTAGTCATCAGCGACCACGAGGGGGCAAGCGTGCGCGGCGATCACGGACGATCCTCGTGAGGCGCGTTGTCACAACCACGAGGAAGGAGCGGGGGCTTATCACGGAGAGAGTTCCTCAGCGAAACCTCCCCTCGGCAAGAGTTCCCCGACCAACAGGACCAATGTCTTCTCGGGCTAGGTTACTCAGGGAAGGTGGCGATCTTCGCCTTGGGTCTGCGGGGCCTTTTCCGACGAGCTCCGCTCTGTTCGGTGGCCCTCAAAGTTCAAGCCGGACACATGGAGAGGTATTAACGGAGCAGGAACCCGGAGGAGTTCCTTTCCATCTCGCTTCTGACCATCATGGCGGCGGGGTGACGAGCTTGTCATGGCTAATTACCTCCGATCGTCCTTGAGGGTTTGCTTTCGGGACGTGGTTGTTCAATCGGCGGAAGGTTCCATCTCTTCTTGGAACCAACTTTGTGACTCTCGATTGCTAATTTCGGAGGCTATTACGTTAAATGCAGGCAAGGAGGATGATCTGCACGGATGATCCGGATGAGCGGGAGACCCTCCGCAACTTTGTGAAGCATTTCAACAAGATCCATAACACAATCCGAACATCTCGGACGAATCTGTTGTCCGCGCCTTTAAAAGCGTCTGCGACGAAGCGGCTCACCAGGATCTCAAAATCAATGAGACTGGACCGCCAACGACTTTGTTCAAAGCGGTGATCGCTATGCCAGCATAGCAAGGCGTGTTCGATTACAAAAAGCGTTCGACAAGGCGAGCTGCCCGCCCGACTGGTGTGGAGGAGAAGAAGAAGAGCAACAACAATCCCGGTGACAAGAAGTCCCGGAAGAAAAAGAAGGGTGATCACGAACAACAACATCGCGGTATAGATCGTTTACACCGCCCAATGATGGGCGAGAAAAAGCCCAACAATAACTATAAGGGCAAGAAGCCCGCCCAAGGAGGCAACCAAGGCAAGAAAGGTCCTAATGACCGATATTGCAAATTCCACCAGCATCACGGGCATGATACACATCATCAGTGGGACACGGGCTCATGCTCGAGGATTTCTACAGCGGCAAGGGTCCAATGCCCACCTTGCCTCAAAAAGGTGAAGCCGGTGGGCCAAGCACCAAACCGATGATGGTGATCGGGACGACGACAGTATCAAGAGCCCGTGAACCATATCGCCGTCATCTTCGGGCGGCCTCGCTTATACCTCTCGGCGCAGCCTCAAGGAAGCTGCTCGAGAGGTCCTAACATTGAAAAGGGCAAGCCTCGGCCGAATCGATGAAGTGGACCGAGGTTTCCATCTCCTTCTCTCGGGAGGATTGCCCCATTGGGATGACCAAGCCACGAGGCTCCCACGGTGGTCGCTCGACCATCGACAGCGAGAGTTGGCCGTGTACTCGTGAGCGGCGGGGCGCTTTGGACTTGCTCTGCTAAGGTCTTGGGCGAGATGCAAATTCCTCGCTCCAAACATAAAGAGGTCGCGATGCCTTTCTCGGCATTGTTCCGGAGAAGTCGTGTTGACCATTGGGGCGGATCGTTACGCCGTTACCTTCGGCGGTCAAAGCAACCGGGACGAGTTGATCATATTCGATGTGGTTGACTTTCCATCCGCATACAATGCTATCCTGGGCCGGCCATCTCTCTGCAAGTTCATGGCCGTGTCTCATCACAGATATCATTGCGTGAAAATACCGGGTCCCAACGGTGTGATCATGGTCAAGGACAACTATAAGGCCGCTCTCGATTGCGACGAGCAGTCCCTCGCCCTGGTCGACCAGCTTCTGCCTCGAGGCCCCGAAGCTCCGCAGACTAAGTCTGCACGCCCTAGAGTCTCCCTTCAGCCAGCAGGAGAGACCAAGGAAGTTTCGCTGTCTGTGGATGATTCCTCCAAGACAGTTCACTTGGGGGCCAATCTGGACCCCAAATAGGAAAGCAAGCTCATTGCCTTCCTCCGAGCTAATGCAGATGTGTTTGCCTGGGAGCCATCTGACATGCCCGGAGTCCCAAGGGAGGTTATCGAGCACAAACTGGCCGTCCGGTCGGACAAAAAGCCTGTTCGCCAGAAGCTTCGTCGCTTTTCGGACTTCAAACAGGGGATCATCAAGGATCAACTCGGTAAGCTGCTAACTGCTGGTTTCATCCGCGAGGTTGATCACACCGAGTGGCTAGCCAACCCTGTCATTGTAAAGAAAAAAGGCGGCAAGTGGAGGATGTGTGTCGATCGCACAGATCTGAACGCTGCTTGTCCTAAAGACAATTTCACGCCTCGCATAGACCGGTTAGTCGACGCGATCGCGGATCTTGACTCTTGAGTTTCTTGGATGCTTACTCGGTTATCACCAAATAAGCATCTCCCGAGGATGAAGAAAGCGCCTTCATCACCCCTTGACACTTTACGCTGCTCGACCATGTCTTTCGGTCTGCGCAATCTTTGGTGCCATGTTCAGTAGCTTAATGGAAGACTTTCCCGAGCAACAGCGGAAGAAACACGGAGGTCTATGTCGATGACATAGTTGTAAAGAGCAAGTATGCTCCAGATCATGTAAAAGACCTGACCGAGACTTTCCAAAATCTCAACAGGCATCGAATAAAGTTGAATCCAGAGAAGTGTACCTTTGGTGTTCGATCTGGAATGTTGCTCGGTTATGTGATTGGTTCGCAAGGCATATCTGCCAACCCCAAAAAAATCGAGGCCATTGAAAATATCGCGGCTCAACTACCGTCAAGGAAGTTCGAGCCTCACCGGACGGATATTTGCTTTGGCGAGTTTATATCCCGTCAGGGCGAACGCGGGCTGCCCTTCTTTAAGGCCCTGCGCAAGCACAATTTTTTCGAGTGGACAGAGGAGACTGATCGATCTTTTCAAGATCTAAAGCAATACCCATCCAACCCACCTGTCTTGACCACCCCGCGATACGGCGAACAACTCTTGCTCTATCTTAGCTGTATGCCTCAAGCGGTGAGCGCGGTCTTGACGGTGGAAAGAGAAGGCATCCAGCGGCCAATCTATTACGTGAGCGAGGTACTTCACGGATCAAAGGAGCGTTACCCTGAGGTCCAGAAGCTGCTCTACGCCTTGCTCATGTCCTCCAGGAAACTTCGCCATTATTTCCAGGCGCACCAAATACTTGTCCCGACCAAGTTCCCTCTTGGAGAAATCCTAAGGAACAAGGAAGCTGGCGGACGTATAGCTAAATGGGCAATGGAACTGGCAGAATTTGATATTCTGTTTGCTGCCCGAACTGCTATTGAGTCCTGTCTTGGCTGACTTTGTCGTAGAATGGACTGCCGCCCAAATCGAGGAAGCTCCGAGCAACCCGATGACCCCCTTGACCATGTTTTTGACGCAGCAGCGCTTTGGAAACTCGGGGCTGGTTTTGTTCTCATCTCCCTCAAGGAGAGCAACTCGATATTCTATCCAACTACACTTTGCGGCGACTAACAATGCTTTGCGGTCGAGGCCCTCCTCACGGGACTAGGCGTGCAAGTCGCTCGGTGTCCAACGACTAACTGTGAAGGGAGATTCACAGCTGGTCATCAACCAGGTAAACAAGGAGTATCAGTGATGCGATGACTCAATGGCGCGATACCTGGTTGAGGTGAGGAAGTTTGAGCGGCACTTTCGATTTTTCGAGGTGCTCTTCGTGCCCAGGAAGGACAACTTCTTGGCCGACCAACTATCCAAGTTCGTATCCTCACGCGAACACTGCTCCGCGCGGTGCTCGTCGAGCACCTTTACAAGCCCTCTATCACGTCTCGGACGAGGCAGCGAAGGCAGTGGTCTTTGTCTCCGTCATCGAGCGAGTGTCATGGATCGGACAACGCCATTTGTCCGGTACCTTGCAGATGGGACCTTTGCCGAAAGCGGCCGGCGTTCCGGCTTATAAGGCGTGCTTGTTCCATACAAGCTTATGGACGGCATCCTTTACCGTCGAGGTGCTCCAGGAGTCCTCTCCAAGTGCATCTCTCAACAGGAGGGTGTGTTCCTTCTTAGGGACATACACGAGGGTGCCTGCGGCAACCACGCCTCTGTCAGGGATAAAATCACGGCCCATTGCCATGGCCCACTCCCTGACGGCCCAATTGAATAGCCTACCAGGGCCCAGCTCCCTGGAAGGTTCTATCAGGCCCATGTGCATCCTACCGAACAGCCCTTGGCTAGCGCGGTGCGTAATGGCCTAGGATTCGTGTTTGAGTCCGACTCGAACAGAGTTCTGCACGGCTACGTGAAGACCCGGACGTTGGTTTCCCGGATTGGAGCAGACGTCGTGATTCCCAAGACTAGGAGTATTCCATATTTGCCTTGGGATATATCCGGCACATCGAGTTCGTTACGTACTCATGGTTAGCCCGGCTCGATAATCCCTTGGTAGGTGGTTTGCTCTGTACTATATAAACCAAGCCCCTACGGCGTTTAGGGGGCATCTGGCATCGAGTTTGCATCTGGCTTCGAGTTTACGCATTAGCATCTCGTAGACACCTGATCTTCGCTTGTACACCCATAATCTCGCCGAGACTTGTTCGTCTCGTCGAGCCACCTCTTGTATTCATCTCTGATATATAAGAAAGGCTGGACGTAGGGCTATTATCTCTCCCGAGAGGCCTGAACCAGGATAAAAACCCCTGTCTCCTGTTCGTTGCTGTTCGTGGTTGTTCGGCGTGCCTCCCATCTCACTTCAAAAGAACCGTAGCGACTTGAGATCGTTATCTCAACCGTCGACACCTCCTTGATACTCGATTAAAAGCGTTTAGCATGGGCTATTCTTGGCCTCTGACGTTACAAGATATGCAGGATGTAGTGACTAAGTGCAAGGCTTGCCAATTTCACGCCCGGAAGGCACATAAGCCCGCCCAGGAGCTCCAAACGATCCCCCCATCTTGGCCTTTCTCCACATGGGGTCTGGATCTGCTCGGCCGGTTCCCCAAGGGGTACAAGGGCTACACATACTTGCTCGTCGCCAGTGCAGAAGTTATCTTGCCCGCCGAAATAGTACTCGGCTCGCCCCGCACGAGCTCGGTCAACTTGGTTGACTCAAAGCAAGAGCGCCTGCTCGAACTCGATCTCCTCGAAGGCACACGCGACCGGGCACAAGTCAGAATGGCGCGCTACCAGCAAGATCTTCGCCGGCACGCTGCCAAATCGGTTCGACCAAGGGCTTTGCAGGCGGGCGACCTCGTTCTGCACCATGTTCAGAACCTGTCCAATGCCAACAAGCTAACTCCCCGTTGGGAGGGCCCGTTCACGGTCGTTTCTCTTGCTTTCGCCGGGGCTGTTTGCACAACAGCGGACGGAGAGAGGCGACCAGCACTTGGAACATCGACCCGACCGTAAGTTCTTTGTGTAGGTCTTTACGTGTTTGCTTAACCGCGCTTTTGTCAAACTTCGCGCCTTTGTTCGTCCAAGTCTGTCGGGCTCCCTGTAAAGTTCAATCCATTTAATAGTGAAATTTTCACGGTCCTCTGAGGCCTTTTCACACCACTGTCTTGTCAAGACTACCCTCTCTCTGGTAACACTTGATGGCTGTCCGGCCTTGCGAACACTTGGCTCCGCAATCTTAATGATTTTTTCCTGCTCGTATCCGGTTTCAACACGTTCCTCAACTCAAGGTTGCGTAAAAAGGCTTTCTCGCCTCGCGGCTAAGTCTGCTCTCGTAAGCCCTCCGCGGCAGAGGCACTTACCGCTCACGGTACAACCACTTGGCAAAGCCTGCTCTCGTAAGCCCTCTGCGGCAGAGGCACTTTCCTTGTTCGGTTACCTTCGGAATCGCCTAACTTACGTCGCCGAGCAGTTTTTGGGATAAGTCGATCAGGATCGGGTGTCGCTCTAACTCTCTCATGCGTGCTCGAATTACATAAACTCAGGTTTTGAGCACCGTCCGTCACGAGGGCTAGGGTGTCGCTCTTTCTCTTGTGCACTGTTGGAGTTAAAACTCGAGTCCTCGGCATTTACTGTGAAGTGAGAGTTAGGCTAAGCGTTCTACCGGTTTTCTTAAACTTTCTAGCGCTTTCGTGCCCTGCTCTTGGTTTCCTGTTCGTTCTTGTCTTTTGCTGCTCTTTTTTGCAGGAAAAAGGTATGTTTTTTATTAGCAAAATTTGCAGGTACAAAAGTTAGAATGGCGCGCTACCAGCAAGATCTTCGCCGGCATGCTGCCAAATCTGTTCGACCAAGGGCTTTGAAGGTGAGCGACCTTGTTCTGCGCCGCGTCCAGAACCTGTCCAATGCCAACAAGTTAACTCCCCGTTGGGAGGGCCCGTTCACGGTCTTTTCTACTGCTCGCCCAGGGGCTGTTCGCCTGGCAATGGAGGACGGGAGAGAGCTGACCAGCACTTGGAACATCGACCAGCTTCGTAAGTTCTTTGTGTAGGTCCTTTGTTTGCTTCCTTAGCTCCGCGCTTTTTGTCAAACTTTGCGCCTTAGTTCGTCCAAGTCTCTCGGGCTGCCATGTAAAGTTCAATCCAATAAAACAGTGAATGTTCACGGCCCGCTGCAGCCCTTTTCACTTCTTGTCTTCTCAGACTATCTTTCTCTCTGGTAACACTTGATGGCTGCCCGGTCTTGCGAACTCTTGACTCCGCGATCTTCAGGGTTTCTCTGCCCGTATCTAGTTTCAGCAAAGTTCCTAAACTCAGGGTTGCGTAACACGGCTTTTTCGCCTCGTGGCTAAGTCTGCTCTGTAAGCCCTCCCGACAGAGGCACTTACCGCTCACAGCACAACCACTTGGCAAAGCCTGCTCTCGTAAGCCCCCTGCGGCAGAGGCACTTTCCTTGTTCGGTTACCCTCTGAATCGTCTAACTTACGTCGACGAGCAGTTCATGGAATGAGCCGATCAGGATGCGGGTGTCGCCCTTTCTCTCTACGCACGTGCTTGATTTCGCAAACTTAGGTCTTCAAGCATCGTCCGTACCGGGGACTAGGGCGTCGCTCTTTCTCTTGTGCACCTGTTCGAATTTGCAAGCTCAGGTTTTCGAGCAGCTGCACAACGAGGGCTGGGAGTTGGGCTAAGCGTTCTACCGTTTTTCCTAAAACTTTCTAGCGTTGTCTCGCCCGCTCTTAGTTTCCTGTTCGTTCTTGTCTTTCTGCTGCTCTGTTTTGCAGGGAAAAGGTAAGCCTTTATTTTCATTAACCAAAGTTCTAGGTACAAGGCCCTTTCGGGTTACAGCCCTACTGCTACTTAGAAGCAAGCTGCTCCTTTAGCTCCTCAATTTCAAACTTGAGGCGCGCGACTTCACCCTAGGCTTTGATTCCCTCTTTAACTTCAGCTCGGAGACGTTCGGCTTCCTCCTTACTGATTTTCTTGTGCTTGGCCTGCTCCTCGGCCTCCGCACGAAGGGCCACGACCTCTTCGGTCTTGGCCTTGCTGCCTGTCGAGATCCTCGCTCGACCAGGCGCCTTTGCTTTCGGCGGTCTTGAGCTGCTCAGCCAGCTCCTTGACCCTTCTCTCCGCGGCGCTCGCCCTCACGGCCAGCCCGCGCATCTCCTCGGCTTCCTCCTGTGATACCCACAAGCTGGATATCTTCTCCTGGAGTGCCGCGAAAGTCTGCCTCTCCTCAGCCAGCTGGGCCTTGAGCTTTTCAACCTTGGCCTTCAGTCGGCCTTGGCTCTTGGATGGTGCAAGGCGCTCCCCTTCGAGCTCCTTTGCCCGGTACTCTCGGAAGGCTTCCAGAATGGTGCTGCACTCGACGCCGACGCCTTCTTCGAAATCTTCCATGGTGCTCCACAAGACCTGAGTAAGAGAAGAGTAATTCTATCACATTTAGTTGTCCGTGACTTAAAGCGGACAAGTTTCGGTTTGCGCTTTACCTCTTGAAGCCGAGTCTTCGAGTTCCGGCTAAGGCGCTCACCAAGGCCGTGGGTGGCGAAGCCCCGGCTGCTCGGAGCGGCAGCGACGTGATGCTCTCTGTGCCGCGCCTCCCTCTTGTCGGAGCGCGCCCGCCCGTGGGCTCTCTTCCTCTCACTGGCTGCTTCGGACTCGGGAGAGCTGGCGGCGGCGTCTTTGTCTCCTGGGAGCTCCTGCTCCTCTTCTTCTTCCTTGCCGACCTTGGGCAAGGCCAGTGTCTCCACGGCGGGGATCTGGGAGGGTTTCTGAGACGGGGTAATTTGATCCCCTGACGCTACCTTCTTCTTGCTCTCCGGTGGCAGGGACTTCCCCCTCCACTCCGGAGGGACGATTTGCCCCTACGACGAAGTGCTTGGCAGGACCGCCTGCTCGGCTCCGCTCTCCGTGGCGTTGCGCCCCGCTTCTTCTGCTTCTAGCCGGTTGATCGCGCCCTTCAAGGCGTCGATCTGGTCGGTGGAGCCTGGTGGCAGCGCAGCCCACGCTGCTAGCTTGTCCTTGAGAGCGAGCAGCCTCGTTGCTCATGGCTGCCGTCTGATTGCTCGGCAATGAGGCGATGACAAAGAGATGAGTTAAAGTCTGCGCGGATCGATATAAGGTAAAGGGGCCAGCTTTGCTACTACATACCTGTCGCAGAGAACTTAACCTTCTTCTTTGCTCCTCGATGGAGCTTGCGCCTCTTGCTCGGGGGCTCCTTGGCTTCTTCGCCTTGGCCTCCAGACGCTTGCGGCGACAAGCTCAGCTCTTTGGTGAGCTGAGCGCTCTTTTTGCGCAACGCGAGAAGTTTTTCCTTGCGCGCGACTTCCTCTTCGAGCCTCCTCTGCTCGGTGACCTGTTGCAGCCGTTCCATATGGCCCGGGTGAGCCTGCGTATAGCGCGTAAGCCATAGGGTCAGGTTCCATACCTCCTCGTCGCTTTGCTCGATGAGGAGAGTGGAACTTGAGTTTCCGCTTGGCTGCCACGCGCTTGATCCTTTCGGTAGCGCTTCATTACCACCGGTGTGCGGCGGCTGCCATGGCGCGGCGAGCTCCTCGTCGGCTCGGCGACCACTTTGGGCTTCGCGGCCACCTTGGCCTTGCCCTTCCTCGCTTCCTCCTTCTCTGACCCGGAGAGCTCTTCGACGATCCTGCCGATGATGAGCTGATCCTCCTACACATTGTGAAGCGAATGTAAGTATGCAGTTGTCGTGCAAGTCTAGCAACCGAATGGGGTTCTAAGCAACTTCCCAAAGATGTGCGGACAAGCACGTTCCGCGGACACGTGTAGGCCACCTCGCCGGTGATCTCGCTGTCCTTCCTGGCAGCCTTCAGCATGGCGTCGACCTGCTCGGTCACCCATGCTTCTGTTGGCTTCACTGCCCGAGTAGAAGAAGTCGTTATTTCCTGTTCGGATGAATCACCAAAGAACGGTTAAGTGTTTGAGGAACTTACCCGTGCTCTCCCTGGTGATGTCCTCCCAACCTTCTATCTTATAGAAGGGGTAGGACCTCTTCCGCAGCAGACAGATCTTGTTCGCTATGAAGTCCCAGATTATCTCCCTGCCCGTGAGCCCGAGGCCCACGAGAGAGGCGATCTTCTGGGTAAGGTACCACTCCTCGCCGCTCGGCTCCGGCCGCGGCATTGGAGTTCCTTTCGCCGGTGCCTTTCCGGTGAAGACGAGCTTGCTATCGCCGCTCCTGCTGGCATAGAACCACCTCATCCACCACGGCCCCATCGAGTCGAGCAATGGTGGACTAGGGTAGGGCACGTCGTCGGCGGTGGCCCGGAGCTTGAGGTAGTAGCACCCAAGCGCCGAAGCGGCGGAGCTGCTCCTCGTCACGGTGTAGTAGTGGAGGAACAGCCCCAACGTCAAATCTACTCCTAGGTAGCCCTCGCACAGGTGTACGAAGACGGCTGTAAGATCAAGCCTCCCTTGGGCTTAATGTTTTGGTAATTGATGCCAACTAGGCCTCGACGGAACGCATCAAGGCTAAGGATGTTATTTGCTAGTTCCTCTATTTTTCTTGTGTGCATGTCTGCTTCTGGCCCATCCGGCCTATTGATGTCTGCAAGCTCATCTCTCTGGTTGTAGGTCCCACTGAGCACAAGTCCCAGTTCATCGGGTGTGTTCGAGAGGTTAGGAGTTAGAGCCACTGTCTAGGTCGAGAGAGTTAGGGAAGCGGCATTGTCGGGGTTTAAGAGCCGCTAAGTCTTCAAAGCGGATATTTCGATTCGGCACAAAAAATTCCCGCCAAAGTCATCTAAGTGTTCCCGCCGAGTCCACAAAGCGACAAAGTCCAAAAACCGAAACCCTAGACAAAGCCGAGAGAGAGAGAGAGAGAGGTGTCCGAGGGTGCCGGAGAGTGGCTTCTATAGAATTTATGATCTATCCATTTAGAAATAGGTGGCGAAACTTAGTTCGCTGGATAGCCCTTTCTCTTAGCTTTACGGAATGCCCAAGATCATAAAAAACAGAGTTCGGGAGCAAAAGATATGAATTTTTTGGCAAACTGTGAAATTTTGAACCTCATAGGGCGGCGTCAGATAACTTCTGAGACGGCGTCCGATGAAGTATAAATTTGGCCAAAACCTGGTGGACGGGTCCGATAAACCATCGGACGGCGTCCGACCGAGCACTAAATTTTGACCTAAAAAGCTGGTGAACGGGACTCGATAAACCATCGGACGGCGTCAAGCAGAGCCTAAATTTTGGCCTAAAACACAGGTGGACGGGTCCGAAAATCCACCGGACGGCGTCGGCAGATGTCTGCAATTTGGGACCAAATCTAATCGGACGGCGTCCGATGAGCACCGGACAGGGTCCGATGGATTGATTCGAAACTCGGGAAAATGAATCTGAGCCGTCCATTGTTAGGGTTTCGCCTTGTGCCTATAAATAGGGGTTTGGAGCACGGGAGAAACTTGAGAGAGCCTAATCTAGCAGCCACCCCTTGCCCTAGCCACCAAGAGAGCTCCTCCCATGGTTCCCATCTCCACCTAGGGTTGCATGTGCTTGAGAGATTGAGAGGGAGAAGAAGAGAGGAAAAGGAAGAAGAAGCTGCCCCCTTCCTCCTCTCATCCATCCCCAAGGTTTGCCCCTTCTCCCATGGTGTTCTTGCCCTAGTTTCCATGGTGGGAGAGAAGGGGTAGTGGTGAGAGACGGTCTCCGATCTTGTGCTCTTGGGACTTCGCCGCCGGAGAGATGGTAAATCACGCCACGAGCTTCATCAACGACGACTACATCAACCGTGCCTCAAACCCACCATCCGTTGGTGGTCACCGCCTTGTGTAGGGGTGCATCCTCTCCATTCGTTGGAGCCACAAGTCCGCCGTGTGTCGGCGGCCATCTCCGTGTGTCGGTGGTGCCAAGGTGTCCGTGTGTTGGATCTAAATCCTTCATGTGTTGGAGGTACCTCATATGTTGAGGTGAAATCCACTGTGTGTCGGTGGTCGGTGCTGTGTGTCGGTGCCGGTGGGGGTGTGAGAGCTCTCGCGTGTGAGAGAACTCGTTTCCGTGTGAAGGTTTGGAGCTCACCTACCATGTGTTGGTGCAGAGCTACCACGAGTGGATTGAGGTCTAGGAACGAAAGGGTTCCGACTTCTCTGTGTGAAAAGTTTCCTCAACGGAGACGTAGGTGTTCATGTGTTGAGCACCGAACTTTGGGAAACAACTCGGTTTGCGCCTTCTTGTCTCACTCATTTACTTTCGCATATTAATTATATCGTTTGCATGTGAGTGCCATCGAGCCTCCTAGTAGTCGCTTGTGCTTCATTGAGATCCCTTCCGCAACTAGACTCTAAATCCATCGATAGTTTGTGTTCCTAATTTGACTAATTAAGTAAGCAAATTGAGAGGAGTAAAATTTGAAAAGAGCCGATTCACCCCCCCTCTCAGCCTAGGATCCTTACAAGTGGTATCAAAGCTCGGCTCTCTATTTGTGCTTAACCGCATTAGAGATGGCCGACGGGGGTAGTGTCGCTAGTAATCGAATACCTTTGTTCAATGGATCTCACTTTGCTTTCTAGAAAAGGCGCATGGCTGTTTATCTCCAATCTATGGGCTTAGATGTTTGGAAGGTTGTAGAGTCTCCTCTAGGCTTCACACTTGCGAATGACACATCTCCCACACCTGAGCAAACTAGATTACTTGAACTAGATGCTAAAGCTATGAATGCACTGTTCTATGGTTTGAGCATGGATGTGTTCGATAGAGTTAGCATCCTTCCCACTGCACACGATGTTTGGACATCACTTATAGAAATCCACGAGGGGACAGCCTCTGTCAAAGAGGGCAAGTTGGTGGTGGTTAAGGAAAAATTTGATCAATTTAGGATGCTTCCTAATGAGAATGTTAATGAGATGTTTTCTAGGCTTAACCCCATAATCAACGAGCTCAAGGGGCTCGGTTCTTCTCTGTCAAATGTTGATGTGTGCAGGAAGATGATCAGGGTATTGCCAAGACAAGAGTACCGTGATATCATCACGTACCTCTCCAACAGTGGCGAAGTCGAGAAGCTTGCTCCCACAGCACTCCTGAGCAAGCTCACGGCTCATGAGATGCTCATCATTGAGCCTGGAGCACCACCTGCACCTGAGAAGAACACGGTCGTTGCCCTCAAGGCGAGTGGACCCAGGCAGAGTGACACTAAGACAAGCTCAACTGAAGATGGTGGAGGGATGACCCTGAGTCAGTTCGAAGCTGGATTTGAGCAACTGGGATTGTTCATGAAGAATGCTGGAAAGTTTATGAGCAACAATGGATATGGGGACAAGAGGAGGTCCGGGAGAAACTCATATGCATCACTCCGATGCTATGAGTGTCAAGAAAAGGGCAACATAGCTTCAATGTGCCCTCAGAAAGGAAACATCAAGTATAAGGAGAAGGGAAAGGATAACGGTGATGGTGAGAAGCTGAAGCACAAGGAGAAAGACAGGAGGAAGAGTTTTCAAAAGTCAGGCTTCAAGGGCTTCTCCAAGTAAGGCAAGAGGCTGGCTTTTGTGGGGGAGTGGGTCACAGATGACAGCTCTAGTGACTCTCCAGCTTCTGATGACGAGGAGGAGTCAAGTGGCCAAGGATTGGCCGGCATGGCAATCACTCAGGTCGTGCCACCACCGCCAGCCTTCCCTCCAAGATGCCTCACGGCCGTCACCGAGCCTCAAGTGTGGTACTCCGATGATGAGTCTGCTTCTTCTACTTCCACTACACCAAAGGCGACATCGACTCCGACTGACATCACCAAGTGCTTGATGGCTATGCCAACTGCCAATGAGGTTTGTGACTCTGACTCTGATCCCGATGTTGAGGAGGAAACTGCTCAAGCTTATTTTGCACAAGCACTTGAATTTCTTGAAAAGGAAAGGTCAAGAAGCATGAGATTTCAGGAGCGTCTTAACAATTTGGATGCTAGGTTCAATGATCTTGTGTCTAAGCATGAATCACTAGAAACTGAACATGACATCATGATAGACACTAGTAATACTATGATTAAGAAGTCAAGTGCGCTTGAAGAAGAAAATAGAGCTATGAATAAGTCGGTAGAACATCTTCTTGCTACAATTCATGAGCTTAGGGCTACTAATGAGCGGCTTGTAGCTGACAATGCTTCCATGATTGCTTTGCATGTCGCTCAATCTATTAATGTTTCTGACTGTCATGCTTTGGTTGATGCTTTACCTGCTACCTTGTCTATTCCTAGTGATGTTGTTGATGATGCTCCTGCTTGTGCCATAATTGTTGCACCACCTAGAGTTGATAGCTCTACTTCCTGTGATGATTTGATTGACTTGACCCTGATTGCTTCTAGCTCTAGTGGTTCCTCTAGCAATGCTCATGATTGTACTTCTGATAATTGCAAATTTGCTTTAGCTGCTAGGGAACTAGCTATATAGAATGGTGAACTTAAATCTAAACTTGAGAAATTTGATAAAGGACTTGGGAAGTGCTATGAGGGTAGCCTAGTCTTGGATAAGATGCTCAAGGAACAAAGAAAACCTTCTCAAAAGGGAGGTTTGGGTTTTACCCCTGAGAAGCCAAAGGAGAGGAAGAAATCAAGTGTTACTCAAGCATCTACCATTAGGCAAAGTTACTATCATGCTCATCCCAAGAAGAGAAGCAACTCTGGGCCTAACAATTTGCACACTAGCAACTTGAACTCTAGACAACACTTTGGGCACTTCAACACTTGGCAAGGACCTCCTAGGCACTATAACTCTCCCACATGGCAACCTCAAATGCACTACAATATTTGGCATGCTCCTAGGTACAACACTTGGCATTCACCTAGGTAAAACTTCTGGAATGGTACTCCTAGACGCAACAATGGTAGGACAAATCCTCCTAGGAACCAAAACCGCACAACTCCAAATCACACACAGCCAAGATCCTTAAGAGCACATGCTGAGCTGTATGACCACTACCTGCTAAAAAAAAATTCACAGGGTAGAGTGACTGCTAGATTTGTTGGGCTCAAGTCTGAGAATGAGCACAAGGCACATGTTTGGGTGCCCAAGTCATTGATTGATCGTTTTGCCCCTGTTGCTTCTGGTTTGAAGGCTAACCCTCGGGACCTCCTGTGTGCGTCCCTGAGTCACATAAGTGATCTTTTCTCATGACAGGTGAACTACCGGAGTGGAGGGTGCCATTGGATCATCGACAGCGGGTGCACCCAACACATGACCGGCAACCCCCGGCTGTTCACCTCAATAGGGGAGGAAGGCAAGATTCCCCTAAGGTCACTTTTGGAGATGGAAGGAACAGCAAAGTACTTGGAGTTGGAAAGGTAGCAATCTTTTCAGATCTTTCAATTGACAATGTGCTACTAGTGAAAACTTTGAGCTATAATCGTCTCTCTGTTGCCCAAATATGTGATTTGGGGTTCCATTGTAATTTCTTACCTGAGGGTTTGTTGGTTTTGGACAAAAATGAAAAACTTGTGTTCAAAGGTTTTCGTTTTGAAAACTTGTTTCTTGTGAACTTTAATAAGCCCGCTGCATCTGTCTCGGCTTGCCTTGTCGCCAAAGTCTCTCTTGGTTGGCTTTGGCATAGGCGTCTTGGACATGTCGGTATGGAAAATTTGAAGAAACATTTCAAAAACGAGTTGGTCCTTGGGGTGCAAGATGTGACATTCGAAAAAGACAAGCTTTGCAGTGCCTGTCAGGTCGGCAAGCAAGTGGCAAGCTCACATCCTGCCAAGAATGTCATGTCTACATCTCAACCTCTCGAGCTTATACACATGGATCTTTTCGGGCCAACAACCTATGTGAGTATCGGGGAAAATCTCTATTGCTTGGTCATTGTTGATGACTTCTCCCGATACACTTGGGTTTTCTTTCTACCTGACAAAACTCCAACTGGAGATGTGTCGACGGTTGGGATATCGACCCAAGTCAACCAAGGTTCTTCAAAATTGAGATAGGAGACACGCCAAACAATGCGACGACAGCGAGCAGGAGGCGGGGGTTTTTATCACGGTTCGGGCCTCTCGGGAGATAATAGCCCTCGTCCGGCCTTTCTTTATATCAAAGATGAATACAAGAGATGGCTCGGCGAGGCGAACAAGTCTCGGCGAGATTATGAGTGTCTGAGGAAGCAATAATCACGAAGATCAAGTGCTCGGACCCCTTCTACGCCGTGAGGGGCTTTGTTTATATAGTCTTGAGCAAACCGACCTCTACGAAGGAATATTGGGCAGGCTAACAGCGAGTGCATAACGAACTCATACATGCCAAATATATCCGAGGTAGATAAGGCATACTCCAAGTCTTGGGGATCACGACTCCTAACCCGGTCAGGAAACCACGTCAAGGTCTTCACGTGGCCGTGCGAGAACTACATTAGTCGGACTCAAGCAGGAATCCTAGGCCATTCGCACCGTGCGACCATGAAGGCTGTTGGCGGGATGCACATGGGCTGATAGAACCTTCGAGGTGGGCCTGGTAGGTTGATTCGATTGGGCCGTCGAGGAGTGGGCCATGGCAATGGGCGTGATCTAATCCCGACGGCTAGCCCCGAGACTCAAGTGGAAGGACTCACTAGAGTGGGGTCGTCCTCTTGAGACTCAAAGTCCGAAGAGGGTATTTTTTACGCTACAAAGGCATGTAACGGTGACCGAGCAGGTTATGGTTCAACCGAACAAGACTTGTTGGGACCGAATAAACCCGATCGATGCGAGCAACTCCGTTCGTCGAGCGAGAACGACATCTGTCGGCGAGCACTCGGCCTTGGTCTGAACCTTTGGAAATCCAGATCCCCAAGCCTTGAGCTCGTCGCGGGGACGAGCCAGCGCTCCGGCGAAGCTGCCCGGTGCAAAGCGAATCATCTCCTTGAGGCTGAACATCATCAAGAAGGATTGGATTCTTGGTAGTAAAGCGTACCACCGCATCCGGTGAGATCGGATCTTTGGGAGAATGAACATAGCAAGTCGCGAGACGGACTCGTCTTCTTGCATCCAAGCATTCGGATGCCTAGGAAAGATAGGGGATCCATCTCTCGGGCTAGAGCTTGCGGAGGAAATATAGATTGTGCTCTCGGCGAATGTCACGCTTCGGGAAGCGAAGGTGATGTGCCTCGGGCGTAGATCGTGTGCTAGAAGCGGACAATGCATACGAATGGGAAAGGTGACCCGATCCCGGCGTAGAGCTCGTCAAAGGAACGAGTAAAGAGATCTAGTCCCGAGCACGGAGCTCGTTAAAGAGCGAAAGTGCGACCGGCGAAGCGTGCGGTAGGAACTGCGCTCGGGCGAAAAACTGCCGGTCGCGAGTGATCCGACCCGAACACGGAGCTCGTCGCGGGGACGGATCTGCGCTCGGGCGAAGCGCCGGTCGAGGTGAATCTAACCCGATCACGATCGAGCCGCAAGAAGCGTGTGAAATCAGCGCTTTACCCATGGCGTATTCCTTGCGGCGGTGTTAAGCGTTGTCTTGGCAAATCTGAACCGGCGCTTGGAGTGCCGCTGCGATGAGAATCGACTACGATGGGCTTGCCCGTTCGCGATGAAATCGGCTTCTTGTAGGCGGGACTCCGTTGGTGGCGCTACCTTGACTTAGCCGAGCTGTGAAGGTCGATGCGGGCAAAGGCAAGAAATCATCTGTGGCGAAGTGAATCGGTTCCGGGCATCTGTGAACAAACCGGGAAGAGAGGATCAAACATCGGTTTTGGTGGGGAAGCGGGAACCTCGCGCGACCATCACGGTCGGCGTTCCCGCTCCTGTATCCCTGCGGAAGACAAACAAAGCGGCGACAAGGGAAAAGAGAGCAAGAAAAGGCTCTAAGAAGAGCAAAGCGAGTTTTGGAAAACACGCTAAAGGCGACCTACCGCACAAGACATAATTTTTTCGGATGCGTCCCCGATAGCGTTAAGTCACCGCGGCGAATCACGGAACCGGCGCAAGGAGTGCCGTTGCGATGAGAATCGACTACGGTGGGCGAGGACTCCGTTGGTGGTGCATTACTCTGGATTACCGTGCGGGAAGGGCGTAGCATGGATAAAAAAGGCGTGTCTTGCGGGCAAGTGCAGCCCAGTATGGCTAAGACCGCTAACCGGGGAAGCGTCGGGACCTTAGCGCGAGCAAGGCGTGCGGCGAAATCTTATCCGGACATGGACCCGTGCAGCGTTGGTGTCGCCTCGGCGAGTGCGGAACCAGCGCCGGAGTGCCGTTGCGATGAGAATCGACTACGGTGGGCATGCCCGTTGCGATGAGAATCGACTACGGTGGGCAAAACTCCATCGGTGGTGCACCGCCGGTTAACCGGAGCCGTCTGGTCGTCGCCGGATAAAAGACATGCTCGTCTGCGGGGGCGCTCACGGAAGCGAAAGACCAACGAGGTTTTGGAAAACCAGCGCTAAGAAAAGGCGAAAAACGAAAGCGTCTGGGTTGCGAGATTCACAAGTCCCAAGCGATCGAGGAGAGCGATCCTCAGGAGCTGGCGAAGCGACTCAAGACCGCCGGCAGCGCAGAATCGAGAAGCGATCGAGAGAGGTAGTCGCCGAGGCTGGCGAAGCGCTCAAGACCGCCGGCGGCGCAGAATCGAGGCGAAGTCGACCGGCGGCTTTTCACTGCAAAAAAGCGACAAAAGACAAGGGCGAGCGAAACCAAGAGCAAAGCGAACAGCGCTAAAAGTTTTAAGAAAAACCGGTAGAAACAGCAGCCTAACTCCGGCCCCGTTGTGCGGTTGCTCGAGAACTGAGTTTGCGAACTCGAGCAGTGCACAAGAAAAAGCGGCGTCCTAGCCCGATGCAGACGATGCATGAAGACCTGAACTTGCGACTTCAAGCACGTGCGTAGAGAGTTAGAGCGACACCGTACCTTGCTCGACTCGTTTGAAGCTGCTCGTTAACGTAAGTTAAGCGATTTGAAGGTAACGAACAAGGAAAGTGCCTGCGCGGAGGGCTTACGAGCGAGCTTTGCCAAGTGGTTGTGCGTGGCGGTAAGTGCCTCTGCGCGGAGGGCTTACGAGCGAGCTTAGCCGCAAAATTGGATGCCGTGTTACGCAACTCGAGTTTAGGAACTTGTTGAAACCGAGATACGGGTAGGGAAAACCCTTAAGATTGCGGAGCCAAGAGTTATGAAGGCGGGCAGCCATCAAGTGTTACGAGAGACAAAGGTAGTGCGAGAAGGCGAGTGGTGAGAATGGCGCGAGGGCGCGAGCATTCACCGCTCAATGGGTTGAACTTTACATGGCGGCAGAGACTTGGGCGAACTAAAGCGCGAAATTTGAGAAAAAGCGAAGCTAAGCGAAAGACCTACGAGGAACTTACGAAGCTGGTCGATGTTCCAAGTCTTTGGTCGACTCTCTTCCGTCATCCTTGCCGGCGAACAGCCCGGGATCGGAAGGAGTTTTGATCGATCCCGAGCACGAACACGTTGCGGAGACGAGCCAGCGCCGGGCGAAGCTGCCAGTGCGAGAGATCCGGCCCGAGCACGGGCTCGTCAGCGAGACGAGCCGCGCGCCGGGCGAAAAACTGCCAGCGCGAAGATCCGATCCCGGCCTTGAGCTTCGTCGCGAGACGAGCGAGCGCCCGGCGAAAACTGCCGGTGCGAAGATCGATCCCGAAACACGGTGCTCGTCGCGAGAGACGAACTTGCGCTAGGGCGAAAAGCTGCCGCGCGAGAGATCCGGCCCGAACACAGGCTTCGCCCGAGAGACGAGCAGCGTCGGCGAAAAACTACCAGCGCGAAGATCGATCCCGAGCACAGGCTCGTCGCGAGAGACGAGCAGCGCCGGGCGAAAAACTACCAGCGCGAAGATCCGATCCCAGCGGAGCTTCGTCGCGAGACGAACCGCGCCGGGCGAAAACTACCAGCGAAGATCCGATCCCGGCGAGCTCGTCGCGAGACGAGCAGCGCCGGCGAAGAAGGCGCGGTAGCGAACCAGATCTGGAAGCGATCAAGATCGAAGGATCGATCCGATCTGGCGAGGAAGAGACATCACCGCCGCCGAGTCGTAGTCCTCGGGAGAATCTCTGATCGGCGATAGAGTTCGACATGCTCGATCTGCGTATTCCCCGGTCGGCGCCCGGTTGTCGGCCGGTTGGGATATCGACCAAGTCAACCAAGGTTCTTCAAAATTGAGATAGGAACCGCCAAACAATGCGACGACAGCGAGCGAGAGGCGGGGGTTTTTATCACGGTTCGGGCCTCTCGGGAGATAATAGCCCTCGTCCGGCCTTTCTTTATATCAAAGATGAATACAAGAGATGGCTCGGCGAGGCGAACAAGTCTCGGCGAGATTATAATGTCTGAGGAAGCAATAATCACGAAGATCAAGTGCTCGGACCCCTCTACTACGCCGTGAGGGCTTTGTTTATATAGTCTTGAGCAAACCGACCTAGAAGGAATATCGGGCGGGCTAACAAGCAGTGCATGTGAACTCATACATGCCAAATATATCCCGAGGTAGATAAGGCATACTCCAAGTCTTGGGGATCACGACTCCTAACCCGGTCAAGGAAACCACGTCCGGGTCTTCACGTGGCCGTGCGAGAACTACTGTTAGTCGGACTCAAGCAGGAATCCTAGGCCATTCATGCAGTGCGACCATGAAGGCATTTCGGCGGGATGCACATGGGCTGATAGAACCTTCGAGGGGCTGGGCCTGGTAGGGTATTCGATTAGGCCGTCGGGGGAGTGGGCCATGGCAATGGGCGTGATCTAATCCCGACAAGATGTTTTCAAAAGTTTGTAAAAAAGCCCAAAATGGTTTTGATTATACCCTCAAAAGGTGAAAGTGACAATGGAGCGGAGTTCACTAACATACATTGAGTGATACATGATGAGCTAGGGATTGATCACGGTTCTCGACCACCTACACTCCTCGACAAAATGGGGTGGTTGAGAGGAAGAACGGGGCGCTTATTAAGATGGCGAGGACAATGTTAGATGAATACAAGACTTCACATACATTGCGAAATTGAAGCGATCAACCTGACACATCCTTTGCATAAGCAGTTTGTATCTTCTAAGCTCTGAAGAAGGCGTCCTATGAAATTGCTTGTGGGAAGGCGACCCAATGTCTCCTACTTGAGGGTTTTTGGTGCAAGGTTTACATCAAGAAGAAGCGGGAGCACTTGGGCAAGTTCGAGGCGAGTGGACACGGGAGTCTTCTTGGGGTACTCGGCCGAGGTCATCCTTGAGTTTACAATGAAAGCGATGGCAGATTGAGGAGACTGCGATGTGAAGTTCGATGAGTCAAATGGGAGCCAAGGGAGCATGAGAACACGGATGATGTGGATGGTGGCGATTGGCTAGGCGGTGGAGGAGATGCCGACTAGTGATGTGAGGCGATGGGGCTCAGGGGAGGCGAGGCTGTTCCACCACCTCTCACACGAACCGATGCAGTCGGGAGTCTCACCTCGGCGGACAGCTCAAGTCTCGTCGGGCTCAGGCGGAGACAACTTGTGAGCGGATGCAGGTCGGTCAGCTGCCACCTCGGTTGATCAAGACCCATCACACCATTGTTCGTGATCATCCGGTGATCAAGTGATTGGGGACTTGACTCAAGGTGTGCAAACAAGGTCAAGGACAGCCCGGTGTCGGTGAGGTCGTTGCCTTGGCAAACTTCTGTGAGCACAGCAGTAACGTATGTCGAGCTTGAGCCAAAGAAAGTGGAAGAGGCATTGAGTGACCCAGTGGATCAATGCGATGCGAGGTGAACAACTTTGAGAGGAACAAAGTCGGACCTTGGTGAAAAGGCCAGCGGCGCAGCGTGATTGGCACCAAGTGGGTATTCAAGAACAAGCAAGATGAGTTTGGCTTGGTGGTGCGCAACAAGGCTAAATTTGGTCGCTTCGGGGTTCCACGGATCGAGGAGTTAGCTGCGGTGACACCTATGCTCCGTGGCCCGTCTGGATGCTATAAGGCGCTTGTGGCGTTCTCTACATGCCACAACATCGTCCTCAGAGATGGATGTGAAGAGTGCCTTCCTCAGCGGGTACATTGGAGAGCTAGTGTATGTTGAGCAACCTCCGAGCCGAGGACTGCGGCACCACGATCATGTGTACAAGCGCCGAAGGCTCTATCTCGGTCTCAAGCAAGCTCCCAGGACGTGGTATGAAAGGCTAAGGGATTTCCTCATCTCCAAGGGCTTCATAGTTGGAAGAGTTGACTCGATCCTATTCACCAAGGTGGTGAATGGAGATCTGTTCCTCTGTCAGGTCTATATGGATGACATCATTTTGGACTCAATGAGTCTTTGATGTGATTTGATGAGATGATGAGCAAGGAATTGAAATGTCAATGATGGGTGGTGAACTTCTTCTTGGGTTTTCAAATCAAGCAACTCAAGACCGGGGCCTTCATGTGCCAAGAGAAGTATATCCACGATCTCCTCAAGCGTTTCAACATGAGTGACTGCAAGCCAATCCGGACACCAATGGGGACGAACTGCCACATCGACCTCAACGAAGAAGGTAAACATGTTGACCAAAAGCTTTACCGTTCCATGATTGGTGCTTTGCTCTATTTGACTGCATCTAGGCCGGACATCATGTTTAGTGTGTGCATGTGCGCTAGGTTTCAAGCCTCCCCTGGAGAAATGCATTTGGCTATTTGTGAAGCGAATCTTCGATACCTAAAACACACACTTAGCATAGGTCTTTGGTTTCGAAGGGTGCAGTTTGATCTCCTAGGCTATTCTGACTCAGATTATGCCGGGTGCAAGATTGACCGCAAGAGACTTCCGGGGCATGTCATTTCTTGGGTAGGTGTCCGGTGTCTTGGGCGTCAAAGAAACAGAACTCCGTGGCGCTATCTCTGCTAAAATTTGAGTATATAGCGGCGGGGAGTTCTTGTCACCTAACTTATTACTTGACACAATCAACTGTTTGACTTTGGACTTAGACTTGACCATGTGCCTCTCCTATACTACAATGAGAGAGCGGTGAAGATAGCGTGCAACCCGGTCCAACATTCACGGACCAAGCACATTGATGTCCGTCACCATTTCCTTCGGGACCATGTGGCGAAGGGCGACATTGTGCTTGAACACGTGCGGACGGAGGACTAGCTTGCCGACATCTTTGCCAAGCCACTCGATGAGACACGATTCTGCAAATTGAGAAATGAATTGAACATTTTAGACAAGTCAAACATTATGCGAGTCGATTAGTCTGACTATGTCATTCATTGCAAATCTTTTGAAGCCAGTTTGAACATTTAGGTGCTTTGCTTGTTATACTGGATGTTATTCATTGCCTATATGTTAATCACATGAAATTGATAGCTATAGGATGTGTTTACTTTGTCACTAGCTCAACTTGTGCTTAACTCAATATATCATTCAATTGGAAGCCATGAGCATGTGTTAGGAGGGTTATAGCTTCTAGTCTCATTTGATTGCTCTAAACTCTTTGGTTGACCATGTGCTTCTAAGTCTAGATTGTGTTCTTTCATTTTGCACATGTCTTTACTTCGCTAAATTGCTCTAAACTCTTTTGAGAAAATGTTGAGCCAAATTTGCAAAATGTGCTAAAATGTGAATAAGGCCACAATTGGTCATACATGTCTCACCAATGCCTCCCCGATGAGATAGCTTGCCATGGCACTAGGCATGAACTTAGGGGGAGCTTTGGATGACCGAGATGCTCATCTTCAGTGTCATGCTGGGTGGCGTCGCCTATGGTTTGAGACATGGCAAAATTTGAGAAAATGAAAAGTGCAAAATGTAAAATCTTTTAAAAATGGGCTCAACCAAAAAAAATGTTTTTAGTCTCAAATAGGCACGGTGAAAGCATGTGTAGCTTGGATTGCATCTTCTAGTGTTTCGGTGCATCTTGTGTCCTCTTTGAGTTTTGGAGCAACTCTTGATACTTCTAGCTATTGTTCATCCTATACTTGCTTTAGGTCATAATAACAGATTACATCTAACAATTGTGCTCTAGTTGATCTTGTGACATTGTGACCTTGAGATGGCTAGAGTTTGAGTGTGGTGGATTGTGGGCGTGTTTGCACTAGTCTAACCTCCAAAGCTCTTAATTTGCTGTTAATCCCATGTTTTGCTACTTTGTGGTCATTGATCCCAAAGGGGAAGCAACAATTGCAAATCCATGCTTTAGAAACACATTGAGCATTGTCATGTTTTGGGATGCAAAGGGGGGAGAATTGACTTTGGGTTACAAGTGATATCTTAGAAGATGCTTTGCTCCTAGGATGGAGATGCTTTGCTCCATGTTGTGATGTGATAGTATTCTCAAGTAGTATGCATTGATTTAGGAGGAGCTTATGTCTATTCTTGCATTGGAGTGGAGCAATGTTTCTGAGCTAACCCATTGCACCAGAGATTGTATTTGTGCTTTGTCATGTTGGATTTGCAGGTGTTGTCATCAATTACCAAAAAGGGGGAGATTGTAAGATCAAGCCTCCCTTGGGCTTAATGTTTTGGTAATTGATGCCAACTGGGCCTCGACGGATCGTATCAAGGCTAAGGATGTTATTTGCTAGTTCCTCTATTTTTCTTGTGTGCGTGTCTGCTTCTGGCCCATCCGGCCTATTGATGCCTACAAGCTCATCTCTCTGGTTGTAGGTCCCACTGAGCACAAGTCCCAGTTCATCGGGTGTGTTCGAGAGGGTTCCGGAGTTAGGCCACCTGTCTAGGTCCGAGAGAGTTCGGGGGAGCGACAGCTGTCGGGGTTTCGTAGCCTCTAAGTCTTCAAAGCCAGATATTTCGATCCAGCACAAAAAATTCCCGCCAAAGTCATCCAAGTGTTCCTTGAGTACACAAGCGACAAAGTCCAAAAAGCGAAGCCCTAGGCGAAGCGAGAGAGAGAGGTGTCGGAGGGTGCGGAGAGTGGTTTCTATAAATTTATGGTCTATCCATTTAGAAATAGGTGGTGAAACTTAGTTAGTTGGATAGCCCTTTCTCTTAACTTTCGGAATGCCCAAGATCATAAAAAGCGGAGTTAGGGAGCAAAAGATATGAATTTTTTGGCAAGCGTGAAATTTTGAACCTCATAGGGCGGCGTCAGATAACTTCTGAGACGGCGTCCGATGAAGTATAAATTGGCCAAAACCTGGTGGGACGGGGTCCAATAAACCATCGGACGGCGTCAAACGAAACACAAATTTTGGCCTAAAACCTGGTGGACGAGTCGAAAAATCCACCGGACGGCGTCAAGCGATGTAAGAATTTGGGACCAAATCTAATCGGACGGCGTCCGATGAGCACCGAACGGGGTCCGATGGATTGATTTGAAACTCGGAAAAATGAATCTGAGCCATCCATTGTTAGGGTTTCGCCTTGTGCCTATAAATAGGGGTTTGAAGCACGGGAGAAACTTGAGAGAGCCTAATCTAGCAGCCACCCCTTGCCCTAGCCACCAAGAGAGCTCCTCCCATGGTTCCCATCTCCACCTAGGGTTCCATGTGCTTGAGAGATTGAGAGGGAGAAGAAGAGAGGAAAAGGAAGAAGAAGCAGCCCCCTACCTCCTCTCATCCGTCCCCAAGGTTTGCCCCTTCTCCCATGGTGTTCTTGCCCTAGTTTCCATGGTGGGAGAGAAGGGGTAGTGGTGAGAGACGGTCTCCGATCTTGTGCTCTTGGGACTTCGCCGCCGGAGAGATCGTCGTCACGCCATGAGCTTCATCAACCGAGCGACTACATCAACCGTGCATAAACCCACCATCCGTTGGTGGTCACCGCCTTGTGTAGGGGTGCATCCTCTCCATCCGTTGGAGCCACAAGTCCGTCGTGTGTCGGCGGCCACCTCCGTGTGTCGGTGGTGCCAAGGTGTCCGTGTGTCGGATCTAAATCCTCCATGTGTTGGAGGTACCTCACGTGTTGAGGTGAAATCCACCGTGTGTCGGTGGTCGGTGCCGTGTGTCGGTGCTAGTGGGTGTGTGAGAGCTCTCGCGTGTGAGAGAACTTGTTTCCGTGTGAAGGTTTGGAGCTCACCTACCATGTGTTGGTGAAGAGCTACCACAAGTGGATTGAGGGCTAGGAACGAAAGGGTTCCGACTTCTCTGTGTGAGAAGTTTCCTCAACGGAGACGTAGGTGTTCATGTGTTGAGCACGAACTTGAAGCTCTTCGGTTTGCGCCTTCTTGTCTCACTCATTTACTTCCGCATATTAATTTGATCGTTTGCATGTGAGTGCCATCGAGCCTCCTAGTAGTCGCTTGTGCTTCATTGAGATCCCTTCCGCAACTAGACTCTAAATCCATCGATAGTTTGTGTTCCTAATTTGACTAATTAAGTAAGCAAATTGAGAGGAGTAAAATTTGAAAAAGCGATTCACCCCTCTCGGCCTAGGATCCTTACCAGGAAAGAGTTAGGGTTGAG
The DNA here is from genome assembly GCA_036346415.1 of Raddia guianensis. NCBI lineage: Eukaryota > Viridiplantae > Streptophyta > Magnoliopsida > Poales > Poaceae > Raddia > Raddia guianensis. The sequence continues at coordinate 33,888,013 of CM070544.1, forward strand.
GTTCGCAACCTTTAGTCGGCTGATGTTCAGAAAGGCCTCCATGAAATCACTTTGGAGACCTAAGTCCAAATATCATGAACTGCTCGAAGTTAGCGAACTCATCCATGGCTCGGTGATTCCTCCTCCCGGGCAGCCTCCGGTGTCGGCGTCGATGTCCATCCTCCTCTAAAGTCCTCAAATCCTCCTCGGTCATGCTAGAGCCTGAGAACTTGGCCATGGCGATCCCTAGGTTTGGACGAGCAGCTTTGGAGGTGGGTTGTGGCTGTTGATGCTTGTGCGATTGGAAAAAGGGCTCGAGAAGGAAAGGTCTTGAGCGGGAATTGGCAAGCAGCGGCGGCAGGTGCTATAGTCCCAGGCGGCAGCTCGGCAGCAGTTTTTCACCACAAGCGGCTAGTTTTTTCTTTGCAGCGGCTAAGTAAAAGCGGTCGTGCATTTTCCTTCTTGGCGTAAGTTACCGTTGAGATCTGCCAGCGGCTACTTTTCGATGTCTGCTTGAGGGTGGGTGCTACTGCTCGGATAAATGTTGTTCCTGTTGATGCTGTGAGTTGCTCGTCTTGTCGGGTTTGCTCGATTCGGACAAGTTGATTCGGAGAACCGTAACACCTTTCGGTTGTTTGTTGCACGTCTTTGTAGCAGTGAATTTCCCTCTTCGTGACGTAGAGTCTCAAGAGGAAGACCCCACTCTAGTGAGTCCTTCCACTTGAGTCTCGGGGGCTAGCTGTCGGGGGTAAAATCACGGCCCATTGCCATGGCCTACTCCCTGACGGACCAATCGAACAGCCTACTAGGGCCCAGCTCCCTAGAAGGTTCTATCAGGCCCATGTGCATCCTGCCGAACAGCTTCCTAGCTAGCACGGTGTGTAATGGCCTAGAATTCCTGTTTGAGTCCGACTCGAACAGAGTTCTGCGCGGCTACGTGAAGACTCGGACGTTGGTTTCCCGGATTGGAGTAGACGTCGTGATCCCCAAGAATTGGAGTATGCCTTATCTACCTCGGGATATATTTGGCATGTATGAGTTCGTTACGGTCTCATAGTTAGCCCAGCCCGATTATCCCTCGGTAGGTCGGTTATCCAACACTATATAAACATGACCCCTACGGCGTGTTGAGGGGTCAATCCAGCACCTGATCTTAGGCCAAGAGACTTTGCATTGTCGCATATTGCTCTCTTGTACACCCATAATCTCGCCGAGACCTGTTAGTCTCGTCGAGCCTTGTAATTCTCTTTGATATAAAGAAAGGCTGGACGTTCGGCTATTATCTCCCTGAGAGGCCTGAACCAGGATAAAACCCCTGTGTCTCCCTGTTCATCGTTGATCGTTGTTCGCCTTGCCTGGCAAGTCTTCTATCTCCCTTTTCTCAAGAACCTTAGTTGACTTAGGTCCGATATCCCAATCGTCGACAAGTTCAGCACTCCGATTGGCTTGCGAACCCAGTCGTAGTCCAGAAGAAGGGCGGCAAGAGGCGCTTGTGTGTTGACCACCGCAACCTTAATTCCGCCTGCCCCAAGGATAACTTTCCCCTTCCACGCATAGATCAGCTAGTTGACGCTACGGTAGATTCAGCTTTGATGAGTTTCCTGGATGCTTATTTCGGTTACCATCAGATCGCATTGTGTTAAGAGGACGAAGAGAAAAACGCCTTTGTAATGCCTTTCGGCACATTTTGCTATACAACCATGTCCTTCGGTCTCGAAATCTGGTGCCACGTTCCGGCGTCTCATGCAAAAACCCTCCACGATCAAATAGAGGCATAGCGTAGAAGTCTCGTGGGCGATATAAATAGTCAAAGCAAGGGCGCTGTGACCACATGTCGACCTATGGGAAACCTTTGTGACTGAGGCGCACGGGTCAAGCTAAACCTCGAAAATCGTCTTTGGCGTCAAGTCCGGCATGCTCTTAGGCTATGTAATCGGTAGGCGAGCATCGGTGCGAACCAGGAAGATCGAGACCATCGAAAGATGATGTCGTCAACTTTGCATGAAGGACATCCAGGTCTCTCACGAGGCAAAATGGCGGCCTTAAGCGTTTCATCTCCTACCTTGGAGATCGAAGCGCCTTTCTACAAAGCGCCCATAAGCACAATAGTTTGAGTGGTGAGGGGCGGCGAGGCAGCGTTCTGCGGCTCAGCGATACCTCGCCTGCGCCACCGATCCTCGCCACTCCGAGCTCGGAGAAGCCCTCTGCTATACCTCTCGTGACACCAAGCGCCCATAGCGCGGTGCTTTCGCGATGGAGCGAAGAAGAAGCGACAACCCGTCTACAACTGGCGAGGTGCTCACGGGCCCAAGGCGCTATCCGACCTTGAAACTATGCTATGCTCGCTAATGGCCTCGCGCAAGTTGGGTCACTATTTCCAAGCCCGCAAGTCATTGTCCCGACTACTTACCCGATCAAGGACATTCTCAAAACCGAAAGCCAGCGGTGGGTCGCGAAGTGGGGAGTCGAGTGGGTGGTCGACATCGGTTCATATCCGTACAGCGATCAAGGCCCGAACCACAGCTGATTTTGTTCTTGAGTTGACCCGGTAGGATGAGCAAAGATAAGCTCTCGGGTCAAGGCGGGGAGAAGGTCGGTGAACTACATTCTTGACGGCTCACACGGTCAGGGCAATCGGGATGATGTCTCGTTCTCATCTCCCCAGCGGAGGCGACTCCGGCCGTCATACAAATACACTTGCGACGACAAACAACGCGCGGAGTATGAAACCTAATTGCGGGCCTAGAGCATACCTGCGCTTTCGACATCAAGCGGCTTTCGTTCGAAAGGGATTGCGGCTCATAAATCCACCAAGTCGGGGAGGAGTTTGAACAATGACGACTTCGATAGCGGTACCGAGGCGGAAGTGAGAAGCGGAGAGCGTTTCACGAGTTTGAATATAGCTACAGTTCGAGGAAGAGAGCAGCGAAGCCGATAATCTCGCCAAGCTCGGGTCCTCACAAGAACCGGCCCAGAGAAGTGCTAGTCTGACACCTTTTAAAGCCCTCCATTCCCTCGGAGAGAGAGGCCAAGGGGCGTCTTCTACCCCCAAACCAAGACATCCGTCTTGTCTCATTCCTCGAGCAAAGCACCTCTGGATGGCGCCATTCATCCAACTATTGGGCGAGGACATTGCAGGGGCGGCTGGCTGGCGTTCCCAGCTAAAAAGCGAGCAGAGCTTCTTTGTCTGCCGCGGGGCTTGTAGTACCGAAGGGGTGCTAATGGCGTGCTTTGTAAGTGTGTTACCCAAGAAGAGGGTAAGTACCTTCTAGCCGACATTCACGAGGACATCTGCGGCGCGCACGCCTCACACAGAACCCTCGTTGGCAAAGCTTTCCGTATGGGCTACTACTGGCCCACTGCGATGAGCGACATAGAAGCCTTGGTTAAGCGCTGCGAAGCTTGCCAATATCATGCGCGGATGATGCACCAGCCCGCGTATGAGCTGCAAACAATTCCACTAGCGTGGCCGTTCGCGGTTTGGGGCATGGACCTCCTAGGACCGTTCCCCAAAGGGCTCGGTGGTAAAACGTACTTGTTCGTAGCCATCGACACCTTCACCAAGTGGACCGAGGCCGAGCCGGTCTCCAACATCACCGCAATTGCCGCGGTACGCTTCTTCCGGAGCATCGTTGCAAGATTTGGTGTGCCCAGCAGAATCATTGCTGATAATGGTACCCAATTCACGAGCCGGGAGTTCAACGATTACTGCGAGAAAATTGGAATGAAGCTCGCCCTGGCCTTTGTGGCCCAACCACAGAGCAACGGAGCAGCTGAACGAGCTAACGGACAGCTAGTCCAAGGCATCAAAAAACGTGTGTATGACGCCCTCAAGGCTAAACACCAAGGTTGGGTCGATGAGCTACCGTCAGTCCTCTGGGCAGTCCGGACAACAGCCAGCCGGACTACAGGAGAAGCTCCTTTCCGGCTTGTCTATGGCTCGGAGGCCGTCCTCCCAACAGAAATGAGACTAGGATCCGATCGCGTTGACCGCCCGACCGTGGTCAGCGGCGAGGCGGCGACTTGACCTCGATCTACTTGAGGCAGCGTGAGCAATCCCTACTCCGGTTGCGCCTACCGGCCGGACCCTACATCGCTCTGCGGCACAAAGCGTACATACAAGGACCACCAAGTAGGAGACTGGTTCTGTCAATTGAGAACCTCGCGGGCTCAACCAAGTTCAGCCCCAAGTGGGAGGGACCGTACAAAGTAGTCGTGTGGCGGCTTGCAGGCTCCGTATGTCTTCTTGACAAGGATGGGAGCAGGCTCCTAGCTCATGGAACATCTCCCTTCTCTGGCCTTCTCACTTAATCGGGTCGTAGCTTCCTTCATTTCAATTCAATTCCAAAAAAAAACCTTCCCCGATCACAGTGGCCTTGAGCTCGGTCATGACCATCTCAACCAGGCCCATGGCCAAAATCCAACGACTAAGGATAAAGCACTCGAGCACTTCCATGGCCAGGATAAGCCGACATCTCGCACCTAGTGAGTCTCATGCGATGTGGAATTCCACAGTCAAAGGTACAATAAGCCCACGTCGAGGTTTGTTTGAATAGCTAAGCTGGGCCTCGCGGGCCTTCGAAGTGAGGATTTTCACATGATTCTTCCTAAGTCCTTAACCCGCTAAACCCGCATCGCTCTTGTAACCTATGGCTTCGGAAATTTGGGGTTTTAGCGAATTTTCTATGTCCATAACTTCACCAAGCCGCACTATTGCGTGGCCTAAAAGCTTCGAGTTTGGGAGTTGGCGAATTTTTCTTAGTCACTTTAGTCTCTAGACCACGCCCAACTCCAAGATCGCACTTGGACTTGGCCACGGCCGAAATTTGGATGATGAGGCGCACCAAAAATAATCTTTCCGAAGCAACCAGTTTTGCTCAAATTTCCTAAGTTTGCCTCAGAGCTTCGTTACTGTTCATACGGTTCCCTTGTTTTTTGCATTTCAGATTCGCACAGAAAAAGGGAAGCAAACGGATTTAGCAAGGAGATTCAGTAAAGGAAGCTGCATTTCACAGGAAGATCTCACAAGATTAGGAATTTACAAAAGGAGGCCTCATGGCACGGACTACATAAAAGGGCACCGCGCTACTCTGACTCTGGTGGCGCCCAAGTCCTAACTACCTCTGCTGCTCCTACTTGGCTGGCGGCAGCAGCGAGACCGCGAACTCCGCCCGGCAGCGGCAGCGGCAACAGCGATAGCGTCGTGAGCCTACTGCAGCGCAGATGGTCCCGGCCTTGATCGGGTGGCGCCTCCGTCGGCTGCGGACGAGTCGCCCGCAAACACCTGGCGCCGCCTCGGGAGCCTCCGCCGCCCGCCTCGATTTCCTCTGCGCGCGAGCTCGGTGGAACCTCTGCTCACTCCGACCGCCGCCCGGCAACTTCCTCCTCCGCCATAAGCGCTGTTGACGGTAATCTCTTGCCGCCGCTTGGTCCTCGTCCTCGTCCTCCGCCGCAAAGGAGGCGGCAAGCGCCCCAGCCGTCTCTTCATCGGCTTGGAGTTGAGGCGTCTGCCGCCCATTCGGCGGCTGAGCAGCAGCAGCAGCGAGCCCGGCGATCCACCTCCTCCTCTTGAGTGGATCGGCGGCGAGGAAGCGGTGAAGCGAGATCCTCGTCGCCGCCACCAGCGTCTGAAGAGTGGAGGCTGGCGCGAATCGAGCGACATTTCTCCGCCTTCTCTGTTTCTCTCCATCTGGCTAAGAACTTCATGTTTTGGCCTAAGACTTGAGAGTATTGAGATGGGAAGCAGCACGGCGCGCTGCGCCTCGCTTTATATGAGCCGGCGGCTGTGCAACGTCCTATCGTGCAGCGGGCTACTCGAAGCGTCGCTGCGCGCGAAATGGCAAGTAATTAAAACGCATTGCGCGAGCTGAAGAGACGTGCGTGCACGCGCCGTTTCGTGGAATACCAATCGCGCCGATCACCGCGCAACCGTGTCCGGTCCCAGCAGCCGGTGTGAAGGAAAAATCGTTGCGTGTCGAAGCCCACTATCTTGAGCTGGCCCGTCTGAACAAAGACACGGTGGCGTCTCCGCGATCGGCGTGGCTTGGGCGAAGTACCGCGAATCGGCGCGGGTGGTTTCGCCTCGCGTCCGTGCACAGCAAATGAGCCCTAACATGTCGGCGGAACAACGTGCCGTGCTGCGAAGTCCACGAGGCGCCGCGATTTGGCGCAATAAACTAAGAAAAAAGGCAAAGTCCTTGGCCACCACATTCTGCGATGCTTATCCGATTAAGCGAGCGTTTAGAATAAAATATACAAACGTTCATGACACAAAGTTCGGGACAAAGAGGCTCGGGTCAAGCTTCGACCAGCGCGCAACAAACCTCTCTAGCTCGGTTTCTAAATCCGGTTGCCTTCACGCTGGGCGACTCTATGACCTGCGACTCCATTTCGTTCGCTCTGGCTTTTGTTTAGCCAGACCCGGCGAGCTCTTCCTCCTGTTTCTTCAGGGCTTCCGACTCTGCCTTGGACTTCGTCCCAGCCTCTCGAAGTGCAGAATTCTCCCCCGCGAGATTGTCGCGTGCTTCCTCAAGCCCGCGCACAATGGAGTTACGCTCAGACTGAGCAACCGCCAGCTCGCTGGAAGCCGCCTCCCTACGTTTACGCTCCTCATCAAAAGCAGCCCGGGCCCGGTCTGCTTCTTCACGGGCCTCTTGGGCTCGACTTGCCGCCGCTTTCTCTGTCTCTTGGGCCTGGGCGAGCCTCGCCGCGGTTTCCTACTCCCTCTCCTGCGCTGATTGGAGCATAGCTTCTAGCTTCGGTGGCCTTGGGCCGTTCATGAGCCTCATTCACAGCGGCCCGACCCATTCCGCGCTCTGTCTCGGTCCGGGCTTCTTGCGAGCTCGTGAAGAGCTCTCAACCTTGGCTGCGTCATCATCCGACCGCTCGTTCGCTGCTCCCATCAGGGAGGATGTGCCGGCAATGAGGGCGTAGAACTAAAACAAGGAAAACGAATCAAGTCACGAAAAGTTAAGTACCTAAGCGTACTGGGCAGGCTTAGAAAATCCTAGCCGAATCTTCCCGCACAGCGCGGAGTTTTCTCTAAACCTCAGACCGGCTAGCCACGCGACCCGCTCGAGGCTAGGGGGCTGGCTGTTGGTGATTGATAAATGGCGTATCCCTAGACGGGCCTTGGGCCGATTCCGTACCGGCCCACTGCATGAACAGAAGGTCCAAAAGGCCGCCCTTGACCTTACTAAACGAAGCGTCTAGCCGCGAAGTCTTTCCGGGCTTGACCAAGTCAAGCTAGCGCCTCCACAGGTTGGAGCCGGCGTGGCCAACTCGGGCTATCCTTTGCCCGGGAGAAGGTCCCGCGGGTAGCCCGCCTATCCGCGGGCTAGTGGCGACAATTGTCGAGTCCCCACTTTTTCGCCTTGGCCGGGAGGCTATCTCCCGGGAACCCGGCCGGGGAGAAGCCTTGTGGCAACCTAGCATCCTCTGTCTCCTTTGTAGCAATGGCGGCCAGTTGTTCGCTACAGCGACCACAGCAGGCATGCGAGGCTAGCTCGATCGATCAATTGCCATAGTGGGGATAACGGGAAAGTGCTTTCTCCCTAAAGAAGGTTTTCTGCCCGTATCGACATGTTAAGACAAACACGTGTCCTGTACTAACACGACGACTTCTCCTGCGGGCTCCAGACGAGAGCGAGCCGGAATGAGACAAACGTCGCCACTAAAGCAAAGACCGTGCAGGGGCCCATCGAGATCAGCTCAGGCGACCAGCGATCCGCCGCGCCTATAAAAGGAGAGGCCTCGGACCAGTCAAGGCCAGGCAGTTCCGGGCGGCAAGAGGCGATTCAGATGCTAACAAGCCACCCAAGCAACACGCATCCGAAGCTTCCTTAGCCATAGCAGTAGTCCTTAGCCATCTTTGTAAGCTCGGGATCGGTGCCTTCAAGCCCGGTCTCAGCACCCTTGTACTGTTTTCCACCGTATAATCTACAAGGCTGGAGTAGAGCTATTACCCGGCAGTGGCGGCCTTTTGGACCTTCTACGCATGCGACGGGCCGGTACGGAATCGGCCCAAGGCCTTTCTTGGGATGGGCCACTTATCAATCCTGTGACCCGACCACCAGGAGCCTCGGCGGGTCGTGGCGAGCAGTCTAAGGTTTAGAAAAGATCTCCCCTACGCGCTGCATAGGAAGACTCGGCTAAGGTTTTTGGGAGCTGCGGGAGCCAAAGCCTGAGCATTGAATTTGATTTGACGGAAAGGTGGGGCAGTTACGCCCCACTGGGCACGACTCCCACGATCTCCGCTTCTACTGTTGCCTTCTTTTATAAGGCAGTGTCTCGCAGGGGGAACTCCTACTGTGGAATCATCCCATTTGCCTCTGTTTTTTGTATTTCCTTCTCGCTTCCTTCCTTCTCGCTCAACGCCGCCATGGTTCTCATCGGAGACAGCTCTCTGACGAGGGAGAGGATGGCGGAGGCTGAGAAAGGCAGCTTTGTTAGCCGGGCTCATGGAGAGCTCCAGCCGGACCAGGAGCCAAGGCCCAAACCCGGCAGTTGGTCTACTTGAGGAGTTCGGCTATCTGCGGATTCGCATGCGGTCGCGATTCATCAGGACTTTGCCTTCACGGCTGAGGCGGAGAACTGTCCTGCGGTCATCGTTCATCTGTCCATCTTTGCGCACTTATGCGGCGTCTTCGCGAGTGCGGTCTGGTGAGCCTTCTTGACGTGCTTAGTGAAATCCGTCGGCCACCGCGCATGAGCAGCAGCAGTGTCTTCTACGACCATGGCGGGCTCGAAAGAAATGTCGTGCGGTCTGAGAGTAGAGCGAAGGTCAGCGGTTGGGCCAGCGGTGGTTCTACGAACATGCGGGGCTCAATCTTGGGTATTCTTTGGCGCACGGACCTCCAGTCTTTGCTTGTGGCCAGATCCTACGGGAGGATCGGTGTCGGCGCGCTGAGATCGGAAGCTTCCCAACAAAGGCAGCGGGCTATGATGTTGTTAATAACCGTCCGGCACCGGATCAGCCGATGGGCGCCCTTGGCGTCGTCGAAGACATGGCGGTTGGGAAGATCGAGCCAGGATTTTCATCAAGGTAGCGTCTTGCTTGTGTTTATTACGTTTGGTCTTAGGTCGGCATAGGTTGTGACAAATCGTGATTTCCTGTAGGACTCCCGGCTGGCGAAGCCGTAAGGATAGCGGGCATGCTGCTGCCCATGGACAAGAATCCTCATCCTGGAAAGTTCGTGCGGGATAAGTTGTCCGCGGTACGTGGCCGTAAGGTGCTCGATTGAATTCCTGGCTGCGCGCGCCTTTGAGGCCCTGATGGATTTGTCGATTGTTTGTAGCGGACATGGAAGGTGGCCGAAAAGACCATGGAAGCCACGGGCTTTGCTGGGGATACTAGAGCCGTGCAACCACCGTCGGCGCATTCGCCGCCAGGGAGACCGCCGGCGGCGTCCGACGGGGCGTCAGTCTTGTCGCTAATGTCAGGTGAAGGAAGTCCGGCGCCGGCGTCGTATGGCGAAGCTAAACGCGAACAGCGGGCGCCGCAAAGAAAAGCGTCTGGCGCCATGCGCGTAAGCTCTTCCCTTCGAGTGTAGGTCGAGTGTTGGGCGTTCATGACCTTAAGCCTGTTCTCTGGCGCGTCGAGCGCGTGCCTTGAAGAGGAGGACATACCAGGCTGTCGAGCGGCGGCGATGAAATGCAGCGCGATGGCGGGCCCATCGCTGAAGGTAGCTTTGCGGCGGGGGCCCACGAGGAAGGTCCCTGCGGGCCGGTGGAAGGCGGTCGCGCCCACAGCAAGTCGCGTCGGCGTGCAGGAGACGGAGCTCTTCCTGCGTCCTACACCTGGGGTGCACAAGGGCACAGAGCTTGAAAAAGCGTGTAAGTGTCCTCTCATTGCTTGCTGTCATTATGCTTCTGCACCTAAACGCAGTGCGCATCTTTGATCGCAGTGCATAGCGCCAAGGTGGCGGCCAAAGTGCTGCCTCCCTCCGCTGAAGCTTGGCGGCAGCGCACTAGCTTGAGCCGAAGGAGGAGGAATCCTAAGCGCGATCATTGGAGGTCGCCCAGACTCTTGAGGCAACGAAGCTTGGGACAAGGAGGCGGCTACTCGGGAGGTCATCATTACACTGCCGGTGGCGGTGTTGGAGCGCATCCACGAGGTTGCGGAGGCTGTGAAGGTCACGACGCAAAAGGCCTCGTTGCGGGTCATGCCCTACTGCGTCAAAGGCGCCTGGCCTTGCGGGTGGTGTGTCGACCGCCGAGGATTGCTGACCTCTTCAAAACCCCGGTTGGGGACGTGCCCCCGGTGCCTGATCGGCGCATGCTGCTATTTGGCTGGGGTTGGCAGGTGCGTGTGCTCACGCCATCGAGCTGAGCAGGGCGTTCGCTGTCGGTGTGGCCCTCTAACGTCCATGAGCTGGTTCTCCGTCAACCGGAGTGGGTGGAGCAACAAGTGGGTACTAAGGCGGCCTTCTGCCGAAGAAACCCGCCAAAGGTGAATTTATCAACCCGGCGACAAGGGAAGACCTTATCACGAACACAGCCCGTTCCCATAGGCGAAGTGAACATCACCCGCCAGCGTATGGAGGAAGCGGAGGCCGAGGCGGAGCGGTGGCGGTTGGAGGCAGCAGGTGTGGTGGTGCCTCCTTGACCACGTCCGGTCTTGGCGGTGGGCACCGCGCCCACATTCCTGCCCCTAGCGGAGGCGAGGCCTTGATAGAAGCGAGCTCGAGGCGGCGAAGGGCTGGCCCTAGCGAGAAGGCGCGTGACCAGGCTTAAACCGCGGCTCGTAGAAGCGCGATATGCGCTCGAGAGGTTGCGAGCAGTGAGCCAGCGATGGAAAGGCGGAAACTTGCGCAGAGGTTGCTCTCAACTCCTCGGCGAGCTCGGCGATCCAGGCGTCGCGAACAAGCGGTTGAGCGAGGAAAACCTCGAGAATCCTGGCGGTTGCTAGAGGCGGCGAGGCCGAGACAATGGAGATGGGGATCGCGCTCTTCGATGGCGGTGATAGGAGGCAAATTTGAGCTTCTGTAGCGAGCGGAAGGCGGCGAGGCCCTGCTGGAATCGGCCGGGCGAACCATGAGCCAAAGCTGGCGGTGGCGAGGCGAGGCGGAAGCCGAGCTTGCGGCCAAGGTGGAGGATCTTTGAGAGCAAGCGGCCGCGGTCGGAGCAGCAGACACACTTCGGCGGCACCACCATCGTCGTCCGTTCTGCGTCGTCGGAGGAAGCGGCCGGAGACTCGGTGGCTACTGCCTTTGCCGTACCATGAGCGCATGTTAAGTGGGTTCGATCGAACCGTCGTGGCGCCGTTGGAGAGATTGAAGAAAATGCTTACTCTCAACAAGAGGTAACATCCACAGAGCACACTTGATGCGGCAGGTACTTAACTTTTCGTGACTTGATTCGTTTTCCTTGTTTTAGTTCTCGCCCTCATTGGCGGCATCCTCCTGATAGGGCAGCGAGCAGTGGTCGGATGATGGCCGGTGAAAGTTGAGAACCTCTCTGCTGAGCTCGCGCAAGCCCGAGATGAGATAAGCGCATGAATGGGCTTGGCCGTCGAGAATGAGGCTCATGGGCAGCCAGCGTCGCCGAGCTAAACTATGCTCAATCGGTAGGAGGGAAGCGAGGAAACCTGGCGAGGCTCGCCGAGGCCAAGAGGCCAGGCGGAGGCGATGTGAAGTCGAGCCCAAGTGGCCCGTGAAGAAGCGGTGGGCGGGCTGCTGATGAGGCGCAAGCGTGGGAGGCTGACTTCTTGTGGCGGTTGCTCGATATGAGCATAACTCCATTGTCTTGTGGGCTTGAGGAAGCCGCGACAAGCTCATGGCGGAGAATCTTGCGCCGAGGAGGTGGGGCGAAGACCAAAGGCGGTCGGAAGCCACTGAAGAAACAAGAGGATGAGCTCGTCGAAGCCGGGCTAAAGCTGACGGCGGAGCGAAATGGAGTCGTGGGTCATAGAGGCACTCGGTAGCGAAGGCAAATCCGGGATTTAGAAAGCCGAGCTAGAGGGCACAAGTTGCGGCGGCGGGTCGTGCTTGACCCGAGCCTCTTTGTCCCGAACTTTGTGTCATGAGCGTTTGTATTTTATTCTAAGCTACTTAATCGGAAAAGCATCGCGTAATGTGTGGTGGCCGAAGGACTTAGCCATTTTTTCTTAGTTTATTCGCGTCAAATCGCGCGCCTTGTGGGCTCTGCGGTAACACGGTGTTCGGCTGACAGCGAGAACACGTTGCGAGCATGGATGCGGAGCAAAACCACCGCGCCGATTGCGTACCAACCTAAGCCACGTGTCGGGGCTGCGGAGCGCGGCGAGTCTTTGTTACGTACCGGTGGGGCGAGGCACGCCGATGGGCTTAGGCGGCGCCAGCGATTTTGCCGCCACGGCGGTGGGACGGGACACGCCTTGCGGTGATGGCGCGATTGGTATTCATGGCTTGGCGCGTACAGCGCGTCTCTTCAGCTTCATGCGATGCGTTTAATTGCTTGCCCCTTGCCGGCAGGCAGGTAGCCAGCTGCGATAAGACATTACTGCGACCGCCGGCCTATATAAAAGCGAGCGCGGCGCGTCTTTGCTTCCATCTCAATTCTCTCAAGTCTTAGGCCAAAACCACGAAGTTCTTAGCGGAGGGAAAGCGAGAAGGAAGAAATGTCGTCTGATTCCGGCACCTGCTCCGATTCTCTGTCGCTGGTGGTGGCGGCGGCGGATCTGCTGCCGCTGCCTCCTGCCGCCCGATCCAGCCGGAGAGGAGGTGGTGGACTGGCAGACCTGTCGTTCGCGGCCCAGTGCTGCTGTTGTGGCGTCGCCCAACTCAAGCCGGCAAGAAGGCGGTGGGCGCTCTGCCTCCTTCTTGGCGAAGGGCGAGGAGGAGGGGCCTTGTGGCGGATCGCCCGCCCGGCAGTGTCGCCTCCACGCTTGTGGCGGAGGAGGAGATTCTTGCCGGCGGCATGGCGGAGAAGGAGATTCTTGGCCGGCGGCAGGCGGAGGAGTAAACTCCACCGAGCCAGCGGAAGAAGCGGCGGCGGCGGAGGCTCCGGCGGCACCGTGGGTGCTCATGGCGACCCGTCCAGCGGCAGCGGAGCGCCACCAGGCGTGCGAGACCGTCTGCGTCCGTCTGCAAGACCCGCCGGCGTCGTCGTCGCCCTTGGCGCCGTTCGTAGGAGCAGCGGAGGTAGTTGTAGGACTTGGGCGTAGCCGTAGCTGTAGTAGCGCGGTGCCCCTTTTGCGGTAGTCCAGGCCGGCGAGGCCTCCTTTTGTAAATTGCTAATCTTGTAAGATCTTCCTACGAAATGCAGCTTCCTTTAATGAATCTCCTTGCTAAATCCGTTTGCTTCCCTTTTTCTGTGTGAATCTGAAATGCAAAAAACAGGGGAACCGGTTCAACAGTAACGAAGCTCTGAGGAGAACTTAGGAAATTTGGGCAAACGGATTGCTTTAAAAGGTTATTTTTGGTGCGCCTCATCATCCGACCCGGGCGTGGCCAAGTCAAGTCTTGATCTTGGAGTTGGTGATCTAGAGACTAAGTGGCGTGAAAAATTCCGCGAACTCGGCCCGAGCCGTTAGGCAGCATAGCGGTCTTGGTTGGCGAGTGGGACTTAGAAAAAATTCGCGAAAACCCGTAGCCCCCGAGCTTCGCTAGGCCGCGCGGCGATGCGGGCTTAGCGAAGTTAAGGACTTAGGCAAAATCTGGGCGCAAAAACCCCTCAGCCCCCGAGTGCTGCGAGGCCCAGTTAGCCATTCAAACAAACCTGATGTGGGCTTATTGTACCTTACACCGCGGGAATTCCGCACTGCGCGTAGACTCACTAGGGTGCGAGATGTCGGCTTATCCCGTCGTGGAAGTGCTCCAGAGTGCTTTATCCTTAGCCGTCGGATTTTGTACGAACTGGTTGAGATGGTCATTATCGAGCTCGGCGTGACTCGTGATTGGGGGAAGGTTTTTTTTTTGGAATTGAATTGAAATGAAATAAACTTACGACCTGATTAAGCGTAGAAGCGTCGTAGAAGGGAGATGTTCCATGAGCTAGGGAGCTCGTTCCCATCCTTGTCGACAAGGCGTCTGAGCCCGTCTTGTCATGTGTGACTACTGTCACAGTCCTCCCACATGGGATTGAGCTTGTTGGAGCCCGCGAGGTTCTGAATTCGACGTAGAACCAGGTCTCCTATTTGCAGGGTCCTTGTATGTATGTTTACGTCTTTGCGTATAGCGTAAGTCTATTGGTAGTACGTACCTTCGGAGTAAGGGATTGCTCAGCGCGCGCCTCAAGTAGATCGAGGCCAAGGCTGCCGCTCCTCGTCGTTGACCACAATTTGGCGATGTCAGCGTGATCGGATCTAGTCTCATTTACATTGGGAGGGCGGCCTCCGAGCCAAAAGGCGAGCGGAAAGGAGTTTCTCCTGTGCTTGGTGGTGTTGTCCGGGCCTTGAGGGTGACGGTAGATCATC